>JANHMN010000001.1:4333153-4369786 GCA_030674055.1 Rhabdomys pumilio
CACACACACACACACACACACACACACACACACACACACACACACACACACGCAAAGATGCCCTGGACCTTATTGCCCCTAGCTGAGCATCTCACTGGTACTCATTGTGTGGTGGTGAATGCACTGCCCCTGCTGTTTCCCACAATCCCTCTAGGGAACCCAGATCCCTAACCTGATAATGTTTAGGGAGAAAGACTATAATGCTAGTTAGGTCACACAGAGATGTCATCATGGTGCCACAAAGAAGATCCCAAGCCCCAAGTGTGTGTGTGGGGGGGAGGTATGGTTCATATTATTCTCTTTATCCACTCATCTGTGGATGGACAGCTAGGTTGCTTCATATAGTAACTATTGTTCAACGCTGCACTAGACCTGGGGTGCAAAATGTTTTCAGTGTATTACTTTCATTTATTTTGGATTGGATTTTCTCACCGCAATCCAGGGTAGTCATATTTCTTATGCAGTGCTACGGGGCTACAACTGTTTGCATTTCAATAAATAAGTTAGAAGTTTCATGGCCTTTTATGACCTTGAGAGCTACAAAGCAGCCCCACCGAACTCTATTAATCAAGGCAATCAAAGCCACTTGCTTTCAAAGGGAGGAGAAATATTCTCTGCTTCTCTGTGGTGTCAAACACTTTGTTAACGTATTTTGTATTTTAAAAGTCTCTATTGTTTGCTGTTTAACTGTAAATTATTTACACCCCAAGGGAAATACACTTACTCATCTAAGAGCATCACGCTGATGCAGGTTCTTGTCTGGCCCAAGAAAGGTGAGGACCACAGAGCATCGTCCATCACCTATGATGTCCTGTCTCAATCTGATTCTAAGTTTATTAAAGAGACAAGCTACCTGTCTCTAACTCACCCAGCACACAGGGTAGAACAGACATAGTAAACCACAATGGAATGCTTATTCTAAAGGCAGAAACCCAACCCTGCTGGCACTAAGTAACATCGCAATCAGGGAGAACAGCTGGAAATGAGGATTGCTAGAAGAAAGGTTTCTTGATCACTTCAAACATTTTGGATAAGGATTGTAGAATCATCAACTCTGCAGTCTTGTATGTGAGTGTATGTGCGATTTAAGTACATATGCTCGCACCACTGAAGGCTGGTTTTGTGCATGCTCTCACTACTCCAGGCTGACATTATGCATGCTCTCACTACTCCAGGCTGGTATTGTGCATGCTCTCACTACTACAGCCTGACACTGTGCATGCTTCAGGCTGGCATTTTGCACACTTGCACTATTCCAGGCTGGTATTGTGCATGCTTGCACTACTGTAGGCTGGCCTTGTGCATGCTTGCACTACTGAAGGTTATAATTGTGCATGCTTGAATTATTTCAGGTTAGCATTGTGCATTGCTCACTACTGTAGGTTGCCTTGGTGTATGATTGCCCTAAGGTGGTCTTTTGATTTACATGCTTGTACTATTGCACACTGGTGGGGTGTATGCTTGTACTACTTCAGGTTAGTGTTTAAACAGTTTCTTCTCCTTCAGTTCCTGAGATTAAATCACCTATATTTTGTAGGTATCATAAATCAAAGGTAGGTAGGTCAGATTCTAGACATCTGATTAAACCATCTTGTTCCACAATTTTCCCTTTCTTCAAATCCCTGAGTTATTTTATAATTTTGTATTTTCCAAGTTTGGTACACAAAATGGAGACATTTTTCTATGTTGACTCTGCTTGTCTGTATTTTATGAGTGTGAGCGCACATTTAGTAAACCACCCTGAAGGTCAGCAAAAGAGTAGAACTTGGTGACGAATCAGAGTCCATTTCAGCTGCTTTCATCTCAGCTCGGAAGGAATCAGAACACGTCTATCCCTGTTTATAAAAGGGCATCAATGTTTCTTCTAATAGTGTCATAAATAAAGCTGCTGTTGACAGATTTACTGCAGATATGTGTTTAATTTAAACGTGTTTTGGAATATAGGATAAGTGGTGAAAGGAAGCTGCCAGCCCTGAGAGACGGATGGCCTGAGACTCCACAGCACATCACTCATTTTAAATTAAGACATGATATTATTCTTTCTGAATTATATCACAAGTGGAAGGAGACAGAGTGAGGTCCTGCTCCTCAGGGGAGGAAAGAAAGCAAGAAAAGAAAACTCTCCTGAATCATGAATTTAATCAAATATGTCAAAGTTCTTGCCACTATAAGCAGAGTAGCCCTTGCCTGCAGTGTGCCAGCAGTGGGGCCATCCGTGTTTCCTACCCGTGCCGACTCTTTTTGCATCTTTATGGTAGAGTGCAGAAATTTATTTTTAGTTACATGATTTATCAATACATAAGCAGAATTCTCCTCCTTGCTATTGTGTTCTGTCGTTAACATGAGTCCAATCTCTTGTAAACTTGAATATCAAGTAGACATTAGCAATCTGGTAAAACACTTTGTTAGATATGCTCACAGAACATTCTCTTTGCCTACTCTTCCATAGAATAAAATTTTCTGCGAATTATGTCACCCAGAAGTTATTTTTCAAGTGTGCCAACATGCCAGGCATTTTCTGAGCAGTTTTTATTGACTATCTTATTTGATTCATTGTCCTCGTGTTATATTTGGGGAAATAATGTCACCCTGCTTGACATGGGTGCATCAAAGTGTAGATAAGAGCATATTATCATCTCTGAGGCATTGTTGCAGAGGGAGAATGTGGCTGGACTCTAAGGCTTAACTTGCAGTGTCTAAGAGACATTGGATGTCGGACGGCAGGCAAAGGGGTTTCTTTAGCCAGTTCTCCGTCTGATGAATGAAGAGGAACCTGGGGTTTGCTATATCATATTAACTGAAAATGGAATTATGCACTAATATTGACATTAGAATAAATACATTGAGTTAAGAATTAGGTGGGATGTATGTAAAAATTCCACACATTTCCCTTCATAATCATTTATAAGCCTTTTTCATTTCATGACTTGGAATTTTATACATTTGTGTCCATTTTGAATTTTTTTCACAATAAAACTATAATTTTTTTTGTTTTAGCAACTTTGAACACAAATGGAATATGTTATAAAATATGAGAAGCAGAACTCTAAGCAATGTACTAGGTATCTGGGGATGTAGTTAGAAAGACAAGAGTTTCTGAAGAACTTCCAGATGGGGAGAGATGCAAGAAAGACGATTGTGGACCATGAGAGTTTTGTTAGTGTAAGGAACTAACTTCAAATATATTAAACACCCACTGAACAAGCGTTTAAGGGTGGGTCGAAATCTCAGCTTTCTATGGAATTAAACACTGCTCTGGCTTGACACCAGCTCAGTTTACTGACTGTTCCCAGCTGGTGGAATTATGGGACTTCCATTTCTACATTAAAGACAAGTATGAAAGGGTAAAAATGATTTTGCAGAGGGCTAAGTGAGTCAGGAGAAAGCCCAGAGGAGCCACAAGTGTCTGGATTTCAAGCTGAAATTCTTAATGAACACCGGTCTTGCCCTGGTGTGCCAGAACATGCCATAGTGTGATTCTCAAACTCCTTGCCTGGTCCTAGCTAATCCTTGACTTTCTATTTGTTTCATATATGCCTGCTATAATGTAGAAAAACTAGCTTCAAATGTCAACATTCTATTGAGGAAAATTAATCTAGGTCTAAACTCCAATTCTGTGTGTTGTTATTGTGCTGCCCCGGCAGGAAGGCAGATCTTTTGCTTTGTCACCAAATGAAAATATCTTTGTCTTTGACTTTGTTTTTCTAAGTACTGCATATAACTAAAGTCCCAGAGCCACAAGTGATATAAATATAAATCCACATGGCTTCAGAATATATACCTTCTGATATATAATATATATATATATATATATATATATATATATATATATATATGTGTGTGTGTGTGTGTGTGTGTGTGTGTGTGTGTGTGTGTGTGTAAATAAATACAGCAGAAGCTGAGGTAGAAATTTGATACCCACTCCAGTGTCTGTGGTAAGAAAAGGTAGAGAGAGGAGCATCATGGGAACAAGGACAATGGAAAGCAGATGGAGAGTAGACTCTGGGTGGCCTAGCTGTCTGATAGTCAACTCCAACAATGATTCTCAGGGGAGCTCAAAGAGTCAGATTCTGAGTCAGGATAAAAGTACTATAGACTGGAATCAATAAAGCAAAGGTACCTAAAAGTCAGAGTGCTCACTGCATCAAGCTTTGAGGATGAACAAATATGAAGGGAAGAAAGCTTGGATGAAAGGGGCTTGTCCCAGCCTGTCCATGGCAAGCTCTGAATTTGGAGTGACTCCCAAGGGACTTCCAACATGAATGAAGCAGCTGAGATTTTGTACATGGGACTTCACTGCCCAGCAGATGTTGGCTGCTCTCTAAGGAAGTCACATGACTTGACCAGGCAGCCTCCTTCACACTGGTCTAGTGCAGAGGAAGCAGATAAATGAGGACTTTGCTGCCTGGTACTGCTCAGAAGTCCTCTCAGCAGAAATCCTCCCAGCAGGGTGAGAACTAACTCTTTCAAACACAGAGCTCCTTCTCGAGGATTACAAGTGAGACTTCTTTGATTACTTGACATGGTATGTACTCACTGATAAGTGGATACTAGGCAAAAAGCTTGTAATACCCATGATACAACTCACAGACCTTATGAAGCTCAAGAAGAAGGAAGATCAAAGTGTGGATGCTTCAGTCCTTAGAAGGGGAAACAAAATAGTCAAAGAATTGCTCCTGTCTAAAGGAAATACAGGGACAGAGTGTGGAGGAGAGAGTGAAGGAAAGGCCATTCAGAGTCTGCTCCACCTGGGGATCCATCCCACATATAAATGCCAAACCCAGACACTATGGCAGATGCCAAGAAGTTCTTGCTGACAGGAGCCTGATACAGCTGTCTCCAGAGAGGCTCTGCCAGAGCCTGACAAATACAGATATGGATGATTACAGCCAACCACTGGACTGAGCAAGGGGACCCAAATGAAGGAGTTAGCGAAACGACTGAAGGAGCTAAAGGGATTTGCAGCCCCATAGGAAGAACAATAATATCAACCAACCAGACCCTCACCCAAGAGCTCACAGGTACTAAACCACCAACCAAAGAGTACACATAGAGGGACCCATAGCTCCAGCTGCATATGTAGCAAAGGGTGGCCTTATCTGGCATCAATGAGAGGAGAGGCCCCTGGTCCTGTGAAGGCTAGATGCTCCAGTGTAGGGGAATGGCAGGGCAAGGAGGAGGGAGTTGGTGGGTGGGTGGGGCAGCACCCACGTAGAAGGAGGAGGAGGGGGGATGGGATAGTGGGTCTGTGGAGGGGAACTCAGGAAAGGAGATAACATTTGAAATGTAAATAAATAAAATATCCAATTTAAAAAGACATATTAAAAATAGAGAAGTTGTACATCGGTTCAATATTTTAACTGAGCATACACCTACACACAGTTGTAGAGTTAAAAGATGTTCTTTGAATGGAGGTGTCTAGCTGGTAGTATTCCTTTGTTTCATAAGCAACAGTCTTAACATCAGCTCAGTTAGTTGTTCTATTGCTGTTGCTGAGTTAAGCAAAAGTACACAAGTATCTGGTCACATGATCTTCATGGCTGTCTTCACAGTCTTCCCTCTCCCAGGTATTTTGCTTCAGTTGCATCTTAGAGCAAGAGTCACTGCTTTCTCTGCCCATGCTTCATTTGCTTCTATTAACACTCAGAAATAAATTAATAAAGTGCCCAACATCTCACACTTAGGATTCCTCTTGGATGTATTTAGAATCCTTTTATAGCTAAGTCTTTCTGGGGAAATCTGATTTCTCTATGTTGAGAATTTTGTGGTGATGTGCTCATCTGTTTGTTTGTTTGTTTGATTGATTGATTTAATACAACCATTCATTAAGAGACAACAGACCGCATTAGAGAACGGGGTGTCTGAGAGATTGCTGACAATGACAAGCATATGTGAGGCAGAGGTAGGGCTGGGTTTTGCTGAGCAAACAGCCAGTCCTTTGGGACAAGGCCAGGTCCCCCTGCATCACAGGGGTATGGAATACAATACAGGGGTGTGGATTGCAATGTGCCTCTGAGGGAATGGGCTTCAAATGGCATGATAGGAAACCTGGCCCTTCCTGTCCCTCTCACAGCACCAGAGTGATTTCATTTTGTACTCTAGGTTTTGAAACTTCATGCTGTTCTCTTACATAGCAAATAGCCACCTCAATGGCTGCCCTTAACTGTGTACAGCGTGAGCAAGGCTGGATTTCAGACAACTCTGAGTCACCTGGTTCCCAGGAAAGCATAAGTTTTGCTCCAGATAGGGACATTCTGCTTCATTCTAAGAAAGTTCATTTTTTATTTTTAATGTTTCAGAACCTCCAAGAGCAAGAATCATTGCCTTTAAACTATGCTCTGTGCCAACCTCAGAGCTGTTGAACATTTGAAAATAGAACTTTTTAATCATTACTGTTCTTTCAGAAGTGTGAGACAATTTAGGAGCTAGAGTGAGTTACACTAATAAGTTTGCCATTCTCGTTGCCACACAAATTAATTCAGAACTTGCAGGCTTCTAGCTGTCAGGAAAAAAAAAATCTGTCATGTAATGGAGGCTCCTAAAACTGATTATTGCTTAATTAGCTTCCTCTTTATTGAAAAAAATCATTAATCCAATTATAAGTTCCCTTGGTTCTAGTGAACTGGTATTTTTGTTTTTCAAATGAAGATAGCTAGAGATATATTAACACATAACAGTATGAAACCTAAGACTTGACCAAAAGTATGTGCAAGCCTTTTATTTCACAATGAGCTCATGGGGTACGTTTTATGAAAGTATCAAGAATATATAATAGCATTCGGTGTAATTGGAAAATATTGGAAACTTCGACATGGAGGACATGGAAGAACCGCCACTCCCAGTATCTTTGTTGAGTCTCTTCTCTGAATACATTGGATTAGGTACGCAGCCACTCCTTCCTTCTTCAATCCTTCGAGAAATATAGGTGTCTTCTGAAGAAAGTGCTCCAACATTGGTGTTTAATTGTGATTAATATATAGACTAGGAATCTTTGTATTATACTTCTCTAATTTTCTAAACTTAATAGCATTTAACTTTGACAGTCTCTGAGCTTTCTTTATACTTGGATCCATTTAGAGTCTCTGTGATCTGCTCCTGGCTTTTTGCATAGATAAGTAGAGTTTTAGGGCGTGCTAAATATTAGACTTCCTATTTGAGAACTGTGTGCATTCATGGGCTCAACTGGTTTTGTTGCTGTTGGTTTGGTTCAATGTTTTGCTTTTCTTGCTTTTATTTATTTATTTTTTTAAATTTGTAATGCACATGGCAATCAAAGGGAAGAGGAATGTTAAAATTCAGGAAAACCATGGGACAGCATCTCTGACTTTGGAACACAGGGTCAGTAACCACCACTCTAGATGACAAGCAGTCAGAGCTCAGGGCCAATGGCTACAAATGCTTCTTGCTTCCCAGTGGTGTTCTGTCTTTTGCCTGGGATGCTTAATATGGGCCAGTGTTTGTCCGCGCCAGTGCACTCATGCAGGATACAGGGCACTTGATGGAACATGTTAGGAGAATTGCAAATGGACTAATACAGAGGAAGGAAAAATGGAGACTGACTATCAAAATTCTCTAGGTTTGATTTTTTTTTATCTAGTATATTTCACTGGGAGACACAGAGGTCTTGTACATTACAATTCAAACAAATTTATGTCAGAAAAAAATGGACATGGTAATTCATGCCTGTAGTACTAGAATTTAGAAAGGGAAGAAGAGGATACTAAGTCCAGTGCCAGTTTAGAATATATAATAAAGCTCCCACCCTCTCTAAATATATATATATTATAAATTTATATGTTTATATGTGTGGTATTTAAATATATGTGTATATATAAAATGTGTGAGCACATGCACAAAAAGTATGTACATATATGCATATATATATATACATGTACATGTACATTTATGCATATGCAAGAGAGAAAGAAATTTATTTACTAGAGAAAAATTAGGGAAAAACTGTGGATTCCTAATTATTCAGACTATTCTCTTTTGGCAAAAGTTTCCAAGGTCAACCTTAAAAAGATCCTTTCTGATCTTCTGCCTTTATTGTCAGGCTTAGAAAGAGGGAGACCCTGAGATCTGGTCCCCCCATTAGTTATTGAGAAACAGTCCACATGGAGATAATGTTAAAGTGAGAGTCAGGGATATTTGTCAGTTTCCCAGATGCCTGCTATTATCGTTTTCATTGCTTACAGTTCCGCCCAGTTTCTTTTTTTTTCTTTCTTTCTTTTTTTTTTTTTTTTTTTTTTTTTTTGGTTTTTGGTTTTTAGAGACAGGGTTTCTCTGTGTAATCCTGGTGGCTGTCCTGGAACTCACTCTGTAGACCAGGCTGGCCTCAGACTCAGAAATCTGCCTGCCTCTGCCTCCCAAGTGCTGGAATTAAAGGCGTGCTCCATCACTGCCCGGCTCCGTCTGATTTCTTAACCTCTGCATTTTTCACTACCTCCTTCTGGACCGCCTGGCCTGCCCTCTCCTGAGAAGGCTGATTTGGGGTCAACTTGGATTTAGTCAGTATTAAAATAGCTTCTACTACATCTTACCCTTTCTTTTCCTGTGAAAGTATGTGCTTCTGTCTGAGTCACACTAAACAGTGTGCTTTACTCGCTAAACAAGAATTACAGCTATTCAAAATAGAATTTGGTGATTTTTAGCAGAGTATTTAAAATATCACAGTTCTGAAAATTCTGAGAATTCTTGACAGTGCTAATTTATTGTCCCCAAATCTCAAAGAACCGCATACCAGAAATTTGAAACCCCAGAGAAACTTGTTTTTTCTACTCTAAGTTATAACTTTAAATGTATCATTGTTGATGAATAAACATATTTTTCTTTTAAAAATCTAAAGAAACAATTAAAAGGTTAAGAAAAAAGAGGAATAATTTCAAGGCAATGATAGCAGGACATTAAATCAAGCCCAGATCAACAAAGATATGAAGTTTCAAGCCCAGATCACCACAGACATGAGCTATCAAACTCACATCACCATAGACATGAGGTCTATGGCTCTATGACCCTCTCCAGGGCAGGAGAACACTCATTAAACCATCTCAGTGGAACATCACTGTGTTGGGTAGTTTTAAGTCAACACATAAGCTAACATTGTTTGAGATATGGGAGCTCAATTGAGAAAATGCCTTCAGAAAATTGGGCTGTATGCTATCCTTTAAGGCATTTTCTAAAGACCAGGCTGGCCTCAAACTCAGAAATCCACCTGCCTCTATCTCCCAAGTGCTGGGATTAAAGGCGTGCTCCATCACTGCCCGGCAGGCATTTTCTTAATTAGTGGAGAACCAAGCCCACTGAGGGTGAAACCATCTCTGACTGGGTGGGGCCATCATCTCTGACTGGGTGGTTCTGGGTTCTTTAAGAATGCAGGCTGAGCAAGCTGTGCGGAGCAAGCCAGGAAGCAGCACCCCTCCAGGGCTTCTGCATTACCAGCTACCTCCTGATTCCTGCCTAGCCCGAGTTTCTGCCCTGACTGCTTTTAATGATGAACTGTGATATGGAACTGTGAGTGAAATAAACTCTTTTTTCCCCCACGGGTGGTATTTCATCACAACAATAGTAATGCCAAGACAAAGCCCAAGGCTGTATTGAGAGGTGAGATAATGTAAGCATTAGTTATTTGTCTTGTTACTAACATTTTAAAAAGAAAAACTAAAATTGTAACTTAACATAGGAAGGATTTATTTTAGCTCACAAGTTGAGTGTCCATCCTGAATATGAAAGCATGGCATCAGAAGTTTGAGGCAGCTGGTCACTGTGGCAGAGATTCATTGTGGTACACAGCTTAACTTTGTATTTTTATTCAGTCCAGGGCCCTAGCCCAGAGGATGGAATCATCCACATTTAACTTGAGTCTTCCTTCTCAGCAGATCTAACCTAGATGGTGCCACAAGTTTGTTCAATGCTTATTTCAAATGAGAGTCTGAGATTAGTCATAACAATAGATAAATTAAAATAGATAGTAATTGCCTATAATAATTTGATTAGAGTTAGGAGGAAAACAAATGCTTGGTTAGTTGAAGTTGTCAAGCTTCATTTGTTATATTTTCTTTTTCTAGAACTCAGCAAGATGACTTGGAGTAGGAATAGATTTTTTTACCTGAGACACAGACCTAAGGAGGGAAAAGCCTTTGCCTAAGTTTTAAATCTCTATCTCACTTGGTGTTTGTTCTGTCCTGAAAGAAACACAGAAAGCCTACTTTGGCACCTCCAGAAACACTGGCCAAAAACATGGACACGGAGAGTGTCACTGTGGAATGGCAGCATCTTGAAGCCTTTGCACTATATAAACACATTATTTATATACAAAATTTTCAGGAAAGAAATCAGGGTTTCTTTTCAGATAGTCATGAGAACTTGCTGGATGGTAAGAAAGCTCTTCCATTCTCTAAGACAAGGTCTCTTCAGAGGAGAAAGAATCAGAAGGGTGTGAGCCATTATTGCTTTATTTTAAACTCCTTTCTTAAAGCTACTATGTAAAAAGAAAAAAATCCAAATTTCAACACAATAAACAATCAATGGAAAATCAATTCTATCAATTGTAAAATGTATAATTGCAAAATGTAGCACTGTAAAATGTATCAAGTCTTGCCTAACAATTGCAGTATATTATTACTGTTTGATCTCCTCCACCATTCATGCCATGCTGGTGTGCTGTGGGGCTGGAGGTCAGAAAACTGGACTGTGGTCAGACCTGGTAAACTCTTCAGACTTGGTTCTTTCCCTGTATTGATGGGAAATGTAACTGAGATTTCTTCTTCTTCTTCTTTTTTTAATTAAAAATTTAAGAAAACAAGATCACTTGCCCCAATATTATTGCTTTCCCAGAGGCATGTTACATCTCTGACTATAAATAGACTTCTATTATCAAGTTTTATTTCCCAAGGGACAGGAAAATTCATCACCAGTTCTCTCTTGTGTGCACTTAGTTTTTGGCAATATGTAAACCTTGAGACTCTGTGCCCACAGTTTAGACTTCACAAAGCTAACCTTGATATTCTAGGTTTTATTTTTTTTCTTTCTATTCTACAAATTTTCTTTAGAGAAATTTATACTGAAGAATGTGTGAAAGTTGGTCAGCAGCAGCAAATAATGTCAGTGAGATTTATTGAATGCAGATCCACAAGGACATGGGACAGTTGTAGAAACTGAAAGAATTATAAATTATACTTTTAGGTGTCAGTTGCTCCCCCCTCCCTTTACTGAATCACTAAACAAATGTCTATTGAACGGCTCATAGGATGCAAGGTCTTTTGTTGACTCAACCCAGCTGATTCAAGACAAAAAAAAACAAAACAAACAAACAAACAAAAAAAAAAAACTAGCTTGCAGAGCTTCTCCTAGAGGAAGACACATGCACTGAAGTAAACACAAAGTATCCATGGTGGTAAAATGACTGCCACTTTGTGGCTGTGTCTTGAAGTGGTGCCTTGTTGTCTCTTTTGTTCCTTCTGCTTTAGCCTGTGGAGACTTGTCACAGAACACATCAGCTCATGTTCCTGCCCGGCTCCACAGACTTCCTGTATTGCTCCTTACAAGCATGTTCTCTTTGTTCTTACCTTAATTATCTCTCTTGATCCCACTCCAACTGTGCCAGACATGCTCCTGCCTAAGGAGCCTTTGGGGTGTTTTCAGGCTTCTGTCTTTCCTTCAAAATGGGTTTGAACCAGGACTCAAGGTGGCATGGAGGATAACCACAACATTCAATTGTCCAGTGATACATGAGTAAACAGAAGGAGATACACACAGTCTTTAAATAATGAGGACATTTTCCCAACTTAATAGAATCACAAGCTCTCCTACCTAAGGAACCCGATACCCTCAGAACAGGAGAGGCTGAAAGAAGTCTAGATATTATTAGAACATTGTCACTAAACTGCTCAAGGAGGTGCTAAGAAGAAAAATTATAAAAGCCAGGGGAATAAAAAGCATGCATGTCCCAAGGGAAGAAAGCAATGAGTCCCACAAAATCCCTGTCTGAGTACGTGCAAATGAAAAGAGAGAATTAGAGTTTCAAAGGATGCATCCTTTAAAATTCTATTCCCAGTGAAATTTCTCCTAAACACAAGTTCTAGTCAACCAAATATCATTGTGATCCAAGGATTTGAATGAACATTTTATACTAGGAAATAATGGAGAAGGGTCCAAAGGGGCAAAGGGATGTGCAAAACTGTGGATCGCTGCATCCATTGGCTGAAGTCTCCCGGTGTTATTTCCTTTTGAAGGGTATTTCTTCCTTTCTCTGCTTCATTCACATATTGGTTAATAGGCTATTAAACTTATTCAAGTACCCTTCTATAGTGTTTGTTATTCATATTATGTAAAATATTTTAATGTTACATATTATGGTTTTTGTCTCTGTAAGTTGGACATTGGTCTTTATTATATGTTATAGTTTGAATATGCTTGGTCCAGAAAGTGACACTATTACGGGGTGTGGCCTTGTTGGTAGAAGTGTGTCACTATGGATGTGAGATTTATGACCGTCATCCTAGTTGCCTGGAAGCCAGTCTTTCTGTTTGCATTTGGAATAAAATGTAGGACTCTCAGTTCCTCCTACACCATGCCTACCTGGATGCTGTCACGTTCCAGCCTTGATGAGGATAGACTGAACCTCTGAACCTGTAAGCCAGCCCCAATTAAATGTTGCTCTTATGAGAGTTGCTTCGGTCATGGTGTCTGTTCACAGTGTAAAACCCTAATTAAGATGTTATGTATTCATGACTCTTCTGAGCTGTCTAACCATACAGAGTGATTTAAGTATCCATTTTACAATCTCTTATAATCCCTCGTGGTGATTCTGACTGTTTTCAATTCTGGGTAAGATTGGTAGCTTATTCCTTTCACTGAACATCATACTTTACTGCCTCTGCCACCTTAGATTCCTGACTAGATCCTAGACACTGGGAAATACTATGAAACTGTGTGCTGGATATTTGAATTCCTATGGGAATCTATGGATATGAACTATGAGTATTGTCAAAACTTTACTGAGTCATAGGCAATACCCTTGAATACTCTTATGCTTTCAAGGCTAGCTTTGAAGAATTAGTTGGGATGATTGAAGCAGACCTCAGGTGAAACTTACCACCACTTACTGTGGCCATCTCTGCTGAATACTTCACCTAAGTCCCATAACCATAAGAGTTTCCATCCTGAGTGGCAGAAGCAGCCATTTTACCTGTTGGGTTCAGGGCAGTGTTATCATTAACCTTCTTTATGGTTCTCATCCTAGTCAGCAGTAGTTCTCAAGGGCATCTTCTACATGTTCAGGGATGTACACAGCATGTACAAAGACAGTACTCCAAGTGACATTCAGAATAGAACAATGGGAAACCCATATGTTCATTTCCTCATGCAAATATCAACTTGAACAAGCATTTGTACAAGAAAATACCTTCTCAAAATCTGAGGACTCCAGGAGAGATGTTAGTTCATCGGAGTAGAAGAGCACTGAAGAAGTTAGGAAGGACAATTGCACACCAGGGTTTTTGTTTATACCCCCTGAATTTGGGTGAACAGGGATTAGGATGGTTAGTGGGTTCGTTACTTATGTGCCTTCTGTCCTGTAGCAGATCTCTGGCTGATATAGGAAAGGCTTTTATTTGAACTGGCCATTATTATAAAATGCACATGATCCTTATGTGGTTTCAGTATATGTCAAACGATGGAGCTTTGGGTAACTAAAGCATCTCTGCAACTGTGAATATACTGATCTCACTGTGGCATTTACTCTGATGCATTTGTAGCCAACACTCTCAACATTATGGTTAAATAAGGGATCTGTGAGGAACAATGGATGACTAACTTCTGTTGTCCTACAGAAAATTAACGTGATATCCTGCAGCTCATCAAGAAGTCGGGTTTTCTGGTGTTAATTAATGAGGAAGCTGAGAAAAGGAATTACTGGGTATTCTAGCTGTGCGCTTACAATTGTACCGACCTGAAACGCCATTCATTGTTCATGTCATCTCTTTTGTTTTTAAACGCAGCTGCTAGAATCCATTAATTACTGCTATAATTTCTGGGGAGGATTCCTACCACTCCGTCTTGTCTGAGGGGTGCACTCTTTTGGTGCCCCTTCACTTAAGTCGCCTGCAGAATGTAATTATGAAGCCTCAAGCCAAAGCACACCACCTTTGTTTTCCAAACACTTCTCCAAATGAGCTTTCTCAGAGGAGATAAAGGAATGGGAGGGTTGGTTTGAAGAAAAGTCCAGAGAAAATTGCTTGTCAGGTATGAATTCCTCTGCCATGAGATGTCTCTGCTGCATGTCAAGGGGTATGGCCCATCAGTGGGAAGGACTATAACTCTTACTGCAATTTCCACATCTTAGCAATTGCAATTCAGTGGAAACAACAGGGCCTTTTCTCATAAGAAAAGATCATGGCTTTTGAAATGCATAGTGTTGTGTTAGAATGGAGACTCATATCTGGACAGTTCACACCAGGCTAGAAGAACTCCACAGGAGACGAAGGTTTATTGGGGGAAAAGGGGAGAAGAGAAAGGGATGAAGGAGGGAGAAGAAGAAGAAGGAGAAGGAGGAAGAGGAGGAGGAGGAAGAGGAAGAGGAAGAGAAGAAGGAGAAGGAGAAAAGGGGTGAGGGATGGGGGGACACTCTGCCTTTTATTTGGGCCATGATGTAATCACATACAGGGCTGGGCACAGTTAAGGCACAGCCAGGTGAACACTGAGAATGTATGGCAGTTGTCATGGCAACAGACACATGGGTCCTTGTCACCTACGGGTGACATCATCACTGGATTCAGAGGCTGTAGGCTCTGTTACCAACACATAGAGTATTATGTGTTCCTATGTGTATGATGAAGCCTAGGGTATAAGCCAGAGATTTTAAAATAGGACTCCCACAGGAAGAAGTGAGTGGAAAGGGCCTAGGAAGCCAATGACAACCCAACAATGACTGACTGGGATGCAGAAGATGTGGGCCCTCCACTTACAGGCCTGTAGGATCTCCTTGGAGCTACTAATTCGGCTCCTTTTCCTCCCTAGTTTCTACTGCTTGTTCCTTTTCAGGGTCACTTTATCTTATGCTTTTAACCAGAAATATCTCATGTATACCTCTTCTTACTCTGCTGTAATTACATTACAGATTATCTCCTCTTATACTGGTGTTTGTCAGCATATAAATTGTCTGTCTTAGTCAAGGCTTCTGCTGCTGCAACAAAACACCATGGTCAGAAAGCAAGTTCAGGAGGGAAGGGTTTATAGAACTTATACTTCCACATCACTGTTCATCAGCAAAGGAAGATGCAGAGGCCATATTATTTCCACTCTATTATTTCCACTAAAATTTACTCTCCAGTTACATGCCATCAATGGCCAAGCTCGTTCTATGGTCTCCCCGTTAATGTGGTCATAATTTCTAGCTTTTTCCTTATGGTGTTGCAGAGATGTGGCTATGGACTTTGTGCTGGCTGGTTTTGTGTGTCAACTTGATACAAGCTAGAGTCACCCAAGAAGAAGGAGGCTCAGTTGAGGAAATGCCTCCATGAGATGTAGCTGGCAGGCATTTCTCAATTAGTGATTGATGTAGGAAGGCCCAGCCCATTGTGATTGGGACCATCCCTAGGTTGGTGGTCCTGAGCTCTATAAGAAAACATGCTCGGCAAGCCAGTAAGCAGCATCCCTCTATGGCCTCTGAATAGCTCCTTCCTCCAGCTTCCTTCCCTGCTTGAGTTCCTGTCCTGACTTCCTTTGCTGATGAACAATTTGCATAAGTGTGAGTTGAATAAACCCTTTTGCTTCCCAACTTGCTTTTTGACACTGGTGTTTTGTTGCAGCAATGGAAACCCTGACTAAGGCAGACATTATAATATCCCCTTTCCTTCCTTCTATTTTCTTCATTTTCATCTCCTCTCCCCCTTTCCCCTCCTCTTCTGTTCTTTAACCATTGAAATTGGGGTCTTGGGTACAATAATCAAGCACTCTACCACTGAGCTGTGTCCCAAGCCTATTATAATAATATTATTTTAATGAAATATTTCTTTTTGTGGTTTATGGCTTTCTCATAAGAAACATGATCATATCTGCAGCCCTCTCCCCTCAGCTTTTATCTCCCCATGACCGGTTTCTTCACAGTAGTGTCAACTATGTATGAACAATGGGTCAAATCTGTTATGAGATGTAGCATGCTACACACATGGGATTCTGAGCCAAGTTCCCACGGGTGGATTTTGAGCAAGTAGGACTCTTGTCACTAGGTGTCTTGTGACTGGACAGATGTTATAAGAAACAATCTGCTGTTCAGAACATGAGTTGAGACACCAGAGGACCAAGTAAGGCAGGTTGCAGTTAGCTGTTCTATGGGAAGGGAAGACCTTCAGGAGGCGGCTGTATCTTTTAGGACCTAGGGATAGTTGGAACATAAGAAACAGTATCAAGATGTAACTGAAGTGTATCTGTAGCATGGTAAGATCAAACCTGCTCTAAACGCATCCCAAAGAACCCTAAAAGACACACAAGACTCCTGTAGACAGAAAGCATCCTGTCCTGGAAAGGCAATTAGTCCATTGATGTAATTTTCCAGGGAACTCTCCCCAAAGTAGCAAACTCCAAGACCAAACTTCTGTGGCTGAGGCTAAGTCAGAGGTAAAAACACATTAACAACTCTCAAAAACTTAGGGGAGAGAGTTATAATTTGAAAGTGCAGTGATTAAAACTGTCACTAAATATTAGAAGTTGACAAAGAAGGAATCAAATCAACCGCTTTAATAATGTTTGGAATCAGTTTGAACTAATGAGGTACAGACTTTGAAATACATTTTCTCCTGAAAGCTTTGCAGATATAGATTTTCCATCAAAGGCACAGCTCCTGATTCTTCTTCCTCTCAGTAGTAATGGACAGATATACACCACAAAGTTGTGGCTTTTTACTAACTACAACTTTTAAGGAAACCGCAGTTCTTAGCACGAGTTTGAAGGGAACTTCAAAGAAGTAACTGGAAATGAGCTGTCCCGTAAGTAGGAGAGTCCTAACTTCAAACATAGATGACGGTAGATGTAAGATGTCAGATTGTGTTTTGGTCATTGCAGATGGGACTAATTGGCATTTTCTATAACCAAGAGTTTACCTTGTTCTTTGTCTCCTTCATGGAGAATCTACTTTCTTTGTGTTATTATATCTTCCTGGCTTCATCCCTGCCACCTGACTACCATAAAACAAAAGATAAAAACAAGTAGCTGAATGGATTCTATAATGAGGAGGCAGAATATACAAGTGCATGTTTAACCCATAAGCCTGAGAGGAGGCTTCCTAGGGCCTCTGCAGGGATAACCCGGAAAACAAACATATCTACAGAGGTGTAGAGAGCCTCGGCGAGCGGTGACAGCATTCGCCATTACAAGATGGCACCGGCATCCGGTGCTCCCGTGGGTAAACAAGTAAATTGTGCATGTGCAAGTGGTGAAAGCGCACCAAGTTACTGCCCAGCCCGGGACGTCATACGGGGTTATGAGCAAGCAGCCAATCAGATATGTCCACGCCACCCTAGGGTGTATATAAGCAGTGCCATTTTGGGGCTCGCTCTCTTCCTCCTTTCATCACAATAAATGCTTGCTGCAGAAGGATCCTGGTGCCCGCGTGTGTTCTTGCTGGCGAGACGATTGCACGGGGCACACAGAGGAGAATTTACAACATGATTGTTGCACTCTCAAAATATAGAGTTCTGACCCAGTTTCTGGGCTAATAAACTAACACCTTAATGGGAAGAACTTTATGGTCCTTCTCTTTCTGTTACTTGGAGGTACACTTACCAGTTTGTACTTTAATTACATTTCTGTAGATTAGACAAAATTAATCTAATACAGCTCACATACTGAAAGGATCTATTGGCAGATTGTTCAGAGGTCGTATTGTAACATTTGTTTCCAGTTTACTATTTTATATGAAATTTTATTATGATATTTTGAGGAAAAAAAATTAACATAGTATTTTTTAAAAAAAACTGAGATAGCAGAATACATACTCCAATTACTTTTCTGAGACAGAGTCTAACCCTATTGGTGAGGAAGGCCTTGAATCAGTGGTGATCTCTCTGCCTCATACTTCTGACTGTGTGGGGGGGATATCACATAACACCACACTGAGATAGCCCAGAAAAAATCTTTATCAGACAATATATATAATATTTTAAATCTCAGTTATAAGTTTTGTCATAGATAAAATGCTTGGAAATTGCTAAAGATTGATTTGAAATAAAAGTTTACTAGGCATTTAACAAATTGCATTGTTCAACATTCTTAATATACAAGCAGGCTGTCATTGTCTACATTTAAATCCCCCTCCTATATATGATTAAATCACCTTATACATGATAGCAGGTACATCTTCCTTTTTTCTCTTTGATTAAAAATAAAGCCAATGTCTACATTTGCCATACGCCTGGAGATATCTTCCATAGTAGCAAACAGAATGTAGTGAGTGTGGGAGTCCTTGTACGAAGAAGAGTATGAAGTAGATTTATGCATGTTTTCCTGCTCTGGGTAGAGGAGGCATGAGTAAAATGATGAGACAGCTCTTTCTTTAAGTGTCTATATTGTGCTCGCCTGACTGGTGGACACCAAATATTCCCTATTCCCATGAGCCCTAGGACAGAGTCTGCCTAGAATAACAATGAACATTGTGATGCTGAATAATTTTATATACTGAAAACCCAGCATTTCCACAGACAGTGCTCTCAATGGTTAAATAGTTCCTTAAATTTAAAAATAAGCTATTAAAAGCCTACAGTTCAGTAAGGACTCCATGTGGTTTCATTAAAGCTTGGATTTTGACAGATTCTCAGAAGACCAGTATTCCATAATTAATGGATACTCGGCCCAAGGTCGACCTTCTCAGTGACTGGATGAGTGCAAACTTGGTAGGGAAAGAAATCTGCTTTTGACTATTTATCTTTCTAGAAGGAAAGTAAATTATGAGACCATGTCCAAGAAATTGGCTTTGCATATTAATATTTGAAAGTTGTTTTACAGTAAAAAAGAAAAAGATTCATGGGAAAAATTACTTTGTTTTATTCTATATTTGAAATTACAGAAACTTAAAAAGCCTCACTTCTCTGCCTGCTTTATAGCCATGTTTGAGAGTTTCTGAGATTGAATTTGCGATCACTGGAAGCCTCAGATACCTGACACTTCATATTAATGACTCTGGCATTCATTTCCAAGCTGATCTATGGTGCCTGACGGACAGGTGGCTTCTTCCAACCTGGCTTCAGTCATTTGGCTCCTTTGCTTAGTGCTAATGAGATCGTGCTCACAGAGGCAGCCTGAAGGAAGTACAATTTGAAGTCAGATAGATGTGAATTTGTATTCTGTCTCCCCTTTATATAGGCTAAGTGTGTCACATGGCCACCCCAAGGTTTCATTTTCTTCATTTCAAAATAAGAGAGAAGTGTCTGTCTTTCTATTTGGGGGTAAAACTACATCAGATACCAAGATCTATTGAAAAAAACTTAGTACTTGATATATAACCCTCTGTCAGTAAAGATTATAAGTTCGACATTTATTAGGAGAAAAACTCAATGTACACACTGGTGCTACTGACCACCAACTTAAAATTTCTAAACATTAAATCTCAGTTCTGAAAACATCTACAAAGTGAACCACATGCTTACAGTTTTGGATCTGCTCAGATTTTTTGGAGCTCCAGAAGCAGCCTCTTCCCCTTCAAGTATGGTTCTCAGACTTTTTTCTGTTCTGACAGTGAACATGTAAACTATAGTAGCACAGGAGTCATCTATGTCACCAACAATCAGGAAGCAGAGCCTGAGACAGAAAGTTGCCAAAGTCAATGTTACCCCCAAAGCTCATACAATGAATAAATGAATGAGCTCCTTGGGGTTGACAAGGCAGAGTCATCTCATTCCTAACACCAACCTGACCTATGACCCTCAGCCATTTCTTGATTCCTCCATTTCTCTATGGCTTCCATTTTAAAATCTAAGGCTGTGACTGGAAATGACCATTGTCCACACAGCTCTGAGGGGAACTCCAGTTCATGTATGTAAGAAGCTTGTTTGTTGGAACAGAACAAGACTTAGGAACCAAGCCCTCTGAACTCTCCAGACCAAGATCCAGTTTCCCTTCCAATAGACTTTTGAAAGTTTTCTCAAATGTGTGTAGCTTATGTACTAGAAAACTCCTCATTGAAACCAGATATACTTTAAGGTATGAATGCAACACTGTCCATAGGGGAAATAACTGAGGTCAGTCTCTGCAGAAAAAGACCTGAAGAATCTTCAGGCTTGACCTCAAAGACAGCAAAATATGGTACTCTAAAGTAAGCCACTTGGGGCATCAAGTAATGACAAAGAAAACGGAGAAGAGATGAACAAGCACAACTCTGTTCTCTCCTTGTTTGCCTATAAGGAAGACCTATGTTTGTCAATATCTCATTTCTCCCTTCTTTACAAGTGTGGGCAAAGGTTTACACACGCTCTTATTAACACAGAGGAGATTAATATGTATTAGGCACTTGTGTATTATTATGACAAAATACCCAAACTATAAAAGAAAGAAACAAAAAAAAATTAAAACCAACAAAACAAAACAAAATCATCAAAAAACAGAACAGAACAAACACACAAACATAAAGGAAGAAGGGTAGTTTTTGGTTTATTGTTTGTTTGGGCTCTTGATTTCTAAGTGTTAAGTCTATGACTTTTAAAGGGCCACACGAGTAGATAGCACTTTATGGCAGCCAGACTGTGTGGAAGAGGACTGTTTATGTCAACATCAACCATGACAAAGAAAGCAAGGCAGAAAGTGATGCCCCCATTACCTTCATTCATCCTTACCTCAGAAGTTAACAAAGCCTCCCCACACAGTAGCACCTTCTACAGATAAGCCTTACAATCATGAGCCCATGTAGGACATACGTGTACAGACCATAGCACAAGAGAACCTGAAAAATCAACTTGGTCTAGACAAGCAGAGAAGATACAGTTCATCCAAGCAGACGGCAATGAAGAGACGGACACTGAGTAAGCAAACCTTGGAAGAATTGACACTTTAGCTGGAGTTTAAACCTCTGTAGAAAAGACTGAGGGCAATGTGAGCACAAAGCTAAGGAGTGAAACTGGAAGCTGTTTCATTATACAGAACAGAGGGTTGGAAGATATGCTAGGAAGGATAGCATCAGGTCTTACAAGGTATTTGTGGCTAAGCATGATGACCTAAATTTAATCCCTAGGCCCTACATTGTAGAAATTGTCCTTGGACCTATATGTGTATTTTGTGGCATACACACACTTTCACACACACACACACACACACACACACACACACAAAATAAAACAAACAAGTGATACCATCATACTGACGAGGAATTTAGATGTCATATGAAAGTGCTGGAGGTTGTTTTCAGGCAAAGGCAAGAGGGAAAGGATGTGGACAGGAGAATGTGTTTCCAAATGGACTTCCTAATCTGGAGCTGTTCATGGTACTGACTGGCTGCCCTATGAGATGTTGTCTGTCCATAACAATCACCTCTTTCTCATCTAGGCTGTGGAAGCGCTACTACAACATGGAGCCAATGTGAATGTTCAAGATGCAATCTTCTTCACCCCACTGCACATCGCAGCCTACTATGGGCACGAGCAGGTAGGTATGAAGCGGGAACTTCCATATCATGTAATATTCTCATCAGCTCCATCCATAGGAGCTTGTAGATCCAGATAAACGCTGCAATGATTATGTCATCCATTGTTATCTTAGTGCAGAAAGGAGACATTAGAATGTGCTTTAGTGGTTTGTGACAATGGGAATCAGCCAGCCTGAATTGGGAGAAAAAAAAAAGTCTTTCCCAGGTTTATGGCTACCTATATAGCTTATATAGTAACTCTAATCTTCATTTCTTAATGGAAAAATATTTATGATTTAAACTTTCCAGGGATGCCTTTATGAAAAAATAGAATTTCTTGGAAGATGTGTAGTCCGCAACACTCTTTAAATGCTAATGGAGTAGACACAAGACATATTACAAAGGCCCTTCCAGCAGGTCCTGAAACAGGTGTCTTTAAGAAATCTTATTTCTCTTTTCTGCTCTCTAGAGGATGTTGGGGACTGGAGAGACCTCCTTATGTTGCCTCTGGCTCTGGGCCTGTGACTTGCCTTTAAGAGGAACTTGAGGTTGTGACTGGGCTCAGAGTTTTCAGCAGACAGTCTCAGGTTTGCTGTCGGGCCTGTCGTTCCTCCAGGGTCTGTCTGTATGGAGGGAAAGGAAACTAGAGCATGTAGTAGACAAAAAAATATGGATATAAGAGGTCAAAGTCACATGGGGAAGGACTGAGAATGTCAGCATGTCCCAGTACCCTCACAAATAAGGACCTGCAGCCATGGGAGAACACCGCTCTTCAGAAAATCATTTTCCCCAGTCCCCAACATTACATACAAAGCCCAACAGTGCTGGTAGCATATCAGTCAAATGGCCGAGAACAGAACTAAAGTGTGTACCAGGCTGGTTAGCCTGCAGCCCTGTGCTTTCTCTGCTGGGCCACAAGCCCACTTCTCAGTGAGCCCATGCAGAGAACCATCAAACCCAAGCAACTTAACTAAACAGTGGAGTCAGAATTCAAAACAATGTGTTCCAACTTCAAAGTCTATTGATTTTTCACCTCCTCATAGCAAAAGACAAACAATACCTGTGCTGATTTCAAACACTGCCCCTTAGCTATTTTGGAAAACAATAGGAAAAAAACCAAAGGAAACCCAGAAACACAAAAGTAAGTACATAACCATGTCAAACAGTGGTTCCTGTGTGTGTGATCTTTGTCCTCTTGTTGGCTTTCAATAGCCATCATGTCACAGTATTCCCTAAGGGTCCACCTGACACTTCCTGTAGTCTGCACTGCTCTAGTCACCAAATCTTTGTGTCCCTGTGAGCTGGCATATGCTTGTACACTCTTGTGTCTGTGAAGCATGACCCACAGATTATAAAACTTGGCAGTCCACTGATGTGCTACTCAGGGTGTGCACAGGTGCCTAGTTAGCCAGGCACTGTTCACAGTATAGGTGTAGGCTCCAAAAGTCTGGTGATGGGAAAACCCCATACTTCCTGGTGTTAGGCAGGAACAGGAGGTGTGGTGCTGCTTGCAAAGTCATCTACTTTGCTGATTGACCTCACAACGAACAGAGAGATAAAGAGCCTCATACATGCTGGTGAAGAGCTAAATTTGTTGGCTTTCCATGAAAATGTAGTCATAGCCATAAAAATTATGCTAAAATATGGATGGCCCTTTTATGATAAGGGACTCACTTTCTGAGTGAAGAAGGCAGCAAACCAGTCATTTGTGGTAACTGTTGTCATCTGCTAAAATATGCTGACGAGGAGAGCGGCAAATGCCGCCCTGTGCACTCTGTTTCTTGTCTTATTCATTTAATTTTAAGTGGAGGACGAGGTGCTTCCAGCAAGCACAGTATTTCCTAAATATGTAATAATAGCACTTAATAGACAACTGAGTTCTTGGAGAGTTTAAATCTGTTATAAACTCACAGAGATGGCAGGAGCAGGCAGATCTGCTTAGGTGGCAAGGTTCTGATGATCAGAAAGTAAGTGTGGATCTGTCCATTAGCCAACAGAGGGGTAAAATGCACACATTTCTCATTCATGTTGCCATTTCTATAGATAGATTTTAAGGGCTAAGCACTGTTCTGTGTACTTTACAGGTGCTAACTTACTAACTCACAGCATCTCCAAGAGATAGAGCCATTACTGTTAACTACTTTAACATAAACAAACTGAGGTCTGAAAACACTAGTCATTAGACTACAATGACATGGCTAAGACATTGGATCTGGGCCCCAGAGTCCCTGCTTGTGCCTAGTACACTCAAGAGGAAGCCCTTTCCCCATCTGCCACTTAGATAATCCATGGTTACGAACTTGTATCAAATGTATATTGTATTATTCTGCTGTATGTCAGCCATGGTGCTTGGCACAGTAAATACATCATGGCCTCTGGTCCTCACCACAACCTGTGATTTAAGTCTGACCGTGATTTCTAGTTTGCATGGGGTACCATTAATAAAATTGGTTGGGGGTGTGTAGCTCATTATTAAGACACTTGTCTAGAAAATGCTAAGTTCTGGGCTCTAAGTCTAGCTCTGAAAACATCAGAAAGTGGTTAGTTAACTGTTCATCTAAAGAACCCAGAGACAAAGTAGGTCAGATTATGATTCTGTCCTATTCTGTCTCCTGGATTTTAGCCCCCAGTCACTGTGTGACTCTCTCCTGGTTACTTTTATGTGTCAACTTGGCACACTCTAGAATCACCTGGGAAGGGAATCTCAATGAGGGACAGTCTACAAAAAGTTGGCCTGTGGCCCTATCTGTGGAAGATTGTCTTAGTTGTTAATTGAAATGTGAAATTGCCACTGTAGGTGGTACCATTCCCTAGGGAGGAGCTGCAGAATGAAATTGCTTAACTCTTGGACTTCTTTTCAATAATATAATCAATTCTTTTCTGTTTTTCACTGGTTGGGCTAGAATTTTCTGTTATTTTTGGGTGAGAGTAACCTAAGAGATAGCTTAGGTGTTTTAGGCAGACAAGAGTTCTACATTGTATTTTGGGTTAGAGGGCTGGTTGAGATTGGGTTTCAATCTGTCAAGGGCTCACCATGTTGTCACTCTGTAGCTGAGGATGACCTTAAATACCTGATCCTCCAAACTCTACCTCCTGCTCCTTCAATTACTAATGTTACAGGCATGTGCCACCAAACATAGTCTTGCTTTTTTTTTCCCATACTAAAGTTAATGATGGGTTCCTCTAGGTAACCAGTGTCCTTTTGAAGTTTGGCGCAGATGTCAACGTAAGTGGTGAAGTTGGAGACAGGCCTCTGCACCTGGCCTCTGCAAAGGGGTTCTTCAACATTGTGAAACTCCTGGTAGAA
Source organism: Rhabdomys pumilio (assembly GCA_030674055.1). Classification (NCBI taxonomy): domain Eukaryota; kingdom Metazoa; phylum Chordata; class Mammalia; order Rodentia; family Muridae; genus Rhabdomys; species Rhabdomys pumilio. The sequence continues at coordinate 4,358,068 of JANHMN010000001.1, forward strand.
GAAGGGAACAAAGCAGATGGTAAGGCTGTGCCTGCCTCCTCCGGGTCATGTTTGCAATGTCCTTCCCTTCCTCTGTGGGAGACAAGCCAAAGCTGGCTCCCCTGTGGACATGTGCTAACATGTTTCACAAATCATAATTCATTTCTATAAGTCTACTTGTTGAACTCAAATGAAAATGTTTCTTTATACCCTTCAGTTCAGTTTCCCCCACACTCAGCACCCTGGGAAGGAATGTTCTGGATAGATTGGTCCTGTCTGTTGCTAGTCACATGCCTTTCCTTTAGTGGAAGCATAATTTATATATGGGAAACTCACACAGTAAATAGCCATTAACTCATCTTCTAGTCTCTCCTGCCCCAGATCACTTCATCTTTTCTAAAACTCCACAAAATGTTTTTTTCTATTCTATAGTTATTTCTGTTTGCATTTTCTGTGTATGCATGTGTAAGGTATCTGTTTATGGTGAGTGTCCAGGTCCTTACAGCCAAGCATAGACTCTAGGGAACCATCTGATGTCTTGTTCTATTACTCTGATGAAGGCCCTTTATATAAGGTCTCTCTCTGAATCTGTATGTACAAATGGAGGGTCATCAATTTAGTCTTTTTTATTTTAATTTTTAAATTTATTAAATTGTTAAATAAATGTTGGAAATTGCTTGAAGGAAGCATTAAAGAAGAAGACTTCCTCCTAGACTTTTATTTTTGATACAGATTCATTGAGAGCTACAGCAGCTCGAACACACCAGCAATCCTCCTATCTCTGCCTCCAATGGCTTGGTGGTTACAGGTATTCTTTAGCAATACCCAGATTTTTGCATAACTTCTGGGGATTTGACCCCAGGTCAAGCTTTTTCAAGAAGCGATTTTACTCTGATAACCACCTCCCAACTCCAAACTTTGCTCACCAGATTAATTTTGTCATTTAGCCACATTACTGCAGCAGGCAGAGTCTTATCTTTTAAACTGCAGAAGGCTCCAAATATCCCTCCATTTGTACATCCAGCTTCTTCCTGGATATAATTCAATGTTTCTGACATTTTGCTAGTATGTAACTCCTTTGTTTAGCAGATATACTTATCTATCTTGGATACATATATAAACATGGAATTTCTAGACCCAAGGGTATGCACATGCTGAACTATGTAGCTACTCCCATTTGTACTCCCAAGATACTTCTACTGTTTTCCAATCTTGTAGCAATGTACTCCGTCCCGCCCCACAGCCTTCCCCACAACTGATACTCTATAGCTATACTAAAATTCCATAGGTACAATGGTCATCAATTTAGTCTTTTTTATTTTAACTTTAAAATTTATTTACTTATAAGATAAATGTTGGAAAATTACTTGAAAGTAACTTTAAAGAAGACTTCCTCCTAGACTTTTGTTTTTGACACAGATTCACCAAGAGCTACATCTGGCCATAAAATCCTCTCAGGCATATCCAGCTCCCTCCCACTGGCCCCCTAGAGAACTAATTAAATGCCCATCAGTGATAGCTGCTGCCCTTTGCAACAAAAAGGATGCACAGCTCCAAAAGGACACGGTTGTCAGGCCCATAGACCTGCCAGCTCCTTCGGACCAAAATTCAAATTGATAATCACTTATTAAAGCTAATCGATGCTTTCATCCAGTGGTGAAGAAGCCCAGTGACTCACAGACATCCAAGCAAGAGGCTAGAACAGCTCGTGTTTATGTCAGCCTCTTCATTTTGTAGAAGTTGAAGAACTCCTTTTGCATTTTCTTCTATGGGCCATCATGAAATTACTTGGGCATCTACATGATAGTATTATCCTAAACAGCATGCACTATCAGAACAAAAGCAAGGTGTGAACCTCATTTAAGTCTTGGGCAGTCATTCATTCTTTCAGCTTAGTTGAGGCTGAGGCACACCAGTGGGAAGCCTGGCAACATGTTGGCATTTATGAAATTACCTTGCTTTTCTGGGGGACCGGAAGTGCATTGCTCCTCCCTCTCTTTAGCTACACCAGCCTCGGCTTTTTATTCTCTTGCACAACTCCAAAGCCTGGTAGTGTCAAATGGGCACCGCTTATGATCAGCATGCCTCCAGGATCAAAGGACTTGTCTGCAAAAGGCATTGAAATCTGTACATTCCCATCCTCCCTCGTATACCTTGGCTGCACAGGATAACTTCTAGCGTTTTCTTTCTGACTCACACAAGTACTACATTCTTCCTACTCAATCATTTAAAATAAAAAAGCAGCATGACTCAAACACTTAAGTATTCTTATTTCCTTCTAGTACATTTGATATGAAGCCTACTTTTCACTTCAGTGGGTTGCTGAAAACACAGCATACCTTGCCCCATGTGACAGATGGGACAAGACCCACCCTCAGTGAACTCACCTTTTCAAAAATGTAGCTGACCCTCAAGATGATTTATTACAACTCTAGACTTTTCTCATGGCAAATGGGCATAAGAAGAAGATTAAATGAATGGCCCCAGAGGACATACAATTTGCAGCTTAGTATTTACAGTATGTTTCCATGGAAATGGAATGTCACAAAAGAGAATATATTCAGGTTGCAAAATTGCCCAAAATGTAATTCAGAAGGCAGGCTCTTCAGTTCAGTGCATTTAAGGAGCTGGCTTATTCAGTCAGATGTTTCAAGTCTCTGCTCTGCTTCAACGTGGCTCTTGGGGCAGGAGAGAGAAAAACATAAATCCTCATGTCAAGAGGTTGAAGATGCTGAGATGGTCCTTAAAACGTATCCTCTCAACAAAGTTGAAAATTGGGAACTTTTTTATTCGACATTCATTAGTATTTGCTAACTCATTGTTAAACACTGGAGTTCTTTAATATAAGGCCCCCATTAACGTGCCACAGGCTAGTGCAGAACTCTCTAAATATCTGTCAAGACAGGGGCTGGAAAGAAGGTTCAATAACTAAAAGCATGTACTGCCCACTCAGACAACCTGAGCTCAGCTGCCAGCACCCGTATCAGGGCTCCAAATACTTGCCTTTCTGCCACTCTCCCATCAGTGGGTACCTACACATGGATATGAACATACACACATGCACACGTACACAGAAACACATACAACCCACACACAAATACGCACACCAGAGGTGCATACACGCATAGCTAAAAGGAAAAAATGATTTAAAACGAGCCTATAAGATTGCAGTCAGCAAGGCTGATTTATTTTAAACGTATCTTATTGAAATTATTAAGCAGATTTGTGATGGAATATTTATTTAATAAGCATGTGGGTTTTATTTTAAACATCGGATAGTCTTTGCAGTCATTGCTGACTTAATCTCAAAGTTTTCTTTTATCTTAAGTGTCAGAAATAAGGAAAAGAAGGTTCCATGTATCCAACCATCCAACAACCTTCCAAAAAACCACTGGTAGGCAGTAATTCTTTTTTACGATGGAGGAGAGAGTGAAATATTTTCTTGATAATGAAGCACAAGTATTCTTTTGTAAGACTCTTTTATTTAAATATGTTGGTTACAGTTTTTACTTGCTTTGCTGGTGATTGAGCCTCAGGTCTTTGCATATCCTAAGTAAACTGCCTACTGTTAAGAAATAACTCATCATTTTGGCTACAGTCTTTCATGAAGTTACCTTGCTGACTTTGAACTCACTCCACAATTCAGGCTGATCTTGAGGCTGTGATCCTCCTATGTCGGATCCACCTGGGATCAGAGAACCACCTGCACTGCCAGGATGACTTTAGTAAAAGATAAAGCTATTCTGAGCATAATATTGTTGATACATATCATCATATCTCAATGTTCCTGAATAATGCAATAATCCTTACATTTTAGTCTCTGTAAATCAGTCCAAGACAAAAACAAATATCTCACAATGACCATGGGCAAGCTATGTGAACCCTGTGTGATGCCTCCTCCCTTCAGTGTGTAGTGTTAGGAAGAATGCCAGCAGCACAGAGGGAGGATCCCTCATCAGGCAGGGATCCTTGAAGTTCACTTGGTTCTGCTGAAGAGGAATCACACTGGGAGAGGTGAGGGTGGCCAGTTGGCCCTCCATAGCTGGTCAGGACTGTGCCATTATGCTTTATAATTTTCAGTGGAACCTTGGGAACCCTCAAAAGAAACTTCTAATGCCCTCGGCTCCAGCATGAACCTGTGCCATTGACTCTACCTGGCTTCTCATGGAACATGAAAAAAAAAATCAAATAGTTATAGACAAGCAGATTAAAACTAGCCAGGACTGTCTTATGGGGGGAAGGTTTTTTTTTTCCTGAGGCATTGCTCACAGGATTTGCAGGAGAATTTTGGGGTTATAGCTAAAGTTAGTCTATTTGCTTAAGACCTTACAGGACAATAAATGAGAGAGGCTGTCAACAAATGCAGCAGCTAGCAAGCAAATCCATCGTCATTAATTGCTACATGGTGGTTGGTATGTCACCAGTAGGAATAAGCTACATGGGTTTCGAGTCACTGTGGTCTTCTCTAACTTTCCCCAGAGATTGTTCATCATTTAACAACATTCCCTCTATTTTTTCTGCTTGTAAAAACACACCAAATAATAAGTGACTTTGGACAGAAAAATCATAATAAAGCAGATGTGTCTAGAACAGCGGATCCAATTATTTTCTTCCTCATATATTGAATTAACGTCAGACCTAGAATTGAGCAGTTGGTGTTCAGTTATTATTAAGCCTGTCTTGCAACTCACTTTATGTTCTTTGAAGGTATACTTTTATGTATTTATAGTTTATTGATTTTAACACAAAACTTACAAGAGAAAAATTAGGAGATAGTTAGAATGATCTTCATTAAATCTGTGTGCACAAAAAAATATTACTCTAAATGCATTACAAACATAAGGTTCATGAATATTTTCTGTTTCCAATAATGGTTCTGTTATAGCCACAATAACTGATAAAACATGAGTATCTTAACAGTGGTACAGTGATAGACAGTTAGTGACTGTTTAAAAAGTGAGAATGCAATAGGATTTTCACAAGCATCCAAAGCTAATTAACAATGATTAAAGCATGAAAGGACTGTGTTAAAGACTGTTACTCTGGTTAGTACTCACTGTAAACCAGATATACCTAGACACACTTCTGTGGAAAGAACTCAGTCATAGACTTGCCTTTATCAGACTGACGTCTCCCCATGGCTGTGAGAGAACATCCTGATCAATAATAGAAAGACTCAGCCCACCACATGCAGCACCAGCCCTGAGACAGTGGCCCTGGCCTGTCAGAGAGCTAGCTGAATGTGAGCCAGGACTGAGCCAGTAAGCACCATTCTCCCACGGTTTCTGGTTCACTTCCTACTTGAGTTCCTGTCCTAAGTTCCCTCCATGGGAACAAACAAGCTCTTTGCTCCCCACGCCAGCCACTTTTTGTCCTAGCGTTTTCTGACAGGAGACTAGAGCAGATGTGAGATAGCTCCAGAGTCTGAGCAGAATAGAGCATTGTCGACTCCAAGCTCTCCCAGCGAAGAACCATCTCCAGCATCACAACCCTGAAGGGGTCCCGTGGAGACATGATGGCAGCAATACCAGACACATGCAGACATTGGGCTCCTACAAACAGCCAGGCAGGACCCTGACCCTGTGGCTGGAATTGCTATCAGGAAAAAACTAGATAACATTACCATCACTAATTTTCATATTATCAGGACTAGGTTCTGTGCTCTTACGATATGAGCTCCGAAGTCAGGTGTTGCTGATATTCTTCAAAACCCACTTTAATAAGTATACTTAAACACTCTAACCTCCCTTGTAGCCCAGCAGAGGTAGAGGGGAGGAAAGGTTAATAGGGCAAAGGAGGATGTGGACCTGTTTAGAAATAGATCTTTGGGGCGAATCTAGTCTGTATTGTCAGAATATCAGCAGTTCAGCTCACACAGTGTTAGCTCCATCCACTTGTAGACACCATTTATAAATCAGCAACGGCAGTTCGATCCAGAAGAAATGGAGAGGTTCTGCCCATTGACTGGAGCAGAAGCAGCAAGAGGCCACCTGAACACCACAAGAATTTCTTTGGTGCATTTCTCCCTGCAATTGTGATAAGTGGCAAGGTGAACGAATACTACACAGTGTCGCCCACTCTCTTTGGGTTATATTTATACCCTTTCCAAATATCTCGTGTTCTCTCAAGCATCCATTCCAGCAAAACATCACATGCCCCCTTTCCAGGTAGCTTCCAGAAAAACATCACGTGCCTGTTCTTAGCAAACATCCTTCAATGTGTCTGCTTCAGCAAAAACATCCTTCCATAAGGCAATCTCCAGAATAATGTCACATGACACAGCTGAGTCTCAAAAAAACCCAACCAACCAAACAACCAAACAACAACAAAACCCAGAAATTTCCACTTCAGTCAGAGTCTGATGTGCAGCGGACTGAAAGAAAGATGCCATAGATGGGGAGATGTCCAATCTGGAGAAGTGTGGAAAGTGAAGGATCTCTGCTGAGAATTGTTCCAGGACGGCACAGATAGCCACTGAATGCTCACATTCTCCTGTCTGGAGCTTCCAAACGGTCCTTTTCCTGTCTCTTAGAGCCTAACATCTAAGCAGTCTGAGGGAACACATTCAATCTCTATGTCAGCGAGAGCTCTCGATTTCCATATTCAGGTTCCACAAAGAATCTTCAGAGAGTCATAAAACTGTATGGCAAAAAGAAAAAGACAGAGATCTGCTGTTAGGCATCCTCATTGGAAATGCTTCTCTATGTGTGTAAAATAATGTCATGATTCTCAGCTAAGGGGTACAGCACCTCCCGTACAACACCCTAAACTTTCAAATGACTGGCTGTCACCTACACCCACTGAATCAGCACTACTGGGTTTAGTGATTTAGGAAGGGACTTTTAATTTAAAATTTTAAATTACATAGATTTGCAGAGTGGGCATGGCATAGACAGCTTCTTATGTTGAGGATGCCAGAGAACAATATACAACAGTCAGCTCTCTCGGTTCTATCATGTGGAGCTTGCAGAGAGAACTCCGGTCCACAGGATTAGCAGCAGAAGCCTGCATCCACTGAGCATCTCTCTCAGCAGTCCAGGACTTTCAAATTTTAAAATTCTTCAGATGAAAAAGAGAATCAGTTTGGAATGGATACTTATGGGAAAGAGGTCATGGGTACCCTTGTGTGATCACGCCACTACAAGACAAATTTGATTAGCTGTAGTCCGTAGACTTGATGAGCACTAAAACAAAGCCTGCTTGATGTGATAATAGAAAATAGGATAGAATAGAATTATAACTTTTTAAATTGGTTGCACTTGATTTCCTCTATTGTAAACAGTAATTGGAATTTCCAGTCGTATCTTGGGCACGTAGGCAAAGCACATGACATTGTACATCTGAAAGGTGAGAAAGAATGGATTCCAGATGACACATCTATGCTTTTTCATTGATGGCAGTGAACGCTCAGGACAATGAAGATCATGTCCCTCTGCACTTCTGTTCTCGGTTTGGACACCACAATATAGTGAGCTACTTGCTCCAGAGTGACTTAGAGGTTCAGCCTCACGTCACTAACATCTATGGTGACACTCCTTTGCACCTGTGAGTATGACTCAGCATTTCTCATATCCAACTCGTGTCTTCTTACTTATTAAAATATCTCCTTTCTATCCAGGGCATGCTACAATGGAAATTTTGAAGTTGCCAAGGAAATTATCCACGTAACAGGAACTGAAAGTCTGACTAAGGAAAACATCTTCAGTGAGACAGCTTTTCACAGGTAGAGAGTACGTCTGTGTACTAGCCACTGAGTGTGACTGACACCATGCAGCACCCCAAGTCACATATAGAAAGCTGTAACAAACAGCAGCAGATGCTGCAGTCAGAAAGTGAGCACAGAGGTAGGGTGGAAGAGAATCCTGACTGGGTACAGAAAGGAAAGGTGGAAGCAGGTGCTGCCATCAGCACAGCAAACCAATCTGTCTCCAGATGCTGCTTTTCTGGTGAAGCCTCAAAGATGTGGACTGATGTTGCCAAGGCAACAGGCCTATCAACATCTGTAAGCATATTTCTTCTCGCTCCCTGAAAAGCTGCCATGAGGGGCTGTATGCCCTCTCTGACAAGAATCTCATTACTATGATTCATCAGCATCAAATACGACACTTTCTCCCTCACTTTCTTAAACCTTATGTGCAAATGTGTCTACCCAGGATATCCATCTGCCAGCTGCTAAAAGCCTACTTAGGATGGTATTGGGATACTCAGGATGTAGCTCTTTTCTTGGAACTCACAAAAATCCCTTTCCAGTGTGCTTAGGAAAGTACCCCAAAGGGTCAGCTGGAATTGGGAAAGATGCACCCCATAAGTGAAGAAAGAGGCTGCTGATTACCCAGGGCCACAGCAGCACCTGAGCTTTCCAGGAGGAAATAGGTGCAACAACATTAGGAGCCCTCGCTGGACAAGGGTTGTCATTTTGCTACAAAAATAATGATTTGAATTTAACAAGCTTTGGCTAGTAGGTCATTTACTTAGACATGACATAGCTCTCAGCTAATTTGCAACCTCTAAAAACTATACTCCAGGCTGATCTATTGTCTGCATATTGTTTGGTTTGCATTGGGGAATAATAGAAAAGTAAAAGACTCTTTGATCCTAAAGAAACATTAACCTCATGCTTCTACACCAGGCATCAAGCCTTCAATATAATATGGGTTTGCAGGGTGGTTTGTTCTTTTAATAATCAAACCCATTACAAAGAAAGAAAGGCTAAGGAGACTACCACCTAAGGCGGAAACAGAGACTATAATCCAGGTTATTGTATTCATTGCCACATTTAGCTTCAGAAACCTTTTGAAATTGAAGCAAATCTAATTATCTGTTAATTACTTCTCTTATTATGGCCAAATAAATAGCTCACCTGGAACAATGAATAGAGAGGGTCTATTTTGCCTCACAGTCTAGGAAACACAGTCCAGAGCAGCATGAACCGCATGATGGCTGGAGGCTGGGCAGCTGCTTGCCTTGCATCTGCCGCTAGGCATCAGCCGGTGCCTCCTTTCCCTTTCTGTGCTCAGTCTGGGATCCCAGCATATGAGACAGGGCCACCTACATTCAGGAGAGGTCTCAGTTAAACCCCTCTGTGAAAGTCCTTACACGCACATGCAAAGATGTACCTTAATAACACCCCAAGGATTTAGTCATACAATCAGGCTGACAGTATAAGATAACCATAATAGAATGTGTGTGTGTGTGTGTGTGTGTGTGTGTGTGTGTGTGTGCATGTGTGTGTCTACACACATAAGGATAAACATATACATATGTATGCATACATATGAACACATATGTGTATATATACATACACGTGTACATATCCAGGTATATTCACATAAGTGCACAGATGTGAATACACTGATATATGCTTTTGACCTGCCATGTCCTATAACTAGTAGTTTTGAAAGGATTAATAAATCAACTTGGACAATGAACTATTCGATGGGTAACATTGCACTTCAGTTTACAATGTAAATAATTGAATGTGGTAGGACACATTGTACCAAGATAATGATGATTTATTCACCCAGTCATTCAAGAAAGACTTACTACAGACCTGCCCTGTGTTAATGGAAGTAGAAACATTAACATACTCGGATCACTATCTCCTTAAAAAAGCCCTTCTGTAAGGTATGAAGATGACCAGAAATGTGTCCACCAGCATACACACTGCTATGTGTTCCATTCTACTGAAGCCAGGAAGACACCTGGGAGACCGTGAGCTCTGCCTGTGGTTCATGAGGTGTCACACAATGGACAACTATCTGTCACACAGGGTAGTTTCATTAAGAATGGATTCCTCAAGGGCAGGCCAGGAGGAGAAAGTCATGAGATATAGGAAACTGCCTCTACTAGAACTGAGTCCCTGTTCCATTCCTGTAGCCATGGTTACATGTGGACAGATCCATGTGCTATATGAGGCGGCAGCCTCAGCTTCCTAGGGTCTGGGAGGATCTCAAGAGTGACCACTTTCTGTATAGGCCAACTACAGGAGGGGTGCATTTTGGACACTGGCTTGCTCAAAACAAAAGCCAGTTATCATTGATGGATGACATGCTTAATCTTTATTTTCTTCCTGACTCAATTTAAAATTAGTCAGATTAGACTGGATTCAAGATTAACTCTGGATCCGGGGATGTATCTAGAAGAGTTTAGCATGGGGGAAGGGGAGACAGTCTTGAAAGTGAGTGGCAGTATCCCAGTCTATAAAATGCACAAGAGGAGAAAGCAGCCGAGCATCCCTGTCTCCCTTTGCTTCCTGACCTCAGCTCTGGCTGACTTGCTGCTCCAGGTTTTGCTGGTTGCCTTCTCTGCATAACCAACTATTCCCTCTTTAACTAAGAGCCAAAAGAAGCCCTTCTTCCTTTAAGTTTCTCCTGCTCCAGCTACAAGACAAGTATCACACAGACAACGTGCTTGCCTTACACAAGCTTTCACAGGAAACACGTGAAGTCAAAATTCCATTTAGGTAGTTTGATGGACCTGGTGGAAAATTCACCGGTAAAAATATTAATTATTTTGGATCCTTAAATATGCCAGTGTTCTCTCCAACTGGAAAGAGCTGATCATGAGAACACTCCACTGTTTGTGTTATGGATCCATAGCGTGAATCCATTTGAAATTTCAACAGCATGGGCAAGTAAAGAGGATGACATTAGAACTCCAGCTCAGAGTCCAGATCACACTCCAGATCCCTGGATAGTGTGTGGACGTGCTCCCAGTCCTGGATAGTGTGTGCATGTACTCCCTGTCCTGGATAGTGTGTGGATGTGCTCCCTGTCCTGGATAGTGTGTGGACGTGCTCCCTGTCCTGGATAGTGTGTGGACGTGCTCCCTGTCCTGGATAGTGTGTGGACGTGCTCCCTGTCCTGGATAGTGTGTGTATGTGCTCCCTGTCCTGGATAGTGTGTAGACGTGCTCCCTGTCCTGGATAGTGTGTGTATGTGCTCCCTGTCCTGAATAGTGTGTGGACGTGCTCCCTGTCCTGGATAGTGTGTGGACATGCTCCCTGTTCTGGATAGTGTGTGGACGTGCTCCCTGTCCTGGATAGTGTGTGGACATGCTCCCTGTTCTGGAGAGTGTGTGTATGTGCTCCCTGTTCTGGAGAGTGTGTGGATGTGCTCCCTGTCCTGGATAGTGTGTGGATGTGCTCCCTGTCCTGGATAGTGTGTGGACATGCTCCCTGTCCTGGATAGTGTGTGGACGTGCTCCCTGTCCTGGATAGTGTGTGGACGTGCTCCCTGCACAGGGATAACCTGGAGCACTTAACCTCTGGTCACAGAAGCCTTGACAGATTCTGGGTCATATTCCTGGGGATTAATTTTAGACTGTTACCTCGATTTGATAAAAGTTTTATGGACCTGTTTTAATACACATTGGATTGTCTTACACATATCTGCTAGGTTTAAAGGTGAACTGACAACACTGAGAACACTTGACCAAAATACTAAGAATTTCAGACAAGTATTTGTTTACTCCAGATGTTTAATGTGTGAATTTGTTGCCCTCAAAAACAGAAGCCCTGTTACCTCCTCTCGCTCCTTTTCTCTTCCCCCTCTTTCTTCTGTCTCTGCCTCTCTCTGTTTCTCTCTGTGTGTCTCTCTCTATGTCTCTCTCTGCCTCTCTGTCTCTATATCTGTCTCTGTCTTTCTGTCTCTCTCTCTTCTCTCTCTCTCTCTCTCTCTCTCTCTCTCTCTCTCTGTGTGTGTGTGTGTGTGTGTGTGTGTGTGTGTGTGTGTGTGTGTGT
>JANHMN010000001.1:4369796-4380929 GCA_030674055.1 Rhabdomys pumilio
GTGTGTGTGTGTGTGTGTGTGTGTGTGTGTGTGTGTGTGTGTGTGTGCCTTACTGTTCTACACACACCAGTATCTGGATTGTCCTGGATTAATCAAGTTTGTATCATTTCTTGTGGTTCTCATGATACATAACTTCCTGGGCAATCTAAACCACAGCAATACACATTTCACAGTTTCAGATATACAATATACTGACAACTTTGGCCTCCTGTACAAATGTTCCTTTTGGACTGAAGATGATCGCTTTTTATCTGCTTTCCTGTGTTCAGCCTTCTGCCTGTGTCATCTTTGTCCCAAATTGCATTTCCTGTAAAGTCTTCACCCCCATATTGGGTTAGGATCTACTTAATGACTCTACTGTATTTCCACTATGTCTTTGAAGACAATACCTCTAAATAGAGTCTAGAGTGAAATCCTGGGATGTAGGACTTCTGTGGAGACACGACTCAGCACATAGGAAACCTCCATCTTTCTTATTTTCTGCTTCTGCAGTGCTTGTACCTATGGCAAGAACATTGACCTGGTCAAATTCCTTCTTGATCAGAATGCTGTGAACATTAATCACCGAGGAAGAGATGGGCACACAGGTAAGACTGAGGAGAACATCACATCTCCACATGGCTGTCAGTTTTCAAGAACAGTGTTGAACCAAGAGAGAGCATCCGGCTGATAAAGGTGAAGCCCCAGCGGATGAGCGATTTTATCAATTAAAATCATTTAGAATTAATGTTAAGTGGCAATCTTAAAAATCAGATTGAGTGTTGCTCAGTCCCTCTGTTGTGTTAAAACCTGCATACAATCTTTGCATCCTGTGTTCCCTCTGTCACAATAGGTTGATGATCATGACATTTCTCTGCCCTTGGTTTGGTGCTCAAGAAAAATACTGGTTGAACCTAACCTTGATTATTATTTTTTGTAAAGGCAATAATATTTGTTCTTCATAATTGTTGTAGAAAGGGGAATGAAAAGTTAAAACACACTGAGTGAATACAGTCAGTATGGAAGACTGCCTAGGCTAGAGTCTCTCCAATGCTGAATATATCACCCTTGTTCTCAATAATAAAATTAATTCTTCATGGTGCATCAATTACGGCTTTAAGTCTCTGAAAACAATTCTGTTTGCGAGTAACTCTTTTGACATCAAAGCGCCTTTTCTTCTTTCTTCTTCTCTTCTTTCTTCTTTTCCATCACAGGACTACACTCTGCCTGCTACCACGGCCATATCCGCCTGGTTCAGTTTCTGCTGGATAATGGTGCGGATATGAATCTAGTTGCTTGTGATCCCAGCAGGTCTAGTGGTGAAAAAGATGAGCAGACATGTTTGATGTGGGCTTATGAGAAAGGTATGTTTTTAATCATTGCATCTCTGTAGCAACACATTGAACCATGTGCATAGATTATGTCAATGCATCAATAATTTCTTTGCTTACATGACATGAACCCTCCCACTTCCTCTGTAGATTGTGTATAAGGCTCTGGGGACTTGGATCAAAGAGTCCAGCAGGCCACTATTAGGGAAAGCAACTTTTAGGTTGCAAATTAGCTGATGTACTCTCAGCATTGAGGCTGAAAAAGGACTGGGCTGCTGTAATTCTTAGCTCTAGAGATCAAGACAGAGATAGGCGACCACAGCAGAGTGATCTAAGTTGGTTTTTATATCTTAGAGAAAATGTTGATCTATGTATTTATGTATGTATGTATGTATGTATGTATGTATGTATATGTATTTATGTATGTATATATACAGTCTGTTTACATATGTATGTGTATATATGTGTATTTTTGTGTGTATGTATATATATTTATGAATGTATATATGTGTATTTGTGTATTTACATATATATGTGTATATATGTGTATTTTGTGTGTATGGGTATAGGTATGTATGTATGTGTCTATGTATGTATATCAGTTTAAACCCTGCAAAGAATTTCAGTGTTATAAAGCAAGTGAGAGATGACACAAATATACATCTCTCACCTTAAAAGGAATAGGAGGTTTTTCCAAAGCTAAATTGACCAACCATGACCTAGAAACATGGATTTAGGTTATCACAATACCATATTCCAATATAGTAATAATTTCATGAAATTTTTATAGCAATGGAACCAAATAAATTCATAAATTAGGACATGTTTTCAAATACATTGGTGAAAACATCAATAGACTTGTTATAGACATGCAAGGGCAACTCTAAGTGTCCAATGTGATGTGATGCCATTCTTAGCCTTTGGTCTGGTGGAACCCAAAGGGATGATTGCACACACGAGAAGAGCTTACCTAGCACACATAAGAACTTTATGTCATGCACAGTAGTAGGCAGTAAACAGCATGAGGCCTATCATGGAATGTGCCCGATAAGCCCAGTGACACTCGATTGGAGAAAACTCATCTCCCTTTGCTACTCTGTATCAGTTGTAAATCGCTTCTTGGTTACGGGTGGAGCCCTGTGTTCACTTCCCTTTCTAAATTCTGGGACCCTGTCTGGCATGAACCTGCGCAGGTCTTGTGTGAACTGAGATCATTTCTGAATTCATATGTGTGTCAATTCTTTTGTGTCTGGAAGATACTGTTTTCTTGGAATCACTCCTCACTTCTGGGATTTTACAATCTTTCTCCTTTACTGAATAGATACCAGAGATGTGAGGCAAGGGGCTTGATGAATACGTGTCGTTCCATACTCAAATCTCTTGTTCCACATTATCCAGTTTGTGGGCGTGTCTTAATTTCAATCTACTGCATCAAGAAGCTTCTGTGAGAGCACAAAAGGCACCAATCCATGTGTATAGCAGTGTGTTATGAGGAACTATTTTATTACCATGTCCCCTTTAGCAGAATGACAGTACTGGGGTTTCCCTGAGTCTATGATCCACCTAGCATCGATTCCTGGTAACTTAAGCAGTGTCATGTATAGGTTCCATGTCACAGAATGGGTCTTAAATCTAATCAAAATGTGATTGATCATTCCTATAACATTTGTACCACTACTGAGCCAATATACCTTGCAGGCAGGTCACGGGGTTTGTAGGTGGGTGAATTGATGATTGCCTTTCTCGTCCAGTAGAGTACCTTAAAACACCATGAATACAGGCCAGAAATATGAAGCTTCTGCTTGGGCAATAGCTTGGTTTCTCCAAGTTGGATGCCACTAATCAGTATTGTCTTCACCCATATGGCCTTTACCATGCCATGCAAAATAATCAATAGCCTTGGTGATAAGCTGTGATATTGGTCAACACCTCAACAAGATATAACAAGTATCTGGCAGTCGAGGTTTTACTTGGCATGAGATGTGTATTTGGTGATTTTATTTAGATTCCTTCCATACATGTAGATAATGTGGAAAGCTTCTATAGTAATAGCTCTCCATATAATTTTCCTAATGGCCTTTAGCTTTCCTTGTCTTTTCTCAGAGTGCCTCCTTTGCACATCTCTCCCATTGCCCTCACTATTTAATTCTCTATCCTAGTTTTCTCTTTTAACACTAAGACATTTAAAGTATATATAAAAATAAGTATCTCATTTTTTTTTTAAATGTGAGAATCCTTAAACATCGCACTGACAAACAAATTACCAAGCGGTAGGCTGTCTCAGCTACAGTGTTGATCTAGGTTTTGTTCCTGAATAGGGTGAAGTCTATTAACAACAAGAGAGATGGAGTTTGAAGGATGAAATATGGAACTACAGTAAGCTTAGAGACAGAGACGCAGAAAAATGCACAAGCCTGAAGATCGCTAGTGAAAAAAACGATGCGAGATTACCTGTATACAGGAGAGTCAATAAGATAGTGCCGAAACAGCAAGCACTTTATATCCTGGCACAAGCGGCATCCACATAGCTCAGTGTATTCTTACACCCACCCAGGACCCAAATGAAAAAAATTCACAGTACCCAAACCCCAGAAACACTCCTGATAATCTCTTTTAATCGCTTCCCCCAGGGAGCAGCCACAGCCTCTTTCTCTGACTAATGGACTATGGTATATTTCACTGTATCAGATTCCTGTTGGCCAACGATTTGTAAGATCAACCTTTTTTTCTGCAGGCAGCTATAGACCCCTTTTCACATCGCTGCTTAGTGAAAGGTTTTGAGCCAGTATCACAATTCATTCCATTTATTCTATCCAATGGGCATTTAGACACACTTAAGCTTGCAGCTTTTAGAACTCACTTGTAGTGTACAGTGTGTCTCTTGATGGATATAAATGTACTTCCATAAGGTATCAAAGCTGTCGACTTTGTGTTAAAAAGCTCTAAATAGCTCTATCTTTAAGTTGGGAAATCTTCCACAGTTTAAAGCTTGGGAGACCTCACTAGGTTCCTTTTGCTCCACCCATCATATTAGTTCACGCATGCTCAGACAGCCTTTCTCAAGGGCTGTGCACTTTAGTGGAGCAGCATTTACTCGGTATTTGTCTCAAGGTAGCAGCTCTAAAGTTGCTGCTGCAGCTAGCTGTTCACAGCTTGTCTTTAGTTGATTGAGACTGATAGTCTAACTTTGACTTTATTTATTTTATTTTTTTGTTGGAATCCACTCCTCACAAAACAATGAATCATAGCATCATGGCGCCGCCTCCTTAGCAAAGGACAGCAGAAACCCTGTACGTCAGTGGGGCTGCCCAATCATCTCCCTAGCACTAGTCTCGTCTTTTATCTGTTTGTCCAACTGATGTGCCAGTCACCAGCGTGAATTTCTATAATTACTATGAACTTTAACAAACTGAATGTTGGCGCTCAGGAGGCAGATGGATGGTTTGCATATGTTCTGGGGCAAAGCGAGTCAGGCAATTGTTGCTACCATTCTCTGGCATTGTTTTCATGTGCTCTGGGAAGACTGACACAACCTTGTTAATACTGTTAGTGGGAAGAAGTTTCTGTTTGTTTTCAATAAAAATATGCTGTCTTTTGTCCCTTGGAGAGAGGATCACCAAGTTAATTGATGGCTTTAAAAAAGAGTCTTCCATGCGCAAATGAAGAAGTTGAAACAGCGAGGTCCATGAAGGGTTCTCTCTCTACGGAGCAGAAGAGATTTCAGATGCAAGCTAGGCAGAAACTTCACAGACAGGGTCCCTCTGTTTGAAAGTACATTTATATTAGTTAGGGGAGTATGACCCAGGGTATTTAAGAATATGACCCAACACAAATCCCCAACATACTCCAAACACCGTGAGAGATTATTTTGTGATGTTTCTGTCCTTCAGTTGTACAATTACCAAGCATGGCCTTTGTGGATGACAACATCATGTGGGAAAGACACAACCCTGGGCACCCATTCTGACCGTCTCATCTGAGAGTACACTCAAAATAGAATAGCTTCTCAATGCCATGTGTATCTTAATGACTTTAAAGCAGACATTTTAGCTTACCCCAACTTAAATTTTAGCCAACATTCACTCCACTATTCTGCTACAGTAATTTGAGAGGTGCTTTAAGGATCTAGAATAGTAAGTTGTACGTCTTGAATATGCCCTGAAAAGTTGATTCACCCTGGTTTTGTGGGACCATGTAGGATGGATGTTGTTTATTTACATGAACCTTCTAACAACAGAGACCAAAGTTAATCTTGGGAAGATGTTCCCTGCTGACTTCAGTTCTGCACTGAGATCTGCAGACTGAGAACTAGCCGTGTTTGGCTAGACTGCACCAAGACCCAATTTTACTGTATTTAGAGTGTTCCTCTTCCTTTCTCTACAATTCTTCCTGAAAGTGAAGGAAAAGAAAGCAGTCTCTCTTGGATTTGCACTGCCCTTCCTCTGGGGAACAAAGAAATTGTATGAGTATATTTTAAATTGTCCTGATAAAATAGCTACCAGCCTGGTTATGTTCCAATCATCTGCCCGAAGAAGAAGTATGGAAAACCCATTGTAAAGATCTGCACATAATCTGACACCATTCATTAAAGATGAAATTGCTAAATGAAAAGATCTCAGGCAATTAGAATTGAACCCATAGCTCTCTGGCATGTCTGGCAGTTAGATTTGAAAAGGCTGCCTTGGACAAAAGAGAGCACTCTTTTATGTCAGGCTGTTCAGGGTCAGAAAAATAACTCAAACTAGAAACAGAACTAGAAACTCCTGATTGGCTTCAGTGCCAACACCAGTTAAAGTAATTTACAGAAGCTCCTACCCCAATATTTAATTACCCACAATGCAATATTTATATGCAGCAGAGGTGCCATAATTCACAGTGACAGGAAGCTGGGGTTGGAGAATTAGGAGTAAGTGAACAAAACAATAAAACTCAAGGCTCCTGTCCTGAGATACATGCTTTGTTTATTCCTTCTGACAAGGGGAGCGTGACGTGAATTATTTATAGTAAGTGTGCTATCACGTCCTCTCTAACAGAGTAATGAAATCTTGTAGTCATGATTTTCTATAGATTGTAGCCCATAAAAAGTAGCTGGGGGATGAAGGTGAGGAGGGATAGAGGTAAGAAGTGATAGATTCATAAACCATTCTGCAAACTTTCACTGATATATCCTAAAGTCTTCAGGCAGCTTCCTTGCAAAATTCTAAGGCAGCTAGAGGGCACACATGTGTTTTACGAGCCTGGGGCAGCATGCTAGAGTGGATCTGGAGCAATGGGGAGGGAAAGGAAGAGCTAATGAAAACTTGAGGTGGAATTTTAAACCTGTGTGGATTTCTATACTCACTATATTTCAAAGATTTAGTTACTCTTTCTAATATAAGTAATAGTACTAACCATTATTTAAGTGGAAAGACTTTATTGTTATTATAAACATTATATACAGATATCTTCTGAAGTACAGTTGCTGTAAGTATTAGGATACTTAAACTGGGCAGACAAAAACTCACATTTGTCATATCCTTAGTGTATATTTATATAAATGTATGATCCAACAATCAAAGCAATCTATTTCCCTTCATTTGGTTCACTGAGGCAGAGGCTTGTTCTGTAGCCTAGACTACCCTGGAACTCAATTTCTACTCCAGATCAGCCTAGAACCCAGAGCAGTCCTTTTAACAATAGCTTACCAAGTCTGAGATCCAGGATGAGCCACCATGCCTTGCCCACAGAGGCCTTGAAGTAGAGGGTATCTTTCCACTATGAAGAATTTGGGAGTTATCAGCTAGGTCATGCCTGCCTGAGACACACAGCTGTTCACAGAGAGTGGGCAGAGGAAGTATGCCTTACTGCAGAGGGCAGACTCTTGCCCACATGGTGGAGAGTGAGGCAGCGTGAAGTGCGCATGCCATATCATTACCAAATGAGTGCAAGAACATCTTCTAATATCTCTCTGCCTTCACCTAAAACTTAAGATGAACCATGAGCACTGACTTTACCAAATTATGACAGGAGCTGAGAACCAGAAATATTTAGAGCACGATAGATCCTGGATGCAAGTAGTCTTTCATCATTTGTGGTATGCTTTAATATATATGAAATAATCATATATGGTATGGGAGAGGGTCTTTGCAGCCTCTACTGAGGGATTTCAGTCCCTGATAAGCCCATTATACAGAACTTAAAAATAGAAAAGCTTATGCTAGGTCATGTGACTACTCATTTTTATTTGTTGCTCAAAGCATACTACTAACATTAAAACCACAAGACTAAAGCAAAAGTTGATAATCCCTATTTAAAATACCATTAAAGTAATTTAAAACTATGATTCTGATCTGTGTGGTTGTGTGACAGTAACGAAATTTCTTTGGTCATTATAACCCTCTTGACCATGGCAGGACTTTCAGGTCTTGTTAGGGAGACCTTCCCTCAGCTTCCTGCCAGTTCCAGAGGACCACACTCAAGGTGACCCTTCCCTAAACAACACGTGAATGTGAGATCAATGTAAGACTATCAGCCTCATCACTGTGCTCCTACAGTGCATCTCTCATGTATTCTATTATTTGATGGCACCATCCATAGTGTCATTTAATCCAGAAGATACACACACACACACACACACACACACACACACATATATATATATATATATATATATATATATATATATATATGTATTTACCTTTCCACCCTCAGCTTCTCACCCCAGCACACAGAACCATTTGAATAAAAATCTCCTCATGTCACTTCAGTATATTTTGAGTCTATCATTTCCTCTTTATTTTTGCCACCATTGTGTTAGTTCGAATCCTGCTTATATCTTGCCTGATTAATTTTAATACCTTGTTAACTCATTTTGCTTTTAATATCATTTATACCTATTTCTCTAGCTATAGACTAACAAGTAGAATTCAGAATGCAAAAGCTTTCAGTGACACACACCACCTACCGGGCAAAGTCCTGCTTGTTATCATACCCAGTGCATCTCCTGCTTTGAGAACATTGTGGGCAGATACTCTTGTCATAAGGGTGACATGCCAACCATTGCAACATTGCCTAGGTCACTAGCATTTTCTCTGTTTCCACTCTGCATCAGACATGCTCCATACCTGATTTAATCTTCTGTATAACAATGCAGAGGAGCAGAATCTGTTAATATAATGATAACAGAATCTCCTCTTTCATCCTTCAACACACCTAGCATTCTGTCTTCTTTCCCTAGGTTTTCCCACACCTCAACCATCTTCTCCACCAAATTTTCCTCCTCAAAATTTTGATTTCCACTTAACCTTCATGAATAAGTATATGGAGTCTCTCTAAGAGAAAGTCTTACCTGCAAGCCAGCCTCAAAAATGCCATTTGAATGTTTTGTTTTATAGCATATATGTACACACACACACACACACACACACACACACGCCCGCGCGCACACACACACACATACACACACGCACACACATACACGCACACACACATACACACACATACACGCACACACACACATACACACACACACACGCACACACACATGCACACACATACACGCACACACACATACACACACACACACACGCACACACATACACGCACACACATACATGCACACACACATGTTTTTCATCTCATCCTAGTTTTGTGTAACAAGTTCATGTTTTGGGGCAGTGAGTCTTTAAGACAAAGACAGAAACTGTAAATTCAGTGGCTGACTCCTAACAGAAGTTCAGGGCATGCTTGTTGAAATGAAACTATGAAAGAAGGAGCCATTAGATATGACAGTTTGTTGCATGAACCAGTACAGGGCATGTGAAAAGTTTTCAGGAGTACTAATCATGGCTGTCCTTTTGACCCTGAAGCTATATCTACAGGAAGGAGAGCTGACTTAACTTCTGAGTCCCTGTCAATGTTAGCTTTGATTTTCCACTCGACACAGCCTGGAGTCTTCTGAGAGGGAAGTCTCAACTGAGGAACTGTGTAGGTCAAATTGACCTGTGAGCATGTTAGAAGGCATCCCACAGGCTACGGCCTAGAAGTAGAAGTCGAGCAAACTTTTCTGTAACCTCGACACTTTTCATTGGAGTGCTTTATCAAAGCAACAGAAAGGACACTAGAAGAGAAATTGGTGCCAGGCATGGGGTGCTGCTGTATGGCCTGATCTGTTTTATTTAAGGACTGTAGAAATGTTCGCACTCTGGGCTGGGAAAGTCACTGGGTGTTCAAAGGTCAGAGAGCTACTACCATGAGAGAGCTTAGAGGATAAGAATATTGAGAGAAAGGCAAACGAAGGATGCCTTGTTAATGAGGCTCATAGGAAATACACAGCAGAAATCAGGAGGCAGAAGCCACAGGACACTTGAGGAGCTTTTCCCTGCCTTGCTTCCAGGTTCTCGTTTAGCTAGCTTTCTTGTACAGCCCAGAACCACTGCATTAACAGTGGTGCTGCTCCTGGTGACCTGGGTCCTTCTGCATCACTAATGATCAAGGCAATTCTCTGCAGACATACCCATAAACCAATCTGAGTTAGACTTCTCCACTAAGGCTGTCCTCGTATAAAACCTTAAGCTACGGCAAACTGACAAAGCCAACTAAGACAACCCTCACATTCAAGTAAATAAGCACAAGACTTTTGCAGACTCCCCCATTTCCCATTTCTATACACTAGGATGGCATTTCACTCTGAGCAGAATCTTTTCCTCTCTTTGCTTAATTAACTTACCTTTCAAATTCAGCTTGGAACGCATCACATAGCCCTTCCCTAGTTAGACCCCACAGACCATGGTGGGACATTGCTGAGATGCCCACTCTCAGCATCTTGTTTTTCTCCCTAAAGCTTGTCTAAATAAAATTAAAATAATGTGTATGGTATAAACAAGACATGCAATTATTTTCCTTTGCTGCTAAATAGCATTACTGTAAAAGCAAGGAAGAGCTTAATTTTAACAATATATGTATTAAACCTGTTACTTTATCCCTTCAACAGAAATACATTGGCAGCTAGTCAATGGGTGCAGTGCCAAGAACTGAGGTGAAACAATGAGAAACACAGGTAGTATCTTCATACCTTGAGTAAGGCCATAGTTCTAGTATGAGGAGACAGATCAAAACCAAAGGGGGGGAAAAAAAAACAGAGGAAAATATTGTCAATAAAGTAAGAGAAAAATGTGTAATAATTAATGTGTTTAAGGACCCTTATCTAAAAGCGAGCAGTCAGAGAGGCTTCAGTGGGTAGGATGGGGAGCTGACTTCTGACAGGTGTGTGCTAAATGGTCAAAAAGGTAGAGAAAGCGGAGAGGGCAGATGCAGTGAGAAGGGAGGAACAAAGGAAGGAACGTGGGGTATCTTCGTGGTCACAATCTCATTGCAAAAGCTTATGCTTGCCAATCTCTACTAGTGCTGAAGGGCTGGTGGCATTTTCATTTTGTGATACAGGGACAAGTAAAAGGGCAGGCGGGTCTCAAAGCAGAGGTGAGTCATGGGAAGACACAGTGAACTGGGGATTCTTTTCATCATTGGTCTTATCTTCAGTGCAGGGTCAAGACCCTCCACAGGTAATGAAGCTCTGGTGGGACAGACTTCAGAAGTGACCATCTGACTGCTCAGAGCTTCTGGGAAATGAGATTTTGTATAAGAAATGCACAGAGACGTTGGGCTAAACGTCACACATGTTCTTCTTTTGAACACATGTCGGGTTCTTCTGAGTCAGTTGCTCTGGTACAGAGCTGTGGTTGTGCCTTCACTCATCTGGGAAACTGAAATGTAAGAAGTCAGTAAAACTTTCCTGAACGGTGTGTGTGTGTGTGTGTGTGTGTGTGTGTGTGTGTGTGTGTGTGTG
>JANHMN010000001.1:4380939-4393793 GCA_030674055.1 Rhabdomys pumilio
TGTGTGTGTGTGTGTGTGTGTGTGTGTGTGTGTGTGTGTGTGTGTGTATGTAAGAGATGGCTCAATGGGTGTGGTGTCTACCGAGTAGTTGTAAGCACGGTGATTTACATGCAATTCCCAGAACCCTTGTTAAAATGGCAAGGTAGTAGTATGCACCTGTGATCCCAGCCCCAGAGGACAAAGACAAGTGGGTCACTAAGGCTTGCTGGACATACCCAGAGTGGTGAGCTTACCTGTGAACTGACAGACCTTACTTGGTGAGCCCCAGGTACATGAGCAAGGATGAATTGAAAAAAACAAGGGAAGTGCCTGATGAATGACACCCAACATTTACCTTTGACATGTGTGGACACCCACACACACAAACACACATATACTTTCCTGCCTTATAGTCTCAATCTCAGACGCCGGGTGGTATGGCCATCACCGCCCTTACTCTGCTGACCTTCATGCCTAGTTCTTCCACAGACTCTCAGGCAAGGAGAAGCATTGCCCATTGCCTCTAGGTTGAAATGGCAAGGACGCAGAAATGCTATAAGAAGGTAAAACTTTTGTCCTCAAGAACCACTGAGACTCAGATGGTCTGAGACCATGATACATTACTGGGCATTCACCCTAACATCACTGGAGACTGAGTTAAAAACTCACAAACCTAGAAAGTAACATAACTATTCAATACAGTAAAAGGAAAAAGTCAAAACTGCCAAGCCCCCTGCTACAGACCTGAATCTCTGAACGTGCAGACTGCTGTTATAATTGAGCTGGTAACACAGCAACCTGACATCTGTTTAGGATACTTGAATGTACACACTAAATTCTTAGCTATAGGAGAACATTTTATTTAACCAGTAGAAACTTGGTTATGTCTGTACGTGTGGGCCTTGAGTATCTGTCTGTCCACTGTCAGACTCTTGGCTTTATGAGTCAGTTGGTGACACTCCAAAGGGAATGCTTTTCCTTCTCTCCTGGTGACCAAGCTTGGGAGTATGCCCTAGAGCTTGTGGTTCCTTCCTTTCCTGTTGGGGGCTTGTCAGAGAGATTCCAGCAAAGGAGCCTTTTCTGCACTTGTGCCTTCAAAGCTGTCAGCAGGAGGAAGGAGATGAAGCAGAGCAGCCCTGCAGAGCAGAAGGAGCCTCTTGGCACCTCCCTGGCAGCCTCTTGCTTATCACCAGCCAGAATCCAGGCACTCATTAGGCTCTAGATAGAAATTATTCCAAAGAAAATGCCAGAAAATCGTGCCACCATACTGGCAGGAAATTAAAACTACTCAGAGCAAGTGGAGCCAAGAGAGCTTTTACAATGAACGGAACATGAAGGGTGTGATCAGCTGCTCTCTCAGGCAGTCAGGATTCATGATGCTGATCCTGATCAACGGGGCAAGCAACTGTGCTGCTTCCTGATCCACTAGAGGAGCACCCATGCTACCCCCTGATCCACTGGGGGAGCACCCAAGGTGGATCCTGATCTACTGGTGAGCACCTATACTGTGCCCTGATCCACCAGGGAGCACCCATGCTGTATCCTGATCTACTGGGGTGTACCCATGCTGCACCTTGTTCTACTGGGGAGTATCTATATGCATTCTGATCTACTTGGAGCACCTATGCTGCATCCCAATCCACTGGGGAGCACCCATACTGCATCTTGATCCATACGAGGAGCACCCATACTGCATCCTGATCCACTGAGGGAGCACCTAGTCCTCTTCCCATCCGCAGAGTGAGTTCATAGAGGGACCCAGAGGAATGATGAGGATTAAGTTGTAAACTAAGCTCTGTTGTGCCTGGGTCAATTCTGGAGTGTGTGTTGGGAGAATATCTTCTAGGAGAAACAGAAATAATTAAAAAGATTTTGGTTTGGCTTTCTTGTTTTTTATTTTTCTAGATCCAAATATGTAACAATAAAGTTATTAAAAGAAAAGTTTTCAAAACCCTGCAGGGTCATGGGGTCAAGGTCAAACTTTTGAAACTGAATTTAGTAAGAAACCGTGGAAAAGGTGATTTAATTCCAAAAATATTTTCTTACTGTTCTATTGCTGTGAAGAGACACATAACAAAGGTAACTAATAAAGGAACACATTTAACTGGGGGCTTGCTTACTATTTCAGCGGGTTATTCTATAATCACCACGGTAGGAAGTGTGGCAGTAAGCCAGCTGACATGGTGATAGAATAGTAGCTGAGGGCTCACGTGTGATTGGAAAGCTGCAGGCAGAGAGAGACTGAATCTGGCAAAGGCCTTGTAAATCTCAAAGCCTATTCCTAGTGGCACACCTCCTCCAGCAAGGCCACATCTACTAATTCTGTTCAAACACTTCCACTAACCAGGGACCAAGCATTCAAGCATAAGCCTATGCAGGCCATTCTCCTTTAAGCTAAATTTTGTTGCCAAAGTCCTTCTTACACCCTGAAGCTAAAGGAATGATACACAGAAGGGGACACTTGTGCTGCTGGGCACTGCAACTCTCAAACTGCATCATCTGCACGGAACCATGTGAAGCAAGAAAATGGCCCAGGTGAGGGTTGCATACCTAGACTTCACGTGGCCTGCCTTGAAAGGCAAAAGAGAATGAGACTTGCTGCTAGACAACTTTTAAAGAGAAGTTTACCCTACTTTATCCTGCAGAGCTACGGACCCACAGTAACCTTTATGTGTGCAGAAGGAAAGCAGAAGTCAGGTCATGGGAGTGGGAAGAGAACTTAGCTACACTGCTGGCTTTTAGGATCTGAGAGGCAGGCATTAAACTCAGGATTATGAGTACACTTTAGAAGCCAGAATTAAAGGGTAGGGAGACTGATTACATTTGGACTTATCAATGAATAACAAAGATACATCTCTTTCCTTTTCCCAAGACCTGGGGTTATTGATGTACTCATGGCTCTCCCCCCCCAGCCCCCCCGTACTTGTAATCTAAACTCAGGTCTCACTGTGGTAAAGCAAGCTCTATATGGACTGAGCCATCACATGCTGTGTTAACCACATGCTGTGTTAGTTCATGTTTACTTCTGTCTTACAAAGATGTGTTGTTATTTTGAAGCTAAATACTAAGGTCTTGTTCTTTTACATGTGGAAAAATAAAAATGGAACTTTTTTTCTCATGCCATGAACAAAATACAACTCAACATAGGCTCAAGACACAAAAGTAATACTCAAAGCTATAAAATCACTAGAAGAAAATGTAAGTAAGGGTCTTCCTTGCCTTGGTCTGTGAAGAGCCTTTTAGATAGGTCATTAAATGCACAGATAAAGAAGATTTGGACAGATATGATTGCAGAAAGGGAAACTCCCTTTTCCCTGCCAAATCACAGAGTTATATTTTATTCTATACTGATATATAGTATAAATTCATCCACTTAAAAATAAAAGTCCATCACAGATCCTTTTGGCAGGCCAAGATGTCTTAAAGTATAATTACAGAATTTCAAAAATAAATTCTATACATTTTCAAGAATCACCAATAAATTTTTATTTCCTATCTTTATGTTTTATGGTTAACCAATGAGTTTTTTTTCCTTTTGAGGGCTGGAGGTAAAGACATTTTTTGTTTTTGAAATGTAACAAAATAAAATACAATAAGATGAAAAAAATTCATTATATTAGAGTTGGACATGGCAACCCAACAGAAAGAGGAGACCCAAGAGCAGGCAAACGAATCAGAGACCCATTTGTTCTCACAGTCAGAAGAAACTGACATGTATATATATATATCATATATGATATATATATATATATATATATATATATATATATATATATATGATTCTGTAATTATACTTTGAGACATCTTGGCCTGCCAAAAATAATCTGTGATGAACTTTTATTTTTAAGTGGTTGAATTTATATTATGTATCAGTATCAAATACAAGATAACTCTGTGATTTGGCAGGAAAAAAAGAATTTCACTTTCTTTATATACAGAGGACGTGTAAGCTTACTCCATCAGTCTCTATGAGCTAACATGCGCCTTGATTAGGGAACTCTGAGGATGTTGTTCTGGTGTATTCTATGTTTTCTGGCTTTTACAATATTTCTGCCTCATCTTGTATTGTTTTCACTGACCTCTGTGAGAAGGTATTTGACTAAGACCTCCAATTTAGGTTTTCTCTATTCATAATGTCTGGCTGTGGGTCTCTGTATCTGTTCCCATCTGCTGTAGGAGGAAGCCTCTTCAGTGATGACTGGACAAGGCATTGGTCTATAAGCATGGCATAATATCATTATGAATCATTTTCTTGATTTTTTTTTACCAGTAGTGTTTGGTTTTACTCCAGGAGTCTGGAATATCATGATTTTAGTTCTTGGTAACCTCAGCAGTGTCAGGTCAGGTATGAGTTCCCTCCTGTGGAGTGAACCAGGTCAAATCAGACATTCATTGGTTTCTCACACGCTCTGTGCCAACCCTACCCTAGCATATTATGCAGGCAGGAAAAATTGTAGGTCAAAAGTTTGTGGCTGAGTTGGTGTCATGTTTCTTTTTCAGTAGTCTACAAAGTTATCTTCCTTCACCAAAGAGACTAGGATGTACAGGTGAGGGCTCCAAGTAGGCTAGACACCAGATCTACTTCTTCATATTCGATGAGTTGTATGGGTGTTGCCCTCAGCAATGGGGTCCCACTCTCAGTTTGTAGAGAGAGATCTTTTGACTTAGCAGCAGCCTTGGTTGCTTGATGATTTCCATTAGGTCCTCTTAGTCAACAATTCACTTGGATGTAACCCTAGTGCTGTCACTGGAAGCCTTGCTTGCCTATAAGAGATGGCCAGTTGAGACTATGTATTCCCTATTACTAAGGAGACTTCATTGGGATCACCTTCATAGATTCCTGAAAGTTTCCATTACTCTAGGTGTCCTTACCACCCCCAAATGCCTCTCCCCACCAACCCCCAAGTTCCAACCATTATTCTTCACACTCTCCCACTATACCATATCTTTTCTTCCCTGATTTCCCCCCTTCAGTCCCCACCTACTACCAGTCTGCCTATTAAATTTGTTCTATTTTTCTTTCCCAAGGAAATAACTGTGCCCCCTATAGACAGACAGACCACTTTACCTAACCTTTCTAGACCTATGGACCTTAAGGCTTTATTTTCAATTACTTAATGGCTAATATCCATTTATAAGTGAATACGTAACATATTTATTTTTCTGTATTTGAGTTACCTCACTCAAGATTATTTTTTTGTAGTTCCATCCATTTCCCTGCAAATTTCATGATGTTACTTTTTTTCACATCTGAGTAATACTTCATTGTATAAATTAATGTACCACATTTTCTTTATCTATTCTTCTGCTGAGTGAAAGCTAAGTTATTTTGTGAACTTCTGACATTTTTGAAAACCAACTATCTATGTAAAGCAATCTGAACTGCTGTCTGTTAACCCCTTTCTGCTATTTCTAATTAAAATCTAGAAAACACCCTAACAGTAAGCTCTGAGCCATGTAATTGCTATTGGCCCTTAACTCACAAGCTAACTATCTCAAATCAGTTTTTAAAAAATGTTATAAATGGACTGGGTCTAAGCCTTGTATTTCTAAATGAGTTATATAGGCACAATGCCTATATAAGAGTAACAATATTAATCTTACTTTTATATCAATAAGAAATTCGTGCCAGTGAAAACCTTAAATTTGTACACAATAAATTCTGTACCAATGTAAGAGATTGTAACTTCAACTTTGTAACAATTATAAAGATTTCCACCAATGTAAGATATACCTATGGTATGTTTCACTTAAGAGTAAATTTGCTAACCTATCCCTATTTGTCTATTTCTATGATATTACTATGCCCCCCTTTCTTTCTTCCCTCCCTTTTACCTAAGAAGGAAGGATAGAGAAGAGGATAAAAAAGGTAGAAATCTCCGAGTTTAAGCTCTCTAGTTCCCTCCCTGTCCAAAGCGACATTTGTAAAGTATCTTTTAAATGACAACACATGTATAATTTCTAAAGTAACCAGAACCATCCACCCCAACATAAGGAACTGGGACGATGATCTCCTTTTGTCTGCTTCTAGCTGAATTGGGGCGAAGAATTTCCATCTGGGGGCCCACAGGGAAATAGGAAAATTGGCTTAGTCAAAGGAGAGCTAGCCCAGCGGGCATCATTTGTCTTGTAGTCACTATGTGCTGAGAAAGTTTATTGTTTAGCTAACATTGGGACTGTGACAGTCAGAAAGGCTGGACAGGCAAGCTAGCTGTTTTGGAAAAGTTTTGGAAGCAAGACTTTAAAAGAAGCAGCTTTGATGTAGTTGCAGTAGAATCAAGCATGAAGCTGGAATAGAAGGTCCCGGAGTCTCAGCATCCCTGAGTATGAATCTTGTTAGGGCTGTCTTTCTCTTCTTTCATCCTGCAACATATAAAACTTAAAAGCAGCAGGTAGTTCTATAAGGACATTAACGTGGAGCATGTAGGGCACACAGCTTGGTCAATGAAGATCAATAAAGAAAAGAAACTGCCTTTCTTAAGGTTAGTTTGATCACTTAATCAAACTGTAATATAACTTTGTATACATGCCCTCATAAAGGATGGCATGTATTAACAAGTTATGAGAAATTAGTATCGAATTAAGTGTTCTTAGCTTTGTATAGACATTTTAGTCCCAGCCGTTCCAGAGCTGTCTCCATATAAGAAACATAAACATCACCATATATACATCACCTGTTTGTTTGGTTGTGTTAGTCTCCCTTTTCTTCTTCCGTGTCACCAACGTCTTCAGGAGGTCTCTCTTTGTCATGTCTGATTTTTATCAACTTGGAAGGAACCCAGAGCTTTTCTTTTTCCAGTTTCTAGCACTTAGGAATAGAGCCACAAAAAATATAGTTGAGCAAATGTCCTTTTAGTAGAATCAAGCAACATTTCTGTATATGTTTAAGAGTAATAGAGCTGTATCTTGAGGTAGATTGGTTTTCAATTTTCTGAGGAACCACTGTGTTGATTTCCATAGTGGCTCCCCACTGGAAGTTTGTACTACCATCAGCAATGGCAGGCTGTTCCCCTTGCTCCCTATCCCCACCAGCATGAGCTGTTACTTATGCTGTTGATCTTAGCATTCTGAAAGTTATACAATGGAATCTCAAAGAAGTTTTGATTTGCAGTTCCCTGTAGGTTAAGCATGTTGAACATTTAAGTGTTTCTCAGCCACTTGAGATCCCTCTATTGAGAATGCTCTCTTTAGATGTCTTCCATGATTCTAATTGAATTACTTGGAGGTTTTATTTTTACTTTGATATCTTGTTTCTTGAGTTCTTTATATATTTTGGATGTTAATCTTCTATCAAATATGGAGCCGATAAAAATCTTTTCCCATTTTGTAGACTGCAGCTTTGTAGGACTTACCATGTCCTTTGTTTCATAAAACCTTTTTGGTTTCATGAGGTGCCATTTAATAATTGGTGATCTTAGTACCTGCACTATTAGCGTCCTGTACCAAAAGTCGTCTCCTGTGCCAATGTGTTCAAGGCTATTCCTCACTTTTCTCTTCTCTCAAGTTCAGTGTATCTAGTTTATACTACACTCTTTGATCCACTTGGACTTGATAAAATATTGGTCCATGTGCATTTTTCTAAAGTTTGACCAGCACAGTTTGTTCAAGATACTTTTTCCATTGTGTATTTTGGGCTTCTTCATCAAAAATCATGTGTTTATATGACATGGATTCTCAATTTGATTCCATCAATCAGTGTATCTATTTTTATGCCAATAACATGCTACTTTTATTACTATAGCTCTGTTGTACAACTTAAAATAGGAGATGGTGTGTGTGTAAAGAATTGTGTTGAAATTTTGATGGGGATTAGCATTGAATCTGTAGATTGCTTTTAGTAAGGTAGCCATTTTTACTATGTTAATCCTATCAGATAATAAACATGAAAGATCTTTCCATCTTCTGTTTGAACTTCAAGTTTTATCATACAAGTCTTTGACTTGCTTGGTTAGAGTAACTCCCAAGATACACCGTTTGAGACTATTGTGAAAGGTGTTGTTTCCCTGATTTCTTTCACAGAGTGTTGTCATTTATACATAGGAGGGCTACTAATATCTTTGAGTTGGTCTTGTATCCAGCCATTTCTCTGAAACCCTTTATTAGCTGTAGAAGTTCTCTGGTTGAATTTTTAGGATCATTCATGTATACTATCATATCATGTGCAAATAATGATACTTTAATTTCTTTTCTAATTTCTATCTCCTTGATATTCTTTAGTTGTCTTGTTGCTCTAGTTAAGACTTCAAGTACTATATTGAACAGATATGAAGAGTGGACAATCTTCTCTTGTTCCTGATTTTAGTGTAATTGCTTTGAATTTCTCCTCATTTAATTTGATGTTGGCTTTATGCTTACTGTAAATAGCCTTTATTATGTTTAGGTATTTCCCTTGTAGCCTTGATCTCTCTATGACTTTTGTCATGAAAGGTTGTCTCATTTTGTCAAAGGCATTTTCTGCATCTAATAAAGAGAAACTCATAAAATTTTTACTAGTACTAATTTACTGTTTCAAAGTTTATACAACAAATATTATTTTCAATGCTATTGTGTCTATACTAAGAACATATTTTTGTAATAATACAATTAAAATATTTTATTAACAGGTTATTAAAAGAAGTACATTCTAAACTTCAAGAGAGAGAGAGAGGGAGAGAGAGAGAGAGATGTTCCTGCTATCTTTTCTTTTGGTTTGTTTATATGGCATATTACATTTACTGATTTTCATATCTTAACCCCTGGACTCTCTGGAATGAAGCCCACTTGATCATTGGGGAAGATCACTTTGATGTGGTCTTGGATTTGGCTTGCTAGTGTTTTGTTGAATATTTTTTCATCTTGTTCTTAGGGAAAATTGTGCTGTAATTTTCTTTGTTGAGTCTTTATGTGGTTTGTGACCAAGCCAGTTCAGTCAGTCAACCAGGTCTTAAGGGAGAGAATAAGGTTTGAAAAAACAGAACAACAATAACAACAACAAAAAAAAACAGTTAGACAAAATTATAACATGATTTCAGCCATTGCTGAGGCTGAAGCAGCTTTATTTTTCGTCAGTCTGCTTTTATATCATTCTAGGTACATCCAAAAAACATGTCAGTTCTTAGATCGAAGACAAAGTAATCCAGTAAAGTAGTAAACAAGGAGATCACACAAGATAGTAATGAAGCCAAGTAGTGAGCATTTGGACATGAAAATGATTTGGGGCTAGGATAGGGAAGTAGGCTCAGATATTTCAGTCATCTTGATAAGCCCTTAGAAACAGTGATCATGGAAGTGATCAGAGAACTTTGTTTATTGTCTTGCTTGTTCCTTGACTATTTGTGCTTGTCTTGCTTGTTCCTTGACTATTTGCATCTATTGTATTGCTAGATTCTCAACCTAGAACTGATCTTAATACTTGCATGTAATTAAAATGGTACAAAAGCAGATTGGGAAAAATTAAAAATTAAAAAAATAAAAATAAATAAAAAAGAATAAAAAAATCACACAAGATAATAATTAAAATGAAGTAGTAAGCAAAGAGACCACATAAGGTAGTAATGATGCAAAGTAGTAAACAAAGCCTTATGGTTACTGTTTCTAATATTTTTATCTGAGCCTACTTCCTTGTCCAAGCCCAGTGACAAATGCCAAATTCCTAGATGTGGCACCCAAAGCTCTCAAAAGGTTTGAGTATTAGTACAACTGTGACCTCATAAAATGTATTTGGCAATATCCTTTCTGTTTCTATTTAGTGGAATAATTTGAGTAGTATTGGCGTAACTCTTTTGGAAGTCCACTCTAGGCTAGACTAGAATTAGACTTAGTAGAATAGAATTCTAATTAGAATTAGAATTCTAGACTAAACAAAAATGATCTCGCCTTGGGCTTTGGGGTGTGGGAAGATTTTAATGACTGCTTCTATTCAATTAAGGGTTATAGGTATGTTTAAATTATTTACATGATCTTGATTCTCAATAAGAAATACCTATTGAGAAAATTATCTATTTCTTTTAGACTTTTCAATTTGATGTTATACTGGTTTTTAAAATAAATCCTTACGGTTCTCTGGACTTCCTACATATCTATTGTTATGTCTTTCTTTTCTTTCTTTTTTTTTTTCTATATGGAAAATATAATTAAAAAGAAAAAGAACAGTTATTAGTAAATATATTGGGCATTTTAGTAATTATTGGATTTTAATGATTTATATTTATTTGTTATAACAGTATCCCTATTAGAATAGTTTCAAAAAAACTCCCTCTGTAGGTAGAACACAGAACATTTTTAGAGTATTGAAGCTTTTCTATATAATAAAATGATAAGTGCATGCTATTATATACAAGTCAACATTCAGTGATATGTAACAACAAAAGATGAGTCATAAGGTGAACAATGGATCTTACCTAACAATAAAGTAGTTAGTAATATACTAATTGTTAACATATTGATCTCACCAGTATGAGACATTAGTTACAGAAAAAAATTGTTGAATATTGATGGTCAAGATAAACTCTGCATATATTTCACACAGTTTTTAATTTTTTATTAATTATTTTATTTATTTACATTACAAATGTTGCCCACCTCCTTGTTCCCCTCCCAGAGTGCTTCCCTTTCACCTCTGAGAGGGTGCACTCCTCTGGCCATCCCACTTCCCTGGAGCATTAAATCTCTACAGGATTAGGTCCAGCCTCTGCTACTAAGGCCAGAAAAGGCAGTCCTCTGTTACATATATCTCCCTTTTCAAATATGATTTTGTTCATTTGGATGCTTTCTCTCTCTCTCTCTCTCTCTCTCTCTCTCTCTCTCTCTCTCTCTCTCTCCTCTCTCTCTCCTCTGCCTTTTAGTTTGGAAAAATATTTGTCTATCTTGTTGATTTTCTCAATGAACCAACTCTTTGTTTCATTAATTCTTGTATTCTTTCCCCATTCCCCCCCACATCCCCTATCCCATATCCCCTCCTCCTGTTTCAGTGAGAGTGTACCTCCACCCACCCACCCACTCCCCCTTCTCTACCCTCAAATTCCCCCACATTGGGGCCTCCAATCTTCACTGGACCAAAGACCTCCTTTCCCATCTATGCCCAACGAGGCTATCCTCAATTACATATACAGCTGGAGTCATGAGTCCCTCCCTATGTGCTCCCAGGCTGGTGGTTTAGACCCTGGGAGCTCTGGTTGGTTGGTATTGTTGCTCTCCCCACAGGGCCACAAACTTGCTGATTTTAATATTCTTTTTGGTTCTGCGTGTTTAGTATTTTGATTGTTATGTGGTAAGGGGACTTTCTTTTCTAGTCTAATCTCCTGGTATTCTGTAAGCTTCCTGTACCTTTACAGGCATGTCTTCTTTAGATTAGAAAATATTTTATTCTCTGACTTTGTTGAAAGCATTTTTCTGGACCTTTGAACTGGGTTTCTCCTTTCTCTATACCTATTATTCTTAGGTTCAGGCTTTTCATAGTTTCCAGATTTCCAGAATGGTTTGTCTCCAGAGTTTTTTATATTTACCATTTTCTTTGACTGATGTGTCTATTTCTTCTATTGTATCTTCAGTATCTAAGATTCTCTCTTCCATATCCTGTAATCTACAGATAGTTTGCTTCTGTAGTTCCAGTTTGAGTTCATAAATTTTTATTTCAAGAATTCCTTCAGTTTGAGTTTTCTTTATTAATTACATTTCCAATTTCATGTCTTAACAGTTTTCTTTATTTTTTTTTACACTGTTTGTGTTTTTCTGGATTTTGTATTTACTAATTCCCTCTTTAAAGGAATCTATCATATTTTAAAGGCTGTTTTGAAGTATTTTTCTTGTCTTTCAGCTGTGTTGAAATATTAAGATCCTGTTTTAGACCTTTGAACAGCTGTGCTTTAGTGGAGACATAGTATCCTGGCTGTTGTGTTTTCCTGATGGTGTCTCTGCATCTGTGGTTGAGATGATTATAAGTCTAGTTGCTGATTATTAGATTGGTCTTCACTGGATAGGAGTTTTGTTCCTTGGTATCTGTTTTCTCTTTGGATTTTCTGAGAGTATGATGGCTGTATGTTGCTTGGTTTTTTGGTCTGTTTAACTGGTGTGTTCACAGAGCATTCCTGCTGGTGTTAGAGATTGAGATGAGTTGAGGGATAAAAGGTTAGAGAAGAAGGTTTTGTTATCTAATGGGGGATAGAGTCAGAGAAGAAAGCAAGACCACAGCAGCTTTCCAGCTACAGAGTTGGGAATAAGACAGAGGAGATTGGCCTTCAGGAGAAGTAGGACAGGCATGGGTCTTCCCTTCCCTTCAGTGTCTCCCTTGGTCCCCTGGGAGGAGTGATTCTTGGGTTATCAGGTGGTGCCTTCTGGATATGTGGTCTGAAATACAGTGAGAAGTAAGGAGATAGAGGTAGAAGAGAATGTTCTATGAGATACACAGAAGATGTAGGAGTAGGGGGGAAGGCTACCATTAATGTTATATTGCAGTGCAAGGGACCAGACTATAGGATTGGGTCCAGAGGAAGAGAAACAGGAGAAGGGCAAAGGGCAGTCTACCTAGTTTTCTTGCAGACTGTTCTTTTTTCCTTTTTAATCAAAGTAAGGAATATCCTTCCATTCCTGGGAACTAATGGTTTTGAAATGACCTACATTGATCCCATCTTTGTAAGCTCTGCATAGTTGGTTCCTTAAGTCTCAACAGCACTACCAAGGTGCTCATTAGAAAGCTACCAGGATGCCAGGCAGTGGTGGCGCATGCCTTTAATCCCAGCACTTGGGAAGCAGAGGCAGGTGGATTTCTGAGTTCAAGGCCAGCCTGGTCTATCCAGTAAGTTCCAGAACAGTCAGGGCTACACAGAGAAACCCTGTCTCGAAAAGAAAGAAAGAAAGAAAGAAAGAAAGAAAGAAAGAAAGAAAGAAAGAAAGAAAGA
>JANHMN010000001.1:4393803-4424850 GCA_030674055.1 Rhabdomys pumilio
AGAAAGAAAGAAAGAAAGAAAGAAAGAAAGAAAGAAAGAAAGAAAGAGAGAGAGAGAGAAAGCAAGCTACCAGGAAGGTCCTCCCACATAGTTTTTCATGTAGTCTCTGGGAAATCTGTGCTCACTTCACATTCCATATGACACATTCTGATAGCTTGGGGCATCCCATTTACGCAGTATCCTTCTCTCCTCTCCCCCATCTGGATTCACCATCCTTATCCTCATTGGCCCTGCGTTACACATGCCTTCTTTAGTTTGTGAACAGGTCATGTCATGTTCATTCCCAATTCAGAACTTTTACATTATGTACTATTCCTCCCTATCAGATTCTCACTAGAAATTGTTCTGTTGGCTAACATCATTTGGGCTTTGAGGTCTGAATCTAGTCACACAAAATCCAACCTAACTAATAATAACTAGAGCTTGTCCCCATCACTTTAACACAGTCTGCATCCATGGTTTGGGAAAACAGAAACTAAAGACAATAAAATGTAGAGCCTAGCTGTTTATCTCTGGAGAGTTGACATATAAATTTTCTCACAAAATTCATTATTCATATACACAGTTTTTTTCTTTAAGGAGACTGGAGGTAGATTGTTTCCTTTGGAAAACATCTAGTGTTAGTAAATCCAATGTTGACTTCTCTATTCTGCACATTTTAAAGATTTATTTATTTATTTATTTATTAAGGCATATAAGTACACTGTCTTCAGATATACCAGAAAAGGACATCAGATCCCATTACAGATGGTTGTGAGCCACCATGTGGTTACTGGGAATTGAACTCAGGAACTCTCTTGCAAACACTGTTCAGTGGGCTCTCTCTTTTTTTTTTTTAACTTTTATTGGATATTTTATTTACATTTCAGATGCCATCCCCTTTCCCCATTTCCCCTCCCTAGAAAACCCCTATCCCATGTCCCCTTTTCTTTCTTTTTTTTTTTAAGGGAAAACTTGACTAAGTGAGCTCTACTGTGGATATTCTACATGTAAACTCATATGTGCGAAGCCAGTCTAAATTTCAGGTTTCTGTGATAGAAAAACATTTATGCTTTTCTGTTTCTATCGTTGGCCATATTTATAGTGGGTTCAGTTGCATAATCCATAAGGTCAACTGTTTGCCTCTTTTACAAATTAGCTTCAGCAGACTATTTTCATAGTGAAACATACACTAGTGTCAAGGTTTAATTCTATCAAAAATCAATGACTTTTTCTGAAAAGCACTTAACATTTTTCATCTTTTGCAAGAATAATTTGTGGAGCAGCTACTAAGTCCAGAATGCTAGTAGTAGTGGTGGTTTAAAACTGAGACGTGTCTCTCAACCTTGTGACATTTCAGGACTGGTAATGAGGCTGAGAGAGCAGCTTACCAGCCTCTTTAA
The DNA here is from genome assembly GCA_030674055.1 of Rhabdomys pumilio. Classification (NCBI taxonomy): domain Eukaryota; kingdom Metazoa; phylum Chordata; class Mammalia; order Rodentia; family Muridae; genus Rhabdomys; species Rhabdomys pumilio. Next base: position 4,395,186 of record JANHMN010000001.1, read on the forward strand.
CTCAGAGTCCTGGGCTGAAGCTGGCAACTGGGAAAGTAACAGCTGCCTGTGTCTTAAGGTGTAGACATGGTAATGGCATTGCCTCTGTGTTCCCAGTGAATATGCCACAATGACACATTGGAATGGAAGATGAATAGAGAAGTGTGTCAGGGTAGGCAGCCATTCCCAGTAACAGAGCCACTGTGAAAGAGGACTATGTACAGGCTGCTGTCTTCAACATAGAGACCTATGTCATTATCTCAGTTCTGTGTTACTGGAATTGCCAACCAAGTAACATGCCCAGTCACAGTGTATGTCCTGTCCTCTCAGATACCATATGTATCTTTCAGACATTTAACCATGTCCTGGCCATATATACTCACACCACTTTATATCTGGTCACTCAGAAGTTTCTCATGATTAATTCCTATAATTATGCTCAATTACCTTGTAATCCTCTTATAAGCAGAAGCATAATCACATGTCTATTGTATCCCTGCTACCCACTATATTATATTAGGAGACCCTCAACAGGTTATTTGAATGAAAGAAGCACTGAATCCATGTTGTAATATATTATCTCCTCAGGTATAACCTATGTTACAAATTTTATCCAGTAGGTTTGGGGAGGGAGATAGGATTTCTTGACTAAATCAAGACAAAAGTATTTATCCCTTTTGTCTTTTTATGAAGGACATGATGCCATTGTTACACTCCTGAAGCACTACAAGAGACCCCAGGATGAGCTGCCATGTAATGAATATTCTCAGCCTGGAGGAGGTACCTCTTTGCTACTCTGTTTTCACTACTGCACAATCTTGAATTCAATAGTAAATGTGTGTTTCTGTTACTGACCCTCTGGGATGAGGAAGAAAGATACAGCCAAGGGATGATGTTCATATCTGGAAAGTTTCCACCTGGGTGAGGCTATATAAAGAATGGCCACCACAATTCACCATAATATAGATATTCAAGTGTTGCATTCCTTGGAGTGAATGGGCTTGTACAAGTCTCAGAAGGCTTAAGAAAGCAAAGAACAGTCACTTTCTATGTCAGTAATTTACTAAGACAGAGTGTGCATAGCCAGATACAAATTATAGCAGATACATGTGCTGTAATCTTCTAGAACAGAATTAAGGTCTTTTTATGTAGATTCTAGAAAACTATGTGCACCGCAGCTTCCTATGCAGAAGAAGATAGGAACCATAAGCTGTTTTTCGTCATCTGCTTTGTGTTTATCATGTTGAACTTTAAAGAGAAAGAAATGATTGCTGCCTTCAACTCTACTGTGTAACTTGATTTCTAGATGGCTCCTATGTGTCTGTGCCATCCCCCTTGGGGAAGATTAAAAGCATGACAAAAGGTACCTATAAACGGGATGGTTGTTGTTTTATCACTGGGGATGATTATTGCTTAAATATGACAGCCATGTGTATTGTTTTGTTGTGAGTGGTGGCTACCTCAGCATTATAAGCAATGCTGGTAGACACCTTTCTTCTCAGAATTAGCCTTGCTCTCATGCTCCTTAGTCCACAGATGTCACAACAGTGGATCACTGATGAGTACTGAAGAGAGCTCAAACTCACAGAGGACTATTTGCATATTTATATTTTGAACAAATTATAATTACATATTTTGAACAAAATATAAATTATAAATATTAATATTTTTAGAATTGGAAATTTGGATATTTGCTTTAGAAAATATCCAAATTAATAAATTATTTTTTTAAATCTCTCAAATAAGTGAGCCTCGGGTACTTTTTTGAATGTATGCCACTGATTGTTGAAATTAACATCACTAGACCAGGGAAGTGTAGAATACAAGTCCATGACAAATTAATATTTAACCACTTAGAATCTATAGTTTTAAAAGTACTTTTTAGTGTGGAATATGCCCTTAGACTGCTTCCTGTGTTAATCACTTGCTACTTAAAGGGTATCCCCTAAAGGTTCAACAATAGATATTTCATTTCCTTACTGATGGAGAGTGAAGGGATCGACTCCATTTCTCAGGCAATGAAGTAAACCATATTGAAGGGTAGTTGTGTCTCCAGTCACGTTAACTTAAAAGAAGATGACCAATAAGGTCAGTCCTGATCACAGAAATTGTGCAGCTAAGCCAGAAGGTCACCCTTCTGGTAATGCAAGACCAGCCACTGTGCTTGGTTGTAGGATCACCAAGTGATCAGTTACAGTTGGGATGAAGCACCTTCGGCTGAGCATGTCCATTGTGCATTTATAGCCATATGTGCACATCCCATACCCAAAGTAAAAAGGCAATTACTGTTTGCAGAAAAGGCAGATGTTCTCCTCCTGAGGGCTGAATTACCCTCCTGTTTCCATCTGCAGCTCTCTGAAATTGAGTTCCATGAGATTATCGGCTCAGGTAAGCAAAGAAACCAGAGCCCAGTTGCATTTTAACAGTCTCAGATTTACCAACTGTAAACATTTATCAACTTCTCTTAAATAATTTCAGGTTCTTTTGGGAAAGTCTATAAAGGACGATGCAGAAATAAAATAGTGGCAATCAAACGGTAAGCAAGGAGATGAATTGCATCATTGTCAGCTGGGAAGAACAGGGACCAGCCTCCTGGAAACTCCTGTTGACAAGAACATGTCCTCACTTCTGTCCTAGATACCGAGCCAACACTTACTGCTCCAAGTCAGATGTGGATATGTTTTGCCGAGAGGTGTCCATCCTCTGCCAGCTCAACCACCCCTGCGTGGTTCAGTTTGTGGGCGCCTGCCTGGATGACCCCAGCCAGTTTGCCATTGTCACACAATACATTTCAGGAGGCTCCCTGTTCTCTCTGCTTCATGAACAGAAAAGGTATGGGCTCTCCTTAGACTCAGCATGTAAATCACCTTTATCACATTCCTAGTGACTTCTCTTCAGGAACCATATTGCCTTCTGACATGTGTAAGTGCTAACAAACATGGCATTTTAAACTTGACTGACGATTTACAATTAATTATTATATTTCCAGAAATGATAAACTTAAGTAATATTTTTAAACAATAAGTCAAGGGTAACAAATTTGAGGAATGTGAAGCCAGCTGAGGATTATAAATAGACTAACCTTGACACATCCACACAGTATTGCAAGGAAGCTCAGATTACAGTACTCATCAAGGGTCATAGTGTTGATAAGAGAAAGATTTTTAAAAGAATGTTCTTGCCCATGTTGAACTTGAGTTCATGTTTTATATTTCTACAGATAGTAAGTATGAAGTGGTTTCATTCAGTGTCTCCAGAACATTCCATTTCTTTATATCACAGATTTCTGTATAACACAAATAAATTTAAAAATAAGGTAGTATATTTTTTAAACAACACATTATATATCTGCATTGACATTTAGATAAGCAATTCCCAAATATGGAAAGATGTGTTCCAAATAGAATGTTTAGCTCTATCTTCCATGAATAAAAATGTAGATAGAATTACACAGAATAACAATCACGGGCTGTTTTCTTTTGAGAGACATGCTGAGTATTGGCTTCAACCACTTTTTCTCCATTCAGTCTATTTTCTATTCTAGAATTCTTGACTTGCAGTCGAAATTAATCATTGCGGTAGATGTTGCCAAGGGCATGGAGTACCTGCACAGCTTAACCCAGCCAATCATACACCGCGACCTGAACAGGTACATGGTTTTCCTAAATGATGCACTTATAACTCTGCAGCTCATGAGGACACAGTGAGACATGTCTTAGATTTATCTCAGGTCAGAGTTTTCTCTATGTTCACTGTGGAAAGGGAACAGGACACTGCCATCATCTCACAGAGATACAAAGCTGGGTAACTGTCTCTCAGAGACCGTGTAAATCTATGGAAAATTCTAGAAGGAAAGTGCTGTGTGTAAAATACAGCTCTTGATAATGTTTTCATCAAGGACAGACTGTTGCTTACAGAAGATGATTTCATGCTTTGATGATATAACAAATACTCTTGGCTGCCAATAAGACAAAAACCCAACACCTGTAGTTATCTATAGTACTTGGGACTTAATGATAGTTAACAAATATGCTACAGATTTACTTACTTAATACATTCATTATACTTTCTACCATTATCTTATAATTTTCTCATTTGGTTTATAAAACTAATTATTGTAGACGAATACAACATGCCATGAGTCAGTGCCTCTTGTGTCCTGTACCACATGCATCTCTTGGTTTCATCTTCAGGCCTCATATACGGTCTAACCAATCCCATTTAGATTTGTGCATGTGTACACACTGTGAGAAAAATCTCCTGCACACATTGGCAGTAAGTGCCTGCTGTTAGGGCAAGCATGTGACTTGGGTTCTCAGGATAATGGTTAGGTCAGCAGGTAACCTCAGGTACTATGTAGAATGTCCTCCTGTCTCATATAAAGCCAGGGATTAGATGATCTTAGCTGACATGCTCTTTTGTGCTGCCATTTTGATATTTATGTATATCCAGCCTAACCACAGCAGGATACTCACCTAGTTTTCATGCAAAAGGTTTTCATCTTGAATCAAGCCTGATATAAATATAGAATCAAAGTTCCCCACAGAGCTGGGACCCCATGTTTGTCTTAAACAGTGAAAACTTTCTCTGAGTAAAGTCTTATACCAAAGCCAGTGTGCAAAGTAGAGCAGTTTTGTTTGAAGACTGAATGTACGTGTGGAAAACTCATTCCCCATTGCTGAAGAGTGAGTCCCAAGGCTACTTTTGTGGAAACGCTAGTCTGCTGTACAGACAAGCAGTCACTGCTCAAGTCTACAACAATACCTCCCACTTCTTGACTGTGAACAAGAGTCATATAAATCCCAGATGTCATCTAAAACATTTAATTATTAAGGAATTATCTTACTTATTCACTTAATCAACAACTACATGTGTGTGTACCATTCTTACAGCATGTTACATTTGGTGCATTTCCATGTGCAAAAATGAAACTCATACACTCCCTATTCTCCAACTTCCCAGGAGATTTCACATCATAACAGAGAAGAAAACTGCCTATCCAAATATATTTTAAGCAAGTTAAATATACTTAACAGCACATTCTATATAAAAAAAAAAGATAAGTAGTGAAATTTTCTATATAATTCCAAAAAAAATTGTTAAATCAGTCCAGAGGAGTTTAGAGACAGCACCAAGGATGAAATCACTCAGTCCCTATGGATGAATAAATTTGAAGGGACATCCCAAGGGTAGAAAGAGAGAATAGAAAAAGTTAAACAAGTCTCCCACACACACAGACATACACAGACACACACACATATGTACACACATACACACACACACACACACACACACATATATATATATGCATATATATATATGTATGTATATGTATATTCCATTTTAGTGTACAAAGTAAATAAAGTTACATATGTTTGTGAAGTCTGAGGCCGAACATTGGAAAGAAGTACAGAGAAGTGGAACAAGAAGACATGAGTCAGAGCATGCTGGACAAGGAAGGGTGGTTAGATGCTCTTCTGTAAGCAAGAAGGTACCCTAGGGGCCTGCCCAGGGTATGAATGTGCTGCAATCACAAACCAGAGGTCATCTTATGGAAAGACCAACCTATGTTTGATAGACTCTCAACAAGGACCTAGTTAAGAGCCTGATGAGACAGCAACTGTCGAATCTAGGCAAGAAGTTAATTAGAAACAGATTAGCAGAAATGGGGAGTGCTGGGAAAGACAAAGATTTGACAGACAGATGAGAGAAAACAATTTAAATAAAGTTGGTAGACTCTAATATTGGAAGTAAATAATATAGGAAGTTACTTAAAATCTCTTGATTATAAACTAAAAGCCACATCTTCACTGTTATTAGTTCTTTTCTTTGTCCTTTTTAAGACATTTAGACCAATAAACATATTTATTAATTGAGCTTTAGTAACAAAGATTAGGGAAAATATTTCAATGTCAAGCTATCCCAGAAAGAACTGGGGACTTTGTGCATGGAGATAATCACTTTCCATTCCTGGCATCTCGTGTGGAGCTGGAGCAGGAGGGATGGCTGCCAGTTTTCTCTACCCACACATCTTCCTTCCCAGGACACATTCTATCATCCTGTTGATAAGTGTACATTGTTACCATCAGTTACTCAGCAGCACTGGGAATATAAATATTGATTACATGTGAAAATAAAACATTTAATGTTTAAGAGAAACAAGTTTATTTTACCTGAGTATAATCAAACCAATGAGCTTATATTTGCCAAAACTCTTCAAATTTTTGAAGCAGGCATAGACACCAACCTGGATTTGCAAACTTTTTTCTGCTCATCTTCAACCTAGTAGCAACCTTAAAATTTTCACTCATATTTCTCCAGTCATGGCATTGCACATGGCTCAAAGGCACATGCTTCATACACCAGGGGGGACTTTTTACTATTTATTTACATAAATAATAGGTCATATACTAAGAAAAGCAACTAAGTCTCTACTTTAGGTGGGACTTGATTATGACAGTAACTTTAATTCACCTGAAGTAATTATCACCTCTGAGACTCGTTGTCACTGTCTGTTAACCTAGGCCTAGTCCTGGAAGCTTCTAACCGCCATACAATCTAATCTAGGTGTAGAATGTTTGCAGCCTCTGAGACTCACCCTTTCTTGTTCTTTCTGGTCTCTTTCTGGCTCATCAATTCAGCTCTTCTGGATCAAACCCCCTCTTCAAGCTGACAGATTCAATCTGACTTCTCTCAGCTTCTCCTGAATTGCTCTGCCTGGCCTCAAACTAATTCTGGCAATCTATTATAATCTTCTGGTTCCCTCTTATTTTCTGGTTCATTCTGTCTTCACCTGTGTCATTCTCCTTCTGCAGCCTGCCTCTGTACAACTGTCCTGGTAAAAACTACCACTTCCCCCTGTATCACTCTCTCTTCTCATAAAAGTTGGGAATATCCTAATCTGTCAATTTTTTCTCTTACTCATCACTTTGTCTGCCACTCAATTAGATATCACTTTCAAACATGGGTGTTTACTTCTGTAAACCAATTTTACATTCATTGTTTGTGAGTAAAGGTATGTACTAAGAATACATCTGTATTCCAGTCTAAGGGTCAAAGGTGTGTACTAAGGGCTGAGCCACACTACAACAAGAAACAGGTTTTATTTTTTCAGAAAATTACATAATCTCAGGGGTCACAGTGTGATCAGGTTTTATTTTTTCAGGAAATAACATAATCTTGGGGGTCACAGTGTGATCATATCCTCCAACACATGGCTGAGGACCAAAATGGCTCTGAAGTAGCTTCTGAGAGAATTCAAGCAAGTAAAAGATGAGAGTGCAGTGGAAAGCTGAAAGTATAGTTCTAGATCTTTTCTAAGAACACACACTTTGTATTTCCTCAGTACTCAGGAAGTCTCCCTGGAGCAAATAGGGGGATTTCAGACACCAGTTGCCTTTGGATTGATGTAATTGTTGATTGCTTATGGTTTTATAACAGTGAGTTTATCCCACTGCTCCAGATATGACAGGGCTTCTGGGTGAGAGAGCCTGCTCTCTTTTCTCATCTCCTGAGATCAGAACCTTGTATCCATGTGTGAAAATTGCTCAATCAATGTAGTTTTAGAGAAGTTCTCAGGGCATTTGTAAGTATGCCATTGTAGAATAAAAAGGGGGAGGGGGTAGTTTATATAATCATGGCTACTTCTGGGTAGAGTATTGTGAAATTTCTGAATGCTTTTCATAATTGTCATGAAAGAGGCTATTGAAGATGGCTGATCAACCTGCAGACAGAGAACACTTCTATACTGGGGATGGAAGTTTGTTAGTTCACCAAAAATTAAGACAAACAAATTTATTTTTCTTTTAGCAAGAAAGATTTATCTTTGGTTTTTGTTATATATATTATGAACATTAATTTCAGTGTTCAATATATACTAAAGAGAAGGGTCACCTGCAGTGAATGGGAGGGTTCTGCTTAGAGGTGGCCATACTTACACCAGGTCTATAGTATTAATCACCTCCATCATTCAAAGAACAAACTGGGCAAAGAGACCAATCTAGAGTCAGCTTCTTGCCACAATCTTCACACTGCATTTTAATGGAACATAAAGTTCTTTCAAAGACAGAGAGGGAAGGTTTGATGATGGTGATACTTGTCACGATTAGTTTTAATTATCAACTGACACCACTTGAAATCAACTGGGATGAATCTTAATGAGGGATTGTCTACATTCTTTGGCCTGTGGGTACATCTCTGGGGATTGTCTTTGTTAATTGATATGGGAAGATCCAGGCCACTAAGGGTGGCCCATAGAGTTTAAATATTTTTAAACTATTCACAGTCTGATTCAAGAATGCTCTAATTTCTTAAGGAATGACTTAGACCCAAATTACATATTTATTTCATGAAGTTGATACTTAAGGTCACAGTTACAGCTAAAGGCTTTAAAACTTCGTGCTAACAGGTGTCTATTCTCTTAGACAAGCATACTTCTAAACTGTTAGAAAACTGTGACATCGTTGCAAATGGATGTTCTTCTCTCCTGTTAAGTCTACTGTAACGTTTTACAGCACCATACATACAAACATACATACATACATACATACACACACACACACACACACACACACACACACACACACACACATACATACATACATACACACATTTTATATACTATCAAGTACTACATGGATATGTATCTTTTTCTAAATATTTTATTTATTCCCTTGTATAGAAGTAGATTATAAAAATACTCTTAGGCCCAGTATGGTGTTGAGTGCCTGTAATCTCAGGTCCTGGTAGGATTTATAGGATTATAAATTAGATATCTGGGTGGAATAGTTTGAGACCAGCTTTGGCTGCATATTGTGACCTGACTCAAGTAAAGCAGAATAAAGCAAAATAAACCCTTCTGTCATGTTCATACAAATATTTCTTTTTATAAAGTAAAACTAAGTAGTCTGTAGTATAATTCTGAGAAAGACTCTGCTGGAATTTTGAGTCATCTCCTTCCACTAAATATAAAAGAAAATAATTACAGATAATTTAAAAACAGAAAAATTTTTGTGATGACTGACAGATAATTTAAAAAGACAAGCCTGATAAGAGCTAAATGGATTTTAATTCTGAAGGTGACATTTAAATAAATTAGCAAAGATTTTAGGAAATAACAAAGAAAAATGGAGAAAATTTTAATAGTTGTTTTTAACTTGACATGTGCACTTGCCTTTCAACTGACAATAAAATACCAAACTGCAATTGAAAACACAACAGTCAAACAAAGTAATTTATTGCTTTTCTAATTATTCATCAGGCATGGTCCCTGTTCACAGGAATGGAGTCTACATGACTGTTTATCACTACTCCACATGGTAGTGATATACAAGGATCTTAACAGTCATTGGAGAATACTGTCTTGAGTACTTTAATGCCCATGAGCAGTCCAAACACATGATTAAGGTGAAGTGACAACTGAAGATCCAGAAACCTGTGGTCACTTGTGAAATCGTCAGCTCTGATTTTATGTCTGTCTAGTTTAAATCCATCATCACAAAAGAGCCTTTAAGATTTTCTTTTTCTAAATTTTTATTGGTTATTTTATATATTTACATTTCAAATATTATCCCCTTTCTGGTTTCATCTCTGCAAACACCCTATCCCATTTCCCCTCTCCTTACTTCTATGAGGGTGCTCCCCACTCACCCACCCACTCCCACCTTACTGCCCTAGCATTCTCCTATGCTCAGGTATCGAGACTTCACAGGACCAAGAGCCTCCCCTCCCACTGATGCCAGATAAGGCCATTCTCTGCTTCATATGCAGCTAGAGCCATGGGTCCCTCCATGTATACTCTTTGGTTGGTGGTTTAGTCTCTGGGAGCTCTAGGGGGTCGGGTTGGTTGATATTATTGTTCTTCCTACGGGGTTGCAAACCCCTTCAGCTCCTTCAGTCCTTCCCCTAACTCCTCCATTGGTGTTCCTGTGCTCAGTCCAATGGTTGGCTGTGAGCATCTGCATCGGTATTGGTCAGGCTCAGGAGACAGGCTCATGTCAGCAAGCACTTCTTGGCATCAGCAACAGTGTCTGGGTTTGGTGTCTGCATATGGGATGGATTCCCAGGTGGGGCAGTCTCTGGATGGCCTTTCCTTCCGTCTCTGCTCCAGTTTTTGTCCCTGTATTTCTAGGAGCAATTCTGGGTTAATATTTTTGAGATGGGTGGGTGTCATTTTTTCTAATCCTTTCCATTTCTAAAATGTATATCAAATGCTTGTTGAATGATTGAAATCATCTGTGGCTTATGCTATGCCATGGGTACATGTGAGGACGATGGGTCCTAAGACTTCTCTAGCACAGTTTAGGACATTTCTGATTGTGAGTATCATGTGGGCTCACATATCTAAAGCCGATTTACAGATCTCAGCCACAGGTGAGTGATTCTGAAAGACTCAGGCCAAGGTTGAAACTCTGCAGCTTTGAACAAGGCTCATTTCTATGATCACACCAATGTTGTGGAACAGAGCTTTGGACATTATTGTGATAAATAAAATACATTTTTTGTTGATTCCATTAAGAACTAGTACAAAAAAAATGAACTAGTGCAGAAGTCAGACATGCATAGGGCCCTGGTATATGGCACAGAGAATATGTCCCAAGACTCATCAGTTTCTAAGGGAGGTCTGTAGCCTATGGACTTTTAGGTATACTCTCTAGGGATAGTAGAAATTTCCGAGATTATATATTCTTCACAGACAGCTAAAACAGAGGAAAGGTTTCCATGTCAGACATCTGCAGTGAATAATTCATAGATGTATTCAAAGTCACAGACCCCAGGAGAATGCAGTGTTTGATGATGATTGAATATATCTCATCCCAAATGCCTAGAGCAGAAGTGTTTCAGGCATCTGATATTCCAGAATTTGGAACATTGAAAGACAGTTTACCAAGGGAGGAGCCTTAGCCTGGAAATCTAAGCACAAAAGTGTTCCAGCTAACATATGTAAAAGTCACAGGGTTCAAAGCTTAGGGATTTGGAGTATTTGGGATTTCAGATTTCTGGCTTAGGAATGCACAGACAGTATGCAGTGAGTCCATTTGCATAGAGGTATATGTATACGATCACATATGTATTATATATCAATTCACAGGTAAACAAACATATATAGTCCTGGGTTTCTGAGATGATTCAAGTGCCTAAAAGCTGGGACTGCATTTCCTGCAGTTGTCATAATATTATTTGTTTTATGGTTGAATGAAATTCCATTGCATATAAGTAACATACTTTCTTTATCCATTCATCTTGAAATTCAATTGTTTGTTAGTTTCAAAACATAAAAATGCCTTTGGGAAAGTGAGGACATACGTCCTTGGACCAGAACATGGTCTAAACACATGACTGGTTGTGTGCAACACTGTGAGTTCTACTGTTCAGCTAAAGCACTCAGTTGCACACTTTGGTAGCCAACACCCGTCAAAACATATGCACACCTCCTTTTTCTTTAAGAAAGAAAAGTTAAACACATGCTATGACGTTAGCACTCAGAGAGCTTCACTGTGTCACCCACAACAGCATCAGAAGGTGTTGCAACCGGCTCCACTCTACCTGGCTTGAGACAAAAGACTTAACAATAAATGTTGCGACTTGCTCCGGTCTTCACGTCAGGGTCTAGAGGGAGAGAGAAATGGGGATAAGGGGAAGAGACGCTAGGAATGGAGACAAGACACAGGTTCTGATCCAGTCTCAAGTCTAATCTTGAGTCTTTTATTGAAGGGAAATCTGGGTATTTATACACTTTTGCCACGCCCCTTGTAGGCGTGTGGATATGACATAAGCCTTGGAGGCGTGGCTAGCTGCTTTCTAGCCGCTTTCTGTTAAAAGTCGGCTCCCAACAAGAAGGGTACCTCAACTATTATGCGTGACAAGTTACTCTATCCTCTGTGTGAACCTGCTCAGGGGTCGATGTCTGACCTCCATCCTGATGTGCATTTCTGACTTAGAAGTCTGTCCTTTTGTCCTCAGCTCCCATAACTTGTAGAAGAAGTCATTTCCTTCTCACTCTTCAGTTCCTGCCTATTATCTAAACAGAAAGTCTCCACCCACCTCATCTTGACTCTCTCTGTGTGGATACTCCAGCCCCTCCACAGTCCTTACTGTCCGGTTTCCAGAAGCTGAGTATGTCATAAGCATCCTCAGCATACTTAATCTGTCTGAAGCATCCCCAGCTGGGAACAGCTGTGCGGCCTGAGTCCCTGTTCTCCTTCTCCAGTGCCATAAGGACATGAAGCCTGAGTAGTTAGTTCTCTGTGCATCCACAGAAATAGCTAATATCCTCTGAGGGACACTTAGAATCTCTCCTCTCTTACCTACTAGAATGACTCATTTAACTTCCACTGCATTCATTGGTCCTAAAAATAGTTGTCTTATGTAATACCTCATTAAGTAACTTCCCTTCAACATTAAACTCCTTCATATCTGAGGGGCCAGGTGTCATAGAACAAACCTGCCCCAGGCGATCCCATGTGTGAGTATCATCAGAACCTTCAGCTCAGCCATCCACATTTGAAGGTGGGTTCTAAGCCAAGTGCGATTTCTGTATTTTTAACTGAGCACGGAAAGGTGCAAGCAGTTTGTAATGCGAGTCCATGTTCAGTGTTTTTTTTTTTTTTTTTTTTTTTTTTTTAAGGGATTTGTTTTTGTCCTTTTCCTTAACACAGCACAGCTACCCCTGAGACGATCACGTGTCCCAGCCAGGGCAGCACGCTGTTCTCCTGGCTTGGAACTCTCCTTCCTTCCCTCACCCAGGAGCTGAATGTGGAGGGGCAAGAAGGGTACCTCTCTCTGCCAGTGCTTCCCCGAGGCTGCTGCGGGGCTCACTGACCTCTAATTTGCTAGTACTGCTGGTCCCCTTCTTGGCTGTCTTCCATTCTCCAGAGTCCCTGCCTGTATAAAGGAGGCTTTTGAAAATGTCAACAAAAGCTTCTCTCTGCCTGGCCTCATTTCTCTCTGCTCTGGTTTCTAGGAGACTCGGCGGATACCCCCTCCGTGCCTTGTCGATTTCCCGAGCAGCTAACCTTTCCGTAATGATATTAATGCTGCCGCTGGCATCTCTGCCTTTCCCACTCCTCCGTTTTCAACCCCAGCTTGCTGAAATGCATTCATGTTGGATTCTTACAATTCTGAAGTTTCAGTACAACGTGTGAAAGAACCCAGAGACAGAAATAATCGTTAAAAGCAGGGATTATGCTTGATAACTGGGTAATTCTCTCCTACTGGTTATATTTCCATCAGCTACTATAGCATGAATTTGACACAGTAAAACATACAGTTCATTGATAGCATTTTAAACACTTTGTATTTATAAATCCTCCCTCAGCCTGGGGAGAAAGCCCCTTACCAGGCCTGTGAACTGTCTTTGCCTTTAGCTATAGTTGATCATGTGTGGTGGTCTGCTTGCTGTGAGTACCATGCTCTTAAAAGTCCAGAGGAGAGGGGAGCTGAGATCCCAGGTGTTGAATCCAGTCAGTACACATTTGAATAATCTCCCCTCCTGTAATCTTCTCTAACCTGTTACAAGGGAACTTTCTTTAGCAAGAACTTTCAGGGAACAATCATACCTGACTTCTTGGATTTAAATAAGAGACTACATTAGCAATCTTCATCTTTCTGAAAGAATATTTTACTATTTAATAAATTTTTAAAATTACTATACTTAGCATTTTGTACAAGAGGGGTGTGCATGCTACAGTGTAAGTGTAGACATCAGAGTAGAATTTATAGGAGTCTGTTCTCTCTTTCTACCATGTGTCCTGGGAATCAAACTTAGGTCATTTGGTTTGGTGGCAGACATACAAACCCACTGAGCCATCTCTCCAGTATGACTTAATATTCTCCAGTGTCATGTGTGCTTCTGATGGTCTGTCATTTTGACATCCCTTTGTTTTTGCTTACCAGGCTGTAGACGAATGAACTCTTACATAAGACTCTGGGGAATGCCTGGTTTGCATATAGATCTTTTCTTCGAAGAATGGGAAAAGGTTCCAGACACATCCTGCCTTCACAGAGATCTGCAATCCCCTTGTACATCAAACACCCATCAGCAATCTCATTGCATAGACTCCTGTCTGGGGCAGAATTTGAGTTCAATGTGACCAGGCTGCTCCTCAGTGAGTCAGCACAGGGTTCATTCACACAAAGATGAGGATGCTTCTCTTGTCTTTACTCAGTAGATGAGAGACAAACCTCATGATGCAAAGGAGTCATCAGAAGTATATCCTGGCAGTCAGGAAGTCTAAGCTGTGTTTTCATGGAGACTATGTGGGGTATCTGTGTCCTTACTCAGCTTTCCTCTCAAAAGGCTACAGATACACAGCAGTACAGCTCCACAAATACCCAGATTAATGTTACGATGATTACTCTGCCATTGTTTAATAGTGACAGGAAAGAATAATTCCTCAGTCACAGTTTCCTGGTTCCTGAGAGACAGCTAACTTTGTCCTTCCTCCCTGCATGGTTCACCATTGCTAGGTCATTTCATTTCTCTCTGATTCAAGTTCTTCACGAGCAAAATGTAGACAGAAAAGGATATTTGTTGTGATGAGCAATAGAGTCAGATCACAAACACACTGGAGACAGTTACCTCAAAAGAACCTTGCTTTTAATTGTCAATTCCAAAACCACAGAAAGATCTCATCTCAAAGGGGTAAGAGACAGTTTACTGTGGAACCAAGCCTAGGAACACAGATTTTGAGCTCTCCAATTCCATGTTCTGAAGTTGTAACAGATTCATGACATTCTTATAGTAACAAGACAAACTCATAAATCATGATATTTTTTAAGGCATTGGTGGAGGCAGAAGTCTAGCCACTTACAACCAAAGGGAGAAGTCTCAACTATTAGCCTCACATGTTAGAACATCCTGGCCTCCCATTAGTGGAAACTAGATCTGCCTGTGTCTTCTTGAATGTATTTTACCTATGGTCAGGAATTGCATGAGTTCCTTCTCCAATGGGGATAGAAATCCTGTGTGTCAATCCTTAGAGTAGCAGACAGCTTTCATTAGTCCATTCAGAGCAAAAGGTCAAGGATCTCGGATGACCCCTTTCTTTGAGATTGGAGCCCACTTTAATAGACTTCTGCTGTCTGTGGTCACAGGAAGGTTTGGCCTCTGGAGGTCTCCCGACTCGCTATGGCTTTTGAAGGAAACTAATGATCACAGACATCTTCTGATGCTTCCACTTTCTTTAATTTCTCCTTTTTCACTTCATACAAAGAATAAGAATGATATACTGAGCCTCCTGTCGGGATGTGGGTGGCCTTGAGGGCAGACATTTCCCACCGAACCCTTATTAACCTTGATAAAGTTTCTTTTGGACCCTGAGTCTGAGGCTAATGAGCTGTTAATTGCCAAACTTCTTCAGCTCAGCGGCACCAGAGAGAAAAACTACAAATTTCCTTGTACCTTCAAGTCTTTGTCTCTCCTGCTTTGCGACATCTGTAGCATCCTTCTGCAAACATACTAGCATAGATCTCACCTTAGGCTACGAGTGTGCTTCTGACTGATTCTTGTCTACCCTTAGTGCCTTCTCCAGGCATCTCTCCCACAGGCGACCACATCTCTCATGCAGATGCTGACCTCGGGTTAACACACCTCAGTCAGCTAAAATAACTCGACTCCAATGCTTTCCCTACTGTACAAGAGGTTCTCTATCAGGGTAGGTACTGTGCAGGTTGTACAACTATATCTCCAATGCCTTAGACATTCATTTAATATTTGTCAAATGCAGGAAGAAATTAATTATAAAAAAATCCCAAGGGCTATAAGAATTATATCCATTGTTGTGTCTGTGACCCAGACATCAAATTCAATGCTGCTTAGATCCAACCTAGTTAAATATTCCTAATTTTGAGGGGTTCTTCTAAACAGAAAATGGCTGAAAGGCTTGGGAGATTAACAAAATTACTAAGACAATAAACCTTGTGACACACTAAGCATGTTATCCACGTTGTATAGTCAGTTGCTCCAAAACACAGCTATAAATTGATATTTCTTCCCAATTAACCAAAACAATCATGACAGAATAACAATACAATGTACCCAACAGCTTACCTCACCACATGGGCCTTACACTGGGGGATTCAGCACAGGCAATTACGAGAATGTAATTCTCACTCAATATAAACGTGGTATTTCATGATTTGAAAGTTGCTTTGTTAAGTAGTTAGTTTGTTTCTGAATTACTATTTCTATTGCATAAATCACTAGTCTGAAGATTTTTGTGTTAAGGAAAATTGTATGTTTATTAGTCACTAAACTATCTCCCCTTAAAATAAAATAATAAGGTTGAATAAAAAAAAAAAACAGGAAAAAGTAAGAAACAAAATAATAATTAGTTCCGGTGATCTGATTTCTGATTTCCTCAGGCAAAAAGTTAGTGGAACAAACTTACTGTAGAGCACAGCCGTTGCTCAAGGCTGTCTGTTAATTCGTAAGCCGAAACAAGGCCCTGAAACCCTAGTGATTTTCAGTCAATGCTGACCATGTAGACTTGAGCCAGCACTAGCTTTTTCTAAGTCAATTGATTTTTCTTCTCATAGGCAACATATTTATTCCCTAACCTGAAGCATTTCCATGCCTGACTGGAATATTTTTGCATGCAATTAATGTTTTCATTTGACTTTCAATGAGGTCTCAAAACAGTTTGGCTTGTCACAGTCAAATTATTTAAATATTCCTGTGAAAAGTGTGCGGGAACCCAAATCAGATTCGTGGAACCCGCGGAAACAGTGGCAGGGCTCCGTGCACTTGTTATGTTCTTATGTCTAAATTCATCATTTCAGAATGTTTTTATGGTGATGCTCGGTTTCCTAAGCAAAGGGATTATTGAATGTCTTTAATGGTAAAGTTTTAATTTTTTACTGACTCAGGAGCAACTCTCCAAGAAATATTTTTGTTTCCTCATAAAATTTGCCTGTTGTTTCATCAGCACAAGTGTATGATGCCTTCTGCTCACAGTGATAAAGGTGTTCATTTCTCAGTCATTCTTTACTCTTCCTAATTATTGACCAGAATTATCTAAATTATAGACATAAGTATGGCCACAATTCTCTGACTAAATTCTACTTTAGACATATGATATTAATTACCTAAAATAAGGTACATAATGCACACATAGATAGATAGAAATATAGATACATACAGAAGCACACATACACATGCACATACTCATATACACATACACACATGTGTACATACATGTGCATATGTTTGTTATAGTCTTGTAGAATAAACCCTTGAAAACATATGCTAAGCAAGAACTCAGTCACTGTGCCGAGCACATAGCCCCAGTACAGCTTGAGAAGCTGCAGATTAGCCTATAATGGACAAGATTAATGGTTTGCTGGGACTGAAGGCTGAGAACTGGATGAGTTGCAAGAGGGTCAAGGAATCTATCTCAGCTGGAAATGGTGCTATCTGTCTTGAGACTAGAATTCTAATGGTTTCACAAATTCATCAAATAAATTCATCAAATAGCCTTTAAATATATGGAGTTCCCCTTTCTAAAATGAGTAAAAGATAGATTGTGTAATGTAGGTATACAATACAAAAGAGGAAGCATTCTAAAACAAGATATACAAATTTGCAGGACTTGGACTGTCCCAATCAAGAACAAAAATATTTGACCTTCACATATGTTAAGAAGGAGGAAGAATCATTTGACAATCTCACTATGGATATCAAAATGAATTCCAGCTAAAGAAGAATAAACATAGCTGATTGGGGGAACAAAGTTTTCTTCAAGTGCTGTCCATGAATGCACACTTATAGCACACACTGAGGTATTGTTTAATAATGGAAATGTTAGGTGTCAAGACTGTGATCAGAGACAGGAAGGGAGGGTGAGCACTTCCTTGAGAAATGCATTTGCCCTCTGTCTACTCTCACAGGCTCTGATATGATATGTCAATGGTTAGTGCCAGCTTCTGATGATTATCCAATATATACATTGACCAGCAAAAATGCATAAAGTGTCTATGTCCCATAATACAGACTGATGGGAAAGACATGTGACCTCATAGCTGTTACTACCTAATAAATATAACATTTGAGAAGGAAAGATGAGGTGTCCACAGAGCATTCCACTAATTAAGTGTGTGATGTGCAGTGTGCTGCATTAAAATGCCAAAGGGATTTCCCTTGTTAAACTAATGAGAGGAGATATCTGCAAGTTTTAATAGAAACTGATACAGCAAATAGTTTATAATATAGACCTTAGAAGTGAGAACAAATAGAGAATATAACTCAGTTCAAGAAACACCTCAGAAAGTGAAAAGGCACACATCAAATAATGGCTGTGGAGAATACTTCTATTACCACCCTGGTCTAAAGTCTGTTAAATCCAAATTAAGAAATTTTGATGGGACAATTCAAAGCTAGTTCACAGAAGAAAATTGGCTACAAAAGAAACACAGTGAGGACTAGGGAGATGCTGGTTCAGTGGGTGAAGTGCTTGCCTGCTATAAATGCCTGAGGACCTAAGTTCAGTCCCTAGGTTCCATGTAAAAGAGATGGATATAGATAAACACATGTATTCTCATGGCTGGAAAGCCAGAAAAGTACATCCATGAGGCTCTCTGGTCAACCAGGCTGGACAACTTGGTGAGTTCAAAGTTCAATGATCTGTCTCAAAACAATCAAACAAAACATTGGTATAGCTCCCGAGGAACTCAGGATTGTAGAAAAATATGTTTGTTTCTTCTGTATTTAATCAGAATATAACATGAGCCAGAGCCTCTGTTGCCACTGAAGATACTGGGGATGCAAAACAGGTTTTGTCTCTGTGGGGGTTACAGTCTTTGAAGGCTGATAATTTTAACAAAAAGCATGCTGAAGTATTGTAGGAACAGATTAACACGGGCAAGTATGGAGTCTCTCGGGTACCATTCCAAGTGGGACAGGAGCCAAGGCTGGCCTGAGATGCTGCCAGTGCATACAGAGAGGTCAGCAGAGCTGAGAGTATTTTCCAGGTATCATCTATCAGGTTGCTGAAGATAGAACTCAGCCCCATCAGAGAAGACCAAGAAGACCTGGAAAAGGTTGTGGAGGATAGCACAGGGAAACTGTTTAAGGAGTTGAGAAGTGAGAGAGGCTGCTTGCTAAGCTGATAACAAGGGGGAACTTGACTAGAATGAAGACAAAAACAGTATCCTCTGTACCTGTGAGGACAAAAAAATCACCCGCATAACTCAACTAGAAGTTCCTAATGAATGGTTGAAACCTCATAGACAAAGCTTGCCCTTAGAAAATGCCCATTAGATTCCATCTGAATGACTTAAATGCTCTATACTATGATTAAAACTCAGTACAGTTACCCCATTTTGCTTCTGAAGAAATAGCCATTGCCACAGCCATCTGGCTTACAGTTGCTAGGCAACTATGCTGGCTTTGGAATATTGGCAAGTCAACTGCAGCTTTGGGGTCCTTACCGTGCCATTGTGCTACTACCACTTTCCAACACAACTCAAATGTGCTGGTAAGAACAGAGGACCCAGCCAGCAGAATGTTTACAGGAAGTCTTGAAGTCCTAGGCAACTGTGAAATGAGGGTGCAGCTGGATTGCTACATATTGGGACAGATATGCAACTTGGGGGGCTGGATCCCATGTGGCTGCTGGACTGCTCTAGCAGAGAAGAAATTTATTCTACAGGATAGGACTTCACCATGCACACAATGTCCTTGCAGTTAAATTGGGAATTGGCAGCAATAAAGTGCAGAATGAGAGCAGATTGCTTGGACCCAGGACCTGATGGTACACTGTCATTGCTGAGTCTGAGTTGTTCCTAGAACAGCAGACTGTGTCCATTCCTCACCTACCCGACGTGTTCTGGAGCAACCATCAGCCAGTGGTTCTTTAGATGCATAAGCATCTGTGCATCTCTTGCTGGAATGAACTCCTTACAAATAAGGACAATTCTCCCTTTCAGGATCGCTCACTTGGCTGACTTCCTGCTTTCCACACTCTTCCTCCATCAGGTCTCTTAGTTTCTATTTTCTGAGTCATTCAAATAAATGTGAGTTGACATCGTGACCTAGTACCACCTGACATGCGTGACTTTCACATCTAACCATGTTTTAAACAAATGGCTGGATGGCTGAGGCGGTTCGTTGATAAAATGCTGAATTTGAAGCTTTAATTTTGCAAAGCTTGGAAGCATGATTAAGATTAAGATACGACACACTGCCTCCTGGAACTCACTAAAGTAATCACATAGAGTTTGGGGAACATTTTATGCTTAGACACAGACCTTTTGGAGCCATTTTCCTGTGTTCCACTGGGCACTGTGAAGACACGGAACAAATAGTCCTTACTGAGACAGTAAATAAGTAGAAGACACAGCACTCATCACTCTGATTATCTGCAAACAATGAGCGATGGGGAATGCAGACGCAGGTGAGAGGGAGTGGGCACTGGCTTGATATTGCCTTTATTCTCATAATTGCAAGACAATTTTCTTCAATTACATTGGAGATGATATCAGGGATAATTAAAACTGTGGGGAGAGAAAGGAATAATGGGTGAGACGGGCACAGAGAGGGACAAAAAGGCTTAAAATAAAAGCCAAATTATTTACAAGCATTGTCTCTGAATCAAGATAACAGAAGTTTTTAGTGAAAATAGGAGCCGTTAACCAGACCTGCTGCCTCCGTCAGTTGGAAATGAAAAGAAAGTAACTTTGCATGAGATGGTGCTCGGATACAAGGGCATGGCCGCTGCAGGTAACATGGAAACCAGAGGTTTTGTCTCTCAGATCGTCATGTGTAAGAAGACAGGCTAAAACAAGTCAGCTGGGACAATTTTACAAAACCTCTATCTCTACACCTTTTAAAATAATGGATAAGAGAAACAAGAACGAAATTGTTTTATTCCGAATTTGTTTTACTTTCTCACTGTGATGAAACGCCACAGCCAAGGCAGCTCATAGAAGGAAAGTTTTCTTTGAGCTAGTGTCAGAGCATTGTGGTAGGGAATCATGGTGGCCCGTGTCAGGCACGACAAGCATGAAGCTTCAAACACAGCCAGAAGGCAGAGAGAGTGAGCTGGAACTGGTATAGGGCTGTTGTAAGCTGATTAAGCTCACCTCCACTGACATATTCCTCAAGCAAATCCACACGTTTTGAACCTCCCCAAATAGCACCACCAAGGAGGTACCAAATGTTCAAATCTCTGAGCCCATGGGGAGCATTCTTACTCAAACCGTCAAAGTGCTGTCTTATCAGGCTGAGCTGTAAGTAGGAAGCAGGCCAGAGTTAAATGTGGCCTTTAGTCAAATGTTGGTCAAATGTCTGTAAATCAATGGTATCATATAAATTGAGATAATGATTTCAAGGTATTGAAAATCCTCCAGGAAATCTGCTGACACTATGAGCTGCTTTCTCTCTCTGTTTAACTGTCAGTAAAAATGGCTGGAGACCGCAGGGTTCCTCACACCACACTGTGCAGTTGGCTGGGAACGCTCTGGGTTCCTCCAGTTAGGCCCGGTTGCTCACTAAAGGCCTCTCCACCACTCCTCACAACACAGCCCCAACACACAAGGAAGTCCATGGGTTTCCAAAACAGGTTTATTGGCATGGCTGATGGTAGATGGATCTGGATGCACCCCCTCCCCCTCAAAACCCAGGGCAGACCTGAGTTAATTAGGAAGGGAAAGAGGGGGGAGGGGCTAGGGAGGAATGCTTATTTGGCTCCACCCTCTGGCCTTCAGGTACCTCATTAGTATGTAAATTTCTCTAGGGCCTAAGGCCTGTTTATCAAGCCCTCCACCTGTGTACAAGACTGAAGGGTGCAGGTTGAATGGAGATTAGACCTCTTGTCAGGAGCCTGGGTTCTGGGGGAACCCGCAATGCAAGAACCAGGATACCCTTCCACAGCCAGACATTCAACTAACAGCTTCAGAGTCCAAATTCTACGCTGAGGGTTTTGCTTCATGTTAAGTTATGGTGAGAGCAAGAGGACAATTCTCCTGTGTATGCATTTTCCCAGCATCATTGTGTTGTAGTGAATGTCTTGGGTGAGTATCCACTGGCTGTAGTAACAGCTTATTTCTGCAATCTTTGTTCTATCCTGTTGGTCTCCATGTCTGTTTTTATGCCAGTCATATACCTTTTGAGCTAGTATGTCTCTGTAATATTTCTTGAAATTATGTGTTGTAATGCCTCTGGTTTTATTCTTTTGGCTCAAGACTTCTTTGGTTATTTTGATGTTTTTATAGCTCTATATTAATTTTAGATTGTTTTTACAATTCACTTAAGAACATTAATGGTATTGTGATGGGTATGGCATTGAATCTTTAAATTGATTTGTGTACTTTGGTACTAATTTTTCTAACCCAAGCTATATTGGTGTCCTTCTCAATGTCTTTCACAAATTTACAGAAGTCTTTCCTTTCCTTGATCAGGTTCATTCATTGGTATTCACCTTTGTAGCTCTGATTTTTTCTTGACAGGTTTACTGCTGGAGTCCGGAACACTACTAATATCCCATGTGTTGAACTTGTATGCTGCCAGTTTATTGAATTCATCAGATCTAGTTATCTTTCCTTGGGGATCTTTTAAGTTTTCTTTTTCATAGAGTCAGTTCATCTACAAACATGGATAACTGGAGTCCTCACTTGCTATTTATATTTCTTTTATTTGATTTTTCATGCTTAACTCTGCTGGCTAGAGCGTTCTGTACAGAACTGAATAGCAGAGGTGGTGGGGAACATTCTTGTCATATTCCTGGTCTTACAAGAAATACTTATAGGCCTTTACCATCTAGCACAGTGTTGGTTGTAGGTTTCTCATAAATGGCCCTCGTTTGGGTAGCCAATGTAGATAACACTACAGTGGACTTCAGAAAACTCAAAATTGATCTACCACATGATTAAGGTCCCCTACTTCTAGACAAATATGCAGTAGAAATTAATAAGATTACTAATTAATAGTTGACTAAATACTGAGGATATATCAGTATATATGTCTATTGCATAATTATTCAAAAGAACTGAACTATTGAATCAGTCTAGCTACCAACAACAAATGAATACAGAAAGCATCCTATGCATTGTTCTTCCATAAAGACATAAGAAGATGGACTTAGAAGTCATGATGTGAGGGAAATTAGCCAAACATAGAAAGACAAGTCTGTCTTTGCTCTCTGTCCCAACACATAGAAGCTAGAACTAACAACCTGAAAGAGAAAGCGAGATTACTACAAATGGGACATAGAAAGGGTGGTCAGATTTAATTGGTGCACACTGTGCTCATATATGGAAATATCATACTTAACCTAGTTAATTTCTACATTAAAACATGGTGATAAAGAGTTTATATCTCACGTCTATAGGTATCTCACATCTATAGGTAGACTCAGTAGGACCCTTCTCAGTATACTGTAGCCCATCCATGATTCTCCATGGTAGCTAGCCTACAATGACGATGTTTTCATTGGCTGGAATTAGCCTTTAGAAATCTGTTGCCATTTCAATCATCATTGTCTTGCAGTGGTCCACCCCATCAGGTTCTCAGCAACTATACACTGAACAAAAATAAAGAGCCTTTCAAAGGCAGCACAATCAATACATGCTTACAGGACACAGATGGAGATCGAGACGCATGTGTCTTTAGGATTAATGTCCTCAGGAAAACTGTTGGACTCTGAGGGTCCATCCAGAAGGAGGATGTGTAGTTTCAAACAGGTCAAAATTCAATCAATAATTTAATGTATGTTCTTATTATAGTATTGTTCTATACATTTGAGAAAAGAAGAATGTAAATATATATATGTATATATAACTCATATATATTTAATCTGCAATCTGTGAAGAGCTGAATGTGTCAAGACGGAGTAATTAGATGCACTTTTCAAGCTGTAACTGGCAGAAATGCGCTCACCATGGTTTAAGCAAAACAAGAAGTAGTTTCCATTTACCACGACTCAGAAATTTAAAGTAAATGCCAAGGAAGTTCAGCAAGACCTGGAATTCCAAATCACTGTGTGGAACTTGCCGTCAGCTCTCGTGGAGCTTGCCGTCAGCTTTCCTACCCCATCTCTTTACTGTAGTTGGCTGCACTCCCAAGTTCTGCCATGCATCTGCTTTTATAATAGAACCAGGTCTTCAGTTTACACACAAACAGCACATGCCCTGCAAATATCTGTAACTCTCACTGGCTCGGCTGTGGTGCACTCCTAAGTCAATGTTTAATTGTGAGCATCCCAGCCATTTGTGAACCACTGTGGAATCTTAAGTCTACTCGAAACCTCATGAACTGCCAGTATGGAGAAGAAAT
The DNA here is from genome assembly GCA_030674055.1 of Rhabdomys pumilio. NCBI lineage: Eukaryota > Metazoa > Chordata > Mammalia > Rodentia > Muridae > Rhabdomys > Rhabdomys pumilio. The sequence continues at coordinate 4,419,433 of JANHMN010000001.1, forward strand.
AGCCAAGGGAAAACAATAACCCATGTGTGCTTGGTAAACAGACAAAAACAACAATTTTCTACATGTACAATCCAGGCAATAACTTCAACAGTACCTGAGGGATCACAGCAGGTAGATTGGACATCCCTCCAGGAAAGATAGGGTGACAGAGATATTTCTCTGGCACAGTAGGTTATTCCCACTTTAGTAAGTATTAATTGTGAATTCCCTATGTTCTGTGGGAGGAGATTCCCATCTAATAAAGATGAAGGACTTGTCCATAAGAAGCCTTAATCCTACAGAAAGACAGAACTGGCAAGTAATGAACTAGGTGCACTGGAGAAGCAGAAAACATTTATACCAGAAATGGGGTGTGGTCCACGGGCACAGTGGTGTGTTAGTTGGGGCTTCAAGCAATATGAATGCATAACTAGAAAAATAAAGCTAAATACAACACCACCGCCTGAAATAGCCCAGCCAATGACATGGAGATGTAGAATACACAAATTCTCCCTGATGAGCTTGAGTAGAAGGATCAGGAGGGCAAGAGGAGACAGATGCTGTAGTACTGCTGGGCTGAGGGAATTCTGAAGTTTGGAGCTGTGTGGAGATTTAGAGAAGGCTCCTGACTACATTCGAGACTATTCAAACAACTGTTCGTGGGAGTCATATGCAGGAGATGAGTCAATTAAAAAGGGTAGAGTAGATTCACTGGTGCCTTTTGTTGAAAGAAAGAATGGGCAGAAAGTTAGTTCCTTACAGAGAGTTCTTAGGGAGACAAGAACTGGGCAATTTCAGTCTCCTGATTCATCAAGAATGAAGAGGAGGAAACCTCAGTAACTCACAGGGATTTTAATGTCTAAGAGGAAGCAGCTTTGCTTCTTTGGTGAAGGAATCAGGAAGTCCAGAAGTTCTAAATTCAACCTTTACTTTTCCCCTAACTTCTGGCAATTGATAAAGGTAACAATTAAAGACAGAGTTTCAGTCAGTCTCACTGAGAGCAAGTGAGTACAGCTTGCATGGGGGTCCCCTTCCACACAGAGTGGTGTGAATGGAGCAATAGATATCCCTGTGTAACTCTCAAACACCTGAGAGAGAGAGAGAGAACACCAAATATCATAATTTTCATTTACTAACAAGCCTTTTACTTTGTGGCGAACTAAAGAAAATATTTCTAAATATATTCATAGCCCATACTAAGATGTTTTAATTTTTCTTTTTTTTCCTTACTGTTTTTTATACTCAACTCTGTGCCTCAGACCATTGTTCTTCATACAGGTGTTGATGCTTTAACAGCACTGTTGGTGGAAAGGTATGGGCCCATCTGGTTCTGATACAAAGGGAAATACATAAACATCTTCTCAACTGTTTAGTGACTCCTACCCTTCAGTTCTGTTCTCCAGATAAATTAAAAAATGAGCTGGGGCCTGGGGTGGAGCGTGTTTTCAGACTGCTGTGCTCATTTCCACAAAGGTCCTGGAGTGGCGACTGCACAAAGATAGTTCTTTTGTCAGGAGGTTGAGAGATAATAGCCGCTAACACAGAGAAAGTGACTAAGAAAATAAGGAGTCAGATAGGACCAGAATTATCTTTCCCATGTAAATTCAAACAATAAATTTTATGCAATTATTTCAGAACCTTCCTTAGGTCACTTTTGTAGCACATTCTTCAAGAGGAGACTGTTCCGGCCTGGGCTGCGATCATAGACACTGCACCTAGTACAGTTCCATTATTACTAGTTTTACCCTAGATGGTACCATAATAATACAAGGTTTAGGTCTGTAGATTGAACAGTGAACAATAAGCTTAAATTAGAATCACTCAGAGGTCTCTTCATATTCTGTGATTTATTTCTTTGTTTGTAATAACTAAATTTGCCCTATATAAAGAATTTTCAAAGTGCAACTAACAGCACAGAATCAAGTGGACTGGCTCCCTGTATCAACAGGCATGGATCATGACTTCTGCATTTCCAAGTAGAAACATATTCGAAAAACGATTTAATACATTTCATTTCAGATGACGGGTGTTCTCGGTAACTTCCTAAAGTGGAACTCGGAAGGCACAGTTCAAACCATCATAACAAGTCAACACTATACTGTGGGTTCAAGTCTATACAGAAAACTGGGCAAGATCTAGTTCTGAATTTTTTTAGTTCTGAAATAATATGTGTTTCTCTTCTGCACAGATGCCAAACTTTGAGCATCTCATCACTAACTTAATTAGACACTGTTAAACATAAAGTGGCCTTCAAGATGTTCGATCCACGAAGTCAAACAAATAGCAAGATATTAGAGGGCGGTGGTACTGTGTTAGCTACTGATGCCAAACATCCATATGAACAAGGTGAAAGTAAGTTAGTGAGTCGATACCTTTTGCCATGATAAATATTTGGATTTTTCATTCCTATGTGAATCCCTGGAAGCACACACACACAGTGTGGGAATTCTGCTTCCTCCACAAGCCCTCTCATACCCAGCCAGTGAGAAGCATTACTGAAAGACTTGGCTGGGCTCCATGCTAATCACATCCCCGTGGATAATGAGGAGTTGAGTTTGAGGCTCTCTCTACCCCTTTTGCTGCAGGGTGCCTGTGTTCTACGCTCATTACCATTTGAGTGAGGAACAGAATCTTCCCCTGTCTTCTTTATGTCCCATTTAGTAATATGCATCTATTAAAAGCCTGGCTCCCGCCCCAGTGCCATTCCACTCATGTTATAGTGACTGCTTCTGGCCTCTGAACTTAGAAGATATACATAGAAATGGAGAAAGACTATATGTATCACCCAAGAGCAAAGCAGTAAAGATCTCATTACCTCAGCTGAAGCTATGTCAGGATGCATCCTTCTAATGGCCAGTATAGCTATCCAGATTCATCACTGCTATATGGCTTCATAGCTTAACATTCTGTTTCTCATTTGGTTACTGTGTCTAATCATCAAGACCGCATATGTCTATTTTCAGTTTCTCAGGATGTCTTCATTGTTGTCATTAACTGTCAACTTGACATGCCTAGAGTCGCATGAGAAGGGAGTCTTAATTGTCCAAATCAGATCAGACTTTAGCAACATTTGTGGAGATTGTCTTAGCTGTTCACTGACATGAGGGGGCACAGCCCACTGTGGGCAACACCATGCTGAGGAAGATGGTCCTGTGATGAATAAGAAAGACAGCTAAGCACAAGCCTCTAGGCAAGTTAGCAGGAAGTATTCTTCTATGATTTCTATCTTGAGGTTCCAGCTAGAGTCTCTACCCTGAGTTCCCTCAATGATGAACTGTGACCTGGAGGTGTAAGCTACATGAGGCCCTTCCTCCCCCAAGTAAGAAACAAGACCTAGAGGGAACCACACCGCTCACTGGTGTACCTTCATAACAGAGTCAGCAATCTTCCTTCTCTCCTCTGCACTCTGGCTGTAGGTGTGAACATTTTGTTCTGACACTCTTTACCTCATTACCTCCTGGCCCCTAAGAACTGGACCAATTTAGTCACACTACATTTGCACCTATGAAACCTAAACCTAAATCAACCATTTTCCTTCATCATTAAGTTGCTTCATATAGTTTGTGATAGTAACTTGACACTAACCACTGCATCCAATCCCTTTCTGACTGACAGCTAGGGATGCCCATATGTCTAGGAGCTTTCTCTCTACTCTGTCTGTAGAATGCAACTCTGAGCTGACAGAGCACTGTGAACCCCCCTCATTCTTATAAGTTCTCTGGCTTTTTCTGTCACTTCTATAACACGTCTTTATTAAAAGACTGTGTCCCTAGTCACATCTGCACAGACTTTGTTTCTGTTTCCAGTGTCTGCTTAACATTTTCAAAGGTTCTAGCTAAACTATAGACCTTTTTAGCAAGTTGATCTGCTTCCCAGCACTGATGTTAAGTCTTTTCCAGTACTAAACTGGAGTGGTCAAGTATGAATCGTTGCTACCATCTGCCTCAGTCACTGCAGAATCTCTGCTTCACCTCTGAGATCTCAAAACAGCCTTCAAAACAACATGCATTACACTCTTTCGGGCCCTTCTCACTCCATTTACCATAGTGAGAATCTGAGCGGGAATGCGTTGGTGTCAAAATCATCCAGTGATGAACAGGTGTCAATCCGAGCTCATTTTGAGCTAATGGTTGTCCAGGCTTAGCACATGTACTGGACAGCGTGATACTCAAGGAAATCCAGAGATAGAGGGGTCAGAGGGTGAATGGATAGTGCTGCCAATCTCTCTCCTTACAGTGATACCCAACACTGTATACAGATAATGTGACCACTGATATGGATTGCACATATGAGGGGCTCTGAGACAAACACTATCAACGCGGAACTTAAAAGATGAAACTCTGTGAGGTCCTCAGTACTTGCCATTCAGCTTTCTGTCAGGGACTATGTCACGTTGGATGAACAGAAATATGAATTAGATGCCTACTCTATAAATGATTCATTTTGGTAAATATTAAGAAAAATTCAATTATCTTCATGTTTCCAAAAATTTTGTTCAGGGATCCAGTGGGAGATGTCTGATCATTAAAACCTCAGATTTCTGCTTGCAATGCAGCGACAAGTTTTGTTGCTGTGTATATAAAAATAGAAGTTTAAGCAAATCTGGGCTGTGCTGTTCTGTTTTCACCAGAGTTGCATGTATTCTTCACGTTAAGGGTTGCATGTGTAATTCTCTTTTTATGTTAGGAGAAAAATTACTGGAAGCACAGTCCATAACTTATACCAACTTAGGACAATCCAGCAAGTCAAAGTTTATGCTTTACTTTGATAGTTACCTTTCGAGTGACTATGCTTTCCTTTAATTCCTGAGGGATAAAAGAGGCCTTGCTCACCCTAAGACCCATGCTGTATGGTGTCTAAGGTGGGGAGAAATACTCAGAATGGCAGCATTGCTCTCTGAGCATAGAGGACAAGAAGGAGATCAAAGAAGAGATGGTGCACTCCAACATGCAGCAGCCACTGATGCCTGGCTTCCAGAGTGGAGAGGGTGCTATCCTGAAGCCTCCTTCTCTTGTCCCATGAGCTATACAGGAAGGTATAAAATAAGACCTCTATCAAGGACCATATGAAAACTGTGGTACTGCTGATGTCTTCTGTAATATGATTCCTAAATAGGTACAGGTTGGACGTTAGTGTTCTAACAGCCACCAACTTCTGTTACCACTAAACATGTGTCTGTGCTCATTTTGAACTTGTCCTTTGTCAGCTTCAGAAAGTCCCTGTTCTCACAAATTTGACTAATTTCTTCAGACACTGCTTGTCATAAAAGTACAACCTTCATGCCATGGCCCTCTTTCTTTCAGAACTATGTAGACTCCTAGAAAATACTCTCTAACTTCTTGAAAATTAAAAATGGTTCATATGTGTGTGCGCAATGTTTATATGCATTTATCACACACACACACACACACACACACACACACACACACACACACACAC
>JANHMN010000001.1:4426033-4451626 GCA_030674055.1 Rhabdomys pumilio
TACCCATACAGAGATTCTGTGCACATACGTGCACCGTGGCATATGCATGCCTTCACATATCCATACAGAGATCACTCATCAGAAGCCTGGGTTCACTAAAGATACAAAGCCATGTCCTCAAGTTGGTGACAGGGACCATCCACCCAGTTGTGCTCCATGTGGCTCTAATCTAATCTACGTAACCAGAGCTTCCTAAATCACCATCCTAAACATGCGCAATGAATTGTTATTGTCTGAGTCTTTAAGTTTCTCTATACATAGGACTTGATTAACTATAAATAAAGCTGACTTTTATTTCTTATTTCTGACTGCATTTGTGCATATTTCTTATCTGAATACAAGTTTTTATTTAGACTTTTTACAGCTCTTTAATATTATTATCTTTGATATTTGGATATCTTAGTAACCTCTCTGTAAAAGCCATAAGTAGATAGTTTTTCAAGATTCCAGCTAGTTCAGTAAATGTCCGTAGAAATGCTGAAACACACACTGTTCGCAGAAATGCTTGAACCTTGATGTACATATGCTAAGGCCAAAAGAGCAGTTAAGGGAAGATATGGTGGTGTCCCTAATCTCGAGATTCGAGAGTCAGCAGTGGGGGTGGGGGGGTTGTGGGGTGGGGGGATCACACCACACTGGCAAACAACCTGTTTTACCCACTGATTCTAAGGTTATACAACAGCACTCTATCTCAAAAAGAAATAAACCATAAAAGTCACAAATAAAAATTTAAAAGTAGTCGGGCAATACTAATTTAAAGGATAAATGGAAAAACAGGTTTGTTTCATTAATTCTTGACCAATGAATTGAGCAGTGAGATTTTGTATGAGTCAATTCTGACAAAATATGGAAAAAAACCAGGTTCCTAATCACATCAGTAAAGGCCCTTTCTACGCTTATAGAATCTGGCATCAAAACATCAAACCTACATGACCATTGACACTCAATTTCTTATTTTAAAGCTGTAGATCTGGCATCTTCCCAGGGATGCTTGTTAATTTCCCCTAAATTCTGCAGCTAGTTATGATAACTGAGCAGAGAACCTACACTGCCCAGCACTCAGCCCAACCCACTACTCCCTGCACGCTTCACTTTCTTTCTGTGGAACTATAAAAATTTTGATAAGAAAATACAGTTTTGTCTCTTGAGAAACAGAAAAGTATATTAAATTTTTAACAGAATTTTAAAATTCTAGTTTAAGTCAGTATTACATCATACACTTCAAGTTGTACCATAATTCTTTTATCAGCTTTGTTTCAACTCCCTTCTGTTATTTCTCTATGAGCTCATCAACTGCAGAATTAAACCATGGAAGACCAGAAATATAAACTTGGCATCTCTGAAGAGAATAAAAGGGAAAAATCCTGGCATTCCTTCAAGATACAGTAGTGTAATGGGAAGATGATGAGCTAGCTGTCAGAAGCCAGTGGGGATCTTGAATTGAGATTTATTCTTTGAAGGCCTAACTGTTCTCTTATGGTGCTCTCAAAAATCAGGAGTGTTTTATGAGCGAGCACAGCCTGAGACTGGCTTTGAATGATCTCACTGAGTTTCAAACGGACTGATTCTCTTTAGTGTTCAGTCCTGTCCTGTGGCGATTAAGACACTTTTGAAAAGAAAAGATTTTTCTCCTTGACAAATGGCAGTTATTGCGGAAAGGATTTCTGTCCGTGTAGTTGTGCCGTGAGTTGTACACTGCATGCTAAGTTTTAGGGCTGAAAAAGTACAAGTAGTTTCCCATGCTTCCATTTCATACCGTAAAATTGAAGTTGCTGGCAAATGCATGCCATCTGTGATGCTCTCACCCCCGGGCGTTTGTGATTGTCACATGTCAGAGCATATTATATTGGAAGATTTTTTTTCCCAATGGAAGATAACAGTGTGACTGTTCCATTAGGTAATAAGCATGACTATAACTTCTGAACAGGTGAGGTACTATTTAAATGCTAATTATCACCATTTCCAAGCATTTGGAATGCAACTAAGTGTGGACACCCTGATAAAAATCCTTTTATCTTAAAGAGAGGGTAATAACCTTAGTAAAACTCTTTGGCTTTTGTGGACATCGACCAGAGAACATCCTCAATAACTAGTCACGGTAGAAATGCAGTCAAAAGAGGTTATACAAGTAGGTCGAACAGAGAGAATGTACTGTATGCATTGAAGAGAGATTCCCCATCATGCACATGAATAGTTTTTGTCTCAAAATAAAAAATTCTGCCAGTTCTGCCATGAATATTCCTTACTATCCATTATAATTCTTTGCCCTAAAGTAAAATAATGTAGATTGAAATCAATCACTTATCTCTAGAAATCAGAAAGTAGCTACGGTGTTCGGATGAGGAATGGCCCACATAGGCTCACATATTTCAGCATGTGTTCCCCAGTTGATGACACTACTAGGGACGGTTGTGAACTTTCAGGATGTAGAGCCTTGGTGGGGGTGGAATTTGAAGGTTTATAGCTGTGCCTCAGTTCCAGTTCACACTCTCAACTTTCCTCTTTGTGGCTGAGATATGATCTCTCTCAGTTTCCTGATTGATCTGGCTGTCTGCTGCTGTGTCTCTCCCACTGCTGTGGAAGTAAAAAAACAAAAATATATTTTCTTCTTCAGGTTATTTCTGGTCATGATATGTTATCACAGCTACAGAAAGGTCATTAATGTAGTAGATAAAGAACAGAAGCAAAAGCTGGGATATGAAGGCAGGAATTAAAGGAGAAACAGAAATGACATTGTTAGATAAACATTATTGTCGATGTGACAGCAAGCCAACATGGAAACACGTAACATGTTTCCAGGGTCAACAGGAAAACTCAGCCTGCAAATGGCTGACACCAACTCCTAAGGTGGACTCTTGGGCTTTCTCATATAAATGTGAGAAAGTGAGATACATAGGTAGGAGATGAAATGACACCACCTCCATCATTGTCTGCTTCCTGACTGTAGACTTGATGTGACCTGATGTCTTGTGTGCTAACACTGTATCTTCCCTGCATCCTGAAGGTCTAAGCCTGAATCACTCTTCCTCCCTTAAGGTGTTTCCCCAAGCACTTAGTAAAGGCACTGAGAAAACCACAATACGGAAGGTGTATTTGAGTCTGGCCTTGAAGGATGGCTAGGGTCTGTTCACACACAGACATAAAAGAAAGGAAAGGCACATTTCAGGTGAGGGGGATGGGTACCTTAGAGTGTTGCCTTCCATTCTCAATCAAAGCTCCTGACAGTACACTATTCATTGGTAGCAGCTGCCTGTGAGGTCCAGCTACTAGGACCTGTATATGCATCCTTTCTCTTTTCAAGTTTCTATCTGTAAAGAGTTTTTAGAAGTTTAAATATGTGCTGTCCTTAAAGAATAAATGAACAAGAATTAGAAAAAATATACCATCTTTACTCTCCCTCTTGCTAGCAGGGTACAGTTCACTCTCACTGGGGCAGACACTGTGCTCTGTTCAGGTGTTTTTTAATGTCTCTCTTTTTTACTAGTATTAATTTATTTAAAACTTTGCATCCCAATATCAGTGTCCCCTCTCCTCCCAGGACCCCCTCACACAGATCCTCCCATCATTTCCCTCTTCCCTTCTTCCCTGAGGAAGAGAGCCCCACCCTGGCTCATCAAGTCACTGCAAAATTAGGCCCATGCTTTTCCCCTTAGGCCAGACAAGTTTGGTGAGCAGGATTCACAGACAGGCAACAGATTCAGGGACAGCCCCTTCTCCAGTTAATGGGGCTCCTGCATGAAGACCAAACTGAACATTTTCTACATATGTGAAGGTATGGGGATGAGGAAGGCTAGATCTGCCCATGCTCACTCTTTGGTTGGTTGTTTGGTCCCTGGTTTTGTCATGAAATATCTTGGGTTTTCCATCTATGGTAATTGAAAGTTTTGCTGGATACCAGTAGTCTGGGCTGACATCTGTGGTCTCTTAGGATCTGCAATACATTTGTTCCGGCCCTTCTAGCTTTCAGAGTTTTTGTTGGGAAGTTGGGTATAATTCTGACAGTTCTTCCTTTATATGTTATTTGGCCTTTACCCCTTGCAGCTTTTAGTATTCTTTTTTGTTCTGTGTTTTGATTATTATGGGATGGGGGGATTTTCTTTTCTGGTTCAATCTAATTGGTGTTCTGTAAGGTTCTTGTACACTCTTTAGGTTAGGGAATTTTTCTTTTATGATTTCATTGAATATGTTTTCTGGGCCTTTGAACTGGGACTCGAATTCTTCTATTTCTATTATTCTTAGGTTGGTCTTTTCATAGTGTTCCACATTTCCTTGTGCTAAGAACCTTTCAGATTTTGCATTTTCTTTTACTAATGTATAAATTTCACCCATCCTATTTTCTATGCCTGAGATTCTGTCTTCCATCTCTTATATTCTGTTGGTTACTCTGGTGTTGGTCCTTCCTGTTCCCTTTTCTAGGTTCTTCATCTTCAGGATTTTCTCCCATTTGTATTTTCTCTGCTACTTCTATTTCCATTTTCAGTTCTTGAACTGTTTCATTCATATCCTTCAATTGTTTAGTTGGTTTTTTCTATATTTCTTTATATTTCTTCATTTCCTCTTTAAAGGCCTCTAGTGTTTGAATGTGTTTCCTGAATTTCTTTTAGATAATTATTCATTTCCTCTTTACATGCTTGTATCATCTTCATAAGATTAGACGTAAGGTCATTTTCGTGTGATTCAGGTGTGTTAGTGTATTGAGGGCTTGCTGTAGTAGGATAGCTGGGTTCTGGTGGTGCCATATAGTCCTGCATTTTGTTGATTGTCTTTTTAATGCTGTCATTTAGGCATCTGTTTTTCCCTGGTGTTGGCTGGATGATCCTGACAGCAGCAGCGTGCCTCAGGATGGCAGGGGTAGCCATGAGCCAGAGAGTGTAAGTCAGGGAACCAGACTCTGCTGGATGTGCCTCACATGGACAAAACTGGCAGGGGATTGGTGTGGCAGTGTTCCAAGTTGGTTGTTCTTCGGGACCCCTGCAGGACTCCATGGGCCTATGTTCATGTCTTGTTCTATGTGTCTATGCTGTACCCAGTAATTGGAGACTCCACCTTGTTTGTCCATTTGCATTCTGCAAATTGATCTCTAGAATTTAATTCAAATCTCATATGTTCAACTTTGGCAGTCTTCTGAGTTCTAGACCCCCTCACCCAACCACATAGTTGAAATATTTGCTCATATGTCTTAGGTTACAGTGTCATTGTGATCAATGTCCTGACAATACAGTTTATAGAATGAAGAGTGTACTTTGGCCTCAGCTTTAGAAAGACATCTGTCCACCAGATCAGGGAAGGCATGGTGGCAGAAACTCTATCTACAGGAGCAGAAACCTCTCACACCATGGTAGAGTATAAATAGATAGACTAGGCCAGTGTTGGTGTGACCTTAATAGGTCTTTGCTTATTGGCCTGTTTCTGTCAGAGAGGCCTGACCCCCTAAAAACTCTACACTAACAAAATAGAACTAGCAGCTAAAGAACCATGATTCAAACATAGACTAAAGAGAGAATTTCAGATCCAAATGAGCATAGATGTGTAAAAGCTTATTCCATGTATGCATGTATGTATGTATGTATGTATGTATGTATGTATGTATGCATGTGTACATGTATGTGTGTATGTGTGCATATATGTATGCAAAAGGTACTTTCAACTCAGAGCATTCAGCATCACGCCTGAAGACAGAGTACTGTCCTCCCTGGGGTTTTGCTTCTCAGAACTTGACATCATCACCCCAGTACACTCAGAAATCTTAGTTTTACTCCATGTAAGAAGACTCTATCTCTTGATCCACAAGTTGGCACATGAAAACGTTTAGTTTTTAACTCACCTGTGGCTATTAAGCTCTTCTATTCTCTGTTTTCATTCAATAGCTATTCTTTGTTGAATCTATCAAAATGTATCTTCAGTGATTGAACGTTTTCATAAATTATTCTGTAAATTTTGTCTCTCCTTCATTTCCTCAGCTCTCTACCTTGCATTTTGTGGAACTTTTTCAACATATACAGAGGATTACATGACCCTCTGTAAGTAATGTATTGTGCCCCACTGCCAATAGCAGGGACTCGGGCCTTCTGGTTATCCATATCTTTGTGAAAGATATTCTAGTCTCTACTTGGGCACTGGGACAATAAGTTAGCTCATTAGTAGACATGGCACAGCCAGCAGAGGCGAGTTAAGCATCTGGGATTTGCCATCTGGAATGCTGTTACCTTATGAATGAGACCAAACTAGGACTAAGCAGAGACGCTACACGAAGAACTAAAGACCTGTGGTAGTCAGGACCCCTGCTAAACAGTACTCACCACAACTTAGCAGCAGCAGCCCACAGACTCTGCACTATTCTTTGGTTGTAGTCATCTTAGTCCTTCCTCCACATCTTTCCCTCACAGCTAGAGCATGAATTCTTAATTGGTCAAGAAAGCAAAGGTAGGTAACTCAGAAACATAATCATTATGAGCAGAAGGCAGTTTAACACTGGTGTTATGAGAGTCAGGTTAGGTTAACAATGCTACCTTGAGGAATGGAGGGGTCAGTAACATTTATTCTCTGTTATTACTTTAACATTTGCTAAGTGCTTAACTTGTCAGGTTCGATAGGGACCTTGAAAGGACAAAGACTTTCTGAAAACATGCAGTGAGCAAGCAGCTCTGCTGTCTATACGCATGTTGCATGCATTGGCATAAAGCACCACATCTTAGCACTGACTCACTAGAAGATATGGCTGTTTGACATTCTCACCTCTTCCACTTCCAGTTGCTCAGTGAATTCCACACATGGAATCATCTCAAGCGATCCTAAGCAATGTCAAGGAAGGAGGGGGTTCTGAAGTAGAGATAATGATGGAGTTAGACTGAGGCTATGCAATTTTCCTGAACTTAGACTACAAACATAACAAGACAAGAGGGTGATGGCCTAGCATATACAAAGCCTTGGTCAATCCCAGGACTGAGAATTGTTCAAGAATGTTATGAAGTACGATTTGGCAATGTACAAAACAAATAAAATGTTTGTGATGCCAAGTATGTGCATTAATACATATTCAAGAATATTTGAAAAAGAAAAAAGTATGAAGACTCTATGTCTTAGGGTTTTACTGCTGCGAACAGACACCATGACCAAGGCATATAAAAGACAACATTTAATTACAGGTTCACAGGTTCAGTCAGTATCACCAAGGTAGGAACACGGCAGCATCCAGGCAGCCATGGTGCAGGAGGAGCTGAGAGATCTATGTCTTCATCTGAAAGCTGCTAGCAGATATTCGCTTCCAGACAGCTAGGATGGGGGTCTTAAACCCACACCCACAGTGACACACCTACTCCAACAAGGCCACACCTTCTAATAGTGCCACTCCCTAGGCCAATCATATACAAACCATTACACTCTGCCTAATTTAAATACAAACAAATACCACGTTTGTTCTAGACTCCAACGTTCCATCTGGTGTTTTATTTATCAAATCGCTTTAGTATATAGTGTTATTTCCTAAAAGTGTCCAGAACATCTTCAAGGAGAATAGAAATGACTGTGTAAAGTGAGACTATCCTGTAGACCTTAGTGACACCAGTTACAATCAGCTGTGTGGTGGCTGCGGGCAGCTTGCCTTTTGCTGCCTTTTGGGTGTTTCAGCTGTGTGTGCTCAGACCGTGTGAGACACAGACATGTGGTGTCAGGTGACCTGCGTCAGTCCGTTTTCCTCTGTGCAGGCTGGGCTGGCCTTCAGTTCCAGGCGCACTGTGGCTTTCACAAGAAGCTCACAGCTCCACCCCTCCCAGAGCTCTTTGCCATTTGGTGGTGGGATGGAACATACTAGAACTTTTGCCTTATCAAAATCCATGACAGACATTACTGGATCATCAAGCGCACAGAGTAAAGATTTTATAATTGGGCCGTGTGCTTATTCATGTTGTACTTGAAGAAACTTAGTTAATCACACATTTAAAGTCCTTTGAAATTTCTACTTGAAAATATTTTGACCGTAAGTAATAGCCTATTGTGCTTTTATAACAATAATTTCCATGATACAAGAAGAAACACATTATGTACTTTCTCTAAATTTTGTATTTTGACATTGTCATGTTGAGTAGATAATAAAGTAGCATCTCATTTTTAAAATAGGATTTATCGGTCAGGGACAAAGGTACTTTGCTGGCAAGCATAACTGAGTTCAGTTCTCTGGGACCCATATAATAAATTTCCACAAATTGTCCACTGACCTCCACGTGCACACTGTGGCATGAGCACCCCTTGCCGCACATATAAATCAATAAATAAGTGTAATAAAATTTTAATGAAGTAAAATAAAAGGGGACTGGAGAGATGGCTAGGAGGTTAAGAGCACTTACTGCTCTTACAAATGACCTGGGTTTGATTCTGGGCACCTAGATCCAGGGGCTCACTCTAGTTCCGGGGATCTGCCTCCCTCTTCTGGCCTCTTTGGGTACTGCATGCACCTGATGTTCAGGCACACAAGCGCACATAACCAAGTGCTTGTTGCAGGACAAGCTCTTATCTCTGGGTTGTATGAAGCATCTAAGCTGAACAACACATTTGTCATCATAAAAAAAAAAAAAAAACCCATCAGTTGATACAAAAGCCATCGACCCCTCAGAAGCTCCATGTCCGAAACTGGATCAGTTTTCGCTGTCTCCATCACGTCCTTCCTGATCTAAACCACTCTGTCTTTCACCCGGACAGTCAGAGTAACTCCTCAATCCATCTCCCTGTCACTCCTTTGACTCTTTGTAATCATTTATTCTAACACGAACAAATCAATAAAAAAAAAAAAAAAAAACTTGCATTGTTTAAGCCAGATGCCTGCCGCTGCTCCTGTGCTCAAACCTTTCTCTAGTTTTCTAAGTCACTTGCAGTAAATGTTGCAAAACAATTTCCTCAGTGCCCGCATTAGCTGGTGCTCACTCAGGCTGACCAGGAGGGACCTGCGGTCCTTCTGGTTCATTCTCTCCAGCTACATGGCCTGCTTTTTTACCCTGCACATGTTAGGCCTTTGCAGTTGCTCTTGTCTCGCCATCAAACTCCCTTCCCCTCCCATTACCCAGCTTCTCCTTTCTTTTCTCACACAAAGGACACCTCAGCCACTCCAGGGTGTGAAGTAGCACTAACCCCTATGGCTCTTCATCTTTTCTCCCTACTTGCTCAGTTTCTCAGTACATGCTTTAGGGCCCTTTGACACCATGGGCTAATTGTTAACTATTGTCAAATGATATGACATTGTGAAATGGAGTGGAGACAGGTACTGAAGAACTCTGGCCTGGGGAAACTGTAGTTTTCTGATATCCTTTCCTCCGCTTCTTCTCTTGCTTCTCAACAATCTCTCTACCTTTCTCTTCCACTCCCCTGTGTTATTCAGCCCTCCATTACTGGAACAAACACCTGAGTGACTTACATCACAATGAGGTATTATTTTGGCTCAGTTTGAAGGGCTTATGGCTAGAAGTCATTGCACTTGGGCTTATGGTTTGAGTGAGGGGTGTCTGCATGTTACTTCCAGAGCATGAAGCAAACTGAAGCCATACACTTTCTGCCTGACACATGGAAGCAAGAAAGTAGAGGAGCCATGAATGCCACGATTCCACAGTTCCCTCTATGAGCATGCTCCACGGTGACCTACAGCCTAACTAAATGTTTCAGACTCCACCTGTCAGTTATGTCTTCCCTATATGAGTCTTTGATAGACTTTCAAATCTGAACTGTGACATCTCTCATGATGCTTTTTCTCATCGCCCCCACCAATGCCCCACATATTTCTAAGCCATTTTCTTCTACTTTCCAGAGGATGAGATGCCATTATGTCTTCAAGTAGTTCAACAAAACAATGGGTTGAAGAGAGTGAAAGGGACAGAGAGGCAGAGACAGCAATAGACAGAGAGAGACAGAGAGACAGACAAAGAGAGAGAGAGAGTAAAGACGGTGAAAGAAGAGAGAAAAGATAGGGTGAGGTAAGGAATGAAAACATCAATGTCTCGAAACAATTGATAAATATGGCAGAATACTACAAGGTATTCATGTATTATTCTTTGAAAGGTTTTAAGTAAAAACTTCTGTGGAGATAAAAATTAAAACACACACACACACAAAGAAAATGAAACAAAAAAATCTATCAGAAAAAAAAACCCACAAGAGGCTCAATATGTGTGGAGAGTCAGCATTGGTCTCCAACATCATAGGGTGGCATTTTGTTTGTGCCACATTGAGCCCAGCCCAACTCTCATTCCCCTGAAAATATCCCCTTCCCTTTACTTCTGATGTGGGTGAAATACAAGCAGGCTCAATGATACAGCTCCTGTACTCCCACTCCTGGTACCCTCAAAGGTCCCTGAGCTGTGACGCTGATCCAGTCATCCCAGGCAGCCATTCTAGTCCATGAGCCAAGACACCAAGGCAGCATGAGTGAGGGAGCCTTGGTTCTGGTGTGGACCCAGACCAGCCCTGGAATTCCACCTCCAGGACTCCAGAGAATCAGAGGCAAACTCCCACACAGCTTGAGACATTGCTATTTACTGTCTTGGATTTATTTAAGGAGTTCCACTCAATCTTCTTTCTCCTTGGTGGTAATTTATTTTAGAGTTCTCAGTGCTAACATGAATCTTCTGTAACTTACTTGAAGAGATATTGGATTCCAGGAGTGTTTTCAGGAAAAGCTTATTGTAGTACAGTGTACATTACCTATCTTTATTTGAATGTTAAATGTTATAAAACTGGCAATTTTTCAAAGCAAAGAGCATTGTTCATGGCCTTAAAATATAAACAGAAGAGTTAAGTTTCAAGGCTGGAGTTAATCTGTCACTGAAATAGGATCCAGTACTAAGGACTTGTCTGCCATCCTATCATAGTTTGTATAGAAACAGTCCTCCAAAGGCTCATATGCTTGGACACTTGGTCCCAGCTAATGGCATTATTTAGGGAGGTTTGTACCTTAGGAGACATAGGTTGCAGGGACTGGGGTCTTGGGACATGTAGCCTGGCTTTATTTCCTGTCCAGGCTCTGGTCTCTGACTGCTAACATGATGTGAGCTACCTGCCTCACACCTGTTAGCACAGTGGTGTGGTCACCCGCCTCACACCTGTTAGCACAGCTGTGTGGTCACCCGCCTCACACCTGTTAACACAGCTGTGTGGTCACCCGCCTCACACTTGTTAGCACAGCTGTGTGGTCACCTGTCTCACACCTGTTAACACTACTGTGTGGTCACCCGCCTCACACCTGTTAGCACAGCTATGTGGTCACTCTTGCCACCATTCTATCCCTGCTATTATTGGCTGTTTCTCCTAAAACCACATAAGTTACAGAGTCAGAGTAAACCCTTCCTTCTTTACATTGCTCTTTCAGATATTTCATCATAGTCACAGAAGGTTGCTAGCGTACGTCTCTCCCCACCAAAAAACAAAAACAAAAACAAAACAAAAAAAAAACAAAACAAAAACAACAACAAACCCTTCTTTTCTATTCTTATAGGCATAGGTACTTTAGCTTTCCAGGAATCACCAAGAATGCCTTAATGTTTAACTCAGGTGGTCCAGGGTGCTTATAGACTGTCTTTAATCTTCATCCTGCTTTAGAATTCTTTAGGGAGAGTTTAGCTTTTGTGACTGCTTGTGCTCAGTGGCTGTAGTCAGTCAGAAGGGTGTGTTTGGCTGACATCCTGTAGTCCCTTCTCGTTTCTGCAGCTGCTTTACAACAAACACCACATGCTTGAGTGACAGTGGTCCCAACACAAACACGGTAGGTTCTTAGAGCTGCTACAACAAACCCTGTAACCTCTGTGGCTTAAAACGGGAAGAAATCTGTCATAGTTAATTTTTTAAATATAAAATATTTTTATTAATTCTTTGAGAATTTCATACATTACATTTATTTGACAAATTTTTGCTGTATTCGCCTCTCCTCCTTCCTTCTTCCTCCTTACCTCTCCTTCCTCCAGATCTTTCCTCAACTCCTGCATCTTCTTCCCATTTTCCCTCATGATCCACCAAGCCCAGTTGGTGTTGGCTGTCTTCACAACAGTGCTGGCCTGTCCATTGAAGCATGGTCAACCTATAAGGAATCACACCTCTAATGGAACCTGACTCTCCCTCTCCACAGCAGTCATCAACTGTTTATAGCCTCTCATCTGGGGTGGAGACTCCCCGTGCATGCTGGGTTGTAGACTGACTTGATCCTGTGCAGGTCTTATGTAGGAAACCTCAGCTGCTGTGCTCCTGGCCTCTCCAGAAGACGCTTGCATGGTGGGTCTTCCAAAAGTACTGTTCTTCAATCTCTCTGCTCCTTCTTCTGAGATGTTTCCTGAGCCATGTATGTGTGTGTGATTGTGTGTGTGTGTGTGTGTGTGCGCGCATGCGCGTGTGTGTGTATGTGTGTCTCTGTGTGTGTCTGTGTGTATCTGTGTATGTCTGTGTGTGTGTCTGTGTGTGTGTGTCTGTGTGTATCTGTGTATGTCTGTGCATGTGTCTCTGTGTGTGTCTGTGTGTGTCTGTGTGTATCTGTGTATGTCTGTGTGTGTGTCTGTGTGTGTGTGTCTGTGTGTGTGTGTGTGTGTGTGTGTGTGTAAGAGAGAGAGGGTAGAGAGGGAGAAGGAGAGGGAGAGGGAGAGGGAGAGGGAGAGGGAGAGGGAGAGGGAGAGGGAGAGGGAGAGGGAGAGGGAGAGGGAGAGGGAGAGAGAGGTTCCATTTATTCTGATCCTTCCTCAGATACTTGTTCTCTGTACTTTCACTGGCTTTGAGTCTCTATATCAACCATTCACTGCTCATTTTTAAAAATAAGCTACACTGACAAGGACTGAGAATCGCACTAATCTCTATTTAGAAATATGTATTTAGAAGGCAGTTTGATACTGTTTCTATTTAGCAATGATCTAGTAGTTCTGTTATTTCCTCTTCCAGGATCTGGTAGCTCTAGTCCCATGCTCTACCTACAACTTTTCCTCATCTCCCAGTCTCTGTGTCCTTCTTCTGTCCCTCATATGAAAGCTTGTCACTGGCTGTAGATAGATAACAGGAGGTGACCACATATTGAGGGACTTTATTATATCTGTGGAGATCTTCATCAAAATAATAAACCCCTCACAGGTAGACACTCCTTCACCATCCTACACCCCATACTACTCATGCTTTCATAGCTGTGTTTCTTCTCAATGATGAGTAAATCCCCAATGTGTGCTATTTTAAAGTAGTGCAAATCACTATGCTATGGTGATTTGGCTTTTGTGTTTGATTTTTGGCTACATGTGTTATTCTCTGATTCTTCAAAGAGGAGTACATTTCTCTGTCTATAATTTACGTATTTGGTATGTGGGTGAGATGGTACCACTCATTGTGACTTAGATTTAAGTTTTCTTTCCTCAGTAAGGAAACTTTGGCAGACTATTCATAAAGTACCATATTAAACATAAAAATAAGAAAAACAAAATATTGATTCATATGCTCCCTATGCATACATTTCTGGAATGAACGTTGGACTGATAATTAAAGTGATTAAGCCAGGTGCATGTTCTTGCAGAGTTCACATCTGAGAAGAACGCGGCTAATGTAAGCCACTATATCTCAAATTAGCAGTTGAAAGGTATCAAAAGAGAGGTATATTAATAAGTTACTTTCTTATTTCTGTAATAAATTGCTGTGACCAAGGCAACTTATAAAGGAAAGCATTTAATTGGGCTTACAGTTCAGGGTTAAGTGTAAAATGATGGAGGGAAGGCGTAGCAAACGTGGCTACAGCAACAGCTGAGAGCTCCTGTCTTGATCTATAAGCATGAGACAGACAGCACATGAGAATGACAGAAAACTTGTCAAACCCCAAAACCTACTCTCAGTGACCTTCACAAAAGCCACACCTCCTGTCTTAGTGTTTCATCGCTGTGAAGAGACTGTAGCTCTTATAAAGGAAAGCATTTACTTGGGACTTGATTAAAGTTTCAGAAGTTTGGGTCATTGTCATGGTGGGAAACATGAAGGCAGACAGAGTGCTGGAGAAGTAGCTGAGATCTGCAGGCAGCAGAAAGACAGAGACTCTGGGCTTGGAATAGACTTTGAAACCCTAAAGGCCCAGCCCTACTGACACACTTCCTCCAACAAGGCCGCACCTCCTAAGCCTTTCAAATAGTGCTACTTCCTGGAGATCAAATATAAAAATCTATTAGCCTATTGGGGCTATTCTCATTCAAAGTAACACATCTCCTGATCCTTCCCAAATGGTTCCATCTACTGTGGACCAAGTATTCAAACACATGAGTCTATGTGGCCATTCTCATTTAAGCCGCCACACCAGAGAAAGGTGTTTAGTACCAGCAATGAAAGGAAGAAGCTAGGGAGAGATGCACTTCAGTTATTTTCTATAGACTGAGCAAATGGATGAACAGAGATAACTATGCTCATGACAATGAGAAAGGTAGGGCTCTCTACAGCTGTAGGTCAGCATTATGTAGAATAGCTCCTATATACTGGGAGGCATAAAACCTAGAAAATTTTATATTCAAATCTACATACTATAAAATGTTTAGAACCTTTCATAGAATCCATCTTAAACATCTAGTTGCTCAAACAAAAGGCAGAAATCAGTTCTGAGGGCTCTAAGAGGGATCCTGGATAAGATGCTGACTTCCCTTTCTTGCCTACCATGTCTTCTTTGACACACACTTTGCCTGGAAGACAGTCAAGACCTGGGAGAGTCTTCCAAGGAATCTTTTAGCTCCGTTTGCCTAGACAAGCTCTCAGAGCCCTCAACATTAACACACAAGCATATGTCAGCCACATGGTGACTTCACAAGGACAGCTCACCTCGTGCAGCCTTGTGGCCTCCAGAATTTTGGATCATGCTGCAGAAGAACTTCAACAAACCTCAGTGTTTTGTTGCTTACAAGGGAAAGCCAGCATGTGTCATTTGCAGGGATTGCTGTGATACATGTCAGAGACAATATACAGGGTAACTTAGAGGTTAGCAATGTGCCTTTTATCAGCCTTTAGAAGTAATTATTTGCCTTCAAATACCCACACCTTTGTAAAAGAATAAAACAAACTTTGTACAGCTAAAGAGATGGTCGGTGATTACGAGCATTTACATCCTCCCATACATCCTGAGTTCATTCCCCAGTGCCCAGATCTGGTGACTCAAGACCACTTACAATTCAATCTCCAGTGGAATCTACACCCTCTTTTGGCCTTTGCAAGCAACTTTCTTCTTAAGCATATATACACACAAATAATTAAAAATAAAATAAATCTTTAGAAATCATTTTGCTTATTTGAAAAAAATTACAGATATTGTGGGTGTGAAGTAAACAATTGCATACTATAGCAAACATATGGATTTCGAAGGACAACCAGCAGACGTCAGTGTTTTCTTCCTACCATGTAAGTCCTGTGTATGAACTGGTAGTGAGGCTTGGCAGCAATGGCCTTTACCTGCTCAGCCATCTCACCAGCTCTACTTGCTTTTTATTATCTTGAATAAAATTTACTTCAGCCTATCGTGAGCTAGTTGCCTCTTTGCTTGGAAGGGCAGTTGCTGGGACTTTCTTAAGAACTGTTGAGTACCACCGTTGAGGTGCTTCTAGCAGAATGTGGAGCATGGTGAGAGGTGCACAGCATCTGTGATTCCTGGTGCTTTAGAATCTTCAGAATGTGACTTCTTGTTCAGTCCTTGAAATAACCTGACAAGATGAGAGGAACTTAATAACATGCTGAGAAATGTGAAAGTTAAGGCAAAATGGTTCTCAAAATATTTATTGATAGATTTGGGCCACAGCTGACATCTTGAACTTTTCAATCTCCTTCTCTTTCTAGTACAGGACTAAGAGTCATAATTTAAACCAGACAGAATACAGGCTTCGTAGTTAAGACATTGGAAGACAGCACAGAAAATTTCAACCCATTGCTAAGGGCAAGAAGACAGACATTGACTGTTGGGAGCCGACTTTAAGCAGAAAGTGACTAGAAAGCAGCTATCAGCTTTGCAGCCATCTGGAACCATATACCCTGAGTAGAGACTTGGTTTTCAGTAGCCTACAACATCAGAGCACAGTCTGATAAATATCTCGTTTATCCCACATAGCTTGTTTTGCTGCTTAGTGACCCCAGCTGCATAGTGCACGTGGTAAAATGTCTTCACCTGTGTTCTCCTGTGCTTATAAATACCCAGGATTTCCTTGTAATAGGAGTCAAATAGAGTGAATATGAGTGAATAGGAGACAAGAGGAGTCAATATGCGCCAGTAGAGAGACAATAAAGGAGACTTGAGACTTGAACAAAACCTCTGTCTTGTCTCCATTCTTCTCGACCCTGACCCGTGGACCCGAGCAGCAGCGCAGGCCGGGACACTTTGACCCCCAAGCCAGGAAGAGTACAGGTCACAACATTTTGGCGCCAAGCATAGAACAGGAGTATGGGTCGTAACAATTGACTGGTGGGCTGGTGGGAACTAGAACATAGAATTATGTGCCCATGAGTACATGTGATAGGTAGTTTGAGTGTCCCTATAGGCTCCACCCCTGGCACTCTTACACAGAATGCCTTGTCATACACCCAGATAATCAGCACTATGTTGGCTTCCGGCTGACAAAATCTTGGAAAGTCAGAAAAGAAACACATGCTTTTGTCCTGTGAGTAGCGCTTTCCAATGGAGTGGGTGCAGTCTCTGCTCCCAAGAAAGAGCTGTTCAAACAGGAAAAGAAGGCGCTGCCTAAACCTTGTGAAGAATCAGTTAGTGTTGGGAACCATGAAGAGCAGGCATACTTACTGAAAGACTGAACCTCTTATGGTGGTTTTCTGAAGATGGCTCTCTGCTCACTACATAAGGTTGTTTAAGCATTCCATTGCCTGTACAAGATACAGGGATGTGCTACTTTTCTTACTGTTCCATGAAGACTGCTCCACTGTTTGTTTGGTTTGCCATCCCTAGTCTCTCTATGAGAAACTTGATTCTCCAGGGAAGATGTCATCCCCATTGTTTACAGCTTCTTTGAGGAAGCAGGGTTTGTCAGACTTGAGCTTGATACATGTTTTGTTCACCAGGATTATTTCATTTAATCTTTAACTGAAATTTGTCATGTTGAAGAAGAAATTGAAACATGATACAGGTTTTGAATACATGAGGATCCAAAATCCTCAGCCTTTTGAAATTCTTCTGTTGAGAATTCTCTGTTTAGCCATGTACCGCAATTTTAATTGGGTTATTTGGACTTTTGCAGTCTACTGTAGTTCTTTATATATTTTGAATATTAGTCCCTTATCAGATGTAGGGTTAGTGAAGATCTTTTCCCAGTCTGTAGGCTGCCAATTTGTCCTGTTGGCATTGTCCTTTGCCTTACAGAAGCTTTGTCATTTCATGAAGTCTTAGGTATCAATTGTTGATCTTAGAGCATGAGCCATTGGTGTTCTTTTCAGGAAATTTTCCCCTATGCCAATACATTTGAGGCTCTTTCCCACTTTCTCTTCTATTAGATACATTGTATCTGGTTTTATGTTGAGGTTCCCTGATCCACTTGGACTTGAGCTTTTTGCAAAGCAAAACAAAAACAACAATAAAACCACAAATAAATAGAGCTGACCTCTGAACCCAAGTATTCCATGTCCAGTCCCACCACATATGCCTCCACGAAAACCATGGTACACCATAAACTTTCCTGAATTAGCACAGCAGACTGAGCCATTTTTTTTCTAACTTCATTTAAAACCACCCTGTGTGGACCAGTGAACACACATGTGAAGTAAAGCAAATGAATTTGGAAGAAGCCAACTCAATGGGAATTGCCATTGGGAATGCAACCCCTTTAGCAAGAATGTGACCTTAAACAAAGCATTTTCAGCATTTCAGCATCACTTCCTCAGCTGTCAAGTGAAGTATTAACCCCACGTGTAAATTGTCATGGAAGGTCTGGAGAGTGACACAGTTGCAAGAGCCCTGCTCTTGCAGAGGACCTGGGTTCCCCTGCAACCACATAGAGACTTACAATCATCTGTAACTCCAGTTCCAGGAGTTTGGAGTCCTGTTCTGGCCTCCAAATGCTTCTGCATTTATGTAGTGCACACAGACCATACCTCCTTCTAAAAGGGAATGATCTGCAATATGCTTTGTTATTGAAAAAATTCTTACTCACCTATAGAAGCAGAATAATTACCTTCTATTGAGTTAGAGAAGGCACAGAGAACACAAGACATAGATGAGACTATGTTCTATAAACACAATTGAAAGGATGTGAGGACACTTTTTGAGGAGGTTAAAGAAGAGAAAGGGTCAGGGGTGGTCCTGTGTTGTGATTTTATGACTGGATTTGTGCTGATATATTTGACCAGAAAGTCAGGAGCCAGCTTCAGTCAAGAGCAGATTACTAGTGCTTTGTGGTACAAGGACTGGAATGCTAAGAAAGACTGAGGACAACTGTTCACCAGAAAGGTTTAAGGGGCAGTTGGGAAAGGTAAGACTGTGGTGGGATGAGGAGAGAGCGGTTTGCAAACAATACCAAAGCAGAAAGACTGCAGAGAAGAAGAAAATAGATGACTGCTCAGGATCTCCCGGAAAAGCCAGACATCCCACTGGTCATAACCTAAATGCCTCCTGAGCTGCTGTAGTTTGTCCAATGCTTATATAAAAGATACAAAGAGGCTTCCATAATTTTTAATCTACATGCAAAATGGGCTGTTATAAGCCCTATGCTATTCGCATGTCTATCCTATATACTGCCTACAAAAAAACAAAATTATCTGAAAAAAGAGTACATGATAAATTTTGAATATAAGATTGAACACTGTAACATACATTCAGTTCAGATCCGCTGACAGGAACTGCATTATTCGAATAAGGTTTTTAAAAGCAGGCTGGTACTATGCTCACTCCTGAGGCAGAGCTTAGAATTATCTGGTCAGGAAAGACAAGGAAGGTCTGGTTATATAGCACAGCGGATTATTACAGAGAGGGAGTGGAATGTTTAGCTCATTTCCTTATCTTTGCTGGAAAAACAGTTTTTTGGAAAGCTGTCTCCTACACAGTATGCAGCCATAGACTAAAGCTACGTAACTACTCTTCCAATATTTGTTGGAGGAATCTTGACCACACAGAAAGCACACAGATAAGGCTAAAGGGGAGAAATTAAATCCTAGAGACTTTTTAAATCCTAGAGACTTTGCATCAGAAATGTGAATATTAATAGAAAATATGAAATAACCATGTGGTCTGGGTAATGTCAGAATTCCATTCTAACGATTTTGGGAGTAGCTGGCCAGCATGGACGCACCACATAAGAAGTCCCTTGCTCTCTCACTCCCTCTATCCTGTATTCCTCCAGTATCAGTAACAAATTTTGATCCTGGCACGGTGGAGTACATCTGTAATCCCAGCTCTTGAGAAGCGGAGGCAGGAGGATCAGTACTTTATGCTCATGTTCACCTGCAGAGTAAATCTGAGGTCATCCTGGGCTAAGTAAGTTCATTTCTCACCACCCCTCAAAAACAAATTTTAAATAATTTATTGATCAACAGTAACTCCTGTCGCTCATGCTTCTAGCCTCTGGCATCTTATAGTCTTACTGGTAGTAAAAGATGAGATCTGAGGGTCAGGAAGAGAATCAAATGCTGAGCAGAGTCCTGAAAAATGAGGGTATTTATTTACAGAGAAAAATAGAAGTGGTTTCAACTTGTACGAAGCAGGCTAAGCAAAGGGAAAAAGAAATCAAGAAAGAGCCTTGCTTATTCTGCAGGCAGTCGTACACTCTGGCCCTCAGCAATCACAGTCCTTACCTTATATCCCTGTGACTAATGCTTCTGCCCCCAGTAACAGAATGCCTAATGGCTGCAAGGAAATCCTTGGTATGTCTTCCCGACAGCCACAGAGACACTGAGTGGCTCGGGGAGTCTTTAAAATATAGATTTGTTCATTCCTTTTGAGTTTTCAAAGTGCCCTTGATGGAAAGCCTGTGAGACTAAGTACATTTTTAACCCATGTTCCTGTAGAAATGAGAGCATTGAGCTTCCCTGTGTTTGCTGAGTAGGGATGAAGGGACCACAGGTGAAGCAACTAGGTCAAGTACTCCAATAAGCAAACGGTTTTCCCTCCCCAATACTAGTCCCTGTTCCTAAAGAGCCACATACAAATCCCCTGGAAACAGTAAGTGGGTTTAGAAACACTTATTTGTGGGGCCTTCTGAGAGGTGATGGGGTGCTCCTTGGAGGGCAAGCATATAGGAGCAAAGACTCTGCTAGCCAGAGATAGCATGTCCTTGCCTGTGAGCTTACAGTGACTTGCTCAAGCCCAAGGCTTCTTTGCTGCCAAGCACAGGAAATTTAGTTTGTTGATAATACCCCGCTGTTTCTCAAGTGATAATTCTATGCACAGCCATGGTCTGCTTAATGCAGGTACGATGCTGTCACGATTTGGTCTCCCAGGGTCCTGGGGATGGGTTCTATTCCTTGCCTGAATACTCAGACAAGAGAAGCAGGGATTCAGCACTCATCCAGATTTTATTAAAGTAAGCACACACATACAGCAAAGCACAAAGCGACAGGGGGAAGGAAACTGGACCAATAATCTGAGTTTGTCTTACAGAGCCTAAACTTTCATATGTTTAGGAGTAAATTGACTTTTTTGACAGATTGGAGTATTATTTGAGGACAAATCCACTCAGAATTGGCCAATTTGATCTTTGGAGAATAGCAAATAATCCAGACAAAGAAGGAAAAGGCAGGTGATTCCTACCACAGGAGGCTCCCTCCCATGGGAGATTTGAAAGTCTCCACACCTTAATTCTTCCCTCTGGCAGGGAGAATAGCAGAAAGCTGGCCATGTTAATGTTTAAGGGATAAGTACATTGATCTTCTAAAGACATCTTTTCCCTATCTCTTTGCCTTCTGGAATCTGTCTGGTTCCTACTCTCTTGAATACACTGACTTCAAAATTTGGGGGACCTTCAGCAGGAAATGTAGTAGACATCATATCATAGGTGTCTACCATGCCACACTTATATGGTTTCTCTTCTCAAGGGAAGGTTGTCTGCCATTTCCTTCCTTTGACCTTTTGCCTCACCCCTCATTTCTTTATTGAATTTTCTTCATTTCTTTGAAGCTGAATTTTAGTATTCCAGACAGACATCATTTATGCCTGAATACCAAGTGAGTACTCAGAAGATCCTTGGCAAGTTGGTGTCTTGGATCTGGATTCTTAGCTATGGATGGGAAAATTCTTCCAACAAGATGAAG
Source organism: Rhabdomys pumilio (assembly GCA_030674055.1). Taxonomy (NCBI): domain Eukaryota; kingdom Metazoa; phylum Chordata; class Mammalia; order Rodentia; family Muridae; genus Rhabdomys; species Rhabdomys pumilio. The sequence continues at coordinate 4,447,232 of JANHMN010000001.1, forward strand.
CATGGAGTTGGCTTCTTAGTATCTATTTCTCTTCTTAGCATGGGATGTGTTGCAACGGGCTCCGCTCTACCTTGCTTGAGACAAAAGACTTAACAAAAAATGTTGCGGCTTGCTCCGTCTTCCGGTCAGGGTCTAGAGGGAAAGAGACTGGGGATAAGGGGAGAGATGCTAGGAATGAAGACAAGACAGGGGTTCTGATCCAGTCTCAAGTCTAGTCTTGAGTCATTTATTGAATGGTATTTATACACTTTTGCCACGCCCCTTGTAGGCACATGGATATGACGTAAGCCTTGGAGGCGTAGCTAGCACGTGCACCTTACAGGCATGGATAGCTGCTTTCTAGCCGCTTTCTGTTAAAAGTCGGCTCCCAACAGGGATGGAGGCACGTGGGATCTGTGGGGCCCAGGCAACAGCAGTAAACAGCTGAGTAGAGGGTTGGAAATCAGTTGCTTTGTCAGAGGCCTATGGAAAAGATATTCAAAGGTTTCCTTTATAGAATAAAGGTCATCTAAGAAGCTCTCAGATACCCCCTCTTCTAGCTTCATTCTGTTTCTGTGATAAAGCAACTCAAGGGAAGAAAATGATTACTTGGTTCTTATTTGCAGGCCACAGTTCATTGCTGAGGTAAGTCAGGGCAGGAACCTGAAGGTAGGCAAGCTTGCTATTTCATGAAATGTCACTTCTCATCAGGGAGCTCACTCACAGCAAAGGAAGTACAGCACAAATTGGACATGGAGGGTGCTGTTTGATGGATTTTGTGAGTTCATGATTCACTGTTGTTATTGTTGTTGTTGTTGTTGTTGTTGTTGTTGTTGTTGTTGTTTTGTTTGGTACAACCCAAGATGATCTGCCTAGGGAATAGAGCCACCTAGAGTGGGCTGGCCTTTATACATCAGTTAGTAAGCAAGACACTCTCAGACAAAACCACAGACTAACCGGATCTATATATCCCCTCAAGTGAGATTCCCTTTTGAGATGACTCTCACCTGCACCAAGTTGTCATTTAAAGCGAAGTAGGGCACCTTCCAGTTCTATAGTGACATTTGCAGTGTGTGTCACATGCTTGTCTGAGTCACGTCTACTGCAGGGACCTTGGTGCCTTTCCTGTAGGCGTGTTTTTCTGGGACACGTGAGCTCTCTCCTCACACTGGGAGCTGCGCTTCTCTGGGAAAGTTGATGTCTTGACTATTTCTATAACCAAGAGTTCAGAAAGACAACAAGGAAATTGTTCTGGTCACAGTGGGAGATCACACTTAGAGGTTTCTTGAGTTATTTGCGGATAGCAACTTTCTTTTATTAATCAGACTAGCTGCTTGTTTCTTTTACATAAACAGATATATGGCATTTTCTTCATTCTGCAGTTTTGACCCACATGCTTTGTACAAAAAGATTCTCCCCCAGCTGCTGCCTGTGGCTGTGCTTTGGCCCCCTCTTTGAAATCAGAAGTTCTTGTTCATGCAAGGCCCCAATGAGCTGAAGAATGCTAAATGCCATGAAGTGTATACAGGCCGTGTACTAACTTCTAACTTCTTTTCTGCCTCACTGTCATATTGAAGAAGGAGGAACCTTGTGGGATAAACTCTCAGCTATCATTTTTGGAATTTCCTATCTGTCACTTCAGTATCCAATAATGTTCCATTTTGCAGTTTTAGTACCTAAAAATCCCCAATGAGACTAATCTCTATTAAAACGGCCAAGAAATACTCCCTTTGTTCAAAGATAGGACTAATCGCTTGCAGATTCTACTTAATATTCTACTTATTATTGCTACTTATCCACAGACTTCTCCCAACAGGGGCACATGTGGTGCTTAGGTGATCTCAGTGAACACATCCTCCCAACCCCCGCTTGCACTTCACGCTCTGAGCACATGTTGAGTGAAGAGGATGCACTTTTCACATTATTCTCAATAAGCAGGCTGAAGCGTAATACACAGCTCATAATCTATATGTCCAATCCCAGTGGCATTGGGACAAATCCAGAGGCTTTGGGGTAAGCTTTCAAATATACTTCTACTGACGGTCGGAAGTTTGTTTTAGGAGGAGAAGAGGCTCTGCAATCCTGTGCGTTTACTGGAGTGTTTCGTTTCCATGGTTTCCAGGAGTTGAGTGAAATTAGGCTTTTGGTGTTTAGAAGTTCATGATTCTGGGCTTTAGGAAAGCTGTTTCTCTCTCACTTAGATTATGCTCAGACCTGGACATTGCCATCCCCAGTGAGCTGTGGGCTGTCAGATTGCAAAAGAGTCTCTTCTGCAAACCTTTGGGAAACAACAGAGTAGTTCTACCCTTACGACATATTGTAGAGTGATCTCCTATGAAAGGGCAGAATTCTATGTGTATGAAGGACTAATATGAAGACCTAAACTCCGGTTCTCTGGAACTTGAGAAGAACTGGGGACCCTGGTAAAATAATTCCTAAAGTGAGCCCCACAGGCATTACTTAGATTGCAAAAAAGTAACAAAGAATTGTTTGGACACAGTAGGAGTTCAGGCGTGCTTTTTGGATTCAGAAAGAGCCTTCAGCTAGATAATAGTGAGCTCCAAGGAACAAAAAAGGAGGGATTCAAGAATGGGAATGGAGTTGCCGCAGCTCAGTTCTGAAACAGAGATCAAGGTTTCTCATAAAGCCGTAACCAGGTTCCTGTGAGCAGCCTGTATTGGGTACGTTTCTATTACTGTGATAAAACACCATGAAGTGAAGGAAGAAATAATTTATTTGGTTTCAGGGGGATGGTCTGTACTGGCCAAGGAGGCGTGACAGCGGGCAGCTAGAGCAGGAAGCTGAGAGAATATATCTTCAGATAGTGAACTAGAGGGGCGGGGCTATGAACGCTCAAAACCACCTCCAGTGATGGACTTCCCTCAACAGGGCTCTCCCTCCCCATATCCTTTCCAAACAGCCATCAACTAGGAAACAGGTTCTTATTTAAACCACCACCTAGTCCAAATCAAGGGGGACTCTGAAGAATCTAGTCACCATGTAACATATATGAATATACCTGTCATGAAGGTCCCCAAGTCTAAATATGTTACACTGGAGACCAAAGTCAAGGCTTCTATTATAAGAGGGATGGCTGATATCAGTAGTTACTGCCTAAATAGCCAGAAGAACTAAAAAGGATAAAGTGTGTGTGTGTGTGTGTGTGTGTGTGTGTGTGTGTGTGTGTGTGTGACTGACAAAGAAGCAGAGACAAGGATAAAGGGAATCCAAGCCACAAATTGGAAGCACAAAGAGATCAAAGTGAAACCATAAAAGAACATTTGTGTAGCTACCCAGGACTGACCAGATGACTCCAGAATAATTTTTACAAAAGAAACAAAAGTACAAAGCACATAGTCATGAATGGTGTTCAAAGGCTTAGTCAACATGCTGCCACTACATTTGAGTCACTGGAAGAGGTTCAGGAGATTTGGGTCCTGTCTGAGATGGCACTCAGCTTGACAGGACATGTGCTCAGGAGTGAACAGTGTAACTGACTGTGCTGAAGGTCACTGAGGTGGGACTCCCCAGTGAGGAGCCTGTACTTGAAGAAACCCAGCCGTCTCCAGCACTATAGGCAGAGGAGGTGTGGCAGGTGGCAGATCCAGGGCTCCTCAGCTTAGGGTGAGAAGGATAGCTTGTCAGGAATGTGTGTTTGTAAACTAATGACTTTCACAGTGTGATAAGATTGAAGGAAGGCCGACTGCTTGCTCTGACCTAACCCTTGGATTGCTTCCAGGCACACTGCTTGCCAGTTCTTTAATCATGTGTTAATCACCTTCAGGGATACCTCAGAAAGCTGGCCTGCAGCATGTCTAAGTAGCTTTGCACTGTTGTTACGGTTACTCTCTGGGGCAGTCATCTCTCCAAATAAGAACACTGAGAGGCTGTCCGTGGTATTGTTAAACCATTGTTTGTGACAGCAACTGACACAGACAACCTGTTTGTAATTCAGAAAAATAACTAAAATTAATACTGATGCATTTCAATGACCTTTTCCTAAAGTCCTTCATGGTAATAGAGGGAGAGTAGCAGTCACCTTGTTCCTTCTAAAGCTAACAACTGTGATCTTCAGTCCAGATCGAGGAGGAAATCAGAATTAAGGAAATAGCCTAATAATCAGGCCAGTCTGATTAATAGTGACAATTAGCATTGGGCTACAGCACAGAACCAGCTGATTATGAATCATTTGAGCACTTTTAGGTAACTTTTCAAATACAGGCAATTAAAATGAAAAGACTCCTGATCCTCACATAATGGCTTCATTAAATTAATTTTGTTCTAAGGTTGGAGAAATTTTTCCTTTATGGAAAAAAATCAGTAAAATCTGGCTTCTATTCAGTCTTAGCAAAAAGAAAACCCTTAAAAATCTCTCTCTCTCTCTCTCTCTCTCTCTCTCTCTCTCTCTGTTTCTTT
>JANHMN010000001.1:4451636-4465168 GCA_030674055.1 Rhabdomys pumilio
TCTCTCTCTCTCTCTCTCTCTCTCTCTCTCTCTCTCTCTCTCTCTCTCTCTCTCTCTGAGACTGTTACTAACAAGAAAGCCATGAAGGCCAGAACACGGACTCTGCTCTCTCAGTTTAGCAGGCTGAAGTAAATCTGGCCCTGGGTTATATCCTGTACTCTGTAAAGTGCTTGTCTTGATGAGGTTAAATAAGAGTAAGGGAGCTTTGGGGGAGTCCTCTGTGAGGAACAGGCATTTCAAGGACCAAAATATTGTGGTATGTAAACAATCGACTCAAGTCTTTTGCTTCACGGTAAATACAAAGCCGGTGCCAAGTGCAGATATTGTGGTTTCCACACAGCTGGAGAAACAAAGGTCATTTTGAGTAAAGTGAAGCCACACTTTCAGTTAAATAGAAACAGCTTTGCAAAATCGCAGTGAGAATGGAAGACAAGACTAAAGCTAAAGGGGGAGTGACAATTATCCGGTAGTAGAATCAGTTCTACTTTAAGGGCCACCAAGCACACCCCTCAGCTAGCATTCATGAGGCTTTATCCTGGACAAAGTGCCTCCCAGGTGATCCACAGGGGCAGGGGGAGACCAGAGTGCCAGAATTGGTTTTATTCTGCAGCTTCTGATGATACTGTTAGCTTTGAGGCCCTAGCATTAGCTAACATTCCAGGTCTACTATTTGTAACAACTGCTTTTTCCTTATCTACGTATCCGTTGCAGAACCTTGACACCAGCACAGCTCTCAGAAGAGGGGGCTTTGGCTTTGCCTGCTGAGTCACATGGGTACAAAGACACACTAAATTGGTTTCCATTGACTCTTCACCTCATTATTGAAGTTGGATATTTGGGGGTCTCCCTCTGGGTCTGGTTGACCTCGAAGACTGAAATTTAAGTAAGAGTTCCACCTCTTAGTAGCAGATCCTGGTTGTCTGATTTAGTCCCTCTGTATCTGTTTCTCATCTGCAACGAAGACTTCCAATACAGACTCTAGTGTATCTCAGGAGAATTGATAGGCGCTCGATCTCAGGAGCACTTGCTCACTTCACACTCTATTGCCTTCATCTTTAACATATCTGATTCCTCCAGTGTTCACACTGCTGAAAGCTTACCATTTATAGTGACTTTCACATGAAGTCAACCTTATTACTGACAGTGATGGCAACTCTGAGGCCCTGGCTGGCTTCAGGACTCAGCTCACATTCTTCTCTGGGCATACTCAAGTCTATGGCTGGTGTTATTGGCCGTTTGAAGGCCTTTCTGATCTCCACAGTTCAATACTACTTTTATGCAAATGTTATATTCTTTTCTTATATGTGTTCTTTGGTTTAGTAAATCTATTTTTATAACTATACACACACACACACACACACACACACACACACACACACACCTCTTGACTTTGCCAAGATTTGATTTCCCCTTTTCTCAGTCTCTTCCTGTTTGCTCTCCCTACAGTGGACCCAACCTCAACCTGCCTGCTTCACAGCTGAAAATATCCCAGCACATGACAGATTCTGGGTACATATTTGTAGATGTAATAGCTGACTGACCTTCAAAGCCTCCTTCGAAGCTAATCCAGTTCTTAACCTATGCTATTTTCTTGGGAAACATTCATTTTCGTTTTCACTAGCAGATTATAAATCCCGTGAAAATGAAATCCATAACATATCCACTTTGCATCTTCTAGAGTGGCATGCTAACAGAAAGCAAGTAAATATTGTGCTATGGGGAAAAGTACATAGGCACAACTGATAAAATACAAAGTCATTGACCACCTACTGTTTGTCAGGGACTGTTCTAACATCTGGGATGTTCTAACATCTAACATCTAACATAAAGGAAGTGAACTCTGTCTTCACATTTGACCACTCTCTGGCCTGAATTTCACCAGAATCCTGAGCTTTCCGCCCCTTCTGTAGGACCTAGAGTAGATCATCCCTAATGCCGGAATATCTCATCATTCTCCAGATCTTAAACATTCATGTGTAGATTGATGGGCGGTATTTAGCAAACACTGAATTATTCCGGGATATGACTTTTACTCTATCACACTGTGGTTGTCACTGTTGTAATAGGATCTATCTTCAGTGTCAATCTGCAAAACAACACAGTGAAGATGCTCGAGAGTCATCAGAGGGATGGATTCAATCCTGGCCCTCAGATACCCTCCCTCCCCTACCACACTTCACCCAGCACAATAGAGGCCAAATCCTTTTCTGGGTATCCTGAAATCTGAGCCTGATATTATTGGCCAGGTGCCATATTTCTTTCATAAAAGACTACTTTTTAAATCCATAACTAGCTAGCTGGTATAATTATTTTTGGTAACATATATTCACATGAAAGTAAGTTTGAACGAATGAATTATTAGATGAGGATCCAGTGCTCTAGACCCATGGGTTTGGCTCTGCAGCACTGCCTTGATGCTTCTATTGGAGAGGTGTGCAAAGGTTCCCTAGTCTTCCCAGGTTGCTGCCTAGGGTAGCTCCATTTGCAAAGGAAACTTACTGCTGTTAAAGGTAAGGCTTCATTGCTTATCTCACTTTCTAATTGGAACTAACAATGAAATAGTTGGCAAGGGTTACCCAAGATTTTACTCTGTCTGATGGAGCTTTTTGTTCAACATATATTTAAATGTTCTGGGTAAATTTTGACACCCACACTCCCTTGAGAGGATGTGGGCTGTGCAGCTCTTAGAATGAGCTTTGTGTCTATGTGTGATCTTCCTACTGGTCTGAGATTTTTTGGTTATAACAGCACTGTCCTCATCACGCCTACCAATTTGTAATTTGGTGCTTAAAAATTGCATCTCATCCCTTCCTGTTTTGACACTCTCAAATATTCTGTTCTCTACCACCTCACTTTGAACACACATTAAATGTTAGCATTTACAAGGTATATTAAGTCTTCTTTCCTAATTCATTCACAATGAAAAAAAGGCTTTCTAAAGTTCTGGCAAAGCCAGTGAGCATCAGGAAGCAGCATACAAACCAATGAAGAGAATCCTGTTCGTACTGAGCACCCAAACCAAGAATGTGGCCTCTTGACTTGGAAATGCCTCCTCCATGAGCCAAACACAGACTCAAAATTAGGTATTTATGCCAAAATCTCCAAGGTTCAGACCGTGTTCAGATCTTGGTTAGTCAGCCATTTCAATGAGACTTCATCCACGTAGCCTTGCTGGCATTTCTAAGAAATACAGCCTCATAGATGCCTTCACTTTCCTCTGGCTTTTACCGTCTTTCTGTCTCCTGTTATGACCCCTGAGCCTTAGGTTCAGAATATGTTGTAGATGTACCTGTTGCGTTGAGCAACACATGATCTCTAATTAAAAGTTAAATGACAACTACAGTCCTCAACAACAGGACTGAATGCTTCTACGTAAGTTGTTCTACAAGTCGGTGCTCTGTGTGGGGGAGGGATGACCTCCCCTAGACTGCTCTAACTTCGATCTACCTCACAAAGTAGAACTTTCCCAGTACTATGGAGAAAAGACTATCAAAACCCTATATGTACATATTTACAAAGTGCCATGTGATGCTGGTGTCTATATTTACTTACAGACATCTAATTTGTACATAGAAATGATGACAACAAGCAGTCGGATTGGTTGGCATTGTCTTCACTTGGTTCCTTTTTTCTCTTGTGCTAAGAACATTTCTGACATTACCTGACAGTCTTCTTGATCATTTAGAGTTCTGGGCTGTAAGCGTAGTTTTGGTGGCTTGCTAACTTCCTAAACTGCAGTTTAGCTGATATCATTTAACAGACCTTAGATGTATTCCATGTATTCCATGTCTCTAGTCCAGAATATAAAGATTGTATATATGTATATGTATACACACACACACACAAACAAACATACAGGGCTTACTTAGATGCTCCCCTCATGTGGATCTCAGGGACCTAACTCAGGTGACTGTTCTTTATGGCACATCCACTGTATGCCTCTCCTTGAAGATCCATGCCTGAGATGCAGCCAGCTCACCCCATGCCTTGCCTACCCAGAGCTGCACTTTCAAACAGGACTCTGTGAGCTGGGAAACTGCACATCAACTAACAAGGTCTGTTGACCAGCTTAGAGGGTTTGTTGAAGTAGGAATTCTTCACAATGTCGACGGGAGCTAGAACATGATGACATTTTATAAATCCCTTTTTTGAATCAACAATAAAACCAGGACGAATGGAGTTAATACATTTCACCATTGTGGTAACAAATGATGACCTGAGAGGCAAGCTAGTTACAACTCAATAAAGCTTATGTGGTCTACTTCTTTCCTAGTCACAATATTCTTCTCTATGAGGACGGCCATGCTGTGGTGGCAGACTTTGGAGGTAAGAGTTCCAGAAGCATACCCCCAAACACCAGTGTTTCCTCCTCGGTCCTGATGCTGTGCAATAATCTGGAATCAGATTTCACACCTTTATGTAAACTTCAGGTTCACCTTACTATTTGAAAGCCTGACACTTGCACTTTTATTTTTCTCCTTTCCCATCAAAACTGAAAAAGGGGGAGTAAGAATCTGAAAAATGCACAGGCTCCCTGGGGTTGCAATGTTGCTGTGATCCTGGACCAAAGGCTTGGGACACTTCCTTTGATGTGACTTATTTTCTCTCCCCCTTTAGAGTCAAGATTTCTGCAGTCCCTGGATGAAGACAACATGACAAAGCAGCCAGGGGTTTGTGACTTTCTTATTCATGTTGAACAACTAAAATATGGAAACTCAGAGTGGAAGGAAAGAGAGGAAAGAGAAGCCCTGGCCAGGAGATGTCATTGTCAAGGTGGAAGGATCCGTTTTAGGATTTTATTTTCAGAAAATCCAAAAATAACTATTTGAGGGGTCTCCTACTTAGAAAATGTGGCAGATAAAAATCTCAGCGACCCCGTTCCAAATGCATCCTCTGAGCACTGGATTGGCACAGGTCGTTGGCTGTCACAGGTAAGGAACATATGGAGAGGAAGCGCTAACACGTGGAAAGCTACGTGTTCTAACACCAACAGCTCAGCAGCAGCTGATCACTGTTCATGGCTCTCCCCATCAATGTCAGAAGGTAATAGCTGCAGATGAGCATCAATGCTTATGCAAAACTTAAATTATAACACAAGACAACAGTTACTGTTTCTAGATTGCCTGTAATTCACGTCATGCCTGACTCCCTGACTCCTCCCCTCAGACCCCCAAACAAGCAAACCTGCTTTTCCTTGAACTCCAAAGGTATCTGGTCCCCCTTGGGATAAGCTCCTCCCCTTTCCTGACCTGCCTCAGCCATTACTCACCTCTCTCTATGGCTTTGCCTCTTTACATTTCTGGTTCTCATTCACACTGCCTAGGATCCTAATTCTCCTTGATGGTCCCTGTCTCTGGCTGCTCTTTTGGATTGGTCCTCATTTCTTGTCACCTATGCTGTAATTGTTGGGTGGACAATTCTTCCATGGACTCTCAAAATACAATTCAGATCTCTTTCCCTGAAAGTTTCTGCCTGTTTCGTTCTATTTCTGTTCTGGGCCTGCTCTGTAACTTTCTCTTTCTACCACAAGATGCTTCAAGTCTCCTGTATCAGCATAGGAGACATCCATCCTTTCCCCATGCCTGGTGGCCATTTAGCATCCCTGGTACTTTTGTTCCTGTTATGGTGAACCCTGTGTATTAACCTTCACCATACCAATCCTGTATAAAATGGCCTCACCTTGTAAATCTCAGGGAGACTAGCCCCCAGCAGGCACTTTCCTCTTGTTACCTTGGGCTTTTCCCTCCAGACTTTTGTGTGCATGCACTCTGACTCATTCAACAAGCATTTACTGATGGTGAGCCATGTGTTAGAAGTTGCTCGGTGGAACAGAAATGCAAAATGTGAATGAATGAAATAAAATTAAAAAATTTGTTAATTCCAAGGTACTCCTTTGCCAGTGGGGCCTGCACAGGAATGGAAAGACAGATTTCAAGCACCCTGGTCATTTCACAGAGCATCAGGAAAGCTCAGCCAGGACAGCAGGTAGTCATTGAGTGACGGAGGAACTGGAAGGGTGTGCAGGCCGAGGGAACAAGGGCAAGGGATGGATGAGAAACCAAGATGGATCAGAAAACTTCAAATAGCTTTTCATCATTGTCATGTGTTATGATGGAAGAGACAGAGAGAGGGGAAAAGACTCACGATGAGCCACACCATCAGTGTGGTGATGTCTTCTAGTCCACCCTGTCATAGTCAACGTTCCATTGTTTAGGTGAACACCCAACTTTAGACAAGCTATGAAGAAAATCAGTCTATTTCATAGTTTTGAAGGCTAGAAGCCTACAAAGTATACTTCCTTCCAGTGAATATTCCCCCAGTTTGCACCACAACCTGACAGTGGGCAGCAAGTGTGAGCAAGCATGTGCTGAGCGATGTCCTAAGTAATTTGTATCCAGCCCTGTTTCTTAAAGTCTCTGCCACCCCCCAGCATAAACACACTAACAAGTGAGTCCTTGAGGGCTACACTCAATCTGTATCTTAACATATGACCGGTGAGACGTCACAAATTCTTTCAACAGATGAGTGTAACATCTCCACCTCACACAGTCTAAGACCTATGGATATTGCAGTGGTCACAACTGGGGACAGCACTCCTTCACTATCCTTAGGCTTGGGTCCCTAGCAGTTATGGAAAAGGCCAGACATAGGAGCAGGTATCTCTAACCCCAGTGCTGGAGAGGCGGAGGTAGGAGGATCCCCAAGCCTCACTGGCCAGCTAGTTTGCCTGAAATAGTGAGCTCCAGATTCTGTGGGAGGCCCTGTCTCAGCAGATAAGGTTCAGATAACTGAGACAAACTTTGACATCAGCCTCTATCCCCACGCATAGCCACTAAGTCAGTTCTTGTCCGTATCCAGCTAATCCATGAAAGGACAGACCGTGAACACATGAGCAGAAGAAAGTGACAGGTTGTGTTATTAATAAAAATTCAAGCGGCGTAAGCACAGAATGCAGTAGGTCCACAGACAGGGAAGTAAAAAGCAATGTTTTATAAGAGATCTGATGGGAGGAACAGCCTCATGACTGGTGGGCACTGGAGGCAAAGATAACTGTGGTCCTGTGGCTCTGACACAAGCACCAACAGCCCACTCCTGGACATTCACTGTAATGGCACATGTCTAATCTCTGTGAACTGAGGCTCTTTGGACCAGCAAAACTCATGCAGGTGAGCCATGTGTAATGTGCCAGGAATAAAAGTGTTCTGGGGTTAATTCTACCTAATTCCTAAGGCAGAATTGTCAGAAGAATTATCAGAGATAGTACCACACACAGGGCTTTCCTAAGGATAGTTAAAGAATACTGCTTCTTGACTTGCCCACAGGAAGGTTATTGGGAAAGTCCACTGATGGACATAGAGCTGGGAGACTTCAGGGCTGGAACTCTGAGCTGTAGAAATTGCCCAGTCAATGGTAGAGTCAGAGCCGCATTTGTCATTTAATAAAGCAGAGTCTGATGTTCTAGCCTTTGCACTGCTAAGAAACCAAGCTTATATATTTGCATGTCTAATAACTAATATAAACAATGTAGCTCACACTATCACATACATGAGGCCCAGGGATGGGGTGCTTTGTAACATATTTATTACCTTGCTTCCTGAAATATTGCAAACACTGAATTCACAAAATTTGCATCAGGGTAAATACAAGAAAACTCAAACCCTTGATCATACCAGGGAGAAATCTCCATCATAGGCATACTGAGTAACTTCTCCATGGCTCCGTCTGTCCACTGTCCTGAGAACACAGTTACGGGCCTAATTTAGTCACTCAACTAATTGGAACCCAGAGACTGAAACAGAGGACGGTGTTTCCCACAGTGTGACTCAGGCCAATGGAATAAGGGGTGACTCCTTTGGTGATCTATTCTGAAGCAGTCACCTAGGGGGAAAATGGCAGTTGGGAGCAGGAAAGAGAACAAACTCAGCTACCACTGTGAGTCAGTTATTCGTCATTGATGTTGGAGGAGTCTTGGAGAATACGGATTTTATGAAAGTTCAACCATGCTATGCTTTCTTGAGAAACAAATGCACGTGAAGGTGTGCACAGGAAGATGTGCTGTGTCCACTGCACTGGTGAGGAGCCAGGCCGCAGTAACTTCCTGCCTGTGCTGTCTGAGAGCATTGGAGAACCGTCTCCACCGCGGGCTCAGAAGGCAGCTCTGCTAGGTGTTTCTGAACCCTGGTCACCTTTGGTCTGTGCAGAACCTGCGCTGGATGGCCCCCGAGGTGTTCACACAGTGCACGCGCTACACCATCAAGGCTGATGTCTTCAGTTACGCCCTGTGTCTGTGGGAGCTCCTAACAGGAGAAATTCCATTCGCTCATCTGAAGCCAGGTAGGACTGCTGCACCATGCAGTTCTGGTTTTCTAATTCAACATGACTGACAGAAAGCATGTACCACATCCGTCCTCCCAAAGATAATTATTCATAGTGGGTGGCAAGAGAATTTGTGTTGCTTGAAGGTAAGCATCCTACTCACAAAACGTAACGGCCTCACTTTGGATTTAAACCAGGTGTGTATCTAATTGTACAGGATGTTTTATTCAGGTTTAGGGCTTTGATTCATCTATTTCTGATAAAACAATAAAATGATAGTTGCCCTGAGTACAGATGGACAGCTGAAGTGTGCACACTTTGAGCTTAGATTTTAGAAGTGTCTTTTAAATGTACCTTGGGATAAGTGTGTGGCAATGTAGAAATAACCAGTCAAGGCTGAAAACACATTCCTAATAATTTTGCATTAGGTGTGACTACATTCTAAAAATCAATTTTTTTGAGTGAACCTAATTATCACTGATGGTATAAATTATACTCCATTTCCATGTAAAATGTGGAAAAGAGAAATTTAATCGGGAGAAAACTGTGCATATAACAGACTCAAGATCAACTGTGCTTGAACACATGTATGCAGGGACAGACTCAGAGGCCAGAAGAGAGCACTGTGTGGCCCCATCTATCACCTTCTGCCTACCCCTGTGATGAGATATCTCCTTGAGCTTGGGCTTGTGTCTTGAAACAATCCAGCTCCAGCAATCCTTCTTTCTCTACCCTTCAAGCAGCAGGGGTGCTGGACTTGGACTTGTTCCAGGGGTGCTGGACTTGGACTTGTTCCAGGGGTGCTGGACTTGTTAATTACAGGGGTTCTGGATTTCTTACAGGGGTGCCAGGATCTGAACTCTGGGCCTCACGATGGAAGAGCTAGGGGTCTTAACTGTTGATCCATTTTTTCCTAACCCCCGAATCTATTTTATCTGTGTATCTTACTATTTCCAGTGTTCTCCTGTCTTCTCACACTGGATCTGAAGATATTTAAAGACCTTGTGTCAGGAGAGCTAAGCCTGTTTCACATACAGATTTGGACTGAAATTTGACATGAACCCGTTGCCAGCTATGATGGTCACCCTGTAACAGCACACCACAGGGTAAAATCAAAATGCTTCAAAGATCTTAACCAAGATCAGCATACATATCAGCATTGATGGACAGAGGGAGCGCCTATGCCTAACACTCTTGTCATGTTGATTATTCTCTAGAGGGCTCCAATGCTTTCCATGACTTCTGGTCTTTGGTTATGTTTCATGAGTCAACTAATGATGTCACAGCCTCTTGCTCTTTCAAGAGGTCAAAGGTTTCTTGTGAGCTGGACCAATAACACCATTTGGAGGCCATAGTTACTATTTGTGGCTGCTCTGTTGCCTGAGTGTGCATCTTATAATGACATCTGGGTATTTGACAATTTCAATCTAATTCTAGATATATGTGGTATCTCCTCCTTTAATAGAGACCTGTCTGCCTTTTCCTAATGCCACATATTAGTCCATTCATCTGGTCCTGGTAATTTCAATCTTGTAAATATCTACCATTTACCATCCTCTACCACCTGTGCAGTTCAAACTATAATATTTCATTTAAATTGCTGCTATAGTATCCTTGAAGTCAACCTTATTGGGGCCTAACAGAAAAAAAAATGCTTTTTAGGTAAACAGTCAATGAATCTTGTAACTATGTGTAGTAGTATATCCATAATCCCTTAGGTACAGCACCTTTGCACACTGCACAATATTCTGTGACACTTTCTTGAAACAATGCCCTTTCCCCAGCTCAGCCTGCCATTGATAGCCTGATTTCTGCATCTACTTCTCCAAGAATATAACAGAAAGAGGGTCACATTACCCTGTTTATCTGTAACCCATTTTTTCTCACTTCTGTATAATAAATTTGATGGTGCAAAGGTCAGCTGGTAACCTTTTAGCTACTCTTGTTTAGGGCTGTGGTGATAAGAATTACCAAAGCTTTCAGGGCCTTTATACTTATTGTGATTTCTCTTATGCATTCGTTCAAATATAAGAGACTGACTCCTGGACCTAGTAATAAACTTTCCATGTTCTGTATATTATCAACACATAGGTAGAGTCTGATAATGCATGCTGAAATATATAGCACATTAGCCATTTAATCTTTGGTGTGCTTGGAGAATCTTAATATTACTAACACTATCCTATAATTACTAGCTTTGATAACCCATTAATATATATATCTGACATCACTGTTCTTTCTTTCCTGGAGTATTTTCATGTCATCTTAGTATTTAGCTGTAAGACTGACTTGACCCTAGATGGAATCTAATGTGTGGCGGGAATAACATCTCTCTCCTTTGTGAACTGCTCAGTAGGGCTTGTGAAAAAGACTAGAGACTTGTCATTTCAAGAAAATCCCTCTTATCAAACTTTCTAACATTTTAATGTCTTATCCAAATTATTCACAGACATATTTTCTTTTTCTGTGGCATCTTATACAAAAATTTGACAGGCTCAGGTTTCATAAGTATAAGATATGCTTTGCATTTTATGGTTTATGTGTGGGATGAATTTGCTATTTTTTGTTTAGTTGTTTTTTTTTAAGTATCAGTGTTCAATTGTTTCAGTATGATTTTTGAGTAACTGTTTTTTTTTCAATAAATTATTTTAGTACTTTGTCAAGGATCAATCAAAACTATTTATCTATGTATTTGACACTTTTGTGTCACCGATCTTGTCCACATGTACACCACTGCCACTGTTAATAGCTGCCATCCAATCAACATCAGACTTCCAACTTTGTCCTTTGTAAACATTGCTTTAGTAACGTGGGTTACTTTACTTCCAGTTAACTTTAGAAGCGGCTTGTCTGCTCTGTAAAAGGAAGCCTGGAGAATGAAGCCCAGTGCATTTGGACCTTAGACTTCATGAACTCTAGATAAATCTGTGTTTCAATCATAGTGTTCTCAGGAAGCTCAGCCTGTCTCTCCCTTTGCTTAGATCTACTTGAATTTCTTTCAAGGAACTTGTAGTGTTACACAAACCTTACCCAAAATATAGATGTAACTATGAAGTTTTATTTTCACATGCCATTTGTTACGTTTTAGTTTAATTTCTTAAAAATTTTATGCTCAATTCCCACCCCTCATTCTCCTCTCTCAACGCCTTCCATGCCCTCCAATCCATCTCAAATCCATGACTACTTATTCTTTAATTACTATTACATATAAATATGTGCACTTATACATATACGTAAACAACCTATTTAGCCCATCTAGTCATGCTTATATGAACTTGTGATTAGAGATGACCCCATGGGACTAGATAGCCTATCAAGGGGCTCAGCCCTGGAGGAGATGGATTCTCCCTCCTCAGCATCCATTAATTGTCTATTTATGTCCATCTAGAGGTGGATCCTTGTGAGAGTCTCTCCACATACATCTTTTCTTCTGTCTCTTCCTCTGTCCATCTTTCTTTTACTCTTACTTTCTTTTGGCGATCAGTTGTTATTTTTAATATATTTTTTTAATTATCTGGCATGCAGCCACTTACCTTCAGCTCTACTACACAGTGCATTCCTAATTTTTCATGCAGAATATGCCACAGTATTTGGATTGGTTGGCTTGTTGTTGTTGTTGTTGTTGTTGTTTTTATTTGTTTGTTGTTTAATTGGTTGCTGCTTGGTTTGTTATTGATGGATTTGCTGTTATTGGTTGGTTGGTTGGCTATTGGTTGGTTATTAATTACTGGTTAATTGATTGTTGGTTGTTTGGTAGGTTTACTGTTATTTATTGGTTGTGTTTTTGTTGTTTTGGTATTGGTTGGTTATTGATTGGTTTGTTGGTTGGTTGATGCTCAGTTGTTGTTTATTGGTTTGTTGGTTGGTTTTGGTTGGTTAGTTATTGGTGGGTTATTGGTTGGTTGTTGATTGTTGGTTACTGGTTAGTTGGTTGTTTGTTGTTTGTTTATTTGTTGGTTAGTTGCATCATTGGTTTATGGTTGGTTGGATGGAATGCTGCACTTTGCCATCAGTTTTGACCTCCATCTTTTTGTAACCAATCATTAGTTTTGGCATTCTCATTTGTATGGATTTTTCTGTTTATTTGCATGACATCCTTCTTTGAGATCCTGTATGTTTATACTGTGTTCTCACAATAACAAAGCTATTACAAAGCCATCTCTTTATATGTCCAAAAATTCCTTGAAAAAATTTCCCAATACCCTTAGCCATCAGGAAAATACTACAAAACGAAGTATCCCAATTCTGGTTAGCATGGCTTTATCAAAATTACAGAAAGTAAAAAGTGTTGTGGATTTGGAGGAAAACCAGCTTGAATATCTTTTCAATAGGAATATAAATTATTAGAGCCATTGTGGAAGTACCTTAATAGAAAATAGAACTATGATATTAACTTGTGTTCCCTCCATGGGGCATATATCTGAAAAGAACTAAATTAGCATTCTAAAGAAAAAATAGTATCCTGTCTATGGCAGCAACATTCACAATGCTGAGATATGGAGCTAGCTCCGGCGTTCAGAGAAATGGTTAAAGGAAGTGTGATTACCCCATACATAGAGTGAAATATCATTTACTGATAAAGAAGAATGAAATACTGTCACCCCAGCAAAATGGATAGAACTAGAGGGCATCATGTCCAGTGAAATAAGACAGATTTAGGAAGGGAGAGGAGCAAAGGAAATTGAATCATGAGTACGAGTACGGAAGCAGAAGGAATAAGTTGTGGTTTTCCAAAGCACACCAAGTGACTATCAGTCACAATAAGCTATTGCATATTTTATGAGAGTTCCCCAAAGGCTGCAAACATGAAGAACTGCTAAGAAGAGGGAAGTGAGTGCCAGCTACCTAGTTCAGTTAGCGCATGGTCCTGTGCGTGCAAGTGTTTCATTAATGTGCACAATTAATACATGTTAATACATGATGATTAACATGTATTAATTGCATGTGTTTCCAACCACATCATTATATGCGCAATTAATACATGTTAATCAAGAAGTCAATACGCACAGTAAACCATGCAGAAGAAGCCTCTTATAACTATCCCTGCTTTCCTCACCAGTCTCCCTCTTACTACACCCTTCCTATAACCACTGGTCTTCACTCCTCCCTCTCTGCTTCCCCATTCCCATGTAATTCAGGTATATCAGTTCCTTCTCTGAATCACTTTTCCTGACACCCTGTACTGTTCACACTGTTCACTGTTCACACTGACACCC
>JANHMN010000001.1:4467522-4493761 GCA_030674055.1 Rhabdomys pumilio
GATAGATAGATAGATAGATAGATAGATAGATAGATAGATAGATAGATAGATGATACATAGATGGATGATAGATGATAGACAGAGATATGAGAGATGGTTAATAGATTATTGGTTGATTGATAGGTGATATAAGATAAATTATTGATATGTGATAGGATTGATAATAAACACAAAATAGGAATGAGAGAAGTTGTTTTGGGACTTTGGTCACACGATTTTGAATTTTGTGAAGCCTTGCAGTCTGCCATCTGACATCTGTGAAGCATGTGATTCAATATGACTGCAAAGTGCTGAGAAGCACTAGGGTGACTTTGCACCTATCAGGGCATGAGTGTCTAGGAACCAAGGTCCTGCTGTTGAAGAGCAGGAGAGCACAGATGTCTACATTTCGTAATTCACCTGCCTCCTCTGCCTCCTCATTCTTTTGGGCCCCCAGAAGACTGGATGACACCTGCCTGAACTGAGAGTGGATTATCTTTGCTGCATCTATTTGTCACGATGCTAGTCTCCTCTAGAAACACCTGACATGCCCAGACATAGCATTTTGTGATCTTTCTGTCATCCCTTAAGCAAGCTAAGTTAATACTGCCATAAGTCTTGTGCATGTCAGCAATAGAAGCCCCTGTAGATTTTTTTAATTTTTTTACTGATTATTTTATTTATTTACATTTTAAATATTATCCTCTTTCCCAGTTTTTCCTCTTCAAACTCCCTATTCAATTCCCCCTACCCTGCTTCTATGAGGGTGCTCCCACACCCACCTACCCATTCCTGTCTCACTGTCCTAACATTCCTCTACACTGGAGCATCGAGCCTTCACAGGACCAAGGGCCTCCACTCCCACTGATGCCAGATAAGGCCTCTTCAGCTCCATCAGTCCTTCCCCTAACTCCTCCACTGGGGTCACTGTGCTCAGTCTGATGGTTGGCTGCGAGCATCTGCATCTGTATTGGTCAGGATTTGGTAGAGTCTCCCAGGAAACAGCTGTATCAGGCTCCTGTCAGCAAGTACTTCTTAGCATCTGCAATAGTGTGAATTTATTTATAGTTGGCAAAAGATGGGTTGGAGTTCAGACCAGGAGACCAGATCTTCTTTAGAAACATGAAACATTCTAACTGGAGCGGTGGCTTGGTCAGAAATGAGAAAGTTGGTTTGGAAGAAGTAAGCAAAAACTTTCCAATAAATTGAAGTTGTAATGTATGAGGAAGTAAAAGTCAAAGATACATGATGACTATAGGAAAAGAACAGAGCTGTGAGAAGAGACTCTATTACAAAAAGAAAGAGCCAAGCTGTCAAGCCAAGCAGAAAGTGAGCTGAGCATGGTGCCAGTTACCTGGCTAGTAAGAGCTTCCCTGGATGTGATTCAGAGAAAGAAACCAACACCTGCTTCCTGGATTTGATTTCTCTCCTGGGCTCATGTCCTCTAATACATCAGTAGTGACAAAAGGATCCCAGATCAGTTAAATATATACTTTACCTAATCCTATGTAGTCCCCAGCTACTGATTCATGTATATCATCCTGAAATCTGTTTGAATTAAAAAAAAATAAGAGAGAGAGCCTCTTGTTTTTCTTTCATTTTCTTTTTTCCTCTATGATGCCAGCTGGTTTCACAGAGAAATGCAACTGTGTCCTGGGTTCCTTGATGCTGAACTCTTGCTAAGTCTGGGAGGCACCAGCAAATTAAGAGCATCTGACAGTTTATTGTAGCCAGGTTTCATGAGAAAGACTTCACATTGAAGGTTTAATTTAGAGTCATGAACTGAAAATCCCAGAACCAAACTCAGTCTGCAAGTCTTGTGGGGCATCTACACACAGCCTTTAAAAGAATGAATAATCTTTTATTGTTGAGAATAGTTTTCACTATCCTGAATTTTTTGTTATTCCAAATGAATTTAAGAATTGTTCTTTCTAACTCTGTTCACAGAGTTGGAATTGAGTTGGAATTTTGATGGGGATTGCATTGAATCTGTAGATTGCTCTCAGCAAGATGGCCATTTTTACTATATAAATCCTGCCAATCCATGAGCATGGGAAATCTTTCCATCTTCTGAGATCTTCTTCAAATTCTTTCCTCAGAGACTTGAAGTTCTTGTCATACAGATCTTTCACTTGCTTGGTTAGATTCACACCAAGGTATTTTAAATTATTTGTGACTATTGTGAAGGGTATCATTTCCCTAATTTCTTTCTCAGTCTGCTTTTCTTTGAGTAGAGGAAGGCTACTATTTTGTTTGAAGTAATTTTATATCCAGTCATTTTGCTGAAGTCGTTTATCAAGTTTAGGAGTTCTCAGGGGGAAGTTTTGGGGTCACTTAAGTATACTATCATATCATCTGCAAATAGTGATATTTTGACTTCTTCCTTTCTAATTTGTATCCCTTTGACCTCCTTTTGTTGTCTAATTGCTCTGGCTACGACTTCAAGCACTATGTTGAATAGGTAGGGTGAGAGACAGCCTTGTCTAGTCCCTGATTTTAGTGAGATTGCTTCAAGTTTCTTTCCACTTAGTTTGATGTTGGCTACTGGTTTGCTGTATATTGCTTTTACTATGTTTAGGTATGGGCCTTGAATTCCTGATCTTTCCAAGACTTTTACCCTAAAGAGATGCTGAATTTTGTCAAGTGCTTTCTCAGCATCTAGTGAGATGATCATGAGGGTTTTTTTCTTTGAGTTTGTTTCTGTAGTGGATTATGTTGATGGATTTCCGAATATTGAACCAACCCTGCAGTCCTGAGATAAAGCTTACTTGATGATTGTTTTGATATGTTCTTGGATTTGGTTTGCAAGAACTTTATTGAGTATTTTTTTTGCATCAATATTCATATGGGAGATTGGTCTGAATTCTCTTTCTTTGTTGGGTCTTTGTGTGGTTTAGGTACGAGCTAAACAAACAATTCTCAACTGAGGCAACTCGAATGGCCTAGAAGCACATAAAGAAATGTTCAACATCCTTAGTCATCTGGGAAATGCAAATCAAAACAACCCTGAGATACTACCTCACACCAATCAGAATGGCTAAGATCAAAAACTCAGGGGATAGCAGATGCTGGTGAGGATGTGGAGAAAGAAGAACACTCTTCCATTGTTGGTGGGACTGCAAGCTGGTACAACCACTCTGGAAATCAGTCTGGCGGTTCCTCAGAAAATTGGACATAGTATTACCCTGAGAACCCAGTTATGCAACTTCTGGGCATATACCCAAAAGATGCTCCAACATATAAAAAGGACACATGTTCCACTATATTTATAGCAGCCTTATTTATAATAGCCAAAAGCTGGAAAGAACCCAGATGTCCTTCAACAAAGGAATTGATACAGAAAATGTGGTACATTTACACAATGGAGTATTAAAAACAATGAATTCATGAAATTCTTAGGCAAATGGATGGAACTAGAACATATCATCCTGAGTGAGGTAGCCCAATCACAAAAACCACACATAGTATGCAATCACTGATAAGTGGGTATTAGCTCCAAAGCTCACAATACCTAAGATATAATGCATAGACCACATGAAACTCAAGAAGAAGAAAGACCAAAATATGGGTGCTTCACTCCTTCTTTGGAGTAACAAAATACTCAAGGGAGCAAAGACAGAGACAAAGTGTGGGATAGAGACAGAAGAAGAGGCTGTCTGGAGACTGTTCTACCTGGGGATCCATCCCATGTGCAGTCAACAAACACAGACACTGTTGTGGATGCCAGAGAGTTTATGCTGACAGGAGCCTGATAGACCTGTCTCCTGAGAGGCTCTGCCAGAATCTGACAGAGGCAGATGCTCATAGCTAACTATTGAACTGATCATGGGATCCCCGATGGAGAAGGTAGAAGACTGAAGGAGCTGAAGGGATTGGTGGCCCCATGGGAAGATCAACAATACCAACCAACCAGAGCTCCCAGGGTCTAAACCACCAGCCTAGGAACATGCATGGAATGACCCATGGCTCCAGCTGTATATACAGTAAAAGATGCCCTTGTCAGGCATTGGTGGAAGAGGAGGTCCTTGGTTCTCTGAAGACGGGGTGCCCCAGTGTTGGGGAATTCAAGGGCAGGGAGGATGGAATGGGTAAATGGGTGGGGGTACACCCTCATAGAAGCAGTGGGAGGGAGGACAGGATAAGGCGTTCCTGGGGTTGGGGGAAAAAGGGATAACATCTGAAATGTAAATAAGTAGAATATCCAATTAAAAAAAGAATGAACGGCAGCATATGTAGAGACTTTGTTATCCCACAGGATGTTTGTGTGTGTGTACTCATTGAGTCCCCTGGTCCTTTTCAATTAGTGCTTCATTATGTCCTCCTCCCTACATGATCTGGATCCTAACATGTCCTAAATATAATAATCTTAGATTGGATACCACACTAACAGTATGTAACGGTAGCAGGGAAATTGAGCGGGTTAAGTCCCATGTTTGCTGTGGTAATCCTTATCAGTTTATCACTGAAGTGAGGCGAGCCAGCAAGTCACTTCTTGCATGCCAGAAAGAACTGCATTGGTCCAGTAGATGCAGCTCTCTGCCAAACTGTAGCTAACACCAACACTCTGGTGCTTCACTGTGCTAGTGGAGAGTGCACGGAGGGCAAGCGACAGTACTGCTTACTCTACTCCTGACCATTCGAATGAGCACAGGATGTGGTTTTAAAAATTAAGGCATGCTTAGTACCGTCCAGGACTGCACAATCTCATGGTACCTCCTATGCTGCTCACTCAGGAGGTGTGTTGCTGAAAAGCACAAATTTAACAGAGTGTACTTTATCTATTCCAGTGAATGTGGGACACTATTGCCTTCATTGTAATAACCTAGGCCATGAGAAACTATGGCATGCCATCAGCTGCACTTTGAAGAACATGTGCTCACAATCTTTTATAAACTTTATCTTTGTCAATACTTACTGACACTTTTACTTTCTCCACTCTCCTCCCCACCTTGTGTGAGTGTGTGTGTGTGTGTGTGTGTGTGTGTGTGTGTGTGTGTGTGTGTGTTACATACCCCATGCATGGAGGCCAGAGAAAAAGGCATCAGCGTCTTCCTCCATCATTTACTTTTGT
The DNA here is from genome assembly GCA_030674055.1 of Rhabdomys pumilio. Classification (NCBI taxonomy): domain Eukaryota; kingdom Metazoa; phylum Chordata; class Mammalia; order Rodentia; family Muridae; genus Rhabdomys; species Rhabdomys pumilio. The sequence continues at coordinate 4,472,573 of JANHMN010000001.1, forward strand.
TTTTGAGACAGGGTCTCTCTCACTGAAACTAAAGCTCACCATTTTGACTGGATTTCATGACAAACAAGTTCTGAGATCTGCCTGTTCTTGTCCTACCCAACACAGGGGTTGTAATCATGTGTTGCTCACATGCTAAGCCATGCATAGATTTTTACATGGGTGCTGGGGATTTGAAATCAAGTCCATTAATGTTCACAGCAAGCGTTTTTTCCCGTAGATCCCCTACCCCACACCTTTTTACTCTCCTTACAACAGAAATATTTGTTTAATTTTTACAAAATAAGACAGTGAGGGATCACACTAAGAGTTCAAAATCCAGTACACAATTATGTATCAGTTTGAACTAGATAATCCATTTTATAATGGAAAGTTGCAATGCCACTCTTACCACAGGGCCATGTTGCATATGAGTTGATGTGAACAAGGCTGTTGGTAGCCTTAACAATCGCAAGAACTCACTGTAACGTCTGACTTTCTATTCATACCCAAAGACAACCTTAAAAAGCCCTCAGACCTCTGAGGGTCTAAATAAAGCAATAGACAATCCATGATGTTTTAACAACTAACCTTCTGGGTTCAGATTAAAACAGATCCCTTGAACTCTTAGATTTGTTGTTAAGAGTAACAGCGGCTAGCTAACACTTAGCAGGGCCAACATCATGCTGATGTGTGTCAGTGAAGACTGAGTCCTGCATTGTGGGGTTTGTTAGGACAAGCATAGATGTCACATTATAGTGACGGCACACACAAGGCCCTGAGCCCATAATTGTCACCATCAAATTGGCTCTTGCCCACTGAATCTCATGCTTAACAAACTTATTACTTGCTGAAACAAAGGGCTTAATTGGCTCTCCCAGGGAGTTTAGAACAATGCCAGCCACAGTTAGGCCTCCAGTTCCCCTTGAAGGACATTCCCTCATGGCCACGAAGCTTGCAGAAACCTTCACCAAAGGCTTTGGATAAAACATTATTGGGTGAGTTTACCACAAGGTCTTAACAATTCTCATGACTATGTTGTAATTTAATAGCCCACTGGACATAGTACTCATCCACAGTGCCTCTGGATGCTAGGCATTGAGCTTTCTTCTGAAGCATAATAATAAGTTTAATAATCATTAACATTAATCCTTCCTTTCACTCATTCAGCAGATGTTTATGGAGTCTAACATTGAGGCCAATAGGTACTTCTGGTCAAATATCATTCTGACTCCTCACATCACTATCTGTTCAGCCTGTTCTGTTTTAATGTTTGTTTTTGCCAGTTTACTACACTATGCACTGCTGTCAGGACCAGGAGGAGATGTAGTCCCTGACCTAAGAAAGCTTGTAAGTGCCACAAAGAGTCAAATAAGTAACCAGGCAATGAAGTGTGACTCAGTAGACCTCTCTGTCGTGTGAGATGAAGCAGAAGTGTTTGGGAAAGATCCAAGCCAGAGTCCCTCTATGCCAACCTCCAGAACAACACATCCCACCAAGGAGAAGCAGATAGATGAGAAAAGCCATGGGTAGATGGGAAAATCCACATTGAAGAAGTTAAAAGCCAAACATGAAAACATTGGCAAATGTAGTGAATTCACTTATCACATTTTATTGAAAATAATGACACCAGGTTCCCACTTAGATTGTTATGCCTATAGAATATTCAGTGCCTTCTTACTTTTAATTTATTAATATTGTGTGTTTGAGTGTGGGTGCAATTGTGTAGCACTGGCATACATGTTGGGGACATGGGAGAACTTCTTAGAATCACTTTGTCTTTCCATTCTGGGTTCTGTTGATGGAACTCAAGTCACCAGGCTTTTGTGATAAGAGCTTTTATCAGCTGAGCAATCTCCAGCCCAATGAGTAGCTTTTGCTGTAGGAATTTGGGAAGGAAGGTTGTCACCGGCTGTACATGGCATGTTTTCAGAGATGACACTGATAAACTAGATTCATGTCATCCCTTGAGAAGGTGTTGATAGACACAGAACAATTTGAGTTCTTGGCAGAAGAGACTCTCAGGACTGACTTACAATATTATGTTAAAGTCTCATTACTCAGGATAATGTGAGTAGGAAAAAACTATTCTGAAGCCTAGTGCCATTCAATATGGAGACCCCTGAGCATAACTATTTCTATTTAAAACTGTGTTAATTGATGAAACTGCAAATCAAGTTCCTCGGTAACATTTTCATGACATAAGTACCCAGTAGCACTCTGCTTACACGCTGAACAGTGCAGAAAGACATCATCTCACTGCTGCAGACAGGTCTGGGGGCAGCAGAGGTCTGGGGGCAGCAGAGGTCGGGGTCAGCAAAGGTCTGGGGGCAGCTCTACACCATTCAGAAGGACATCCCACTGCTGCACAGAGGTCTGGGAGTAGTTATACACAGCCCAATAGCATCATGTACTCAGGGAAGAACTTTAAAAATAATTACACAATGAGATTTTTTCTTTTTTAATATGGACTTATTTTCTTTAAATGGCAAAGTTCTTTTTTTTAAATGAAAGCAGAAATCAACATTTTCACAAATCATTTCATATATTTTCTGTAAGAATCAGAGAAGACTTCATGAATGGGCTGACAGTCATGTCCCTGGACCTAAGTAGCAGGAAATTCCCCAGCTGTCAAAACAGCCTGCTACAGGCAAGACTGACCAACCATCTAAAAGTGGCAAGCTATGGTACCCACATTTAAGAAGAGGTGATAATGAGAACCCTCATGACCAAGATTAGAGCAGAGGAAACTCCAAAGGCTTGCAGTCGCTTTAAATTATGAAGAATGAAAAATGGGCTTTTCAGACACACTACCAAGAAGCAGATAAATTACTCTCACATTTGATCTCATAACATAAAAGAGCTACTGAAGGAGATGCTGGGGACGGGCATCAGTTTAACCCTTTCTGAGGACAGTCCCTCTACACCCACGAGGAGACCTGTAATTGAACACATTCACTGGACTGATTTCTGTGCATGTCCTGGAGCTGAGTCGGCACAAATTAGTCATCAGGTAACAGTCATAAAATTAATGAAAGCATGCATCTATCTCTTTGGCAGCTCTGACTTACTTAATCTTTGGAGGAACTAAAAATAGTTCAAAATAACCAATCAAGGGATTCCAGTTCCATACTAGGTGAGCTAAGCAAGATGCTTTGATATATAAGAACACAGTCTAAACAACATGGAACCATATAGCTGCTTTTTGAAAAGAACTTTTCTCTGATGTTGTGGTGGCAACAATCTTTACACTCCCTGGTGAGAACATCAGCTAATACAGCTGTTTAGGAACACAGCTTTACTAATATGAGCTAGTTGAAAGCATTCATGTCATTTGAGAGGTTATTTTCACCCCTTAATATATCATAAATGTCTCACCTATAATATATAAAATTCCCATTAAAAATATTCTTTGAAGAATTTCAAATAACCTAAAATTGAGAAGTGATTAAGTAAATCACAGTAAATGCAGTCATTAAAATGTGTTAACACATAGTTTTAATAACATGGAAAATGCTTAATTGCTTAATGCTTTAATTTATGAAAAAATACTCCATAATCATATGTCAACATAGTCTCAATCATAGACAGAAAAGAGAAATTCTCAAAATATTTTAACAAATATTTTGACAAATATCATTCACCTGTAATTTATTTTCCAGAATCATAGGAAAGAAGCAGACAATCGCTTTCCATAATTGATATCAAAACCAAAAAAAAAAAGAAAAAACAAACCTAAAAAGTGTCAGAGGAGATGACTCTGGTCAGTTTAACTCATTTTATGGATAGAATAGTCTTTTTCTTGAAAATAGTATTTTACATTTTCTAATTCCCTTATTTTTCAAATTTCTACAAAGAATGAGTATTAATTTTGCAATTGGTAAAATTAGGTCTTAATTCAGAATAACCCAAAAAAGCAGTAAATTTAAGTTACATTGAGTGTAACTTCACTGGATCTGCTGAGATTGGAAGGATAGACAAAATTCAGCGGATGTAGATTTTGGTACAGAAGGAGGTGCTGTTGATAATCACAGCAGTAGGGATGTGAAACTTGTAGTCAGGCAGGACCAACCCCCCAGTGGATAGATAAGGACACCAACCCACCCACAAAACATTCAACCTACAATTTGTCCTGGATACAAGAAATACAGGGACAAAGTTGGAGCAGAAACAGAGGGAACTGGCCAACCAATAATTGGACCAACTAAAGACCCATCCCATGGGCAAGCAACATTCCCTGACACTATTAATGATGCTCTGTTATGCTTGCAGACTGGAGCCTAGCATGGCTGTCCTCTGAGAGGCTCCACCCAGCAGCTGACTGAAACAGATGCAGAGGCCTAGAGTCAAATATTGGACAGAGCTCGGGGAGTTGGGGGAAGGTGCAAGGGTCCCAGAGGGGATAGGAACTCCACAGGAAGACAGAATCAAATGACCTGGACCTTTGGAGGCTGAACCACCAACCAAGGAACATACAGGGACAGGACCTAGCCACCCTGTGCACATATTCAGCAGATGTGCAGCTTGGTCTCCCTGCAGGTCCCCCAACACCTGGAGCAGGTGCTGTTCCTAAAGCTGTTGCCTGTCTGAGGAATCTGTTACCCAACAGGGATGCCTTGTCTGGTCTCAGTGAGAGAGGATGTGCCTATCCTCTCAGATACTTGATGTGCCAGGGTCGAGGCATACCCAGACAGGGCCTCTACACTCTCAGAGAAGATGAGGAGGCGGTTGGGGAAAGGGGCTGTGTGAGGAGGAGAATCAGGAGTAGGGGAGGCAGTGATCAGGACTTAAAGTAAATAAATAGACTAATAGAGACAGAGAGAGAGAGAGAGAGAGAGAGAGAGAGAGAGAGAGAGAGAGAGAGGATGTTATCCCAAAGCTGGTAAGTTACAGGCCAATGCTACTTCACCACATACTAGAGCCAGAATGTATGATAATCTTTAAGTCTCTCCTCCCTTTAGTGTGAAACATTTTTAACCATCAGAGAATAACGTGTTATTTGCCAGTTTCATTATTGTGTATATTGAAAAAGGAGGGACTCTGGAACAAAAAAGCTCATACCACTGTGGCTTATTTTTTAAATGGTAATAATTACAAATTTATCCCAGGCTTAAACATTAGTACTTGCTTTGAATGATTTTCCAAAGTACTTGAATTTATACCTTTATCTACCATGATACTTTGATACAAAAAACCAACCAACCAAACAACCAAACAAACAAAAAACACTTAAAGAATCCATATACTTACCTTTCAGGTGATATGGAAATCAGTGGTTGAAAACAGAGAAATACAAAGCAATCGCGATTAGAATGATTTATATAGGGTCAGATGCTCCAGAGACTAGGCCTCTGAGGCCACCAATTATAGGGTTTCTTTAGACTGTAACATGAGACTTTGAGGTGATAAAGGCACTTGCTGGTCTCTGGTGTAGATGACTGATAGAAACACCTTATACTTTGCTTTGAACCTCATTTTAGAAAAGTAATGTACCTTTTTAGTTGTCCTGTTTAGATTAATATTATGAATTTGCATTCATTGAACATACACCAAATTATGTAATTGCAGTAACTAGCACTTTGCTTAGCACACGTGTGTGGAAATTTTGTATGAAAGAACGAGCACAGTGCAGAAGCCTGTTATATATGGCCCAGGGACAGCAGTTGGCACAGGATTGAATACATTACCACAAGTAGACTTAATGAGTTGATGCTAATTTAATACATTCTTTATCTCACTCTAGCTTGATAAGAACAGTAATACTCAACTTTAGAGATGTTGACCCAGTGCTGAGCTCTTAATAGGTGCTCAGTGACACTGAATGGACAAATTTGTAGCACAGGACATATTCCATCTGACTACTTGTTTCAGTTTTCAGTTAGCGTAGATTCTGTAAATCCAAATGCACATTAAATCCTGTTTTCCTAAGCCAGCTGTGATGGCGAATGCCTTTAGTCCCAGCCCTTGGGAGACAAAGGCAAGTGCGTCTCTGAATTCAAGACCAGCCTGGTCTACAGAGCTACTTCTAGGACAGTCAGAGCTACAAAGTGAGACCTTGTTTCAAAAACCAAAAATTTTAAAAAAATCTGTTCCTGAGATTACGGCATCTAAAGCATTTGTAGAAAATCATTGTCACTGCTGGTTTGAACGTTGGTATTTCCTTTTGCCTTTGCCTTTGATGCTGGCTTGTACTGTCTCTTCATTATGTGTGGTGGTAATGGGATATGCAGCTCTACGTGAATCTTAAGACCTCCTCAGTGATTAATTGTTCAGAGCCATTACGTGAACTGTTTGGTTGGATTTGGCTGGGTGTAGCAGTTATTGTACCTCAAGAGATCAAAAGACTTCTTACAAGTATCTTCCAAAAGTAGCAAGTGCTATGGTCCTAGTCAAATGCATATGTACATTGTCACAGAGCAAAGTTAACTGAAATTGGCTGCTATGTTTTATATAATCACTTCCGCAAGAGCCCATTTTTGGATACTAATATTTGATATGGTTAATTCTTATTAATTTGTTGGAATTGTTTATTAATAATGCAAATAGATAACTTTAATTTTCCACAAGTAACATTTCACTGTTAATGGTTTGAGATGGATGATAAGCAAACCAATCTGAAATAAAATATGAACATGTGCCATTGTATTGTAACACTATACACTTTCTTGACAGTTAAATTTTAAGAAATGTTTTTTGTAGCATGTATTGTATATGTTTATAGTATATGTAGTAAATAAAAGTATGGCCAAATGTTTGGCTTGGTGATCTTTGGAAGAAAACAAAAAACAAAAAACACAAAGCAATCGTGAGTCTACAATGCCATGCTGCACGGATCTGAGAGAATCATGACCTGGAAGGCCATGCTGCTAGACAGGACAGGGGGATTTCATCAATGTTCAGCTCCAGTGCACTCATGAGTGTGAGCTGTCCTCTCCCAGTTAACCAACAGGTACTTCTGAAAGATTAAGATTCAAAATCCTATTGTTCCTAATACATATGTTTCTAAAGCAGTACAGATGCCTTCTTATCTGTCTAGTGCAGCGGTAATCCATGCACCATAACATCAGCGCATTAACCTTGTATTTATGACATTGTAAAGTCTTGAAAATTATTGTTACACTTATTTGCTTATGTGAATACATGTGCGTGTGAGCATGGGTGGAGCTGCCGTGAAAGTCAGAGGACCACCTGCAGGAGTCAGTTCTTTCTTTCCACCACATTGGGATCAGGAATCAAACTCAGATTGATGGCAAACATCTTTACCCACTGAGCCATCTTGCTGGCTGGACACTGTGGAGTTTCATCCAGTCTGTCCTCCAGTCTGTTTTCTGTAGTGTGTGTAAATCTGAATACATCAAACATCCTCAGCTACATGCTCCCTTGTTCCTCTATGTTCTCTCTGCTCTCTGCATAGACCCAACTGTCCAATGGAGAGGAAATAATAAAGATAAATTTAGTACAAACGGTCTACTCATCATTATAGGTAAAGGAGGAAGTCAGTCCAGAGGTCCTGTTGAATCCCATGCACGTTGGCTTTAGATGAGTCTCCTCGCTCTCAATCTTTCTAGAATAAGTGAAGTTCACGTCTTTATTTTGCAGCCGCTGCAGCAGCAGATATGGCGTACCACCACATCAGACCTCCCATCGGCTACTCCATCCCCAAGTCCCTCTCATCTCTGCTGATGCGAGGCTGGAATGCATGTCCCGAAGTGAGTGAGTTTGTTTCTTCTTATGAAATGTGTGGTGCTTCACAGCCTGTTACAGAGTGTGGATGAAACATCTATATCCAGTGTGTGCTGGAGCAGACCAGTGGGAAGAATGACCTGCCTTCTGTGCTTTGGTCTCTAATGGCCCCAGGAAGTCTGAGCAGCTTGATGGCTTTGTTATTGCTCTCTGGTTTTGAAATGTTCCTCACAGTTGGTTAGTAAAAAAGAGTCTTGTGTTTGAGAGGTGACACACAGCCTTATCCCAGCTGCAGTTTGATTGGCTGTGCTTGAGTCACACTGATGAAGCAAACTTGCAGGAAAACCCAGGAGATGAGGTCTTCAGCAGCAACCTGAACCCAGCAACAGCAGCCACAACTGCTCTGCTCTCTGGGTACTCACAGGTTGGCAAGCGAGTCTGTATTGTCTCTCACGCACTGGGAGACAGCAGTGCCTAAGATGGTCTCTGCTATGGCAATCTCCCATCTGCTCAGATCTGCTCACAGCATCACAGGTACAAAGAATGGAGGGCTTGGCCTAGGTTCTGAGCTCCTTGTCCATAACTGCCCAAAGATTTCCACTGTTCACACCAGCACATCTGTTCTAGTCTTTTCTTCAACAGCCTTGATGGCTCACTCTTCCTAAAGGTTTTAACTCCTCAACAAGGAAGCAGATGAGGTGAACTGCTCCTATCTCAAAAAGTACCCCAGAGACAGTCTGATAGAAGGATAAGGGCCTACTTAGACATGGGAAAGAAAGTGTCTGATCTCGCCAATGGGTTTTCATTTGTATTTTGGTTTTACTTTTTGTTTAAGGAAATACCCAAATCAAGTCATTGCCCAACCCACTATGTCTGTAGTCCCTTTCAGAGAAAAAGTAAATGTTCTCACAGGATGTGGTTTAAGTATCTCACAGGATAACCTCCTTTTCTGGCCACTCAATCTGCTGTGTGTTGTGCTGAATTTACAAATTTCTCAAAACTGGCAGGTTAACACCATAATAGCAGAGTTTGTCTTGTTTGTTTGGTCTGGTTTTGTTCATTCGTGTAATCCTAGAACTCAGAACCATACTTTGTAAGTGCTCAAAAAGGTAATATCTGTAGAGTAAATAAACAAATGCTTCTTGTCAGCACCTCCAATTCCATGTCTAGAGTTTAGTGTCTAGAAAGATTTATGTAAAAAATTGCATGACTTAAAATAGTCTGAGGAGTGGTCTTGCAATGTGAACCCTGAGAACATTAACTAGAGATAAATTTACTGAATACCTTATCCAGAATTTCTTATTTTTTATAGGAAGAGAAGAGAGTTGTGTCAAATATATCATGAAATTTATTTGCCCCCCTCTCTGTGTGTGTGTGTGTGTGTGTGTGTGTGTATGTGTGTGTGTGTGTGTGTGTTCAGTAGAAATGTTGTATTACTAAGGAGTGAATTTCACCAGCACAGCACACAAGCTGGCTCTAGTTTCAGGCAGAAAGATGGAGACAAGGTGTCCTTGAACAGTGGAGCTGCCAAGCATTACAACACTGAGCGTTCACTCCAGTGAGTGCAGCCTTGACCCTGCTCTGACGATGTTCTGCTCTTTCCATTGTCTTTACAATGACAAGAAACGTCCTTACCATATCAGGGTGGGTGGTAAGGTGATCGCAACAAGAGACCAACACTCTGATTTTTTTCCTTCAACAATTAGATTATTGAGTCTCTACTGCTGAATCCTGCAGTGTTCTCCTCCATGGATCTGAGGGCTTTAACCATTATGTGGAGATTAAATAAATAAACATTAATAAATTTAGAACTACAAGCCAAGATTAAGGAAGAGTCAATGAAAACGCAAAGTAAGGACAGAGAGTGGGGTCCTTGAAGTCATCCCAGAAATGACATTTGGTCTAAAATCACAATCCACAGACCGGCATTCACTGAGTAAAGATCTGGTGAGAGAATGAACTCATTCATGCTGAGAGAAAACATGTACATCTATTGTGAGCAAAGAGATGAAGGGTTTGCTGGTTTTGACAACTCTGAAGTCAGTGTCAGGTTAAACCTCTAGGCCAGATAGCATTTGATTAAAAGATTTTTAGATGCAAATGACTACCACTATGCCATTCTGCCTGATGCTTCATTTCCGCATTCATTTTTCAAGAATTTCACACATGAGAACTGTATCAACACCATTTCCACTCCATGCTTGCCCCTCTGAAACTCCTACCTAGCCACCCCCAGACTCCCTCTCAAAACTCATGACACAATCTAAGCCCCCAATATCCCAAATTCTGTGGTACTGGCTTAAGTATCTACACTGAATAAAGGCATTTCCAGGCAGTAACAGAAATATATGGAAGTTTGTTTTGTTGTGTTGTTTTTTTAAAACAGGGTCTGTGTAATCATGGCTGGCCTGGAATTTGCGATGTAGACCAGGCTAACTTTGGTAAATAAGGTCAGCCTTTGTAGCTGAAATATGAATTTATACAAGAAATTGTAGATAATTTTAATCTTACCACTAAAGAAGTGAAAATTTATATAATAAAATTTTTTTAAGAAATATATTTGTTAGGTATGAAGGGTTTCTCATTTTTTACTGAAATTGTTGCATGTAACTCTGTCCATGAAGTAACCTCCGGGTTATCTTTGACTGTTGGGCAGCACATTATTTGCTTCACCCTCATGTCTTTGAGAAAGTAGAGATTCTCCAGGCCCCCATCCTCAGGCTCAGAATGAGCATCCCCGGGATGCAGACTGAAACTATGCCCTCCACAGGCATCCTAGCAGTATGTGCCTGGTAGAGACAGATCTGAAGCATGAAAACTGAAGCAAAGGTTGTGAGGTCAGAACAGCCCCCAGGGGCTGCTGGCACTGTGATCCAGTTGATTATAACAAGCACTTGTGTGGTTGCCATGGGGATTTGGAGGCTAAAAGAAACCTACGATCTGTTACAAAAGACACAGCCTAAGAAAGAGGTGACAGTGTGCAGGGGGCCATCTCTGCTGCCTTCTGAGAGGCAGCCAGTGAGGAAGAGGAGGTTTCACCCCTACAGCCGTAATACTGGTAGCAGCAGCAAAAAGAGAGAACAAGGCTAAGAACCCTTCATTACAGAGCCAGAACTTTTGAGACGTTAGGAAAAATGAAAGATTATACAGAAACAAAGCCATTACCCCATCCCCCTCTCCAAGAAAGCTGTCAGTCAGAACAGAGGAGAGTGACCATACAGGAGGAGAGATAGGTGTTCCTCTCACCTCAGAGGTGTTTTCTACAATGAAGTGGTATCAGGAGAGGAGGGAGGAACAAGCATTTGATAAAGGAGTGAAGCCCAGGTAGAGAGGGTGAATGAAAACAGATAGGGTGAGAACTGAGTCAGAGATGTCTGACTCTTGACAAGACAGAGGAAGGGAGTGTAGGGCACTCAAAACGAGGATGTTTTATCACTTGCTGTCAGATCCACCCCGGAAATAGAAGTGCAGTGGGTGCCAAGAGGTGACTGAATATCCGAGCAACCCCTTAAGCTCATTTAATATTATAAATATTAAGTAAACCTGAAAGGACAGAGAGGCCAGGACAGCTACAAAGATAAGACGGAGGATATTTTCTGTTTAATCTCCTCCCTACCCTGACTACACAATGTAAACTATAGTATTCTGCTCTGCGAACACATAGGCTAAACATCTTACTTGGGTATTAGTAATAAGCTGCCTGAACAGACCTGTAGTTTTCAGGTAAATGTGACTTTCAATGATCGAGGGTTATTCATCATTGCTGCTAAATCCAGTATTTATGAGCACATTTGGTTCCTCTGTGCAAGGAGAGGGTGCTCTCAGCAAACAGCAGTGGCAAGCTCAACTGGAGAGATCAAACCTCCAAAGACTCACGATAATGGCTATTTGGTTTTCAAAGACTTATATTAATAACAACTGGCAATAACGCTCATTAAAATTCCTTTTGTTCTTGAGCCACCGTGTTGCTTCTGAAACCTGTTTGCCCTTCTGAAAGGAAGGAAGCTGAGCTTGCCCTCTTCCGGACTTAGAGGGTTTTTCAAATTTTACAGTTGGCCTGGAAATCTTCAATTATTTCCCCTTAGAGAAATAGCAGGTTTTTTTAAAGACTTCTACTTAAGATCTAAGAAAATTATCGACAAAGCGATTACAAATGGGTAAAATTTACCACTCTGCAGTACAATTAACAAACACGGCTGAATTTTCATTACACCATAATTAAGAAAACAGATCAGGCGCACATGAATCTGTACTCATCAGCACAGAAAGCAAGGTTGTAATAGCACTAATTGAGACGTGCATAACAATTTCCATAAAATAAACGTCACATACAAAATGTTCTCTTCATGTTGAACCTTTCATTCGTTTAAAAATTTTCAAGTCTTTGGTTGATTTTGCAGGACTAAGCAAAAGTTCTCACATCCCAGTCCCTGAAGGAGTCTATTCATTCAACTGTAGGGAGCCTACTCCAGGCTCCATCTTCGATTTCTATGCTATAGCTGACTACGAACATTTTATCACTGGGAATGAAGAATTCCTGGGAAACTATGCCCTGAACACTATATGTTCAGTGTCCACAGAGGCTAGGGATATTTTTGATCCTCCAAGAAGACAGCCTAGATAGGAAATGAATGTTATGCAACTTGCTGTTTTTAATCTCTACTTCTAAAAGTGGTAAGAGTATCCAGTAAACGATGTGTCTACTGAGGTCTTCAAGCAGGACTTTCAGCTCCATTTTCACTGTTCGGAATTAGAGGCACCCCATTTTCTGTCTCAGAATGAATAACATTTACTTCCTGTGAGAGGTAAGGAGCTCCTGGTGTCCCCGCTGACCCAGCAGCTTCCCTGTGTTCCCTGTCATCTCTGTCTGATTGCTTATCTCCAGGGTATCTGCAATGAGGCCCTTCATTGTGAGTTTTCAGATCTCTCTCCTTCTGTAGCATGTTAGTTTCGACTTTACTCAAGTCTTTAATGGAAATTGTCTCCTTGTCAGAGCTGGGATAGCACAACAGAAGTTTCTCCTTCCCTGAACCTTCAAGTGTCTGCTGTCTTTCCTCTGTGGGGCCCTTTTGTGTTGTCCAGCTTTGTGCACTAGAATTTGCATTTCTCTCCTGGAGTGTTTGTCTCAGTGTTCCCATCACTGCCTGAATCCCTGCTGGTTCTCCACCATTACCGCCTGGTGATACACTGTTGCTGTCTGCGCCTCTCCCACTGCAGCTGTGCTGGTGTGGAAGACAGTGCGGCACCATGAATGGCATGTCATTGTAGGGTTGTATCCAGGCAGCGGGAGAGGATACACCATCCTCTACACAAGAAATCTTGTTTCCTACATCAGTCTCTTTCCCATCTGTAATACAATTTTCCACTCTTCCCTGGGATACTTTGAATGTATTCATTAATGGTTTTTCCTCACTTCCAAGCTGTTCATGGCTTGGTTTTTGCTCTTCCCGTTGTAAAGCTTGATTCTCAGCCAAACTGTGATCTTTGCTGAAGGTGTCAATCACCTGGTCACCAAGGGACACAGTAAACTGGTTTAACTCATTGATCTTTAATTTGTCCTGGTCTATGTGTTGAGTGAACACCATTACTGAATGGTCAATAGCCTCCCTGGAGTATTGAGTTTGTAAAACACTATTCTCTCCATTTCCCAAATTGCCTGGGGAGGGGTGGAGAACTTCCCCTGGTGGACTAGAGACATCTCCCATTTGCTCAGGTGAGAGAAGAGGATGTGAACACTGGTGTTCAGCTACCCTGACTGAGGGCTGAGGCGCCATTAATAAGCTCCCATTAGGAGCATGGCCCATCGGGCAGCAGTTGCCCTGCTCAGAACCACGATGGTCTACAGACAAGCTGTCAGCTCTGAAGGTGCCATTTCTTTCCCGATAAGGGGTCTGGTCTAGAGCGTGTTCCAGTGGCACCTTTAAACAAGTGAGCTTCGCATGGTTGCTCTTCTCTGGCAGATGAGATTTGACAAAAGACACAGGTTTTGCTTTGAATTTTCTCTCAGAAGTTTTGGCTGGTCTCTGGGGAGGTAACCTTGCTTTTTTATGTCTCTTGGTGGGTTCTGATGTGGATTCCTCTGGGTGGACCCTAGTTTTTCCAAAGGGATGCAGATCTACCTTTATTCTTAAATTCCGTCCCTTGACTTTCTCCCTCAGATGGGAGGACTTGGGTCTCTTCTTTTTCAGAGCCTGTTGCTCTGGAAGTTTTTCTCTTGTTTCCTTGACCTCCTCCAGGCTGGTACTGTTTTTGAAATCCAAGGAAGTCAGGTGTTGGCTTTCACTGTCTCCCTGTCTCCAAGAGACCGGTGTTTCTGTTGACACCACTAGCTCTTTTGCCCTGACTAAATCAGGGTCCTGAAATTTAACCCTCTTTGTAGAATGTGCCTTCTTGATTTTTGCTGACAACCTTGATTTGTCTCTGTGCCCCTGACTCCTGAGGAATTTTTCTATTGCTCTGTTAATTTGAATTTGCTGCTTCTCAGATTCTGTGTGCTCTCTTCGATCTGGCTTCTTCTCTCTCGTAAAATCTTGAAATGCATCCCAGGACACATATTTGCAGGTAAAAGAAGTGTTGGGATGAGAATTTGTAGGCTTGCTCTGCTTTAAAGGGTCCCGATGATGGTCATATCCCTCTCTATGTCTGTGGGCAATCCTGCCTACAGCACATTCCCCTGACTCTCTTTGCTTGGAGGATGAGCTGGTAATGAAAAGTCTCTGTGAAGCATTGTTTCCTCTTCCTATTGGAGGCTGCCATGATTTGTTTGTTAAATGCTTCCCAAGACTCTCTCTTGCCAAAGCTGAGGCGGATGTCACATATCTGCTTCTAAATGTGTCACTGCTCATATCTGCTGAACAATAAACGCAGGAATTTAGCACTAGGCACACTTGTAGTATCCCAACCAGCCACCGGTCTATGAACCTTATGAAAATTGTAAAATCACTCCTTTATTTGTGGTAATTCCTGAGCATTTCCTGAATTTACGCTGACGGGGTGAGAGGCCCCTTGGCTATCTGGTGTGCTTGCAACTGTTCTTCATACGCACCTGTCAGTCAGCTGTGATGCTGACTTAGAAGCTGTGCCATTATGATTGTAAATGACATACATGCCAGCTCATACTTAGATCCCATTATGGTTATGTCACCTTTAAAGATGGCTGACATCTGAATCCTTTTCAAATGGCACAATAGGGTTTTCTTATTCATTTCCCATTTTGGAAATGGAAGTACAAATTTGGAAGAATGTAGATGAAATATGAAGCAAGGTTCAGGCCTCAAGCAGAGTCACCTAGACGACAACAACAACAAAAAAAGAACACCTCTTGCCTTAACAAAGGCAGAAAGCCATATTTTATTTTACTTCCCACAAAGTAATGCAATATCCACTAAAGAATTATTAATAAGTGGGTAATTTGAGATGTTGCCTGGTAGCAATATCTACCTGTGACTTTACCATAGATAATACATTATTAATAATACACATTCACTAACATCAACAAAAACCTAATATTAGTTTTGCTTATAGGAAAAACTAGGCAATGTGATAAATATTATATATTCATTAGCTCATTTGATATTAATAAGAGCCATGGTTTACTGTAGAAGTTCTGCCATCTTAGGACCTTTAAGAGGAAGGAAATACATTTGAGTGTTTGTCATATTTCCACAGTTCCTCATCAGGACTCACACCAGCCTATCTCATTCTTAGCTACCATGAGTAGAATTATGTCTCACCAGCCTGCTTCCTCTTGTTTCGTGAAATCGTTTAAATAGAGGAAAAAAAGAAAAGGAAGAACTCCCATTAATTAGGCATAAGAAGAGGTGACCCAAATCCAGGCTAGAATGTCACCATACCATAAGTCACACTTGTGGGTGACTTTGATAAATCTGCTGGCATGGAGAGGGCTGGTGTGGATCGTGAATGTCCTGGGGAAAAGTTGATAGTCGTCATTGAATTCTCATAAGTTCTAGAAACTGAAGGCAAACAGCAAGAACTACTCAACGAGGTGATTTCTGGCACTTTCTCTACCTGGAGAAGTCTGTTCTGAAATCCCATGAATTTACAGGCATAAATTCAAACTTGTCTTCAAGATCAAATATGGTTTTGACTTCCTTCCTGAATTCTTCCCTCCCACCCCACCACATAGGATGCTACAGAACTGCGGGTGTTTCCCCAAGGTCACCATTGATGTGACAGACCAAGAAGCCAGTGCTACAAAGGGTTAACTAGTCATGTCCTCTTGTGCATTTTGTGTATTTAACTCCCCCCACAGACAGACCAAGCAAGGCTTTAGGTACCTCTGAAAGCTAAAAGGAAATGAAAAAGCTAAGCCCTGATTCCTTACAAAGTAAAACCAATCTTTTCTGATTTCTATGGAAGCTGCTTTTACTTGGCCATCTTTTTCTGGAGTCAAACCATCAGCCCCAAGGAACCAGCAAGAAATACAGTCAGATAAACTCACATCCTGCCTTATGCCACATAGGAAATAAAATATAGTTTCATTCTTATCCTGTGGTGCCCGAATCCAGCCTTAGGGCCAGATCGCCACAGAAAGTGTATCACATGATTCCTCTGTCATTCATTTTCCAACAGAAAATCCCGCTTCCTCGAAACCAGTTGAAATAAGTAGCAGAGCCTCTGTCCTGAGCAGCCGTGTAAGTGTAAGTGCACACTGCAGGGCATGAGATCATTGCCTGAGAATTCAGGAAGGAAAGGTAGATGCTTGATTCATTGCTTCCACTGAAGTATTGGCATTACCTGTAGACAGCAGGTAGGTGCCATGGCCAGGTCCACTGGGCTCCCAACATGAGACAATGAATTAAGCCCTGACTTTCAAGAACTGAGAAGTTATCATGCTTGACAGTTCAGCAAGCAAAGTGTGTTTCTTGACATCGTTCCTGAAATGAATCACTGGCATTAGGAGGCCATTCTTCTCAAATGCCATGCTCCAGAAAGGCTATTTGCTTCAAATTGGCATCAGAGCTCAGAGGATGCTGGGATGAAAGCTGGTACCCACACTCTTAGAAATCTCAGACATATTGCTCTTGAGGATTCTCTTTCCTTTTTAAAGCATCCTTAGGTATTGGGTCTCAACATTCACTTTTCAGGGAGGAGAGGCAACATAACTCACCCCATTGAACATACAAAACACATTCAGAGAGACTCACACTCAACCACATACACAGACATTTACTGGCACACAGATACATATACAGATACTCAGACATGCACATGTGTGTATTTACACAGGCACACACATATACTTGGACATGTACATGTGTATGTTTATACATACACATAAGGTTTTCAGACAAACACATGTGCATGTTTGCACACACCTATGCACACAAATTATCAGACATGCATATGTTGTACGTGTTCATATACACACAGGTTCTGAGAAATTCATATGTGTGTTTATACATATACAGATACACACATTCTCTTTCTCTCTCTGAGTACCTTTGTATCTTCAAAAAAGGAAGAAACAGACTAAACAGACCACAATGAATTTTATAGCACTTCTCTCAGCACTGTGGGATTTTCTAACAGACAAGCTCACCTATTGTTCTTGTTCCATGCTGGGGCAGGATTTGAGACTGGACTTCTCCATGTTTCTGGTTATTTGGCTTTTCAGCTGTCTTTGAACAACATCTTGTCACTAAGTCTGCATCATAAAGAGCTTTCTTGATCCCAGGAGGTCCCAAGCATCCTGCCTGTAGCAGTTCATCACCCAGGCAAGAGTGAGCACTGAGTGCCCCATGGTCTCTCCCTTTCAGCTTTCTGAATGATACATCCAGGGCTGTGGACTTGGAGGCCAGCATTGCTTGATGGCTGTTTTCCTGTCTAAGTGGTGTTTCCTTTCTGGAGCCCACATCGGACATGACCTCTGTCTCATTTTCTCGAGTTAAATGGCAATTACAGTACCCCACGGCATGGCCATTTCTTGCTTCATGAGCACACAGGGATTCATTGAGGGTTCTGCAACAAAGGTTTTTGGATGTGCGTTCATTTGCTCTGCCTTGTTGGAGTTTCCAGTTAAATATGACTAACCCTGCACATGTAAGACCAATGACTCCTGTGGCAAAAAAAAAAAAGACAATTAGAAGAACAATATGGGTGAAGTGTGATGCTCACACATGTGAAGGCAGAGGAATCATCTATCATCAGTCACCACAGGAAAACCATCAAGCCAGATAGTAGCTGTTTTTATTGACTTCATTCTACTGTGCAGTTTGTATATTAAGAATTCCAGGGTCAGTGAGGTGGATACCTGGGTAAGAGTACTGTTTGCACAAACTTTGGAACCTGAGATCAAATCCTCACCATTTGTGAGAAAATCTGGGTGTGGCCACATGTGCACTACATGCACACATACACACATGATCTGATGAACATGCCTGTGTTGCCTGTTTCATGCCTGAACCTCTCAGCACAGTTTGAACCCCATGGCCTATCACTTGGCTGTGCAGCTGCCTGGGTTTTCTCTGAAATATCTGTTCGTTATCCCAGGCTCTCCGGTTCTGGATACAACCAGGGGAAATCTGCTCCTGTTGTAACACCTCTGTCAGTTGTGGGAAGTACTTTCTTGGCATTTTAGATTACTGATGTTGTTACACAAATGTTAAGGGAGCTTGTTTTTCTGGGAAGTCCATATCCCCCTATAAGGGAGTTTGATGGCTTCTGAAGGATCACTCTGTTTCTCTGGTCTCCATTAGAAGTACAACCACAACCAGGAGTCAAAGAGTTGGTGTTCAATTCATCTGGAACCTCCTCTCAAATAATTGTTTACAGCACAAAATCCACCACTTAGTCTTGGATGCCCATTAGTGGGCCTTTGTACTCCAGACTTAGAGGACAATCACAGACAGACACACAGGGACACACACACACACACACACACACAGAGAGAGAGAGAGAAAGAGAGAGAGAGAGAGAGAGAGACATATACAGACACACAGAGAAATGTGTGTGTTCATGTACATACACACACACACACACACACACAATCAGAAACACAACACAGAGAAACAGATACACACAACCCTCATTATCCTGTGTATATATTTTACCACTCACTGAGATGATTCTGAAACACACAGAGAAACCAATAACTCAAGAGATTTCTACTATTGGTCATATTATCATTCATATCATTCATCTGGCCAGTATGGTAGCCAGTGCATTTTTAAATTCCATTACTCTTAAAAAATCGAGTGATATCTATCCCTTCCTTTGTATGGGGCAAGTATATAAAAGAGGAGATACAAGTCCTCCAAGAATTCAAAGCCCTCCAGCAACAAGGCGCAGTGTTTGCAGTAAGTCTTGAGTCTGGTCAGAGAGGAAGTAGAGTCCAAATCTGCATCATACAGTGACTGACTCAGTGACTGTGCTCCACAGGCCCTGTGTGTGTGGCTCCTAAGGTTCTCTGGCTGATTCCAGCTTGGGGTTCTGGAAAAGCCCACTGGCAAATTTTTAAATATAAACATTTATTCTTTGAAAATTCCATACACATGTGTAATGCTAGATTTTATAGATATATATGGCACAAGATGGGGGGATTGTTCACTTAGCTTGCCATGGACACTCACAAGCAGCACAGGCAGGTCACAGGACAGTATCTTCCCAATGTGGGCCCTGCTGATAGAGTCCAGGCCATTAGCTTGGAAATGAGTGTCTTTACCCACTGAGCCATCTCTCCTGTCCCCACTTGGTGACTTTTACAAGGAGGAAAAGTACACAGATGTGAGTACCCCGAGTGCTTACAGCTCACATGTCTTTGAACCTTTTCCTTGAGTCTGAGATAAATATCCCAGCATTGCGTAGTGAGCCGTTACTGAAACAGAGGAAGTAAAGCTGTGTTGCAAACATGACAACAGGAAGTGTCCGTAACAAGAAGAGTTCATCTATCCGGGTTATTATACGAGTTACACTGAGACAGTGGTCCTTCATTCTCAGGCTCCTATCTCTGTCTTACACTGCTCTTCTGAAACAGGGATGGAAACCTGTGCTAGGTCTGCTGACTCCTCCACACCGTTCACCTCTCTCTTCCACAACCCTCCCGCTCTCCCAGCTGCTGTGGAGATGACTCACATGCTCCAAGAAAACACACTCAAGGCTAGAAAGAAGAGGCCTACATTCCCTTGCTGTACCTGCAAAGCCAAGCGCAGTGATGAGAGCCACGTCCTGCCCTGGGAGGAGGGAACGCCTGTCCTTTAGAGCCACCGTGACGTTTTGACCCTTGGAGTCACAGTTGGTCTCAGACAGTCTCAGCATGCTCTTTGCCTCCGCCACAGCCGGGGGGAACAACTCACAGTTTAGGTCCTTGGTATTATGGAGTGTGCGAGCTGGAGACTTCACGAAGTTTCTTAAAAAGCGGGCTAGCGGGTAGAGGTCACAGGTGCAGCTCCAGTGGTTCCCCTCCAAGTTCAGGAGGCTCAGCTGCTTCAGCGGGGTAAAGGCATCTGGCATGTGAACTAACATGTTTCTAGAAAGATCCACTTCCTGTAGTTGGGGCAGGGGCTGGAAGGCATCCTTCTCGATGAAGGAGATGAAATTGTTAGATAAGTCCAGATGTCTGAGTCTGTGGAGGTTCGCACCTTTAAAAGAGCTGCGTGTGAGGTTGGTGATCTGATTTCCATCCAGCAAGAGTCGGCTCAGGACCTTGGTGTTTCGGAACCAGGCTGCTCTCAGGCTGCGGAGGGCATTATGGCTCAGCACTAGGACCTGCAGGCTTCGCAGCTTGCTGAAGGTGTGGTCCGACAGCGAAGAACTGGGGATGTGGTTGTGGCCCAGAGACAAGGTCCGAAGCTTGGTGAGGCCATGCAGGGAGCCTTCCTGAATTCCATAGATAGCATTTCGGCTCAGGGAGAGCAGGGCCAGGTTAACCAGGAGAGTCAGATTGGTACGCTCTACTGAAGAGAGGTCTCCATCCGTAAGAATTAGAACCCTGGTGGTTTCAGGGGCTGCTGTGGGGAAGAAAGCACAAACTAAAGGCAGGTACATGCACAGGGTGGAGAAGAGAGGGAGTTTTGTCACTTGGGTGGGAGAAAACAAAATGAGAACAGTCACAAGTTTGAGCAAAGCAAGCTCAAAGAACGGTGGGTTTTACCTCCCTCCGTCTCCACAACAGGATGCTGAAGGAACAGAAGCCCGCGTGCTCCTCAGTATATGGAGTTAATTGGTTTGGGGGCTCACCCACATTGACGTTGTTTTGAAGGTGGGCTTTCCTAAGAGATCCTGATATGGTCCAACTCTATGATCCCTGTAGACCTCTTCCCTCCTGGCAGCACATGGAAGAGTAGCCATGCAGAGGGGACACCAACTCTGCCACCTCACCCCATACCTGACTTGGTAAGGCTCCCTAACAAGACTTTTGTCAGCGAAGAATACTTATGCTAGAAAATCATTTTTTCTCTCCAGTCTCTCCAACATAAAGGTGTAAGCCAGGGTGGGAAGCGGGAGGAGGGGGGCTGTTTTTTCTTTCCTTCCTTCCTTCCTTCCTTCCTTCCTTCCTTCCTTCCTTCCTTC
>JANHMN010000001.1:4493771-4513472 GCA_030674055.1 Rhabdomys pumilio
TTCCTTCCTTCCTTCCTTCCTTCCTTCCTTCCTTCCTTCCTTCCTTCCTTTGCTCCAGGCTAAAGTTGTCAACTTAGTCAGATCTATATTCTCTCCAGACAAATGAAGGGTCTGTCAGCAGGGTTCTCATTAAGCAGAGGCCATCTTGGCCTCCTGTCTGATATCTGTTCCCTCCAATGAAGTTCTTCCTGTGATGACAGGTGGTACTGGGGGCTTCCAACTGTTAAATCCCTTCCCATAATCACCTCTGAGCCTTAGCTGCTCTGTCTTTAGAAACCAAAGCATTTTAACTCAATAAAGATGCACTGTAATCAGGAGTTATTGTGACACATCTTTATCATGCTAACGTTGTTCTGACTGCAGATGACAGTATCATGAGAATGAAAGAGCTCACTGTCCCCTGGAGGTCTGAAGGTGATATTAGAGCCACCAGCCATGGAGGAAGCGAATTCTACTCCCCTGGGAAATTCAGGCTGCATGCTTGAAACAAAGGGATAAAAATATAAAAGACAGAGAAAACTCAGAGTACCTTCCCTGAAGAATCTTTTCCCTCCTGGCAGCACACACAAGCTTAAGTCAGGGCACTTTCTAAAGCACACGTTACTGATCATTTAAATTCTATTAATTCTGGCCAGTTTGGCATTTCTCCACTATGGCTGTCATGTCTGAGAAGTTCGGGGGAGTTTGGTGTTTGTTGGGTGCTCAGTGCTTTGGGATTTCAGACTCTTACTGAACAAACTCTGGTTTCTCTTCATCTCATCTGCAAGGAAACAATGGCTACCCAGTACCTTTCAGACACCGCATTCATAAAGTCTAGCCCCACGTGAACAGCATCCTGTGTGTAAGGGCACATGGAAGAGCAGCCTTGCAGAGGGGACACCAACTCTGCCACCTCACACACACCAGGGAAACCTGCTCACAGGGTTGGTAGCACATTGTACCTGCTTTCGGTGATGACCAGAAACACTACGTGACTACCATGAAACTCTCCCTTCAGACAGGATGAGAGCGTCTACCTCTGAATTCCCAGAGAGCTCTGAGATTTTAGAAATGAAATTATCTTCCTCACTCTGTCTTTGCTCGGGCTCATTTCTGAAGATTTTTCCACTGACAGGACTTAGAGTTTTTTTATCCCTTCCATGAATATCGGGATGTAAATCACATTCTCCTCAAATCTGTTAATAAGGTGTCTTATTAAATTGTTGACTTAAGCAAGCAATATGTAATGAATACAGGCAGCAGCTCATGTTAGCATTTCTACAGCTCATGTACTGCCGATAAAGAGAAAAGGGGGTGGAGAGAGAGAGAGAGAGAGAGAGAGAGAGAGAGAGAGAGAGAGAGAGGAAACTTTCAAAATGAGATGGGCTTTGATAATAATCGGTTTTGCTGGTATGTTGGTTAGTCTTACGAATGCTGAACAACTATAGCTCAGGACTCGGAATCATTTACATTTCCTTCAATAGATGGTGAGGCTCAAATCTACACAAGGCATGGACTGAAAAAAGTCAGTAATCAAAACTCTCCTTTTGTCACTTGTGTTTTTAAGTAACTTCATAGGGTGCAGATATTCTTTTGTAATAAAAACATCTCAGTTGGCCCTGAAGGTATTGACCTGTTATCGGTTGTGACAATGAGGGAAATGACAGATAGTAAAAGGTTACAAGTCCCCTAGTTGAGTTAGGTCTGCTCTTTGGGAGAGGCCTCTTTCTGGATGATGTCAGGGCAGTCAGTACAGCAGCAGGCACCGCAGAGCACACTGCTAGGTGCAGATAGGAGTTTATTACCTACTATGTAGGTTAGCTGGTGACACAGGGTTACATCTTGGGTGCACACCACACAGGATGCAGGACAGGCTGCCGTCACTTGCAACATGAAGGCAAGAGGTAAGAGCCATCCACCTGAGAAGAGAGCAGAGAGCAGAACGCATGAGAATGTGGAGTCTACCAGCAGGCTGGTGTCTGTTGCTTAGGAGTTTACCTTTTTAATGGTGGCTGCTTCCTAAGGAGTACCATGGTGTCCTCGAAAGAGTGAGAAGCTCTTGTTTTAAGTATAAGGTGAACTGTTAACTGTTAACTGTTCATTTGCTCATGAACCCAAGAACTCACACCCAGAACATTCCATTAGTAAGTAACTAAACACTCAGGGTCTTGGCAGAACACTTCAGAGTTTGCAGTGTGTTTGCACAAAATATCAGCTTATTATTATTTTTTTAATTTTGCATGT
Organism: Rhabdomys pumilio; assembly: GCA_030674055.1. Lineage (NCBI taxonomy): Eukaryota > Metazoa > Chordata > Mammalia > Rodentia > Muridae > Rhabdomys > Rhabdomys pumilio. The sequence continues at coordinate 4,495,995 of JANHMN010000001.1, forward strand.
TCTTTGAAGCTTAAGAAATGGAGGCTGAAGATGATTAATATCTGGATTTGCACAGATAGAAGGAGTGAACCCCAAAGTCTTTTAAGGTGTGACATGTGTCTCTGATGCTGAAGTTCATCTCGGACTCGCAACCTCACACACCTGGAAGGGAACCATCTCCATCACTACAGACATAGGTGTCCAGACCATAGGACTTAGGAGACCAAGACCTTAGCTCTGCCCAGTGTTAAAGTCAGCGGTGCTATTGACCAGTGTCTGCACCTTCATGAATTACTTCATTTTTCCTATGTTTTGCTTTTCCTGTATTAAATACAGCTACCACCACCACTGACAACAACCTGTCAGCCGTACAGAGTTAGATGAGATGCTCTGAGAACAATAAATGTCCGAGTTGGCCATGATGCTGCCTTTCTAAGCCTCCCCACTGAAGCTAGCACCATTTCAAGCTTCCTTCAAGAGGGTATCTTTAAAAAAGTTCCTTGGTGGGTTGGGTAGAAAGAGAGAGAGAAAGAAGGAAGAAATAAACATGTAATATAAACTTGTTACGTAATATATAAATATGTTATATAAACTTCATGTGATAAATTTTTGAGAAAAAATAAAACTCATAGTTATTAATTCAAATTTTAGTTCAATGAGGGTTTTAGCAAATATTTCAGACTCAAGGCCCAGATTATGACCTTTATACTTTGGGGATCAAGATGTGGGTGGATCTCTGCCTCATTGGGCATACATTCTATGCTGTGATATAAGCAGCAAACAAGGGAGCGTGAGAATAGGTATGAGGTACCTGACAGTGAGGGATGCTATTGAGTAAATCCAACCATAAAAGAAGTTAGAGAGCCTGATCTCTGGGGCTGAGTTGGCAAGCAGGCAGATTCTCTAATAAAGCACCATTTAAACACAAGGTGTGAGAGAGAAAGGTACAGGAAGTCCTGCTGAGAAGAAAATCAAGTACAAACACCCCAAGGGTGGGGTGGACTTCACACTATGGGTGGAGTGGATGATATGAATTTAGTTTAATGAGAGTTTTAGAGAAATGTTCAGATTCAAGGCCCTGATCATGGCCTTTACAAGTTGGGGATGGAGCTGTATGTGGAGCCCCACCTCACCAGGTGTGAAGGCTACGCATTGGCACAAGAAGTGAACAACTGAATATGAGAATAAGTGTTTCACGAAGAAGAGAGATGTGGTGGGCCACACAAGAGGGTCTCGGTGGGCTGCACAGGTGGAATGCACTGGATGGATGTGGTAGGCCCCACACAGGTTTGGTATGGCCAGGTGGGAATCTGCAGGAGGAAGAATAGGTCAGAGCTCACACGACAGGTTGCTACTTGTCTTGGAGAAGAATGCAAGGACATTGTTTTTCACTTATGCAAATGAGATGGGATGTGATTACAGGCTTTCGAGAGAAGCACTGCTTGATCTGAGGTGCATGCTTACATGACATTACCTTGTCTGTTGTCGGGATCACGCTTTTAGAAAGCTTCGTTAATAAAAGAATATTTTAATAATGTCAGCAGGACAAGATGTGGCTCTGGCAGCAGAGAGATAGGTTGAGGATGAAATTTTTACCTTAATGATATAATTCGACTTAACAAAAGTGAACTCAAACCTATCCGGTAGACAAATCTAAACCTACAAGAATAAATAAACCACTGCTCACCTTCAAAATACCTTGTAGCTAGTGGTATGGATATGGATTCACCCAGTTCTTAGAGACACTAAAATGAATCTAACAAAGGATGGAGAGCTCTTTTATGGAGTCACACACCAAAAGGATGTGTTTTATCAGTCGGATCTCCAGAGTGTGGCAGTTCTCTCTCAGGAGGAAAATAAAAGTCAGGCAACTCTACTGTGAGAGGATATTCAGAACAAGGCCTTATGATCCATAAATGTGACCTCAGCTCATTTCTTGTGCCTTACCAGGCAGCAGAGAGTTTAGCTTGGGTGTGGTTCAGAGCTTAGGTAGTTCACACAGGATCCTGGAGCCACTTGACCCTAGGATCTCTTTGATCTGGGCTGCCTGCTTGTGACCAGCACTCCAGAATGACCCATGAGACATCACCCCTCTCCAGGGGAGTGCACAGAACACGTAGAGACAAGGGACTATTCTATCTCTGCTTTTCTTCTGTCGTATCCTAGATGAACGGTGTCCTGTGGGGACTGTTTTCTCAGGTGCAGCACAGAGGAATCAGTAGAGACCTGAGCCTATGATGGCCAGGAGAAAACTAAGCATCCAGCTTGTGAGCTACCTATGTCAGGCACCTTGTTTCCAGTATGATGAGACTCAGGAAAGAACTCACTAATCTGTGATGAGCTCATGACCCACACAAATTACAAGGTAAAAACAATGTTCAAAACGTACAATTTGCTAGAGACTCCTAAATCTGAAGTCACTGGCTATACAGTAATGGACATTTTATTGCAATGGCTCTGAACTCTGACCTCTTGATTCTGATTATTCACACTACAGGGATTTGAATTCCTGTGATGCATTTTGGGATATCTAGGCTCAGGAAAAATGTTATTACTAACAAGAGAGCAAAGGTTTAAGACTTCCTTTGTGTCTGTGCCTTGGGGTTCTACATGGTTTGCTTGTGCTCCGGGATATTCTTTAAAATTTTCCAGTGTTTGCAGTGTTTATCTGTGGGCAAGTTGATCATGGTGGCTGTAGATAAACTTTGAAGGAAAATCTTTGTAATTTCACAGTACACTAGATACAAACTCAGTAAAGAAAGAAGTCACAGGCCATTCTGTGGTTAGGATCTCAGTAAGTAGACACTGTTGTCGTTTTCTGTACCAGGAAAGATTAGAGTTCACAGCTGGAGAGAAGTGATCTAGAGGTAGGAAGCTGGTGCTTGTTTACAGAGGAGAGGCTGAGCCGATTCATCAACAAACTAACTCAAAACAGAATCATCCTGGGATAACTAAAAATCCAGGGGGAAGGAAGAAAATCAAAGAGCCAAAGACAGAGACAGGGAAGGCTTCAGAGTCAACTGAAAAGACATCTTAGGGACAAAGGAATGTGCTTAATGTCATGAAAAGTAAAAGGAACAGTGAAATTTAACATTGAGTTTACCAAAGAGGTTATATCTGTTCTCCACACAAGAAAAGTGTTGTCGGAGAAAGTGTGACTGGCATGAAGGAGTGGAGGAATTCAAAGACACAAGGATTAGACAACTCTTAGGGCATCTTGTGGGTAAAAGTGAGCAGGTGAACAAAGTGGATCCCAAGAGTCCACATTCTAATTTTATTTTGTTGCTGATGTTTAGATGGAAAAACACATGGTGCATCTGTAGGCCAGTGGGATGACAGTGTAAGCAGAACACTGTCAGGTAAAGCACATAGTGGGGAGAATTGCTGGCAGAACACACACACACACACACACACACACACACACACAAACAGACACAAACCACACAACAGAGCACACATGTGACATGTGACATGTGACATGTGACAGAGCCAGCTAGCTGCAGGTAAAGTAGGCAAACCCATCTATTCTCAAAAGACACAAGGCTAGGGATGGAGGCTAGGCATGGGAAGGAACGGGTGGGTAGAGAGATGTCATCCTGGGAGCTAGAGAACTGGGAAGAGTTCGCAAGATGTGACAGAGCATAAGCCAGAAGTAAAAGGCTCTCTCAGCATCACAAGAGGCCAGTTGCAGTGAAAGGGATCCTAAGATAAGGCTGTCATTTTGAGGAGAATTCAAAGATAAGAAAGAATAAGGAAGTTGGGCTCTGTGGGTGGGAATGGTAACAGATGTGACCCACTGTGGTGAAATACAAAACAAAGAAGGGATGGGTAAAGCTGGTAAGATAAACACACAGGAAGTGGAGAGTTAGATGATGCTATGGTGCCTGAGGACCAATGGAAAGTGTCTCAATGAGAAGGCAGTGGTTTTACTGACATGATGACTCTAGAGAACCAGGTGTGCAGAGTGTTAGAACTCAAATTCTCCAAGTGGGGCACACAAAGGAAGAGACATAGCATAGACTGTAACAGTGGAGGAGGATGGGGGACATGGAGAAACCTCACAGACCTTTTTATGAGACTCAGGTAGGACCCAAGAGTGAGTGTCATTGTCAACTGAAAAGGCAAACTCACTGGGGAGGAAGAGACAAGGAGCCTGTGAGCCAGGGTGCTGGGACTTTGCATATGTGCAGTAAAGGAACCAAGCATACAGAGCTCCACTGTAAGTCAGTCATTAAAACACCAAAGAACAAAGACTGTGTGGAAGGGGTGATAACATGCTGTGCTACAGGTAGAAACCCTTAGATACAGCAGTGAGGAAGACACAGCTGGCCACCCACCATCTCAGAGGAATGAGACTGAGCTCTCCAGCGAGGCTCCCATTTGTGCAGGCTCCAGAGCAAACAGTGTCCTCGGGGAGGAATAGATAGAGGTGGAGAAATTGTTCTGCTACGGTTCTAAATTAGCTGGCTGCTGAGCCTGCACATTCAATCGGCCTCTCCCCCTCCTGGCGGTGAAACTTTCATAAAAGGAGAAGTGGTGAGGCGCACGGTCCTTAGTACCCCACACAAGGAAACATATTATTTCTTTAAAAGAGACCAACGTTTTCCAAGACTTTAAGAATTTTTCCTGTAGTTCCTCATTCATTTTTATATCCCTTGTGACTCGAACAAGGCTTGAAATATACAGCGGACACAATAACCACTTAACCAAACTTCTATGGCACTGCAGTTCATAATAACCAATATCTTCGACAGCAATTTTTGAAGCTAAAACCATAAACCCAAAAGTAGGGCATAGTCTTGAGGTCCCTAGCCTGGCTTTGGCTGTCAATCAGAGATGTCATTCCAGAAATGAAGCTGAATTCAAACTGAGGGCCAGGGGTTCTTCCTGAGATGCCCACACCACACTGTAAGGCATCGAGTCGGTTAACAGTTCTCAGCATTTGCTTTTATTCTTTCATTTTGAAGAAGAAACCCTGCCATTTAAAAACAGGCAAAGCTAATTAAAGATTTTCTACTATTTCATTATCTGAATGTAGTTCCAAATTCTGAGTTAAAACTCTTATTACAGAAAGACTCAACATCCCTCCATGAACAGTAAATGAACATTCAATTAGCCCTTCAATACAAGTGCGTTTTAAAGAAAAATATACTTTATTGCTAATCTCATTCTTTACAAATGCAAATACTCATTTTTTTTCAAACCCAATGCATTTCCTTTCTTTTATTCTTGAGGGAGAAAAATAGTCTTTTCTTGTTTTACAGGGAAGACCCGAGTTCTCTGAAGTTGTAAGGAAACTGGAGGAGTGCCTCTGTAATGTGGAGGTAAGAATCTGACCTTCTGGAGCATCTGTGTAGAAGTTAACAACCACCAGGGCATCCCAGGAATATGAGGTCAGAGACTGGGTCTCAGCAGCTCTGGCAAGCCAACTAAATATACAAATGAAATGAAACTATCAAGCTGGGTCAATAGGAAGAAGGGTCCAGCGACACCCCATACCCTGGCTGCTCTTCTGCCTTCTGACATGAAATTCAGGTTTAACCACAAGTAAAGAAGTATCTACAACTAATCATTCCCAGGCATGGTGAAGTCCCAGCCATCACCACTGTCTAAGGTCCAGTCTCCCACAGGGCAATCTTACAAACTGTCAGAAGTGTCTTGAAATCTCTCTCCTTTTTTTTTGGAGTCTAAGATCCCCCTTGGCTGGTCACAGGCTTCTGAACTTTTCTTCTCTTGGCATGAGGTTCCAGGGTAATTTCTTACAGTACATTTCCTGGAGGATTTGGTAGACAAAGGGAATGATATAAGGGTCTCTACAATATCCCTGCGAGGAAGGTTGCAAAGGCAGTAAGAAAACATAAGTGACATGGTGCTTAAAGATGGTGACTGACTATAGCTGACCGATAAAACCCCCAGGAAGAGCAGATTCGGATGCTTCTCCAGGGGCAGAAGCAAATTCATATCAAATTTTGATGGTTACAAAAATAACCAGGCTAGAGAATGTTTGCAGTCATGCTGAGCTTAAAAATAGGTAGGTGAAAAAAAAAAAGGAAAGAAAGATTTAAAGAATGGGAAGATAGAGAGAGGATTGAGTATCTAAGAGTGTCTATGACTCGATCAGAGACCTAGAATCTAGACCCCAGCACCTACATCCAGCAGGTCACAATTTTCTATAATTCTTGGCTACTATGAACACACACACACACACACACACACACACACACACACACTTTATATGCATTGGAGCAAATAAATAAATAAAACAAATATTTAAGATTTGTAAGTTTAACAAGCAGATTGGAGGTAAATATTTAATCTTTTTTTCTACAAATTTGTACAGAAGCAGTGAGCTTGCTAGAAAGCCATTGTCCATTTGTGTTCAATACAGAAGAAAGTCACTATCTCAAAAAATGCACGAATCCACTGAAAAGCAGAGCCCTTACAGGACACCAAGTGATTGATGCTGAAAGTCAGGCTAATGGGAAAAATTACCTTAATATCAAGGAGATGTTTGCTTTAATTTTCTCTATAATTGCCTTAATTTGCTAGATGTCTGATCATGAAATAGCATTTAAAAATAGGCAAAGGAGCTAAAACAGGAGCACCCATCCAGAAATAATACATTTCAAACACACAGGAAGATGTGAGGACTTCACACAAGACTGTGGTCTGTGCACATGCAGAGGGAAGGGATGAAGGCCATGAGCCTACCCAACAAATCAGAATGAGAATCCCACAAGAAACATTTCCTTCCTTACAGTAAACCCCAGCTCAGCATCCCCGGAACCTCCTCCATTAGGAAGTATTTCTAGGCTGGCAGACACAAGTCATTCTGTCTCCTTCACAGAAATTTCTAGAGAGGAAGCCTTTCATTGAGAGGGGGCATCTTTCTAACATAAAGCCTCCCTGCCCTTCCTTTTGGTACAGAAAGTTATGGATATGGAGAGATTAGCTGCTAGTGTTGGGGAGACTTCAGGACTGACTCCTGACAAGGGCATCTCTAGAGGACTTGGTTATTACAAGACACCTTCAGGTCTGAGCTTTAAGAATCCTCTCATGTCACTCATGGACTTTAACCAGACAAGGTTGTTCCTATCCTGGGATTACAGCTTATTAGATGAGTATGGGAGGTACCCCATGCGCTGGCTAGTCTTATGTCAATTTGATACAAAAACTAGACTTATTGAAAAGAAGGAACCTAAATTGAGAAAAATCCTCCCAAAGATCTAGCTGTAAAGCATTCTCTTAATTAGTGATTGATGGAGTACGGGCAAGCCCAATGGTGGGTGGTGCCATCCCTGGCAGTTGTCCTCCATTCTATAAAAAGCAGGCAGGTTGAACAAGGCAGGAGTAGCAAGTCAGTTAAGCAGCACCCTTCTGTGGCCTCTGCATCAGCTCCTGCCTCAAAGGTTCTTCCCTGTTTGAGTTTCTGTCCTGATTTTCTTCAACAATGAACAGAATATGGAAGTCCAAGCCAAATAAAGTCTATCCTTTTTAACTTGTTATTTAGTTGTGGTATTTGATTGCAGGAATAGAAACCCTAAGACAAATTGGTACAAGCAGTGGAGTATTACTGTGGCAGACCTAACTATGTTTTGGGAAGGTCTGTGGAAAGACTTTGGAACATTGAGCTAAAAGAGACAAAGAGTATGGAGGAGTTAGTGAGCTGCTGTATAGGTGCTTAGACGACAGCGAGGGAATCCATTGAGGTATTTATATTGGTGTGGTTAGATTTTGCTTTGGTCATATTGTACCTGTGCCCTGGTTCTTCCTTCTTGAAGAAGGTACTTTAATTTCAATTTTTAAAGAAGCCCAATGTTAAAAGACTTTGAACTTCTAAAAGGGATTTTTTTTTTTTATTTCTAGAGAGATTAGATTTCTTTTTTTTTTTTTAAAGTGGCTGAAATGTTAACGTGTTTGAATTAGTAAAGACTGTGGGGCTTTTAAAGTTATTTATATTTTTAACGTGGGATTTTTTTCGGACAAATGAGAAAGGAAAGGAGTGGCTTAATAGTTATTTGTTTGTGTGTCAAGTTGTCAAGGGATCAGTTGTGTTGGCTAGCCTAAGTCAATTTGACACACAGACTTTTCAACATTGTCTGGAAAGAGGAAACCTAAATTGAGAAAATGTCTCCGTAAGATTCAGCTGTAGGGCATGTTCTTAACAATTATTGATGGGGGAGAGGCCGGTCCACTGTGAGTAGTTCCACCCCTGGACTGCTGGTCCTCGGTTACATAAGAAAACAGGCTGAGCATTGAGGAGTAGCAAGCCAGGAAGCAGTGCTCATTCACGTTCTCTGAGTCAGCTCCTGCCTCCAGGTTTTTGCCCTGTTAGAGTTCCTGTCCTGACTTCCTTCCATGATGAACTAAGATGTGGAAGTGTAAGCCAAAAAAATCCTTTCCTCTCCAACTTGCTTTTTGATCATTGTGCTGCATTCCAGGTATAAAAACCATAAATATGGCAACCCAAAAACAGGGATGATGGATGGAAGGATCTGGCAAACAAGTTTGTTTTGTCACATTAATCAGGACTTTTGGGACACTCTCCCCTAAAGAGAGAAGATAAAGCACCTATATGCAGAGAGAGTTCATTGTACAGGGTACACTAATTAATGAGCCAGACTTGTGGGACCACATATGGCTCTGTCCTCCCTGCTATCCAATTTCCCAGTCAGTCTGACACCAAGGTCAAGGGGGACCTGCTGGTTACACTGGTGATGTGACAGTGTTTTAGAGGGTCAGAAAACATTTGCAGGCAAGAATCTAGAATACCTTGGAAAATGAAATTATAGCACGTGTTTAACAAGAATAAATTTGAAAGGAGTAACACACTGTTCTTCCCAGAGCCATAGAAACAATAGTAAAAAGATGAACAGAAGACATGTTCTCGGGGTCATGTTAGTGCTATAATAAGCTCAGAGGCAGCTATAGCATGAGGAGACTCTCCCATTGCAGAACAAAAGGTCTGACCATCCCTGCTTTAAGATGACAAAACAAAAGAGGACCCAGTTGAACTCTAGGTCATTAAAAGAATAATAAAAATTGTCACTTGTATTGTAGTGGAGAGCAATCAGAATACCGAATAAGTTAAAATCCTATATTATAAGGAGCATTTGCAGGAACCAGGAATTTTTACCGAAAGGATGAGAAGATCAACATAAGCCCACAGGTTGTTTTCAAACATCCAAAAGACTGCCAGTTAACAAAGAGATTGATTTTGTTCTCTTTGGAAAAAGAGATATTAAACCATGCTTCATCTTACAAAATGGATGTATTCTTACAAAAGTCTGTTTGATGGTTACTGTTGTCAGCTTGATAAGACCTAAAATCACCTGGGAAACAGATGCTTGGCCACGTCTGTGGGTGATTGTGTTGGGTATCTTATGTTAACTGATATGGGAAGACCCATTTTAACAGCAGATGAAACCGTTCCTGAGATCCTACACTGTATAAAGTGGAGAGAGTGAGCTGAGCAGAATGAGTTATCACTCTGTTTCCTGCCTGTGAATGTAATCTCAGAGCTGTCAAGCTCATGTTGCCAAGAATTTTCCAGCAAGATGGACTGTATCTTGATCTGTGAGATAAAACAAACCTTTCTCTCTTAAGTTGCTTTTGTCAGAGTATTTTATTAGAGCAACAAGAAAAGAAACTAAGGTAGTGTGTAAATTCATTTTTATTTCAGGAAAAATTTTTAGCTACCATTGAAAAGATCTCTTCCATGAGTGAATCCTGTCACCTCAATGAGGAATGTGGCCGATCTTTCGATCATGAAATGAGAATTATCTGAATAACATATTATACATTTAACTTGGGCTTACTGTGTTTGGGGAAGATAGGAATAAGAATAACACCAGCCTCAAAATAGAAATGGGAGAAAAGGTAGATGAAGCTGAGCAGATCTCACCACCAGAGGTTGAAGGGAAGAGCAGATGAGGTTAAACTAGAACTCCTCAAATGAAAGCTGCAGTTCCGTTGTCTGTTGGACTTTGTAAACAAGGCCTTCCATGCCTTCCCCATGCAGCTCATGTCTCCTGCGTCAAGTAACAGCAGTGGCTCTCTGTCACCTTCCTCTTCCTCTGATTGCCTGCTGAGCAGAGGAGGGCCTGGCAGAAGCCACGTGGCAGCCTTACGGAGCCGTTTTGAGTTGGAATATGCCCTAAATGCAAGGTCCTATGCTGAGTGGTCTCAAAGGTAAGTGTGGATGTCAGCTGTCAGTCTTGCTATAAATCGAGACTTCAGTGCCAGATCAGGGCAGTCACCTTCACGAGACTGTCTAGTGGAGCCTGAACATCCCTCTAGAAAACACTGGCTAATATGAGGATCTAATAGAATAAGTGTGGGAACAACTTGGGCTGTCTGTCACACACATACACACAGAGAGAAAGGGGGAGAGGCAGAGGAGGAGGGATGGGGGAGGGGAAGGGATGGAGGAGGAGGGAGAGGGAGGAGAGGGAGGAGAGGGAGGAGAGGGAGGAGAGGGAGGGGGAGAGGGGGAGAAGGGGAGAGGAAGGGGGAGGGGGAGGGGGAGAGGGAGAGAGAGAGAGAAGAGAGAGAGAGAGAAGAGAGAGAGAGAGAGAGAGTAAATACTGAGTGACTTCAATAGCTGGGTATATTTGCTACAGATGTACAGGTGGGAAATCTGGTACCAGAGTGCCAGCATGGCTGAGTCCTGGCCCCCTCCTGGGGGTAGGAGAACATGGTGTCATCATCACCTTCCTACAAGAGCATCCATTCTCTAGTCTTCACCTTCAGGTCTTGCTTGTCTTAATTACCTCTGCAAAGACACTGTTTTCAATGCAGTCATGGGAGGTGTTGGGACTTTGATATACAAATTTGAAGAGAGACATGAACTATTCCATATCATTAGGTAAATCTATGAAAAAGGAAACAAAAATATAGATTTATGTTGCCAAGAACTGACAAAAGAGAGCTTTGGAGAAACTTCTTAATGGGTAATCGTTATACTTTGGATAATGAAATTTGGGAGTTATACGTGGTCCTTATTACATTATTAACGTGGTAAATACCACTGAAATTTTCACTTTAAAATAGTTAAACTTGTGTTACGTGAACTTCATCAGGGAAAACACACTTTCATAATCTCTCCTGTTCACATGTCCCAGTTCCCTACAGGCAGGCGTTTTGTCTCTCGGACTCACTGCAGGTTCAAAGAGCACTAACTGGTCATCTATTGCATTAAGATATAACTGTCCATCTCAGAATTCAGGACTGACAGCCATAGCCAGCCAGCCATAGCTCAGATGTCTGTAGACTGGTTCTAGGTGAACTTAGCATATGATTGTACCAAGATCTGCCCTGCACCTACCACTCTGCTCAGATACAGGTTAGGGCATACTAGTGGAGGCTTGCCCTCCTCACAAAGCTTCACATGCATGCTCCTAGCCTTGGCTCAGGTTTCAGCCTTTGACATCACAGCACACAGTCCCAGTGTCGACAGGAGAACAGCTGCACTTAAGAGCCATTGGAGAGAGATATAAAGTCATAGGCTGATGGGCACATATCAAGAAGAATATTATCTGCTAAATTGACATAAGTATAATGTTGCATAGAAAATCAGCATTTACAAGGCAGTCATCAACGAGAATGAATGCATCTGGGTCTTGGTGGATGGAGCAACTATTACTGGCCTAACTAAGCACATGAAGGATGAGAATGAATGAGGTCAGAGTTCACTCATATGAGCCAGGTTGGCAGGGGCCATCTCCTATATGGGAACCAAGACAGGCAGTAGTTGCGAACTTGATGGAAACCCTGGAATCAGGGACATGCCTGCAAAAATGAACTATCTAAAGACCTCTCCTGCAGAAGCCCAGAGCTATAGCACATGGACGCAGACTCTCTGCAGACTCCTCTACCACTGAAAAAGCATTCAACAGCCCCAAGGTGGTAAAGGGTTTGGGTGATCTAGCAAACGTTTTACACTTCCCACAAGATGCCACTGTTACTTTTTCAGCTGTACTTATATTTCCCTTCCGAGAAAAGTAGTTGCAGAAACTGCTAGGAGGAGACAGACAGGCGAATCATGACAGCTCTAACCTAAGGAGCATCCTCGAATTAAGTATGAGCAGTTTTGATGGATAACCAGGGATGTCCAATATTATTCGTTATCAGGATTGCATCTTCAGCATGATTTCATAAGGAATCTCAGGCTAACATTTGGTTGGGTTCAGCCCACATGACTTTCATCTAGTTATGTCTCTGCTCGCCCTACTTGTGGTTTTATCAAGCAGTCAGATCATGATACTTCTGCCACAGTCACATGAGTTTTGCCCACCACAGACAGAGGTATGAGGCTGAGCTACACAATCAAGGAGGGGCACTATTTCACCAGTGAGTGGTTGACAGACAAGCAGACCCATGCATAGAATACAGATCTGCTACTGCAGCTGAGTCCAAGAATTTGCCACTGAGAAACTGACACAGAGCAAGAGGCACAGCAGCACATGGGCTGAGGTGAACTGGATGGAAGAGCTTGGCTTCTCTACACAGTAAGAACGTAGAGAGACAGATCACGGCTGAAAACTGACTCAATCAGCACATGGCCTGGTGCGGGTCTTAGAGCTGCTTCCTTGCATTTTCTTGGCAGCTTCTTTTCTACTTCCTGTCCTTTTGTGGTGGTAGGTCTGTGTATTTTTTCTCCTTGCACATTTCTCTGAACATCTTAGGACCCCGTTCACAGTATCCGTAAACAGAAGGTCAGTTTGTTTATTGCCCCACCCCTAGCAAACAGGGTCTTAATTATTTGAAATCCATGATATAGATAAGCTCTCCTGTTGAAGCATTTATGAAAATGTACAAGGAGTCACGAGAAGAATCTTGTATTTTCATGCATTGCTACATACAACTGTCTTGCAGTTTGGCTGACATAAGGGTGCTAAGTAACAAATATGTATACGGCAGATAAAGAATGGAAATGGGAAAAATTGGCTTGATATATGGTGGCCATTATGAATTTACAGAGGAATCAGTAGATGGGTTTCAACCACTTCATTGTTCTATTTAAATATCTGCCACCGTGGAACACCTATGAAATGCAGGGCGCTGTTTTAAATACTGTTTAAATAGTTGTGTAATGAAGCTTTAAGAGGCAGACCTTTTGGTTATTGAAGATGAAGAAATGAGATCAGAAAGTATAAGCAATTCTCCTGAGTGATCGAGTAGGTGGCCCAGCTGGATTCCCCCAGGGGCCTCTGCTGTGCTTTTTAAATCACACACACACACACACACACACACACACACACACACACACACACACGAGGCAGCGGGATCCAGAAGCCTGTTGTGTTTTGTCAATGCTGTGTTTTCTGGACTTCTCCCAGTTTGTTCTGGAAGATGATTCAAGCACTCCTCGCAAGCCTGCCTTTTCAGCTTGTTTTCTGAAGACTGTAGAAGGGAGTCCGTTCTTAAAGTGAAAGAGCCCAAGGATATAGGAACTGGTAGACTAAGGCCAGCAGGGCCATAGGGTTAACTGTCCAGACTGTTTCCCAACTTTGCATGTTAGAATCATCTGGGAATCTCAGAAAGAACCAGTACCCAGGGCCAACTAAAGCTTGTCAGAGTGGCATCTGGGCCTCAGAAAAGGTTGAAGGTTGTGGGTGGATCCAACACAGCAGAGCAGGTGAAGCTTAAAGAGAGGCGTGGTGCTAACCTGCTCGTCTCTCTGTGGGAGGAGATGCAAGTTCTGGCACAAATGGAAGAGACCTTGCCAACATCACATTTTGACCAAAGCTGCTCTAAAGGACGATTGAGTCCTTATGCTGCTTCAGTCTCTGGGCCCCATGAACACTGAGTTTCAAAGAACATTTAGCCAATTACACAGGAAATTGTAATTCTGCGTGGGTGTTACCATGACTCTGAAAAATCTGTACAAGGCTTGCTCTGTGATTCCTCACTAACATGTAGACTTGGGCTTCTCGGCAATGTGCTGAATCACTTGCATTTATACAAACTTCTAGCTGTGATGTCAGTAGTCAGGAGATTGAAATTTAAAAGCTCTTGGTTTAGTATAGGTTTCCATTGTTCGTAGGCATACTTATCTCTAGTTTTTATTAACATTTTTCCTGCATAAAAGAATTTTTCAAGGTAGAAAGTTGTCAGGTATTTCCTCCATGAAAGAGAGGAAATAGCAACTCAGTACAAAATCACAAGTTGAGTAAAATCTGAGATTAAGGAAACCATTCTTGAAGTTCTGTATCTTTTAAAAATATTTTGTGTCCAGATATATTTAGAAACTGGGCATGTGGCACTTCTCCTCCCACAGGGTCTGAAATCTCCCATCTTGTGCATGGATTAGATCATGTTAAATTTAGATATGACAAAGTGATGAACAACCTTTCAGATGCAAAAACCAATTAGGGTTTGTGTGGGGCTGAGCTCTGAGAATAGTGTGCGACCCAGTTAGCGGTCCAGGAGAAGATACTGGGGAGGTAGGATTCAAAGCTCTGAGACAGACACCCTTGGGATCAATCGCTAGCAATACAAGGACTCCTCTAAATAGCTTGCCTAGTGCCCTGGGAACGTATTTCAACCTGTACAATACGAATATAATGTACAAAATTCTCGAACCACACTTGATTTTCCTGAAATTCTGGAACTGTGCTATGGTAGCTCCATGAAATGAACACGTAGGTCGGGCCTCCACTCTAACCTTCCCTTCTCATGTTTGAACTCTGTAGAACTTTCTTCAAGTCCGTCAATGGTTTCCTTGCCTTCTAATAATTTCTTCACCTTAACCTTTCCCATGATCAACTCAGTTATTTTCAGAATCCTCCCCAGGTTTTAAATGATCTTAAATCTTGCTTCTTGTCTCCACTCCATGTATGAGCTTTATGTAGTACTTAGCCAGGTCTCTCTCTCTCTTTCTCTCCTCTCTCTCTCTCTCCCTCTCTCTCTCTCTCTCTCTCTCTCTCCTTTTCTCCCTTTGTCTATGTCTATGTCCGTGTCTTCTGTCTTTGTCAAAATCTCTCTCTCCCCATCTCTCCCCTTCTCTGTCTTTCCCCTGTCTCTGTCTCTGTCTGTCTGTCCCTGTCTGTCTGTCTGTCTGTCTCTCTCTTTCACACACACACACACACACACACACACACACACACACACACACACAGAGGGTACGAGAAAGAACCTCAGTCCATACATCCAACTCTGACCTCTTTCGCATTTTCATGTCTTTTTGCTCTATCTCCCCACAGGCCTCACCCTCCGCACCAGCATGTGCAGCATGTGTGCATGTGGTTTCTTCATGCAGCATTCTGAAACCATCAACAATTCTCCACGGCCTCCAACACTGGGAGGAGTTTTATCCTAGATACTAATGCCATTAGCAAAAATACATTTTTTTTAATCCTGTATCCCAATGTTTTGAACTGAGGGGTCTCATTCTCCTCATGTGTACACATTAGATAGAAAATCTTATATGGAGAATTTATTGTAGTCTTAATGACTAAAGTTATTACTGACTACTCAAGCCAAAATGTTGGAATGTTTGGTGTAATCCTTCAAACTTCAAATTGAGTCTTCACAGAATATCTTAAAAAGATACACTGTAGATTCCTAAAATAGGTAGGATGTTCTATCAACACTGTTCTTAACCCGTCAGCCGGTGCCCTCCACCTGATTGCTTTTGAACCTTGCCCGCTCCACATTCTTGTCAAAACATGAATCAGTCGTCCATACCTACTTCAGCCGTTGTAGCTTTACAGACGGCCACATCCGCCACCTTGTGCCATGATGAGTGCTCTACTGTGTCACCATCTCAGTGTGCGCCTTACTCCCCGTTACTTCATAAATACCTTGAGATCAGACAATTCCTTTTTTTCTGATTTTATTCAGATGTCCGTGACATCTCATTTAAAATCTAACTCTATGGGGAAAATATTAAACACTTTAATTTGTAATAAGTTAAAAGTATCCTGAATTGGGCGATCGATGCCATGGCCTCTACACTTCTGTCAAGTTTAAGTCTGTTTTTGTCTGAAACATAAAAAGCACTAGGTGTTCCAGCATTTTCTCTACTCTGCACCCTTTGTCTAGGTTAATCAGATCCTGAGAAAAAGCACCCTGAGGAAAATGACATAATTTATTCTGTCTTCCAGTTCCAGAGGGATATTGCCGTGGGGAAGCCATGACAGCAGACAGAGTAGGCATGGCGGCAGCAGGCTGGCTGCTCACATTGTATCCATACTTAGAAACTATAGCTGTACAAGAAATATAGCCTCAAGTCCCGACCCCACTGACTCAATTTCTCCAGCAACGCGCCACCTCCTGAAGTTTTCACAATCTTACCAAACAGCGCCACCACCTGGGGACCACATATTCAAACATGTGAGCCAGGGGAGGGGCCATCTCGCTATCAATCAACAATACTGTCCTATTAGGACACTTCTCTCCTGTAATGTGGGAGGAGGAACCTGCTGTAGAACAGACGAGAAGCCTGAGAGTGAGGTTGATTACAAATTGGCCATTCTCTTCTACTCTCTCTCCTTTCCGCTATGAAAAGATATCTCACTCCCCAAATGACCCATGGCAGCTATTTTTTCTTACATTAAGGCTCTTCTATTTGCATAGGTCTAGTTTAGGTGTCTTCTGTTCCTTTGATATATTTTTTTAATCCATGCCCAAGACAACAATCTTATTCATTAAGAGGTAGCTGGGGTATTAGGAATCTTGCTACCTGCTAAGACCCATTCCATCTTCGTTATGCCTTTTTGCTTTTAGCTGTTACTCTTCCATATTAATTTTATAAACCGTTTACATTTTCTACAACAAAAAAAGAGTTTGTATAAACCCATAGACTCACATGGCAAGATCTGAAGTCATTACCATAGTGAGTCTCCTTCACTATCTGCTTAGTACAGGGTTTTTTTTTTTTTTTTTTGCATTTATGTAGATGAACTTTAATATAATCCACAAAGAGTTTGTCATGATCTCTAGTTTTACTCCCCTTATATAAAACAAAGAAATAGACCATTTAGAGTAGAAAGCATTCCATCTAGTTTATACAAATATAATATTAATTATGTGGGTGCATACCTGTGTATGAACTTCACATGGATGCTGTTGCCTGTGGTGGCCAGGAGAGGTCACCAGATCTCCTTGGAGTTGCCCTACTATGTAGTTGATGGGAAACAAACTTGAGTCATCTTAAAAAGCAGTACGTGCTTTTACCTACTGGCACCTTACCTTAACATTTTGGTATTTACTTTTCAATGTTTTAGTTTTGCCATGAATTTTAAGATTCCACACTTATTGTTCTGGGAAGACATGATTTCTTTATACCTAGCCAGAGTTACCTTTTTCATTATCATGGCTCTGACCCATCACCTCTCTCTCCTAGTCCTGGTTCTCTCTCTTCAAATGCATCTTCAGCCTAACAAAAATAGAAATATGAATCCAGACAAATGAAGATTCTCCTCTCTCTCCCCCCTCCCTCCTCTCTCTCTCTCTCTCTCTCTCTCTCTCTCTCTCTCTCTCTCTCTCTCTCTC
>JANHMN010000001.1:4513482-4540379 GCA_030674055.1 Rhabdomys pumilio
CTCTCTCTCTCTCTCTCTCTCTCTCTCTCTCTCTCTCTCTCTCTCTCCTCTGTGGGTGCAGGAGTTCATTTACTTACACATCTAAAACTCTGTTGCACACATTGGCAGGTTCTCTATGCTATTAACATTTTCCCTATAAATCTTATTACCCGTGTTTTGTTTACAGTTTTCTTTTCCTAACTGATCTTAAAGTCCTTCCTTGGTTTTTGTAACTTACTCCACTGTGTATGGTTCAGTTTTATTTCTCCTGCCTGATATTTGCTGGCTTCCAAAAGCGACAGTTTGGTAGCTTTCAGAACTTCTGTATGATTCACAGCCACTGGATAACATTGTTTTACCTTAACTTTATGCTCTTTGAAAAACCTCGCTACATGTGTATCTCCTAGTGTGTTTAAAATGTGTCTAATCAGAACATATATGCAAATAGAGTATGAATACATGCAAAGACATATATGTTAGGGAAATGTGCAACTACAAAGGTCTGTGAGGAAATCAAGTGTGTTTATGTGTGTCTTTGTGGGGAAGGTATAACTTCCACCTTTTATATCACTGTTACAGATTAGATAACTTCTTTTGCATTTATCTTATTAAATCTCTGAATTTCTTTGTCTGATTTTCTGTCTGTTTGCAACTCAATTTCTTCCTGACTTCTTTTCATTGTATTTATTATTGTTGAAATTTTTTTTCAGGCCAGTTTTGAAAGTCTCTTGACTTTGTATGTAAGCTTACTGTTTTTCTTAAAAACATTTATTTTATGCTTTCCACCTAGACTTCTCATCTTCAGTCTTTAAGTTCTGGTCACATGGCTGTTCCTATGGATCCTTGGCTTTCTTGTTGCCCTGTCCCTTCTACCTGTGCACTTCTTAGTTCTGTTATGTGCTCATATTCCTTGGACCTGTAAGCTGATGGCTTCTTTCTCTCTTCCTCTTGTTTTGGAGAGGCAACCTCACAAATGAACTGGTTTCCCCCATTTCTGTCATTTTGAGACAGCAACAACCAGGATTATTGCCCACAAATGTGCTTTAGCATTTTTATCTGTGTGGATATATATATATATCTTTGGGCTGGACTTCTTTCTTCTGTCATGTTATCTGGAGCTCAGTTTAAAGCAGGCACTTGTGTCTTGCATCTCTTGTGTAGAGCAGAATTTATTTTTCTCATTTTCTTAACCTTGCTTGTTTCTTTAGGATATTAGTCTTTTTAAAGATTTTTCATTTTTTATGTGCATCTTTTTGAGTATTTAACATGTATGAGTAGGTTCCTGAAGAAACAAAACCAAAAAAAGGCATTAGAACCCTGGCATTAAAGTTGGCTATAAGCTGCTCAACCTGGGTGCTGGGAATTTAGCTCAGGTTCTCTGGAAGAGCAGTATTTCTGAGCCATCTCTCCAGCTCCAGGACTGTAGCTGTTTAAAGGTGTTTAGCATCTGATCTCATTCTTTGTTTGGGTTAATGTATCTGCCACACACAGCCTTCTACAATTCTGCTTGGAGCCCACCGACAATCTTTATGACATGTATGTCTTTGTGGAGTGAGGGCCTAAGCCAGTCACTTGGTTTCTGTTCACATTTGACTAGATTGTAAGCATATTGCGTTCATAAGCATCTCTCTGTTTCATGTTATACTGTGTTCCTTAGGACACTGTACAGCATGAGATAACTATATATACCTATTATAGAACGGGCAAGTGAGCCTGGCAGCCTCCCATCAAGATAATGCTATCTAATTCTAATAGCAATCTTTCAAAGCACCGCTGAAGGCTCCCATTCTTCAAGGAAAGCAAATTGAAACTCATAGCTTTAAATACTGGATTCAGAACTAGTAAACAGTGGAAAAATAAGTTCATGATTGAACCCAGGCCTGTCCGGCAGTGGTTCTACTGTGTCTTAAGACTAAAACTTCCAGCCTGCTATTTGAAGTACTTTAAGAAGCAGATCAGCCAAGCACCAGATCTAGGAGGCCCTGCGAGGAACTGTCCGCGGTGCTGAACAGGCTCCCACTGAAGAGTCTGCCAAATTCAATGGAACCTTAGACACCAGGTCTACATCGCTGTTGCTCACAGAGAAATTCCCTCCTCACTAAGTCCGACATTGGCCACCTTGCTTCATTTTACCTCCTAGGGACAGATTGTAATCAGCTGCCTATAGACCCAACCGGAGAAAAACTCCACACTCAAAAGCTTGCTTCTCAGCACTCCAGGACTAACTCAGTCCCCTCCATTGTCTTCAATCATCTCCCTCCGAATCAGCCACCCTGGATACCTGGAATAGCAGCAAGGTCTAATCAAAACCAGAACAAGAGGTACTTCTTTTCTAGGAATTTTACAACCAGAAGTGCATGCATGAGCTAGTTTAGAAGATAATTCTACCGTAATGCAATTTCTTCATTGAATTAAGGTTTTGTCAAACTGGATTCTTCCCGTATTCACTAAGCATGTTCCGTATTATAGCAATCAGTTTGCAGAAGTCACAATCTCTGGACTTAACACAACAACAATAGTAAAGCTGACACTTAGTGCAAGAAAAAAAAACCTGACTTGCTGTTAATGAGGGTATGAAGTCACTGTCCTTTCTCTTTCGTAGACACAATGTGGGTTCAGTCCCTAAACCTGATGATACGTGTAAATCACTATGAGATTCACAAATCTGAGAAAATGTTTTTTTAAAAAAAAAGATAGTATCGTTGGCTTTCCAACATAGTTATTAGCTTAATCCAAGATGGCTGATTGAATGTATAGCTAATGAGTTCTTCATCAAAGCTCACTGCTTATTTAAGCATCTCATTAACACCTTTCCCATCCCTCAGCCAGGCCCTCTGTGCTGAGAGGAAGGACTATCTGAACATGTGTCTCTGTGAAGCCCCTTTGTCACTATGGTATAATGAGGAGAGTAAGATGTCACTTGCTTAAATCTAGGGGCAAGGCAATTTTTCCCGGATATTTGTCATCTCTGGAGTATATAATTTTTATGACACTCACTTGCTCAAGGTCAGTCACTCAGCTCATTAAGGGTCTGAAGTGAAAAAAATATATATAAATGGTGAGGAAGAGAAGCCAGAATCTAAGCAGGTGCCAGCATGTCTGTCAGCTGCCCCTTTTATCTTTATTCTTTTCAAGTTCAAATATTTTTAGTTGTCCATGAATTTTCCTAATTAATGGAAGTAGGGGAGCTTCTGGTGTTCATGGGGTGTGGAGCTAAGAAGGAATCCTGTAGCCATGTGTGCTGGTGCTGTATGGGTTTGAATTACCTCCTTGCTATGAGCCTGGTGTCATATAGAGTACATGGGAGATGGGAGTTGGTTCAGCAATCTGAGAGTCTGAAGTGTATCTTCAGAGTTCATGTAAAAATCAGAAGCTACAGTGCATATCTGCAAGAACTGGGCTCCTACGAAGAGACAGTAAGTGGAGACAGGAGAATTTTTGCTAAGAGGGCAGGCCAGCCAGCTTGCTACCTGCAACTGCCAACTGCAAACAACAAAGGGCACTGTCTCAAGCAAAGTATAAATGGGAGACCGAATTCGACGTTGCCCTCTGACCTCCATATAGTCACCATGGTACAATGCCACCTCTACACACAAAGACACACAGAGAGAAAGGCACACACAAAAGCACTCACAGGGGCACACACACACACACACACACGCACAAAAAAAAATAAATAAATAAAGTTAAAGGAAGTTGATGTTAAAAGTATTACCATGAAGGGTCAAAAATCTACAAAATTTATCTGTATTGAAAAAAGCCACTTAATATTTTCATAATACCTCTTTATTCAGCACAGCCCCGGGTATCATACCTGTAAAACACCACAGTGACATTTGCCAACAATTCCGAGATTCAGACGTGAAATAAAGATCCCACAGTGCCAACTGTTGCCCTCAGACCTCGCGGATTCTGCTTTCTTATCATTCCCCAGAACTAGACATATCTCTGCCTCAGTGAGACAAGGCCTCTGCAGGACTCCCTCCCCTGGGGAGAACCCTAAACAGCACTGTTAGCCTCCCCATGTGAGTTGGCTTGCTCACTGGCGCCATCTGGCCATCAGTTGGGGCGCTGCAGGGAGTGCAGCGGCGAGAGATTGGAAAATTACCCCCTAACAAAGGCATACAGCGTCAAAGTTAAGGAGTGAGGGGAAAAAATGTCAATCTGTCCCTGACTTTTAAAAGCCACTCTTAGATTGAAACAACCTTTCTCTGTGAAAAATGTCAAAGAGAGAATATCAAACAAAATATTCTGTTCAGAAGAAGTGCTGGGAGAATGGGAAATTAATGAGAGGAGAGATAGAAGAAAGCCCCGTGCCTGTGTAAAATCGGTACTTCTTAAAGAGAAAGCTTTAAGGACCAGGATTTATGCCACACATAAAACATTGCATGAGACTGAGAGAGACCGAGAAAGTGACATATTTAGGTTACAACGGCTCACTCGAGCGAGCGAAGATGTCTTCCTCAGCTGGGCGGCTCTGCCTCAGTCCTTCAGCTCTTCCTGTCCCATGGCAAGCTTGTTAGCAGCCTGAAAGGGCCTCCGTGGTAACCCGAAGGGCCTTTTCCTCCTGATGCATTTTGTAATACTAATTAACTAATTCCCAGCCACATAAAGGGAACCTGTGAAGATTCACCAGAGGCAAGCTGCTAAGCAAATGATGACAGACTTCTCCATTTTCAATTAGACGGAGTGGCATATTATGACAGCAACAAGTGGACCGACTTTCTAATGACAAGAGTTCTGTGAGGGTTCCATTCCTGGAAATGAAAGGGAAGCCTTGGCCACGTGTCTACCCTTGTGCACATCAAAGCGGAATTCTGCCTTTGGTTGTGTTTGTGTGCCACCGAATGTAAGATTTAATCCGAAATGCTGCCTTTTGAGACTGCTTCTGTTCTCTGGAAATGTCTGACAGGACACGGCACAGGGACCAGAGAGAACAGCCAGCCTAATTAAACCCGTACAGGTGGCACTGTGCTCTGCCACAGCAACCCTGACTCCAGCCAGCCCCGCCCTGGGCCACCCGACCGACTCCACTGTTTGTGTTGCAGATCTCTTGCTCACATGGCAACTGTTGCTATGTTTGCAGTAATGAGTGGGTGATGCTAGTGTCTCGGTAATGACTGTGATACAAGAGCCATGATTTCCAAATGGGTTTTTGAAGCTGCTCACACAATGGCACCGCACAGAGTGACAGCTTTAATTTCCATAGATTCTCTTTCTTTTCACCTTTAGTATCTTCTGTATGGACCGAATCTAACCCCCGTAGAATAGCAAGAGTGACAGCACTCTTCCTTTAGCTCACTGGTATTTAAAAGGGATGTTTGTTATTCTAAAGGGGCATTGTTTCTTACTATCTTTTTAGAATCTATGGTATTCAGTATTTCTTGTACTTAAGTAACAGCAATTAAAGCTATCAGAAAACATTATGGGCGCAGGAAGAAAGCAGCTCCTGTATTAGCCACAGGAGACAGAACAGCATCTGCTATTAATATCTATGACATTAGCTGGATGCCCACATTAATGAGCAGATGTTTGAAGAGCCTCAATCGCAAATAAGTCTGAAAAATTCATGAGTGAGTATTTTCCATGCTGCAGATTCTCTTTCACAAAGACAGTGAGCAAATGAAATCTGTTTTGTTTCCTGATCGTGATGACATGCTTACTTCTCAATAAGAGTTATAGTACTGTTCCTTCCATAGAGGTGGGCATTGTCTCAGCTCTGGGAGAGATATCTAGAGTCTATAGCATTTGCTATGCCCAGTGATAATATCAAACTGGCCAAACCACGGAAGAAGATACATAATACGCTGATCATTAGCCACCATGGTTGAGACAATTGTGAATTTTTGTAGGCTAGTTGTAACACTGACAACCACAGCTCTCCCACCTGGTAGAACCATCAACCTTCAATCAGTATTCCACAAATGAGTAGGCTGAAGCCAGAAAGGATGAACGACCTGCTGGAGGCTTTAGAGCTAATGGACCATGATCTGAACCTGGATCCATCTGACTCTAAAGTGTGAGCTCTTCACTCCTTGCTGAGCCATTGTGACAGAGAGGGAAGCCGTTCTCATACTACTCCCCCACACAACATAAAATCCCTCCCTGGGTGTGGTCTCAGGTTTCAGGATCCACATCTATAATGATGGAAGAGAGTATGAACTTGGTTTTCACTGTGTGGCCCTTAGGCAGAAGCTTCAGCAGCTGTGGTAATTTGTTGGAAAGACAGACCAAAGAGACAAGCCAGCCTCAGTTTGCACTTTAACAAGCATTACACACGTACGTCCCTGTGAATGTGCATCAAGATTGAAGGCATCTCACTGCAGTATCTAATGTATCAGGATGCCCCTCACCTCCGTCTCTCTCCATAGTGTACTTCCTCCAAGTTGTAAAGTCTCCACTTAGAAGCAGCTCCAACCCTAGATGTCTGAAAGCATCCCTGCCTCCTTTGCAAAAGCTGTTACTATGTTAATTCACTTACACATTCATGTGAGGTGTATCTGCCAATACCAACAGATACAGTACATGACAGGAAAGAAATGACTGAAGGGCTATAGCATAGACCTTTACCTAATTCCTGCAGGTGTGTCTGCTGAGCTAGAGTCCAGTATAAAAATGGAAAAGATTTCAGAGGCTCAGAAAGGAACCCTTGAACACACTGGTTTCAAGCAAATGTTTCTCTTCTGTTGCATTATTATACAGGTCAATTAGCACATGGCAAAACACCTACAGGAATATGAGACAAATAGGAAGGCTGTCTGTTGCTCTCTTTCTCCATCACACATTGTCATTAGAAAGTGGCAATAGGATAGTTACTGCCAACTGAGTTTCCAGTTTATAAAACATTCTTGTTGCTTCTGCATCAGAATGTCTACTTTGCTTTTAAAAGTATGGGTGATTCTTAGTTTAGTGATAGCTTAACAAGTTTACATAATTATTAAGGGCAATTGATTAATGCCTATCTTTATGTTTTAAAATACATTAAAACAAAATTGAAAGATTAGGAGGTGGGGGGAGCCCCTAGAATGTACCAGAGACCTGGGATGTGAGAGACTCTCAGGGCTCAAAGGGAGGGACCTTAGATGAAATGCCCAACAGTGGGGAAAGGGGGCATGGGAGGAGCTGTCAGAGGAGCCTGGGGAAGGATTAACTTGAGCAGAGGTTTGAATAGAGCAGACCATGCTGCTTTCTACCCAGGGACAAATGGAAGGGTGAGGGCTGCTTCCTGCTTCCCTTCTGGCCCCTAAGACTTCACTCTACCCAGGCAAGGAACAGGCATCCATCTGGATGTGACCAGATATAACAGACAATGTTCATAATTGCTCTGTGGCATGACCCAATGTTCTGATGACACTGTGAACGATCATGTTGTCCCTCCAGCGTGTTAGGACCAATTGTTATAAATAAGAGGTGGGTGTGAATGAAGAAATGCAACTTACATGTAAGGGACTCAGGGATAGCTGATAGCAATCTTGACCACAACATTGTCTCCTGGAATTGAGGGAGCCAGTCCATCACCTACATGATATTGGAAAAAAAAAAGTGCTTGTTAATGAATGTACCTTTTTAAATTTCAAGGAAAAGGAAATAAAAGATGCAGCCACCATTTAAAAAGAAAGAAGGAGAGAGAGAAAGAAAGAAAGAAAGAAAGAAAGAAAGAAAGAAAGAAAGCAGCCTGCCCAGTTTTTACAGACTGTCATTTACTGATTTCCACAGTGAAGGTGCAGAATGAACCTGGAATCTGCAGAAATCACTGTCCAGCACCTCAGCCATATGTACCTCTGCTTCCCAGCATCTCTCATCCATACAATCCATCTGCCTTCATCCTTTAGTGCCTAGAATAACACCTGTCAGGTGGCAGCTTCTCATCCAGGGCTCACTGAATGCAGGAACGAGCACCTGCTGCTCACAGGACAGCGTTTGTGCAACTTACATCACTGGGAAGAGCTTCCTGCTACGGTCATCATCGAGGTGTATGTTCCCTGCAGAATGCCTGACTCCAGGAGAACTTCCCATCAAAGTTTCTAACCTAAGGATGGAGGTGGTGAGTAGCTTGAGCGGCATCTCTGCCTCTGATCCAGGTAAATTGCTTACCACAGCAAACCAAGATGCATTTTGCCACCTCACTGATATTCCTCGTGACACATGGAGAAGTCACAGTTGGCACTTTAAAGTTGATGCTAGCTTTTGGACTCTTAACAAATCCTTCATCAAAGAGTTTTGTTGTTGGAATCAACAGAGAACTGTGCTTGCTCTGTGTGCACTGACAAGTCTGACAGGCCTGAGATCACAGCAGAGGTGCCTGGGAGGAGGAGCTGGTTGATTGTGAATGCAGGGGATTCTGGTTTGCTCACTCACCCAATACTTGTTGAGCTGTCACTCTAAGACGCAGAAACACACTAAGGCCACATCACTTCTCATCAGTGAATAAAACCCTTTAATCCAAAGAAATAACTACCCTGACTAGAGTGAATCCATGTAAGGTGGAGGGAGACAGGGACACTGGCCATTGCTGAGAGCTAACAAATGCTCTTCTGTACAATGGTACAAAGAAACCATCCTCAGAATTCCTCACCTGAGTGATGAGCCATGCTTTCTGTAACTGTCATCTTCCCTTCCTCCCCCTTTCTCTCTCTAGATCTAAGCCAGCCTGCTTTTATCCAGTGCAGTTGTTACTACACTCAGAATGGTTTGCTATTTAACTTCCTGTCAGTTGCCTAACGGATGGAGTCATCCTTTTGTTTCAGAGGCTCCTGTTTAGTGTTTGAAGAGCTAGATTGATGAGCATTACCAGAGAGAAATATTTTTTGAAAAGTAAGCGAAGCTGGTGACATATTACTTCAGAGTTTAGTGAAATTCAGCAAATCTAATTCTATTATCCTGTCAAATGCTCACGTAAAGGACACCTGAAAGCATATTTCAGATGCATCTGTAAAGACTTCAGGAGACACAGACACATCTGCAAAAGCTGGAAGACTCTCTTACTGACAGGCCATTGTTTTATGAAGCAAATAAATAATCTTCCAGCAACTAATTAAATAAAGTTATCTTGGTGCTGCAGTGCCTGCCTGCTCTCCCTGGGAAAGGTTGTCAGGCAGTTAATGATAACCGTGTTTTCTCAAAGGCTTCTGGACATTTACATAGGCAGACTCACCCAGACACACCAAAATAGCAGCTTTCTGCATGAGTCATGGAGCAGAGTGCATTTATGACCAGATTATTTTAGTCCTTGTTTATTTTCGACGCCAAGGATGAGATACCAGCTAATAAATGTATTCGTTCTGACCAAACGGCCAGGGGCAAATGTTTTAAAGCATTTCTGTAACGCGCTGCATTTGTCAGAGGTTCGCAAGCTGACACACTGGAAGGACCCTATGGCATTTTCAGGCTGGTTGTGGACCGACCTGTGCTGAAGTGCTTGCTATGGAGAGGGTGAGCTGAAAGGAGGAGCATCAGCAGAAAGACTCAGCCTAATAGAGCTGTCGCCCTTCTCTCTTCTGTCCATCAATCATCAGAAATGGAAATCCTGTGTAGATCTGAGCTTTAGTGAAGGTTACACATACTCCAATCAAATATTCTCAGCTACCTGCCAGGGACATGTTTGATCTATCTATCTATCTATCTATCTATCTATCTATCTATCATCTATCAATCAATCATCTATCTATCATCTATCAAACTTCTATCAATTATCTGTCTATGGATCATCTAACCTCTATCATCTATCTACCATATATTTATCTATCATCTCTATATCATCTATAGATCATCTATCTATCATCTATCACCTATCATCTATCATCTGTCTATCATATCTCATCTATCTATAATATACCCTCTATCTTGTATCTAACATCTATGTATGTATCTATTCTTCTATCTATCTATCATCTATCTGAGTGTTGTGTGCATCTATGGGTCTATATGTCTGTCTATTCGTATGTGTCTCCGTGTGTGTGTGTGTTACTCTTTCCAGTGGAAAAGGTCAACTCCAGGGCCCTGAACATGCTAGACAAGCACTCTGCAACCGAGCCTTATTCTTTTCTAGGTTGGAAAGCAGGTCAGAGCACTTAGGAAAGATTCTAGGTGGTAGACAGGTAAGTCAAGGGTGACCCAGTCTATCTAAATCCAGAGCTGGTATATGCTATTTTTCAGTGCATTATGAGAAATTATGTTTGCAACTTGAGTGAGAAAGTAATTAGTGATGGTGGGTAGTGTAGCCTGTTATAAATGATGCAGTCTGTTCAAACTAGGCATGGTGTATCCTCTATCTCCACTGTGAAAACTACACTCTTCTGGTGATCAGGACTCTACATTAATATGGTCAATTGTCCCTTGACCTTTCCACGGCCAGTTAAGACAACTTACTTATAGAACTATTCAGACTCAGTGTGTTCCACATATCAGAAGTGGACTTACTCAGACTCAGTGTGTTCCACATATCAGAAGTGGCCTTACTCAGGCTCAGCATGGTCTACATATCAGAAGAGGCCTTACTCAGGCTCAGCATGTCCACATATCAGAAGTGGCCTTACTCAGGCTCAGCATGATCCACATATCAGAAGTGGCCTTATGCAAGGCCAGTGTTTTCTACACATTTGAAGTGGCCCTATTCGAGGCCAGCATGTTCTGCCTACATGAAGTGGTCTTATTCAGAGTCACTATGTTCTACATAGATAAAACGGCCAATTGCCAGTTCTCCAGAATAGAATTGCTAACTTTTAAGTCTACAATAGATACCCTTTCTTCATAGACCTCTGTTAAAGTTCAACAGAGGTCTAGAAGCTGGTATTGGCCGCATGCGTCCCAACTGAGTAGCAAGTAGACATAGCCATTCAAAACCAAAATCCATGATTGTCTCAATTCTTGTGGTGGAGATTATTAATAGCCTGCCTCCCCTTCTGCCCCTCATCTGGCAAGCGTTACACATTATCTGTCGTGGGGATCACTTTCCATACTTGTGGGTAATTTTTAATGTGTCTTCTATCTGCAGGTGTAATTCCTTTTAAGGGGGTTAATAACATTAATCCCATTTTACAGATGGGAATAAAAGATCTGAATTATCCTATTTTCCCAGGTCAGAGAGTAAGTCAGCGCCTCATTAACTTCCATTAGAATTCTCACACAATTCAGTTCGCATGGAGCTTCTTCTCCATGATGCTTAATTACTGTCAAGAATTTCCTGGCATCTACTCCTCACTGACACACATCAAGCTCTCGAGTACACAGGTGAACAAGGCACAGTGCTAGGGACAGGCATACCCAGGAAGTAAAAAGAGGGTCTGCAGAATGGGCTTAAGCTGCAAAAATGGTCTTAAGTGTAAGTGTGGGGTTGGTAAGGAGAGTTAGCAGTGGTGGGCTATATGGGTCAGACTCCATAGACATAGGCTATGCGATCAACTCTTCCTCCAGATTTGCTGTGTTCACCTCCCAGTGGCAACATGAACGCTTTCTCACTTATCTAGATGACAAAGAAGCTGAGGTCATAAAGTGACTCGTGTAAAGAACATACCCAGGGTATGTGAAGAGAATTTGAGAGTAGGCTATGACATGAGAAATTCATGTTTGAAAGTCAGTTATCTGGAGCCAGAGGTCATGGTTTGCAAAAGAGCTAGCAGCTGTCATAAGGAGGGGGGTGGAACCATCTAGAGGCCTGTTGCTGGACCTACCACTTGAGTCTCAGCCTGGTAGGATAATGGCTGTAGAAATCGTATCTACAGCCTGCTCACAGGAGACTGAGGATGATCATCCAGGAACCACTCCCTGAGAACCAAAGACCAAAACAACACTAAGCATTAAGATCTGACTCATTGGCATAGTTTCAAGAGGGGGGCTGAATTAAGTACAGTGCTGGATTAAGGAGATGAATCTGGCAGAATCATATGTAGGTCCTGAGGAAAGACGGCTAATCTAGCAGTGACCAGCTAGCACAACAAGAACCAAAAGGATAGTGTACCTTGGGGAATACTGGCCCAGGTGAAATGTTATGACCAAGTGAGGTAAAAGGAGCTGCTGAGGGACAGTCTTGTGGTAACTAGGAGAGTGAATAAGCGTGAATGGAGACTTCCAGAATCTCTCCATCTTGGGTTATTTCCATCCATGCTGTTGCTATACCTTCTCCTCACCCCCAACCCCGCTGCTGGCATTCACTCCCTGCAATTGCAAGTTAGCTTTTTATTTTATTTCGTTTTGCTTGATTTTCAGTCTCATGTAGCCCTGGCTGTTCTCAAGCTTCCTATACATCCAAGGGTTACTCTAAACTTCTGATTCTCTTGCTTATACCTCCCAAGTGCTGGAATGACAAATGTGTAGCATGCCCTGTCCTGAGGAGAGAACTCAGGCTCTCATGCTTTCAAGGCAAGCCTTTACCAATGGAGCCACCCCCACAGCTCCCACATGCTACCATTTCTACAGCCCCTTCTTCGCTTCCCTGGCTCTTCTTTTGTCTAGAAAGTTAATGCTAAAACTTCAATGTTTTTAAGGCCAAGGGATCAGCAGGACGAACCCGGTATCTGTCCTCACAGTGTGAGCAGGCCATTTCAGCAAAGCATGATGAATTTTATAATAAGTGAGCAGAGGCACTGCTGAAGGAAGAGACTGCTACTGAGTGAGTCTATGTCTTTAGCTCTTTCTGCTTGAATGTGAAGTGCTTTGATCTCAGAGAATAAGTAAGAATTTCTTTAAAATCCATGCTAGCCTATTCATAATGCCATTTCTGATATGAATAATAACTTCTCCAAAGCCCTAGGTCGGCATCCAGCCGTTGTTAATCTTCCAAGCAGGTGGCTGATACCCTGGTAGAACAAAAATAAAATAAAATGAAGGACATATGTATATCAATATCCGCCAGTAATCGAAGACAGCAAATAATTACCATCAGCCTCATTTCCTACCGTTCTCCCTGCAAATATCCCATGCTGAGACTTGCTGGCCAGTGTTTGTTCCTTTTTTATGAAATCTGTTTCAAGCTCTATTGGAAACCTGATACAGCAGGTGAAGCATTCAGGCCCATGATGAATCAGAGCCAGACACAAATAGAAGGCTGGGGACTCAAGAGCTTCAAAGAGAGACAGTCAGGGTGGTTCTGTGCTTGGATCTGCTGCCTCCGCTTGCTGGAGCCAGAATCCAAAGGCGGCAGCTGCTGCAAGCGTGCATAAACAAAGGAAGGAAGCACGGGCCTAGCGTTCCTATGGGAACACGCCACCGCTTCGATTATCAGTCTCCAGATACCACTTCCTTTCACATCCGGGTCTCACATTAAAAGACAGTGAGAGGTATGCTTCCAGAGAGGTGGCTAGGGATGTCTGCAGTAAGAGATTCGTGAATTCTCCCTCCACGGTGAACAGATGCATCCTGGGAGTACTGCATCTCACAGAGTTCCATGATGGAACTGGTCTTTCAGCATGACCCAAAAGGTGCTTGCCTCAGTCGCTGAACTGTGTGCGCCTGGAAATAACAGCTAAGGAAGAAATCTCAGTAAAGCACCATCCATTTCCTACTAAGGTAATGATGACCCAAGTCTAGACTAAAGTTGAAGATTCCCACAGATTCTGAACCAGTGGCTTTGAGAGACACTGCTGGTAGAGGTGTCTAGGACTAGGCACAGACGCATAAAATACAAGCTTGCATCATGCAGAGATTATGGAAGCCCACTTCCAGAGGTTCAGATGTCTGACTTCCAGACTGGAATCTGAATACCCAGATAAACAATGAGTACAAGGACCTGACGCTTCCCCCACAGCCCTTCACATGACTTCCTGTAGCCTAGCATTCCATGGAGCCACTCAACAGTGAATAACACTGAAACTTCCCTCCTGTCTCGACTTAAGCCAGGTGACCTCAGGCACACAGCATGATCCATCCTTGTCACAGCTCCTTCATGCTAAAAATAATCATAAATACAACACCCTGCCCCATTTCTGCTGGGAAAACTAAGGGATGTTAGGTGGAATCAGTGTTATGATTTCAAAACTCTTCACACACGTGATCCTATTTGAAATGTTAGTGAATCCTGTGGATGCACAAAGGCGGAGAGTTGTGCATGTGACTTCTGTGGTTCTCTACATTCCAGTGGTCGCATATATAAAGAACAGGGAAGTTGCACAAGCCATGGTTCATTGCAAAGGTCTGGGTGAGGTATGTCTGCTGCATTCAACCAATAAATGTGCCTAAACGCTCCTTACTGACAACAGCCTCATCGTGACCATCATGGTCGGCCACACACAGTCGTGTAGTTTTATATCCCCCAAGCCTCTAGTGATTTCCTCTACACAAGACATCTTTAAACTACAGAGTAAATATTATATTTGCAGAACATCTGTGGAGTGGTGACAGTATTGTCACATTGATGATAACATCTACTGTGACTGTTCCAATCTGCTTGTGCTAGTTTGGGAAACACAAGGAAAGAAAGTCTCTCTGGGCCTGAGGAGTAGAAGGGCCCTGGCTCTTTGACTGGCTGCTAGAAGACCTTCTGTTCCTCAACACAAGGACTCCGTCTTGCTTTGATATATGACTGGCTTTGCTGGGTTTGGACTAACTGGGAACTTCCTGTCAGACCGCCACATAATCTTTTCTTTTTCAAAAATAATGCAAGAAAATGTGATCGCAAATAACAACAAAATAACCTCTGAATGAAGCTCATAACATAGCTTCCACTTATTTTAGTTCTATGCTATGATTATTTCTTAATTAATTTATTTAGCAAAATAATAATAATACAACTTAAGAAGGGTTATAATTCTAAGATACTCATGTAAGATCAACTATATCAGTTATAGAGTCCCCTATAAAGATTTAATTCTAGTGTTGAGTGGAGTGATGTAAGTTTTTAAATAAAATTACTCGGGTCCCAGATGCAGCTGTGTTGGTAGAGTGAGTGTAGAGTGAGTGCGTGTCGCTGAGATTTGGTTCCCAGCACCAGGATTCCCAGCTTGGCATGCACTACCATAAACTAGGTGTGTTGGTGCAAGGCTGCAAGCCCAGCACTAGAGAAGAAGGTACAGGAGAGTCAGGAGTTCAGGTCATCCTTGTTTACATAAGGAGTTGGGGTCCACCCTGAAATGCTTATGACACGGTCTTAGAAACAGAAAAAAAGAGAGAGAAAAGAAAAAAAAGAAAAAAGAAGAGAAAAAAACAACCTTGACAAATGAATAAATTGCACAGTATTCTTATACAATGGTAGGGGTAGGTTATAGGTAGTGTGGCTGGGAAGACTCTCACCCTGAACATAGCTGGTATTTACGAAGCACCCATCATGTGTTATGCTATAACACATAGTAAGTATGCTATAGTGATGCTTGCTGAACACACTCTGTGTCAGGCTGTCTCCTGAGCTCTTTGCATTTATATCATTGAGTATAATCCTCACAGAGACAAGTGATCCTATCGTTTCCGTGATGTAGAGGAGAAAAGTGAGGCCTGGGAAGGTCCTCCATAGATTATGGAGATGCTGGAATTGAAAGCCCAGTTCAGTCTGACTTGACACCATAATTCTAGCCTACTGTTTGACCTACACACAGAAATTATGGTGGGAGAGGAGGCTGGAGAAATGACCAGAAGCTCAGTTCAACAGAAGTCATTTTGTAAGCATGTAAGATCCATGCCAGGGCCCAAAGACCAAGGATGCAGAGGTAGTTGCTGCTCTGAAGGGGTAGGCTTTCTGGTGTGCCAAATATTAAGACTTCACTGTGAAAGTGGCCATCAAGATCAAGCTATAAAAAAGTCACTAAGCCTTTCTTACCAAATCTAGTAATGTTCCCACCAACACAGAAGGCCAGAGCAGTGGTGTGATCAGCAGGAAGTGTCAAGCCCGAGTTGCCCAGGATTCAAAGAGATCTCACAAAACATCAAACAGGAGAGTTATCAACCCTACATGTCTACAGAAAACATCAGGAGGACAAGGAACCTGGGAGTACCTCACTACAGAACGCACAGAAGAAAGAGCAAAGTTCTGCTGGCGTGCAGTGAGGCAATAGATCCCAGTGGTTTGGTGTACATTCACTTAAGACAAAAACAAAAACATACATTGCTTGTAATTTTTAACCTCCCTTAGGGTGTTTCAAATGATTTGTGAAGATCAATGTTCCACTTGTTCAAAGAGTTTAGGGAGTTTCAAACCCTTCCCTTTCAGACTGGCCTGTCATAAAGAACAAAGGAACATGGAATTTCTTGCAGAGATCAGAATTTACACAAAGGAACCCAGGGAAATAAACCCAACAAAGATTACTTTTAACTTTTCCTCATCCAGAAGTGAGAGAGATGACGACGACACCTTGCGTGCTTATCCACTTGCTGGTTTTATCTTCAACTGATGAAATTGGTTTTTATGACTTTTATTTTTATATATGTGCAACCGTCCCTGGCCTAAAAAAAAATGGCTGACAGGCTTGAGCTCATATGGCCCTGAGATCACATTCAAGTTCTATGCCTCATACACTGTAACTCCTAGGAAAATTAGCTAGGCTCTAAACGTCAGCTTTCTCTGTGTGGGGCTGTGGTAGCTCGTGCTCATTGCCAGTTTGACTGGACATGTCACTTGACCACCTGTGTGTCTGTGAGATTATTTTCAGTGATATGCTTAACTGAGGAAGGAAAGCCATCTGGATAGTGGGTGTGGCACCATTCTTCGAATTAAGGTTCCACACGGAATGAAACAGGAAACTAGAGACAGCTGTTGAGCACTTGAATTCCCTTTTTGTTTTCTTTCATCATTTGCCCAGATATGATCAGGAATTTGTACATTCCCAATGCCACACGCTGAGAGCCACCTTCTCCACCACGCCAACTCCACCTGACAGACAGCACCCTCAATCCATGAGACACAACAGACCCTTCCTCCCTAATGCTGATCATACCAGGTCTACTGTTATAATGACAAGAAAACTAGCCCAAGACCGAAGACAAAACCATGTCCTCATCAGAGGTTGACGGTGAGAGTTACATGAGGATTTACATCCAATGTGAACACAAAATACTGAACAGCAACTGTGTGTCTCTTTGTCTTTCAATGTCACCTACCCTTTAGTCCTTAATGTTGTTGTTGCATGAGATGCCATGACAGTGTATGGTGAGTGAAGGGCCTTCTTTTATGGAGATGCTGCCAGTTGCTTACAGAGAGGGAGATGGTGTAGAGGAGCAGGAAATTCATACAAGACTTAACAACTGCTCAGAGGCAGAGCTTGGTAAACTTCAAGCCACAGACAGAACCCATCCTGCTTCCTGTTTTATTGCTGTGCGTGGTCTGTGTTCACTTTTACATGGTAACACCAATAGCTGGGACACAAACTATGTTATGTAGAAAGCCTAACATAACTACAACCTGGCTCCTCACAGGGAAAAGCTCACTGTTCTCAGTGAACTAAAATTTAAATGAGCCACAGGGCCCTCAAAATGCATGGATAAGAGGTTCATATTCTTCTGGGAAACTGTGAGAACTACCTCCCCATCCACACATTTCTGGGACCATATAGGGTACCAGGCAAACAAGACTACAGTAGGGCTTTTCTCCATGAGGAAGTCACGTGACTGAGCAGAAACAGATGAATATGACCAATGACCTCTGTATAGCTCTATCCTGTAAGAGCAAAACGGTAGGGTTGAGCTGAGGCCGCAATGACACATTCTTCTTGCATGGACCAACCCATCACAAAGCTGAAGCCTGTGTCTTCAATTCCACTTTCCTATCATCCCCACAGTGATGACAAAGATGCTGTAGTGGAGATCACTCTCAGATTCCTCTGCCCATGATGTGCAGAAAGGAAAGGGCTGAACCAGGGAAGGGACATTGTCCTCTGTGTGTCTCGCCACACTGCTGTCTCTTTTAGTTAAAGCAAGATATCTTTATGGGCAGTGCCTAAAGACATGGGAGATTGCCCAATGATCACAAGCTTTATTAGAAAAAAAATCAGAAGTAACCAAAGATAAATATAAAAATAAAGACATGAAGGAGCCACCATTCATTCACTTGGTCATTCCTCATTCACTAATTCATACTTACCAAATGCCTTGTATCAGGGAAATGGTTTACTTACAATGCAGAGGATCTGACTCAGGGAATTAAAGTAAAGACACAGAAAGGTAAAGACACACTTGTTCTCATACAACTTAACTGCTTGAGAGAGGAAGCCAGCCATCTTTGTTTTCCAGTGAACACAGACCATGAGCTGGGTGAGGAGGTACATGCCTATAACTCCAGAATTTGGGGAAATAAGTCAAGAGCATCACATGGTCTAATCCGACCTAGACTTCATAGTCAACTTTGTCTAAAAAGAAAACAAGTAAAACAGATCTGGCTATAAGCTGCTTCTGCATGGTGTACTCTAAGACAGTTATACAGGAAAGAAAGTGGATAGAGAGGAAGTCACTGCTGTAGCAAACCAGTGCTAATCTTGTTCTCTCAAAGTGAAAAACTGTCCAGGAGACTCCCTCAAAAGTTACTCACACTCCCCACAAGAACTCTGAGTTAAGTACCCACATGCTGAGAGTCACTAAAAAGCATGCACGGCAGCACCAGCCTCCTCCCTTTGGTGGACATATGTACAGAAATCCATAGGTATATATGAGGCCTCCTACGGTGACTTCCTAGGGAGGTCAAGACACTCAGGCACAGCACCAAGAATCTTCTGATACTGAAGACAGTAAACATGCACGCTTCCATATCTTCAAGAGCTGTACACAAAGAAAACAGGCCAAATCAACCAGGGTTGGTTTGAGTGAGATGCTGAGTGACCATAAAAACCTAGGGAAATACATTGAAGAGGGATAAAAAGGAAATACAGAAGTCCTCAGACAGGAAGGCAAGGGAGTAGAGGATGCCATCATGGACAGACAGACACAAAAAGAGAGTGGTACAGAAGAGAGGAAGGCAGAAACCAGACCAAAGAGACCTTGTCTTCCAGGATGACTGTTGAGTGGTTGAGCTATCACAAGTGATTTTCACCAACATTATCTACTTAACATTAAAAAAATTCATCATTGTTACTCTTCCCTTCCCTCCCCTCCCCTCCCCTCCCCTCCCCTCCCCTCCCCTCCCTTCCCCTTCCCTCCCCTCCCCTCCCCTCCCTTCCCCTTCCCTTTCCTCCCTTCTCCTTCCCTTCCCTTCCCTTCCCTTCCCTTCCCTTCCCTTCCCTTCCCTTCCCTTCCCTTCCCTTCCCTTCCCTTCCCTTCTCTTTCCTTTCCTTCCCTCCCATTCCATACCATTCTTGAGCCTATTGATGCAGAAGCCATTAGATGGGCCTAGGCTAGGTCAGCTTCCTTATTAGCAGAGGAGGAGGAAATGACAAGGATAGTAAGAGAGGTGACTGCCACTGACTGGTACACATATGACAGAGTTCCCATGGGACACAGAGACTTCTCAGCTGAGGTGCTGGAGCCCAGATGTGCTGAGAAAGGCACTCTGTGGGAGAGAATGCTGACATGGAAATTAGTGTCCAGCTCTGGGCATGGCATCCATGAGAGAAGCAGAGGGAACAGTGGCCACACACAGGGTATCAGAGCTTGAGAAAGAGATCAAGATAGGAATGCAAGGAGACAGACAGTAGTGAGTCTCCATGGCCTGAGAGCATCTGCAAAGCCACATGTACCACGTGGGGATGTTTGAACATGAGTGTGCGAGAGAGGATGGGTAAGGGCAGTGCTCGCACACAAGCTCAGTGAGAAGAGACTCTGCCCCAGGACATGGCTCCACATTGGGATCTGAAAACAATGAAGAGGAAACCACTGGTGCAGGGGATAGGCCAGTGGATACCAGATCCTAGAAACAAGGAGAGTTCCTGCATGAGTGTGGGGTATAAGAGCCCAAGGGAAGAAATGCAGTTGTGTGCACAGGAAGAGAAGGGGGTATGCACTTGGCAGCATCAACCAGACGACCAAATGCACAGATGCTGTTGGCAAAGTGGAGATCTCCACTATGATGGTGAGAAAGACACATTCCAAACATCTTCACATGCAGGTTCCTTCACACTGTCCGCTAGAACTGCCTGCCAAGGAGAGGGCTGGAAACCCATCGCTTCGCCCATGTGGAACCAACACCAGGACTTTGCCTTATAAATTCTACCACTGGAAAGAAACAAGGGCTTGGAAAAAAGACAGGTTTCAGGGCTAAGACTTAGAAATTGTTCAGGAGCCAGAGCAATTAAAGAAAAAAATCACTAAATACAAAGTATAAATCAAGTCAGATTCTCTTGCGATATTGACCGCTATCAAGATAAGCAGCAAAAACGTGAATGGGGGCCGAGAGGGAATTCTCCAGCCAGTTTGGAGGCCAATACCAAACACTTAATTCTTGACTGTTGATGAAACATCTGCTTGGCAACTTACTGTTACATTGTTCAGGAAGAAACAATAGCTAAATGGTTGCTGCAGTCTCTTGTGCTGGAGACTGCAAACATTGTATCTATGATAAACAAAACACCTAGATCATTCCGGACATGCTTGCCTTGTCCTTCCCTCAGATGACTGTGCCCCCACCTGAGCTCTCTCTGCCCTTTCCATTTTGGTAGGAGGAGTACACTTGGTGGGTGCCTCCTGCTCTGTTGGCGTTTGGCTGAATGTACCTGCATTTCCTTTCCCCAGCTGTTAGGGTCCACATGTAACACATTCATGTCTGTGTCTTTAGAATGTAGCTCAACCTCTCCCATTGTGCTTTGCTAGGTATTAACCATAAGGGTGTGTGGCTAGGGCGTATACCAGCTTCTAGAGCCAATAGTATGAAACAGAAACAGCAAGTGATTCAGCTGTCATCTGATTGAGCATGAATTAATATTGTGTAAAGAAAGCATGACCTATTCTCTCCCAACCTCAGTTTCTTTACATGTAAAGGGGCTTGTTAGGTCATGTTAATGCTGTCTGTAAGGCATCTGGCAGTGACATGTAGCCAGAATTCAACAATGGCAGTTTCCCCCTTCTACTTAAGACTCCAATCTACCACAAACAGAGAGGATTGGGGCATCCTGGGTCATAGTCCTGAATTGTCTATAATATTGATATCTGGATCTGAAGTGCTTACTCCCCATCTCAAGATCCCAGTTCCTTCCTGGTGAAAATAAATCCTGGAAAAATGGAGCAGGGAGGTGTTGGTTTTCAATTGCTATGATGCTGAGATCTCTGAGGTATATAACTAACTTTTCCCTTTCCTTTATAAAATAACAGAGAGTTCAAGAGGTGGGCTGGGAAATGTTTGCCTTGAAAGGATAGCATCCTTTCAAGGATATTCCTCACTTTAGTAGTCAGGGCCTGCCCTTCTCCTGTGCATAGGTTCACAGCTCTAACTCAGTCATAACTGCTAAATCTTTGAGGTAAACTGAGAGATCTGGGGCATC
This sequence comes from Rhabdomys pumilio, assembly GCA_030674055.1. NCBI lineage: Eukaryota > Metazoa > Chordata > Mammalia > Rodentia > Muridae > Rhabdomys > Rhabdomys pumilio. The sequence continues at coordinate 4,534,782 of JANHMN010000001.1, forward strand.
ACTGTTGACCACATTGGTGATTCACTAGCTATCAAGGATTTAGTACATACTTTAAGCACTTTTCTTATTCATCAATCTCTGGCTAATTACTTTTTTCCTTTTAAAATGGAGGAGCTGAGTGGGACCTTGGACATTTGCCTACTGGCTCAAGCAGAGCCCTGACCTGGTTGGTTGCCAAGCCTTTCTGGGCACTCATAGGCTGGGGATATCTGCCACTGAAAGAAAATTGATGGGTCTGATTTTCCTGCAAGAGAGATTTTGCACTGATCATCAGCTCCATAAAGATTTTAGCTACTGCCCATTCTATATAATGACAGCAATAAATTTATTTTAATTTAGGATATTTTTAAACACAGAATTTGTATATTGACAAATACAAAACAATGCTGTGAAAACAGCCAGGATAGTCTTGGATAATAAGCAATGTGAATTTAGTAGATAAATTAACCAATAAAAGTAAAATTAGACTGTTTGGAAGTGAGGCCAAGGTGTTTGCAATTCTGATAGAAGCCCTGCCTTTCCCTTTGTGCGAGAGAGAAAATCTAAGCTGCAGGAAAGACGCCATGGAGCAGAGCAAGGTGTTTATCCCTCGTGGTAGATCCACTTAAAATAGAGCAATTTGTTTCCAGCTAAATGCCAAAAGGTTCAGCCAACCCACTCACTGCCTTCTCCACGGCCAGCACTGATTTCATAGCGTAAACACCTTTAGTAACATTTCAGCTGCAGTTTCTCTGCCTTCTCTTTGATTCGATTCTTTAGATTGGTGTCAACTAACTAAAATTCTGATAGAATTTATCTATGTGGGCTTCATTTTGAGGGAAAGAAATGATTCCCTACGTGGATATATTCCCCTTGGAGAAACACACAGTGGTCCCCCTGCCCAGGATGTTTATACTAATAGCCTTGCATAGGAGCATGGTTTTGACAGATGGCAAAAAGATCCAATAAACGACAAAAAAAAAATTGCAAAGCTGTGAGGTCCTGGATGGCATTGTCTTATTTGATGTCCAAATTTTTAATTCTTCCAGGATGCAGGTAGCCCGAGGACATTGTCAGCTCATAAAACCTAATTGGACCAATTACAATAGAAGAATATTTTGCCTGGAGTGTTTAATCACACCAGTCACCTAATGATTTTCCTTGTTGTTCAGTGTAGCTAGGACTGTTTACAGGAAGATGAACCCATGTTTGCAGCTTAGAACATTACCCAAGATGGGGGTGGTAGGGGGTGGGAATCATAATGCTGAATTTTAAAAGATCAGCGTGTGTGTTTAGGTGTATGTGTGAGTATTTATGTGAGTGTATGTGGTGTGTGCATGTTCATATGTGTGTCTATGTATGTGTGCATGTGTGTATGTGTGTATGTATATGTGTTTTGTATATAAGTGAATGTGTGTGTATATGTGTATGTACCTCATTTTTAACATTTCTATAAAGAGACAGCCATACAAGTGTGGCCACGGTAAAGGAACAGTGTTCAGAAAATCAAACAGAGGGAGACATGAGGAAGGTGATTCTACTTTTGCTGTGAAGACAAAGGATGTTTATAATGAGGAATTTGATGATCGCTTTTATTTACCATATGTCAGCGAGTTCTCAGGTGATTAAATAGTTTGCTATATGCTGCAGTAAAGCAGACTGCAGTTTACTGGGAAAAGTCTGGTTTGATGATCTGAAGGCCTTTTGTTCAAACCCTCCTTCAGCCTCTTGCCAACCCTGAATGTTAGTGCCCAGTATCTGAACATTATGAGTTGGATTCTTCATCTCCACTGTGAGGAGATAAAGTCTGTGATTTCCCCAATGCTATAGGGGCTTTTTAGCAAAATGTTACACTCTGAGCAATGGAAAGTGTGTGCAGTCTACAGAGTTCAGTAAGCATAGGCAATCGCTGTCATTCTTATGTCTCTGTAGAGTTCTGTAGCTTTTATTCCATTCTTACATTAATGTCATGAATAACAGTATACATTAACCAAAACTCACCAAACCAGTCCCAAAGCCGCAAGTCCCAAAGTCACCCAAAAAAGAAGGTAATGAAGAAACAAGGGTTTCTTTTGGGGGGGCCTATTTGGAATGTCACACAGACAGAAGCATTTAGGGCTCTAGGAAATATTCTGAGAATTTGAGAGATCCCAGAGCCAAGCCTGTGACTCATTCTCCAACACAAAAAGCATTTGGCAGGCCATGGTTTGCAAACAACAGCTCTGGTCTGATCTGGAGGCTCTAAATGGGACCATTTGGATTCACTGTGACACTGGCTCATCTGCCAACTCTGGAGAGATGGCAGGAGAGGTTCCCAGACTGTTCAGACAATATTTTCCTATTTCTTGTTGGACATTGCTTAAGAAACACCTTTCTGGATAAAGAAATATCACAATGTTGATTTTAGGAGATTTTCCCACTCACCTCTCAAGCACTTCAACATGAATATACACTGAATGACCTATAAAACCCTCTGTGAAGCATTTCTGCCTTCTCCACAGCCAGCCTTACACAGCGAATCTATCAGCCCCAGTGATGGGCTTTTGTGAAATGCCTTCCCCCACACTCTGCTCAGTTTCATCTTGGAGGCATTGTGATTTTTCCTCAAAAAATGGAGCACTAAAGGAGATGACCCTTTCAATCAGATAACACAGGTCAAATGGACTATCTATAAAAAAAAGCTACAAATACCACACTCCATGTATAGCCAAGTACAGTATGGTGTGTGTGTGTGTGTGTGTGTGTGTGTGTGTGTGTGTGTGTGTGTGTTATAATGTCAGTGTGTCTATATAAGTGTGTGTGCATGTAAATAATATGTGTGAATGTGTGTGTGTGTATGACAGAGAGATTGTATGTGAGAGCGTGTGAATGTGTATGTGTGTGTGATAGAATGTGAGTGTGAGTATATAAATGTGTACGTATGTAATATGTGTGTGTATGAGATAAATTGTGCGTGTGTATGTGTGTATAAAAAAGATACTCATCCCTGTGTAAGAGTCAGAGCAGAGCCCTCAGATAAGAAAAATGGAATCTTCTGCTTAAATGGAAGTCGGCATCTCACTCAACTTTGTAATGTGCTAGGTTCTTATCCGTCCACACCATCCATGAAACCCTTCTAGGAACACAAGTGACAGAGTGACCAGAGGCATTGCCTTCTTTGGCTTCCACAGACACCTTTGCACCTGGCTCCAACAGCTGTCCCAGCTTTGGCTTTCACATTTCCTGGGTAGGATGCTTATGACCCTTTGGGAACCGCTCAGTTTGTTTTCAGATGTTTGTCTTAATTATCCACAATGCCTAAGGCTCAGCGTAACCCTGTAGGGGCTGATGCAGACCCTATTGCTTCTGAATGTCCAGCCACATGTCCTTTAACATGAGCCTTCCCTTTCTACTGGCCAAGGGGAATGAGCATCTGCCTGGTATCTGCTGGAAGCTGATGTGTGTTCTGTCCTGTTGGCCTCTCCCTTCTCTATCCTAACCACAAACCAGAGCTATGTAAATTCCAGCTCTTATTCAACTTTGGTGGACTCTAGTAATGTAAGCAGTTTCAAAATAGTATAAAAACTCTGTCATGTCTCTCTAGGACGTGGCCTAAGACAAAGTCCATTAACCTAGTAGCTGAGGCTGTAGGCTTCTTAATACCCTCACAGGAGCAGGGGCCTTGTTGGGAAGTCCTTCATCTTCAAGTACTCCTCTGTAGCCTATAGCTCTGTGGCCTTGCATATATCTTGATTTATTTTTCAGTTGATAACATGCAAGTTGCAGAATCCATGTGTACTGTCTAGTTCAAAGTGAAAAAACTGTTTGGTATTAACATGCATCGTTTAATATTATACAAAAACAGCTTTAAAACTGTCTTGTTTTCTTTTTATAAAAGAAAATTTACCTTACACTCACAAAATATACACATAGAATTTCCTTGTCACATACACATCTATACCCATACACCTATACACATACCCATATACACGTACATATGCCCGTACCATATATACACATACCCATACCATACATATACATATACGCATACCCATACATACATATACACATGCACAGATGTATACACATATATATACCCTTACCCTTACTTGTACCCATATATACCCATACCCATACATATACATACACATACACATTACACATATACATACACCTATACCCATACATATACATAAACTCATATGCATACCCATACATACACATACATACATAAACGTACATAGTCATTCTTTTAGAATAAGAAGGCTTCCTAGTTTCAGTAATGACTGAAACATTCCAAGCTGGATGTGGTGAGTAATGCCCATTGTTCAGACACTTGCAAAGAGGAGACAGAAGGATCCAGACTCAAAGTCATGCTCAGCTACATTGTCAGTCAGTGACCGGCACGGGTTACCTGATATCCTGCCTCAGAACACAAACAAAACAGAAACCAATGGAACTAACAGAAGCCAGTGTGTGCCTTACCTGCCATGGGCTCACAGTCACAGGCTTTAGCTTTGTGGTCGTCGCTGCATCACTGGACCCACCATGTTTCTGTAGTCACTACTTCAGCAAAAGTCCTGATACCCAAATTAAACTGAACACCTGTGAAACCTTGCTGGAGGTCGAGGGCGCATGAGTGTGAAGAGCTAGCTGTGTTGATCAGAGTCTAGTTTCTTCTTTTGTTTGACCTGAGTGTGATTGGCTTCCATCTGTCTGTCATCTGAGAAGAGAGCCCCATGCCAGCATGTGTGGCATCTCCTGGGGGAAGGTTAAGTTCCCTGGCATGAACTGCCTTCAGCCACTGAACACCCAGGGCATCCTGGAGATAGGCTTTTATTCACAGGAAATCAGATAGCCATTTGGTGATAAAGTATTTATTCCCCATTACCATCTTGTTGCCAAGACTACTGCACAAAACATAGCTTAAGTGGAGTCACAGTCCTAACAAGACCACATATACACACTGAAAGAAGAAATTAAATTTTAAAAAGCAAATCGACGGTCTGCAGACAGAATTGTGTGCTGTTTACCATTTAATGTTGACTGAGGTGACTCTGCCATACTTTGAATCAATAGAATTTCTCTCTTTAATCACTCCCTCTCTCCAAGAAACCTTCCTTGCAGCTTAAAGAAGTGAGCCTAGAGAGGCCATGTGTTATTTTTAAGGCAGTTACGTATGAGCTGACGCTAGCTTTCAGAAAACTGACTTCTCTAAGGTACAGCTTTGAAGCACGTAATTTTGTTTAACACACTTTCATTTTGACAGTAACGTCTGAAGAAGCCATTGAGTGTCCAACAGTATTGACCAGGATCCTGGTTCCACTCCATGTAGCTGACTGCAATAGTATACAAATACGGGCAACTTTATATCACAACAGACTCGCAGTCGCACTGTGATTACAGTGGCCAGTACTAAGGGTGCGGTAGAGGCGGAAGTCATCTCCAGGGATCTTCACAGAGCAGACTGACCTAGAAGGATACCAGTTTCACGCAATTTTTACTGAATATCTCCTGAACTCTAACATTGAAGAGCTTTTAATTCTCACAGTAGACCTCCTAATCAAGTCTTCTTCTGCCTCCTACTTTACAGATGTGTGCCTCCTACTTTACAGATGTGTGCCTCCTACTTTACAGATG
>JANHMN010000001.1:4540389-4559256 GCA_030674055.1 Rhabdomys pumilio
ATGTGTGCCTCCTACTTTACAGATGTGTGCCTCCTACTTTACAGATGCTTGACTTAGGCATAAGTCAGTTATTGTCACAGAGCAAACCAACAAAAGACACATAATGCTACTCCAGACGTCCAGCATAGAATGCTCATCTCTAGCCATAACATATAGAATGCCCATCCCTAACCATACATATAGAATGCCCATTCCTAGCCATTACATATAGAATGACTACTCCTAGCTATAACATATAGAATGTCCACTCCTAGCCACAGCATATAGAATGCCCACTCCCAGCAATAACATATAAAATGCCCATCCTTAGCCATAACACATAGAATGTCCATCCTTAGCCATAACATATGGAATGCCCATTCCTAGCCATAACATATAGAATGCCCATTCCTAGCCATAACATATAGAATGTCCACTCCTAGACACAACATATAGGATGTACATCTCTAACCATACAAATAGAATGCCCACTCTCAGCCATAACACACCCTGCTTCTTCTCAGGGGCAAATGAGATGCCAACATACACATACAAGCAGGGTGAGCAGTTCAGCCACAGCCGTGAGGAATAAAATACTTGGAAATGTTTTGAAAATCTAATGTCAGTTACTATGGCTGAAGTTATGTTGATGTGGAGCCAGGGGAAGCTGGTGAAGAGCATTAGACTGTAAGACATTAAAAAAAGCAAACACAGATGCAGAAGCTCAGGCTTCTGACCTTCGAGACCTAGGGCAAGCGGGAACAGGCTGAGCTAAGATTTTTGCTACAGATGTATCAAGTGGAGGAAGAATTGTGTGGCCTGCATTATTTAAGAATTCATTCATTGATTCCATTCTTCAAAACTATTGGTTGGGCTTCTTCTATGTGCCAAGGTGACTCTGAGAGCAGGGAATAAGGATTAGTCTCCAGCTTTATTGTGCATTAAGACATAAGTCTCAGTGCATACACAAGCAGGTAACAAGCAAGTTCCAAAATAAATGAGACCATCATGGAATGGAATGACCACAGCAGAAGATGGGCTACTTTGGAATAGCCTTCAGAGGAGAAGAGGCTGAGAAAACTTCAAGAGACATGAAGTCTTCATGACAGAGGAGCCTGCAAGCTTGCCTGGGTGATGGCAAGGCAGATGTTCAGCAAATGAAAATCTGTGTGTTTTAGGAGGAGTGCTTCAGGGCAAGTTAGTAACATGGAAACTCCAAGTTGGAGCCAGAAGGGCTCAACGGACAGAGGATTCGATAGGGAGCAGGGGAATATATTGGAGAGGAGGCAGGATCTGGTGAAGGCATCAGAGCATTCACACTGTGTCCCAAGTGAACCAGGAATCCACCGGGAGGTTTAAGCAGACAGATGTCTTAACCCAGTTTATATTTTTAAATGAACACTATGGAAAATACAGAAAGGATGTATCACTCAGTGACAGGGTTGAAAGCCAAGAGACCAATTAGGAGAAGAACTGCCTAAGTCCTGAGCAGAGAGATTCCCTTAATAGACACGAGATGGGTCAAGCTGGTGGCGTTTGGAGCAGAGCAAAAGAAGCCTTGATTGCAGCGCAGGCTGTGAAGGATGCTCCAGAAATTTTGGCTGATCGCTCTGACTGACATTGATGCCAGAGACCAAAGCCAGGGGGTGGATGGGGAGCTCATGGTATGAAAAGTTCTGCAGTGGACCCAGAAAGGATGGTTCTGGGCTCTTCTGAGATTACAGCCGAGTGATATGTGCAAGGGCTGGCAGAGGTGTTAAGTAGGGGATGGGGAGAGGGCAGGGTTGTCTGTACATTCCAATTGTGAGATCAAAAACTGGGAAGGAAGTCACCTCTTAAACAAACCCATGTAGAAATTGGGGAAAGAGGAGGGTCAGGGAACGTTGGGGAAATGCATACCAGAGGCACAGGTAAGTGCAGACTGTGGGAGGTAGAATTCACACACCAAGCCTCTGGAGACCCTTTCCTGGGATTCTGTGGTCTTAACTGTGAATTGAGAAGGTGGTGCTGCATTGATGGAGAATTAAACTACTGGATGCAAGTGTCTCACTTACTACCCCAGCCCTGTGGAGGTACCATTTCATAATAGGGTTTAGGATGTGTCGCATTTATGTAGACCTACTAAGACATTAATGTTCTTTAGCTGCTTTTAAGTCAAGATTTCAGTATCTGCTGCATCTGGGCTCTGCACTCTTCTTGTTTATACCCAACGAGGAAAACAAGATGCTGAAAATATTGGGGTCATTTTTTATTGTACAAATATAAAGACAGAGGCTCAAGTAGAGCGTGTTCCCAAGGTTACAATCTGGCAACCATAAGAAATGAGGAAGAGAACAAGACTCTTGATGTAGTTCTAACTCAGTCCAACAGTTCTGAACTCATCTCCTAAACAAGATGTTATAAAGTTGAATCGTGGGGATATCTCATTGACATTTCTTGGGATCTATGCTATGACTTGATTTTGTTTTATTATTTCATGAGCCCAGCACCCAATGTAAAGCTGAGTCTCATTCATTTTCTAGTGTTGGGACACACTCTAATCCAGGCCTGTCTTTGGAGGAAATGAACAGAAGTGGCCAGTATTCAACTGTTGACAAATATGGTAAGTAACAGACATCAAGAAAATTACTCCTAGGAGGTGGAACTCACTCATGTCGGTAGCGAAAGAGACATTTTTGTATTTTATAATAACAAAATAGGTAATTTTAAAATACTGTACAGACTCTAACTCTGATCTTGAAGGCTTTGTAACTCTACAGTTATAGTCAAGCTTAACAAAGTGAGTCAGACACTGTGTGAATGTGAGTGTACATGAGTGTGTTTGAGCATGTATGTGTTTGTGAGTGTGCACAAGTGAGAGTATTGAGTGTGAATGTATGTGAGTTCAAGGGTACATGCATGTGTGTATAAGCAGAATGCACAGAATGTATATGTCTGCCAGGGAGAGAACACAGTTTCGCAAGACTATGAGTGAGTGTGAATTCGTGTGTAATGAAGTCCTAAGAAGACACAAGTCCTTTATGTAAATAATCTCTGGCTCTCCTGGCATTGTAACTCCTTTACTGGAAAGTTCCCACAGTCGCATCCCCTGGGAGGGTTCTTCACATGAGCTGAGCACAACAGGGTTTAAAGCAATTCATCCATCCATCCACCCCTTCAAACAGCTGGCAAGGAGGCACAGGAGAGCAGCCTGAGCCAGCCTCAGAGGAGCGCTCCACAACAAATTAACACAGCTCTTTGAAATAATTAAAATTTGATGCTAGCCTCTGGAAGCCAAGGGAAACACAGAAGCTTTAACATCAGCTGCATTGGGGTGTTTGCATAAATTGAGAATTCCTATAGAAAAATATATTTAATGTTTCCAACTAGAAATATATCATCTAACCTTAAATACCATCATCTAGGAATAGAGCCATGATATCCTTTATTAACCTTTAAGTCTGAGAGGCTCTATATTAGTTTAAATATTAGTCCAATGGCCCCCTTTTTTGTGGCCACTTTGTCTGAATGCAGGGAGGGCTAAACACATCAGTTAAATGCAGCAGATTTGTTTCTAGAGCTGTGTTTCAGGGAAGAAAGAACTGGCTTCTCTGATTTTGGTGGCTGTACACTCCAGAGCCCCTACATTAGAGAACCCATAGAAAACCTTGAAGAAACAAAGGGTAAATTCCCCTGATTAGATGTAGTACCGTGAGCATTGGCCATCTTAAGAATCTTAGAGGAAAGGGCTCTGTTCTCTTAGTGTCTGTTAGCATGCAGACTGGCTCCTGTCTCTAGCTTTACAGAGTGATTTGTAAGTCCAAGATCCTTCACTGGGGAAATATGTTCCAGGAGTCAAAGCACAGCATCCTTCAATAGATAAAACACAGCACAGCATCTTTCCATAGATAGCACTATGCTTGCTCAAAGCTTCACAGAGGCATACAGGGCATCCTGTGTGCCATGGACTTCATAGGAAAGGTTTCCATAATGGGATTAAGGAAAAGCTGCTCTTTACCCCAAAGATCATTTTTTTTAAAAAAAAAAATTTAATTTTTGCTAGATTTATTTTATTTTATGGGTGCCTTGTTTGCATGTGTGTCTATGTACCACATGCAAGTTGGTGCCATGAAGATCAGAACAGAGCATCAGATCCCCTGGAACTGGAGTTTCAGATGTTATAAACCACCACTTAGGTACTGAGAATTGAACCTGGGTCTTCTGCAAGAGTAGCTATCACTCTTACCTGCTAGGCATCTCTCCATCCCCCTGAAGATTTCTTCTTAAAGAAACAGAGAGCCAGTCAATATTTCAGAATGGATGGGAGACAGGTACACAAATTCGTATCCTGGGCTGAGGACTACTAGCAGTTAGCGAGTCCTGGTAGGTTGACCATAGTTAGAGAATTCCCCAAAACAAAGCAGAGGAATACTAATAGTAATAATATAAATGTCTGAACATTTCTGTGCCAGGCCCAGGTGAAAGTATTAAGGTGTTTGGTTTGAGTGAGAATTCTTATCAATAAGATATATATATATATATATTTACTTCCTCCTAGAAACAGCCTTTTACACAGCTGTCATTACCCTTTCCTTTATTTTATAGTTTGATTTATTTTTCCATTTTCTTCTTTTAGGTAGTATTTCTCTATTACCCCAGGTTAGCCTCAGACTCATAGAAGTCTTCTGTTTCCCAGACCAGCTTTACTTTCATTTCCCACAAATGCAACCTCATGAACTTTCACCTTTTCGTTTTTGTGATTTTTAATTTATTCTTTGAGAATTTCAATGGCATTTACAATGTGTTGGCATCATATTTACTCCCCCACTTTCCCTGTGCAGCTCCTTGCTTCCCCTGAGCACACACCCTGCTTCTGACTTCAGATCTTTTTTTAGTAACCTTATGAATCCCTTTAGTGTAAACCATATGGGAATGGATGCAGGGCCATCCACTGGAGGACCATGGCCAACCTACCAGGACTTGTCAATTGCCAGTAGTCCTCAGCTCAGAGTAGGGATTTGTGTACCTGTCTCCCATCCATTGTGAAATATAGAGTGGCTCGATTTCATCATGAAGGTGTTGTGTATGTTATCATAGATACTGAGAGTTCATTTGTGTTGTGCTGACCAGTTTTATGTCAACTTGACATAAGCTAGAGTCATTGGAGTAAGATCAGGCTGTAAGCAAGTCTGGAGGCATTTTCTTAATTAATGATTGAGGGGGAAGGTCCCAGCCCATTCTCAGTGTTCCCATCCCTGGGCTCCTGGTCCTGGGTACTGTAAGGACACAGACTGAGCAAGCCACAATGAGCAAGCCAGTAAATAGCACCCCTCCATGCCCTCTGCCTCAGCTCCTGCCTCTGTGTTCCTGCCCTGCTTTAGTTCCTGTCCTGACTTCCACTGATAATAAGCAGTGATTTGGAAGTGTGAGACAAATAAACCCTTTCCCCCTTAACTTGTTTTTGGCCATGCTGTTTTATCACAGCAATAGGTACCCTAAATAAGAAAACTGCCATGGACTGGCCATGTCTATAGAACCTTATTCTGCAGGAGTCCTTTGCTTGGACATTTCTACCCCTCTCCCATGCTGCTCTCTGAGCCAGAATCCATAGGTTGACCTGTTTGCTTAATAGGCAGAAGTAGAGTCTTAACTTCAGACTGTTCCCCTTAAGTGATAAAACAGAGATGTGTTCAGTCTCTTCCTAGACTCAGTAGTCAAATTCTAGTTGAGCTGGTCTTCAGCTTACCAAGCATCCAAGCCTTATATGTCTGCCTTGAAACTGGCATCAGGACATCAGTGTGAAACACCCACCTCAGTGACCTGCTGATTTTATCACTCACTCATCACTGAAGTACAGTCCACTGTGGGAGCCATACCAACTTTCAGGTTCTCACTGGAGTCAGTGTGGCGAGAAGTGCTAACACAGACAAAAACAGTGAAACTGCATATACATGGCTAGCTGAATAAAGCTTTGTCCATGTCCAGTGTGACATTTCAGTTCAGCTGGCAAAAGAAATATTCTTACACTACAGGAATGATTCTGCTTTAGTGACCACCAGTTAAGATTTAGTGATGTGGGTCAACTTGCTTACATATAATACACCCTGCAGTGCACACATACAGGAACACAGGCATGCACACACTTGCAGGTATACTTATGCACACACATGCTTGCACACACACATGCACACATGCATGTACACACATGTGCATGCATGTGCACGTGTACACACACATGCATGTGCACACACATGCACAGAAACATGTACACATGCATGTGAACACACATGCATGTGCACACACACATGCATGTGCACACACAGGAAACATGTACGCATGCATGTGAACACACATGCATGTGCACACACATGCACAGAAAAATACGTGCTTGTATACATGCATGCACATATACACATACATAAATTCACACACGTACTTACAGGTATGTGTACACACATTGGCCCTCAGTACTAACCTGAGCCAATCGGGACAGAGGAGAAGGATACGAGACCGTGTTCAGAACTACCATCCTAGTCCTACATCCAAGGACAGTATTTCCTTGCAGGAATTTGTTATGGCATGCTATCTATGAGAATTTGACAGATTTTTTTCTTTTGAAAGTAAATATGTCCAAATTCCTGAATGTGGCTACATGGCATGAAGATAACACCAATGTCTGTGTTGGCCCTGATAATTCAGCTTTCAATGGGGACTAAAGAATCAGCAACTCTTGATAAACCACCCATTTAAAAAAAAAACTGTGGGTGTTTCTGTGTCAGAGTGGAAAGAGTGGCTCCCTGCACTTACTCACTGCCTCACTCTAGAACTACAAAGTCCGTTCTTGGAGATGCCGGGGCTGTTGCATCAAGTATCACTGATATTCAGACCTAAGCACTTGACAGACACTTAAAAATTAAGCAGCTCAGGAAACAAGCAGGCAATCTTCTCCAGACTGCTATCCTTTTTCCATAGGCACCATCTCCTTCTTTCCTCTCAGCCCATCCTTTGCTTCGTCCCCTGGTGTTGCCTGCCACTTGTCTGAGGCCCATGGCAGCCTCGTCATAGGCACTAGCTGTCCTCCCATTTACTAACACTAAGAAAGATGTAAGCTAACAAATGTCCCAAAGACAGCAAACACTGGAGCCATTACTCATAATCCGTTTGCCTGGCATGAAACTCGCTCTCAGCCATCACGGCATCTTCCTTCCAGAAACATGTCCTGCTTTCCTGTAAACCCAGCATACTAACCACCAACCAGCATGCTCAAAGTGGACATTAAGCATGGATGTCCATCTGGTATCAACTCCATGCTTCCGTTTTAAATCTTAGCATTTCCAGGGACTCTGATCTAGTCTTCAGTCCCAGAGATCTGGAAGGACAGTCTGGCAGCTATGAGCAGCCTTGGATTCCGCTGTTTACAAAAACAGGGAGATGTGCTGGAAGGTCAATAAGTAACAACTGAACTTCTTCTCTGACGCAGGCTATGTGTCTGATCCCATGAGCCAGATGCACCTTCACTCCTGCCGGAACAGTGGCAGCTTTGAGGACAGCAACTGACAGGTCTGACATACACCTAAGGGGAGTTTTCCCATCAGACTGACAGCAGTGATTTTATCCATGGCAGGCTCGCTTCCAATTATAACACTCTGCCCTCTGAGGTCTCTTCAAATCGCCTTGCTTATTCTGCGCTCTCTTAATTCCCTTCTACGGGGTAGGCTTTGAGCATGAAGTACCAAGGAGCAGATTCAGAATGTGCATGAAGAATTGTTCTTAGTTTGATAAAGTCCCTAATTGCCTGGAGGTGGGGTTCAAGTCTGTGTAGATGGCTGGGTTAATCCTTATGTATTTCTAGACAGAACTATATGGGCTTGTGTTTGAGACTCTCCTGTTGGTTTTCTTAAAATATGCTCACTGCCTTATCTCCTGTTACCTCTGATGTTCATTCTGTGATTAAAGACTCTTCGGTGGTCTAGAACATGGGTTCAGATGTATGTGCATTTTATTCCAACAGGGATTCCACTGAATGGACCTCTTTTCAGACAGACTGGTTAAAGCCTGGAAGCATAAAGCATGTAGTTAGCTAACCTGTTTCCTTTGTCTTGACTGGGCTTTCTTTATCCGAGCAGCCCCTTTAGTGTTAGTAACAAGATGTCATTAATGGCATCTGTTATGAAATCAACACACTAATGCCAGACTAGAATTTCAGACAGACATGAAGTATCAGCTATCTTCAGGAAATGAGAGGTGTGGGCTGGAAAGATGGCTCAGTTTGTAAAGGCAATTTGGTCACACCTAAAATCTTAAGTTGATCCTCAGGAGCCACACGTCAGAAGAGAGAAGCAATTCCTGAAAGCTGTCCTCCGGCTGCCTTACTCTGGCTCTGCCATGTGTACACACGCACACACTCAATAAATACATAAAATGAATTTTTTTAGATCTGCCCTCCATGCTGCTGGTTCAAGCCACTGTAACAAGAATGGTTCCACCACATGAAGGTGCTCTGACACTAAGAGAGAGACTTGGACTCATGACACTGGAAATGTTGAAATTTTAATAGTAATTACTGCTTTGACCACAGCAAGAGAAATAGAATTGGCCAAGAAAAATGGCATATTCAAAATCAAAGTGTTTCAAGCTTCATACTACTTCCGGACAGTACAGTTCTCTATTGGGCACTGTCCTTGGCACTGTTGTATGCTTACAGGTTGTTGCTACTCCAGGACACCTCCTATGATAGTTAATTCCTCACATAAATTTGACCAAATAATAAGATGTCCAGATACCTAGTTAAACAGTAACTGTGGCTGTGGTTGTGAAGGTGATCCAGAAAGGACAATATCTGAGGCACCCTACAAAGTGGCCTGCCCCAGGTGTGAGGCAGCACCATGCAGTCCACCAGGTCCTGAGTAGAGCAGACGGTGAGGATGGGAACCTTCATTCCCTGGGCCCAGAGTCTTACACACTCACTGGAATCTGCACCCTGGGCTCTCAAGCTCTCAGGCCTTTGATCTGAACAACCAGCTATAGGATATCAGCAAAACAAAAGATCATGGAATTTTTCAACTTCTGCTATTATATTAATTGATTCCATATAAGACATATATACATACATTTCCTGCATGCATATACACGTTTATATATGTATGAAATATCCAAATATACACATACCTTGGGTACTGAAAGACAACTATCATTTATCATTTATGAATCACTTATCAATATCCAAGTATCAGTCATCTATCACCTATCTTATCATCTAGTATTCATCTATCAATCACTTATCATCTAAATATCTACTCGTCTATACAACTATCATCTGCCTGTCTATCTGCTAACCCTCTGTCATCTACCTCCCCACATATCTACCTACTGTGTACCTCTCACTGGTTGTCATCCTCTAGAGAACCAGCTGATACAACTCTTTCCAATCACAACATTTGAAACTGTCCTCAGGCACCATATACTTGTACATGCCAGTACATAAGCAGAGGTGCATAAAAGAGATAGGATTGTGAGTTCAAGGCTAGTTTGTATATAATAGCAAGACCCTAATTTAAAAAGTAAAAGTCTCGGGGACTGGAGAGATGGCTCAGTGGTTAAAAGCATTGACTGATCTTCCAGAGGTTCCTGAGTTCAATCCCCAGCAACCACATGGTGGCTCACAATCATCTCTAGTGTGTGAAGACAGCTACAGTGTACTCATATAAATAAAATAAATAAATAGAATTTAAAATGTCTGTATATTTCTCAATGTGCCCTGGAGGGCATAGCATTCTATTCTAAAGTCAGAGAGAATATGTTGGGGGTTGGGTCTGCCACTGGGGAGCAGCTCTCGGGAATATGTCTTCCCCCTGAGCTAATGTAGGCTCAGATAAAGCTCCTTGCACAGGTGTGCAGATTGACACATGGATGTCTCAGCAGGCTCTGGTTTCCTACTGCTGTTTGAAATTACATTTCTAGAGAACAATTTCCATCAAGAAAATAGCAATCCCACCTCTAAAATACCTTGGATTGTCATTTTTGTGACCCGTGACAGCAAAATCCCTAGTCCCCATGCGCTCCGATTGGCTTGCAGATAACCCAGTGAAAATCTGAAGGGACAAATTAAAACCCCGGTACCTCCAGTGGTTTTGATCCCTTTTAAGCCAATGGCCTTTTCATTCTCAACTTGATTATTTCAGAGTGACAGGTTCTGAATCTCACCAATCACGTTCGCAAGAGGTTTTGTAAGAACACAGCTGAGGAAGCACAAATGACTGCTTAAGCACAAAATGGACAAAGATGCAGGAGGGGAATGGGCTCTGGCTGGGGAGCACCTACATTCACAGGGAGGACCTATCTCCACAGGGAGAATCTATCTCCAGAGGGAGCACCTATCTCCACAGGGAGCACCTATCTCCACAGAGAGAGAGCACCTGTCTCCACAGGGAGAATCTATCTCCACAAGTCCTTGGAGCTACTCTAGGCAGCAAGCCTGGAGCCAGTCCAAGCTACTCTGGAGCCCAGTCTTAAATGGATGAAAATAAAAAGAATAAGGCAGACTGAAGAGACTGATTTAAGAGGAGTGTGTGTGCCTCCACAAGTCCCACTGGAGAGGTCTATAGTGTGTAAGGAGTATTGTCTTCTCCCAAATGCCTGTCTTTTTTGCAGGGGATTGTCTAGGACAGACCCCAGTTCCCTTTCTTGTCTCCCCTGGGCCAACTCCTCCTGGCACTGCCAGTCCTATGCCCCTGCTTACCTCTGCTCTTGTCTTGTCTAGTGTCTGCAAATAATGAGGATAATTCGTCTTGATTCCTGAGAAGGAAAAACCTTTCCACAGAGCCATCCTGTGGCTCACAAACCCTCTTCATTACCACACCCTTAATGGGGCCTGAGGCTCATCTTAAAGTGTGTCAGGAACACAAGATTTTTCGGGTATTTTTTTTTTCCTTCTTGCTGAAAAGTGTCTCCCTAATTGCCTTCCTCTTCTGCTTGTAAAAAATGGACTTCTTAGTTCATGTTTCTGTATGCTTAGCACATTAGATATTTTTCCATGTGCACGCAGCCTTAGCTCACTCCGAAGATGTTCCATTAATTATAATTGTGAGCCATATTACAGCAGCGACATGGAGAGCCATTCCAACAGCTTGAGTATTCGGGTTAAATTATTTCCAAAGCTGACATTTCCCTGGGAAAGAGAAAAGTGGGAGCTGTTTGTAAGAAGAAAGGTTAACACTACACAATTCATCTAAAATCAAGCATTTCTCTATTTTCTTAACTCTTTCTCTTCTTTCTGTTCCCCCCTTTCTGGCTTTTCTCTCTCTCTATTTTCTCCTCTCTTCTTCCCTTCTATTTTTCTCTCTCCTCCCTCTGCTTCTTCCTTAGATTCTCCCTCAGTCTCTCCCTTTCTGCCCTTAAACAATAAACAGCAGCTAGAGTCCCCTGGACCTTTTGCAGTAGGCGTGTGGTCGTGGGTGAGCCACGTTTTAGCCTTTTTAGTCTCCAGTTTATGATCCACAGATAATGACTCTGAGGTTTACTCTCTGCTGTTCCTGTAAGGATCTCAAGTAACCAAGTATGTGATTAGTTCTGAGGTCATGCTAGCAGATGCCATCTGCTTTGACTATTGTTCTATGGCCAAGCACTGGGGAACTGAAAGGAAGTGTGAGACAGAATAGCATTGTCTCCTCCTTGTAGAAAAACTATCAATGTCTCTAAAAATATCCCTTCACCATAAAAAGTGAACTACAGAGCCTACATTTCCAAGGCAAAGTGAATCAACATCTAGAGCCCCACCCCAGTAGTAATGAGTGATTCTAAATCAGACATATCAGAAAAGATTCCAGTCAGTTCCAAACACAGAAAACAAATAACTCCTCATAGAAGAGGATGGTAAGGGAAGAGAGGGTGCTTCTCCCTGGACAGATGCCTATGAGGAAACAGAAATGTGAAAATGCATTTTTGTTTAAAACATTAAAATATGTTTTAAATATGCTATCTGACGTCATTTTCTACATGGTCTTGGAAAGAACAATTTTTAGAATTCACGTTCAGAAAGGCAGAGCCATGAATCCAAGCCTCCTAGGAGAGAGACCAACTTCAGGTCATGTAGGAGAGTACATTTGTACAAGTGAACACAGGGACACACATGATGTGGCACTAGTGGGGTGTCAGAGGACAATCTAGGCTATCGATCTTCATCATACACCTTGTTTGAGACAAGGGCTCCTTGTTGCTTGCCACTGTACATACCAAACTAGCTGACCAGCCTGTGTCTGGATAGTCTCCTGTCTCAGGCTTCTGTCTTAGTACAGACACAGTGGAATTAACAATATGTGGATATGTGGATTCTAGGGATTGGATTCAGGTCTTCATCTTTACATGACAAATGCTTTATGCACTAAGCTGTCTCTCCCATCCCTCTTCCACTGTGATGTAGGGAAAGGAAGAGCTAGCTCCTACTCACAGCCCAGAGCTGGGGCAAGAGTAGGTATTGTTACCTCTATAAAGTCCAAGGAAAACAGGGAATAAATACATAAGTTTCAAAGTCCAGAAAAATACATCTTTCCTAATTGCTGTGGCTTATCCTTATAAAGTAAAACAAACAAGAAATTCACTTTCTCTGTTACAATTGCAAAAGACATGGGCTGGCATAATATTAAAGCAAGCGATGTTATATTCTAGGCAGAAAGAGAGAGAAATGACTGACGGAGACAAGCCCCTGAGCGTGATAAGCAGCAACAAAGTCAGGAGGCGAAGCCTGCACTTAGGCAGCCAGGCACCTTCACCTCTGTCTCCTCATTAGCTCTGGGAGGCAGCGCAGGGATCTGGTGCAGGCTTTCCCACTGGGATTTGAATACTTTATCTCTTCCTACTTGTCTGCTACTTAGTTACTCAAGCGTGCAGACTGGATATCTCCCCTGATCAATTCAAGAACCAAGAGGGCAAACATGAGCCATCTGACATTTACAATCCCTTCACTGGGTCTCCGCTCTACTCGGCTGCAGCAGTAGCTGACAGTGGTCCAAGACAGTCAGCTCAATTAGCACTGTGCAGAGCTTGATTGAGAAGCAGACTTCTCTCTCCTCAGACACCCTCCCTTTATGAGGCTAACTAGAAATAAAAAGAGCAGGGGTTACATGTTTCTTCCTGAGCTAGAGATTCAAGACCCCACAGCAAGCTGGCCCAGAGGCAGGCTGCTAATTAAATTAGGCCTCTTGCATTAAGCACTGCCACAGGTGCTGAGCCTTCCTGATGGGAACACACTGCAGAAGTGTCCCCAGCTTAGCTTTATGTGTGATTAGAGGCCAGAAAAGGATATGATCTCAGGTTTCAGTCTTTTAAGCAATGGTTCCTATGCAGAAGAAAGGCGTCTCTGCCATCTCTCAGGGGAGATTTCAGCTTATTAATTTCACAAAACTGCATCTCTTCTTTTTTAAAAAGTGAATCAGAAAAAGAATAAGATTGGAACAATAAATCAGGAAAGGGTAACGCTGGCCATGTGGCGGTGGGGTGGCTAAGATTTGAATACCAGTTAACCTTAAGGGTTTTTTGCTAGTTTGTTTAAATTCATGGTCTCAATACCATTTCAAAAGCACGTCTCATTAAAGAGTATCAGCTGTTCTTTATAATTATTGATTTATTCATTTATTTATTTAGCACAGTCATGTAGGCATGTACGTGTCTGTGTGCATACCACAGTACACAAGTGGAGACCAAAGAACAACCTTTGGAAGTTGATTGTCGTTGCCGCGTGGGCTCAAGTTCTCAGGCTGTCAGCAGAAATCCCACAAGCATTTCTTAAACTAGAGCCTTCATCTGGAAAACTGGGGAACTTATTAGAGCACCCCCCACCCAGAGGTGTGACATCAAGTTGTGAATGAAAATTCCTGAAAAGAATTGCCTTTCCACTGGACCTTTTGCAAGGGTGACTAACTGATTAGACCCTCAATTATGTGAAGCAGTCAGAATGCTGAAGTCAGGGCCAAACTGTCCTGCAACATCTTCTCTTCTTTAGTATCCATTTCTTGTCCTGCTCTGTGCCTGCCCAATATCTTTGTGACCACTGGGTAAACCCCAAGAGATATACAAATAGACCCAACCAATGAAAGGCCTGGGGACTGGGCTGCCAGACAGCAGCTGGCATCTACAGCAGTTTTCCCTGCCTTGCTACATCCTGTGTACTTAAGGCTTCCACGAGCATGACTGAAAAGTGCATTGGAATACAATGTATTTTTGTTCCGTCACAATAAAACTTTACAAACTGTTACCACTTAGAACATGAAATTTGTGCTAACTCCATAGCTGTGCTCCCAGGCTGTAGTCACTCAAGTTTGGTTCCAAAACAAACTATCTCTTTCACTTTGACATGAAAGTTGGTACTCTCCATCTACAAAGTCCCAGAGTAGGGGCCAGGGCAATTTCCGAGAAGTTGATGCTGCTGATCCCAGGACCACAGCTACAGACACTGGCATAGCATGCAGGACGTGAGCTTGATTACAGTGATGTGCAAAGAGCCAATGTTGCTCTGTGACCTGTTTGGCCCTTATGCTCTTAGCCTTCAGATCATCAGAGACTCCATATGAAAATGGAGGTTCTCGTTCTCACCTCACAGGGAGGCCCAAGGGAGCAATGACATTTGGTGCACACTGCCTAGCACAGTGCCCTTCGTGTGACAACTGCTCTAATTGATCTGCTTGCTATAACACTGCTGGGAGAAGAACTATACAAGCCTAAGGGACCAACCATTTGTGAATGCAAAGGAGATGGTTGCAGCTTGGGAAGATGGAGGTACTGGTAACAGGAGCTCTGAATTACATGGTCTGGCATTAGAAGCTATTAATACAAAGCATATTAAAATAACAAAGGCATTATTTTATCTGGACGCAATTAGAACCAGATTCACAATGATGTTTGACAATTAGTATCAGACATCCCATAAGTACTGTGACAGGGAAGCATCATCAGCTTGACTAGACTTAGAATCAACATGGAACACATTTCTGGATGTGTCTATGAGGGAGTTTCCAGAAAAGGTTAACTTAGGAAAGTAAACCTGCCCTGTGGGCAGCAGCATCCCATGTCTGTGGTTTCTGGGTACAAAGGAGAAAGCAAGCTGAACACCTGCATTCATCTCTCTCTGCTTCCTGGCTCTGGATGCAATGACCTGCTACCTAGCACTACTGTTGCTAGGACCCTCACAGTGATAGGCTGTACCGTCATCGCCATGGCTGCTTCACCATGATAGGCTGTGCATTCAAACTGTGGACCAAAGTAAACTCTTATTCCTTAAATTGCTACTTTTCAAGCATTTTGTCGCAGCAAAGGAAAAGTATGTAATACTTCTGGGTCACCTCAGATCTTCACATTCCACAATGACCTTGGCCCTTAAGGAAACCACCTTCACCACACCAAGCTTACATGACACACCTGTCCACACTTCACCTGGTGGCAAATCTTGTCCTTATTCCCCTTCTTGGTCATTGAATATTCCTGCTGTTCGATGTCTTACAGGCCATGGAAATGGCCTGTACAGTAAACCACTACCCACAAGAAGATCAAAGCCAGGTAATGGTCTCTTCTCTTCTCCACCGCACCAGTCGTCCTCCAGAGTGCTCACATCTAAAGCCTCTGAACCAGCGAATCTGTGACAAGATGTCTGGACCTCAGGCAGCAGCTAAGCTAAGCTACACGAGGGCTGGGGGTTACTTTCCTCATACATTTGGAAGTCATAAGTGAGCTTCTACACAGAGCTCAGGTTTCTTAGAGACAACAAAGAGGCAGTATGTAAATAGATTAGATTTGGGGCATGAATTTCCTTTCAGTGAAGTGCCTCTTTTGGGATAAAGAAAGTGAGTGAGCCAGACTGCAGTTCTACTCAGATGAGCTAACCAGAGAACGAGCAGGCTCAGTCCTGAGCAAGGCCGAGAGCATGTGCAGCCATAATGCTTTTGGACACTGTGTTTACCATGTCAGTCTCTTAAGTGGGTTGATAAGGACAGGAGATAGAAACCTCTGAGGAAGGGCAGGAACCCCAAAACAGCCACCCTAGGAACATTCTTGCTGGAGTCAAGAATTCAGAAAAGAGTTCTGTTCCCTCATTTCTTTCTTCCCCTGTCTTGGAATCAATAGATGAGGATGTGAAACTGAGAGGCTCCAGAATACTGAATGTACTGAATGGCCAAGCTAACTGGATTGGTCAGCTCGCCCCCTTCCGGTGTTCGATCCCAGCTTCTGCCATAAGGCCTGTGTAAAACTCTCTTTCAGCTTGATGACACCCCAGCCCTGGGAATTCATTCCTACTCTGCCCTCCTCTCTCTCTCTCTCTCTCTCTCTCTCTCTCTCTCTCTCTCTCTCTTTCTCTCTCTCTCTCTCATGATCCTACCTACAAATTTATAATAAACTTCTCTCTAAAGCACACCTTGTGTGGTTCATGAATTTCCTTTTTCAAATTTGCAAGACAGGAATCCGAAGGCACCAAACTCACTGGAAATGTGCATGTTCACGAGCATCTGGCTTCTCTAACTCCTAAGTTAAATCGCCCACCTAAGAGCCTAGAGAGGCTCCATCACTCTCAAAGCCTCCTCTGGATTTTCCACATATAATTGCTGTGATATATTGAACATTAGACTTAACTGTGCCCCATACCAGCTCTGGTCACTGAGAAACCTAGGATGCAGGTGATAAGCATTTTCTGTGCACTGCGTTCCCACACATAGATGACTTTTTTCTCTGTTTTCGTGACGTCTCTCAGTCTACTAACCAATGTGCTACCTGTTCTGTCTCACTAGAATATTAGCACTTAGACTTCAAGTCATCACCATTTCCCTTGTCTCTGTCTACAGCAGCTTGTCCAGTGTCACTCTGCAGGTGGGAAGGAACCCCTCACCTGCCCTTCAGAAGTTTGCTCATTTGCATGAAAATGAGGGACTTCTTGACTTTGTCAGGAGAAGTCAGTCCTCTCCAAAGTTCCTTCCCTGGAGCTCCACACCTTTTTATAGCACTTCTTACCGCTCAGAGGGTTGATGTATGCAGTGCACTTTCATTTTTCCTGCCTTTAACCCTTTATCATCATTAAACATGAGATGCATGAATTTTAAAATACCAGCCCAGGAGAGCAAGAAATAAGTACTCAAGTAAGGTTTACTGATCCTTCAAGCCATGGTTCTGCACCAGGGGCAAAGGGCCACTAGATTGGTAAACCTCCACATTAAAGGCAAATAATGGCATGGCAGGCATCTGATGTTTGTCCACTGTTTTGCAGAACCCAAAACAGATAACTAAAGTTTTCTTGTGAGTTAGGGAAACTGGAGATATGGCTCAGAGGAGAAAAGGCTTATCACTTAGATGTGAGTACTGGAGTGTACACAATACACAAAAACTGGGCAGGTGTGGTAGCATCCTGTAAACCAAGCATTCAGGAGACAGGGGCAGAGCATCCCCTGAGAAGGTGGCTACACAAACTAGCTGAAATTGGCAAGCTCTGGGTGCAATTCTGCCTCAATAAACAAAGAGAGACTCCAAGGACAACATCCAGTCTCAACTTCTGACCTTTATACACACCTGCGTCCACATGGATGTGAGCGAGCACACACACACACACACACACACACACACACACACACACACATGCAACACACACACACTCCCCATACTCCCCATACTACATATGCACTTACATGTGCCAAAAGAAGGTTTCTTGGTGTCCACCTATTCACTAAAAATCTTCTATTTCTTGGAACCCAGAATTAATGCACTCTTTGGACAAGTTCAGCTGGTCAAATCTATGCAAACCAAGCACATTTTTAAAATTCCAGTAATTAAAATAATTGGCTGGCTGCAGAGACTGTCCCTGTTAATTGGTCTCCACTGAAGAAACATTAAGCTTTAGGGAAAATGCACGTTTAATGGGAGTAATAAGTTATTAATACACATGGAAAATTCGGCAGAATGTGCAATAGCAGGTACTAGATGCTTGGAGATGATATGGAGGCTAAATCAGCTTGTTGCTTTTCCCTACTCTGTCCACTAAGCTGTTAACTGATTTAAAATATTAATACAACTCAAGAATCATAGAGAAAAGCTTCATCGTTGGCAATTTTTCCTGTCAAATATCACTGCTATATTAGGTGTGATTAATCATGATATAAACACACCCTGCAATTAATCAGTACTACCTTGACCAGCCAGCAAGAACTTGCAAACTTTCATGATTTCTTTTCTGTGAAAATGGCAACCCTTCTTTATCCCATATAATTTCATGTAAACTACTTTAAAGCCTTAAAAGTCCTGATTCCTTACAATTTGTAGACTCCACAATATCCTCTTTTCCTATCGCTTTAACTTACTTTTTTTTTCTATTTGTAAAACATTAACAACTGCAAAAATAACACTATTGATTTTAAAGTAGCTATTGTTTGGATCTCCAACAAGAAGATGACAGGTTCTCTGCACACTCACAGGGGCTGCCTGCCACACTGCTGGATGGAACAGGGATCTTATCACAGAGCAAACAGCTTGTAAATGAATGTTTGCTGTCACATTAAGCTTCATCCCACAAAGCCTCTGGAGAGCTAGAGTAAGTGAGGCGTGTGCTGTGACATGCCTATGTTTTTAGCCAGGCTCCCTGTCCCTCTTTCTCTCTCTTTGAAAGTCTAGGGAGACTTGTGACCTCCCCCCCCCATTCTCTTTCCTCTCTTCTGTTTGTTCTCAACCTGAGCGTAGCAACCCCTATCCTGGGCCCACCTAAGGCCATCAGAAAGCAAAATCACAATTACAGAACTGTAGTGAAAACAATGATATGGTTGGGGAGAGAGGTGACTGCCACACAAGGAAGTGTATGCAATGTTATGTTTGGGGTCACCACATGTGGAAGTGTATACACTGTTATGTTTGGGGTCACCACATGTGGAAGTGTATACAATGTTATGT
>JANHMN010000001.1:4566365-4583400 GCA_030674055.1 Rhabdomys pumilio
TTTAGAAATTTTCTTTCTGACACATTTCTCTGCCACTAAACTAATATATATGTTAAATTTTAATTTTAAAAAAGTCCCTATGACCATGAGGCTTTTTGTATTAAATTTCTTCTAGAATGAGCACCATTGGGATTATTAGAAGTTCACATTTGATCAAGATCACATCCATGCATCATAAATTTTAATAAACACCACACATAAAAGCTTATATTATATCTCTGAGAATGAGCGACTTCTATTTCTAATTAGATTTTGTGACTGTGAACAAATATTATTTACTGCTAGAATAAGAGTGTTGAGCACCAGTTTTGCCCTCTTGATGTTTTATTTTTATAGATGTAAAAACACAACATTTATGTATATCACATAATAAGTGGAAGGATGCGATGGAGTTTGTAACATTGTACAGCAATACACTTCATAGACACTCCCCATGGCTAATTTAACGAAATTCACCGGAAAATAAACTATGAAAAAGTAATACTGTATCAGCTGAAGGTTCAGTCTTTAGCTTTGTGGGAAGCAAATAGCTGTAACTATTCCAGAAGGTTCTGTCCATCATTCATGAAAGCTAATCCCTTCAATGTACATCACACTTCAACTCTTTGTCTAAACTGGGTCATTCAACGACCAGCAAGTTACAGTGAAATATAAAGTGGGTGGAGCCTTAGCCTCTGTGGTCAAGGAAATGTAGAGCATACAGAACATGGACGACCATGACCACAGGCTGGCCATGAGGTCACTCTAAGACAATGTGACCCTGGAGGTCCAGCCTCGGCAATAAATAATGGAAAGATCCATTGCCCCTCAGGCATGTTTTCACAACAGCTTGAAGGTCTTTTTGTTACCACGGTACCCAGACCTCTAATAACCTGGGAGGTTTCTCCCATCATGTATGAGTCCTTACTACACCTTTAATTGTAAGTATGCACTAAATAAAGACCAGGAGACATCTGCGAAGCAGATAGCCCGACAGCAGGTTGTCTCTTAGAATTTTCTCTGTACCTCCTTTTCATTTTAAAAATGGGTATACTGCCACATTTCAAAATACTGTAAGGGTCACACAGATGGCTAAAGAGTCTGAGCAGTCTGGAAGAAATTATAAAAAAACCACGTGATTATCAACTACTCACACTTTCATCTCTTAAGATGAGTCCCAGTTATTATGGTGGACATAGTTTTCCCGTCGTTGGGTGTATCTGGAGAAAGAAAACTGAACAAAGGAAAGACTAGGGAAGGGTTAGGTAGAGCGGCTTCTGAAGGGCTGGTTTGGAAGTGACTCTTAAGGAGTTCCAGCTTTATTTATCCCCATTCTCTTGCACCTCTTCTGTAAACCATGGTGACAGAGAAATTCTTTTTCATGACAAAACCAAGTGTAGAGAAGGACTGGAGGAAACATTACCGAGGTCGCAGCAGCGTCTACAGAGCATCCTTGAGCCTGTTCAAATATTTCACCCACTAAATACACTCCTTTGAGATTTTTTTCTTCTTTGTTCAAACAATCATTTTCCAAGGGCACAAACGGTGGCAAATTATTGATCATAAGGAGGGTAGAGAACTCACCCACGCTGTAAATTTACCTCTGTGAAGTTTATAAAGGCTTTCTTCAAAACTCAATCGAAAAGCCCAATTCTTCCGAAGTTTCCTTGGCAGTCTGTCATCTCCTGAACTGTATGAAACTTCTTGTTCTTTGGTAAGAGCTTAATGAAAACACTCACACACACACACACACACACACACAAACACACACACACACACACACACACACACACACACACACACACACACTGTTAGGAGATGTATTAG
Organism: Rhabdomys pumilio; assembly: GCA_030674055.1. NCBI lineage: Eukaryota > Metazoa > Chordata > Mammalia > Rodentia > Muridae > Rhabdomys > Rhabdomys pumilio. Next base: position 4,568,172 of record JANHMN010000001.1, read on the forward strand.
TAACACGTTTTCTCCTTGAACAGAAACATGATGGGGTCAGCACTTAGCGTCCCAGTCTGGAATCTTCTTAGACATAATGTCCAGTGTTTCCAGAGCTAGTCTAAGGTAGAAGTTTTGTGACCTGAGGTTGACTGTGACTTCAGACAGGCACTTAGCTACACTGACCTTCCACTTGTGCTTGTCGATAAAGTGGTGAGAATAACTCTCCTCTCTGGCATTATCCCAGGAATATAGAAGATGCAGATGAATGCAGGCAGTCTGCAAACACATATACTTAAAAGTGTAGCCCAGTAAGGCTCTCTCCTTTATCTGCTCTTATCATTCAAATTCTGCAAGAAAATAGCACAAAACATCTTAAAGGTTTACTCTTCTGTTCCAAGGAAACTCTCCTGTCAAGTCTGAAGATATATTGTTTTTTTATGTAATAATGAAGAAACTATGGAAAAAAATAATCAGTTTTGCTAAGCATAATTTTATTGGTGTAATATTTGCAGAGATAAAATTTACTCAATCAAAACATCACAACACTGAATTTCACAGTTAAACCCACATGCAGATTGTAGAATTACACTACAGGCTGGGCTGATGGAAGGTGTTAAATACAAAAATAATCCAATGCAATTTCCATTTAACACATCGCACAGACCTCATCTTTCAAAGTGAGTAAGGAGTTTGCGATCTTTCTCATCAGTATGTGTTTAAAGTGCTCTGTGGCAGAGGGGCAACACCAGGGGAAGTCCTGTAGAGGTCACAGTGATATGGAAGAGTAACACATGGAACCAGATGTGGAGCAGATGAGACCCAGCCGCCGTTCAGAGCACAGGGCAGGGAGGCTGTGGTTAGATTTCATGGGCTTGTTATTCAGTGGGGAGATGCAAGTCTTCCAAATACACTGCACACAACCATACTGAAATTAGCTGAAGGGTGGCTTCACCATTTTTATGGTGACTATCATCCCCTTCAGACAACCACACAGGAGGACATGTGGATCAGGAAAGGCACAGAGGCAGAGATGAACTTGACAATGCTCCTGAAATCTGTTTTATAGCCAAAATGATTTCTTAGTTGTAACAAATGATCTACCTGCTCCTCATTGTTCAGACTGTGGAACACTTCAGAATCGCCTCCACGTTTTCCTTTAACAGCAGTGTCTACCCTGGCCCACCCCCCAAACTCTATGCAGTTTCTAATGATGAGAAGAACCAAGTGGGAAGCTTGACGTACTGGCATTCCTGACGAAATGATCTGTCCACTCTCTGTGCCAATATGTCTGCTCTGGTCCAGCTCTGTCTGTCACTGATTATCACAAAGCTCCATTGTTTATCAAAATTAAAACCATCTATAACAAAAGAACACCTTGACAATAGAAACTCAGGGCAGACGGCAGACTGCACGATTCCTCAACTTTGGTTACATAATAGGATCAGGAAAAAATTAAAATATCAATGCATAGGTTCATTCAAAACCGGATATATCAGAAGCCTTTGTGGGGCAAGAGTTCACCTATAAAAGTGCCCCATAAAAAGTTGATTTTCCTCGTGCCTGGGAAATTGCAGTCTTGGAAATTTTTCATCTCCGCACTTTTAGAAAGGGGTCAAAGTGTGAGCTTCGGAGCACGAACTGTCTTCAAGGGAACCCAGCCCCTTGAAACAGGCTGATACCCAACGAGGAAGTAATATCTGGGTGCCATCTGGAGAGACACTGTGGCTGCTGGCTTGCTGTGGGCTATGGGGTCACTCAGGTTTGAAATAACAGAACCCTGGAGGGAGCAGAGGCTGCTGATCTTCACGATGACATCACGTACAGAGAATGCAGGCTAGACCGCATCTTCCCAGAGTGCGTGTGATGGACCACATCTTCCATCTATGGTCATCACACATCTCACACTTATCTAGATTATATACATTTCTCATTTACATTTGAGCAGCCTGGTAGATAATGCTCCCAAGGACAAAATGCTGAGAGCCATACGTTTCTACTCTACCAGAGAAAACAGTATGCAAACACACACAAAGTGCCTTTTCAGGAAGGTTTCCACTTTCCCTTCCCCACCCCCGTAGTGTAAATAGGAAGAGTTAACCTTTCCAAGAGACAACAAATTTCCAAGGTGGTTAAGATACAATCCCTGTGCATAAAATTGGGACTAATATTTAACTGTTAAATAAAAAGTGACTTAAACAAAACAAAACCATCAGGGCGTGACTTCTGGGAATCTTTGGTAAAAGTCAAATATTTGAAAAACATCATCACTTTGATTTAAATATAGACACACTAGCTGTAGAATGTTCAGTACTCTTTCCCCCAGTTCTCTGTTTGGGGCCACAGCTCCCTTGAGGGGAAATCAACTGGCCCTACTTGACCATGGTTACTAACCTACTGACCAGTGTCTACAATTGAGACCAGCTCAGGCCAGCAGTGAGCTAAAAGAAACTCTGAACAGAACCTGCCTCCGTCTGATCCCACTCTAGTCTTTAACTATGACAGTTTCACAATATCCTGTGGGAAAAAGACAGCACTGATGATAAAATCATTCAAAATAATAAAAGTATGCACTAGCAGTGTGATCATATCTTGAAAAACAACAGACTCTGTAAAATAAATATATGTTGGTGTTTACTAACACCATTCAAAACTTAGGTATTTTAAACATTGTGTATTAAATATGTATAGCATTTGCCATCTATACACGGAAAACATAAACTTATTAAACTTTGTAAAACATCAGAGGTAAAAGCGTAGAAGCATTACAAGGTTAAGTGGCTTAATACAGACGAGCTTTATTCCATCCTTCAAAAACCAAAGTAGTTGTGGCGATTTGGGAGGAATCGAGGGTGTGGATTTTATATGTGTATTAACGAAAGCTAATGTGGAGAGTTCTAAAATGACCTTTAACCCTTTACTTCTGGGCTCTGTAGCTGAGGGAACATTCTTCTCTGTATGCTTTTTAAAATCTTCATACAATATATTTTAGCCATATTCTTTCTCCTCTCCCCGCTCCCGCTCCTCAGTGTCCGACTTCTCTCTCTATTGTGTGTTCTCTCCTTGAGCCCTGTGAGACATACAGACCTCACGTCAGGAAACGCCATCTCCAAAGATGGGGTGCCAGTAAAGGGCCACGTAGAGAGCTGATCCGCCTCCTCTGCATGTTTTAGCCCCTCCCCGTGTCCACCACACCCTTCCGGCCAGCTTGGGGCTAAGCAGCACAGAACCGAAGAACACATAAGAACATAGCAGACAGCAGTGAAGCCTGCGTCACAGACAGGAGAGCCATGCAAGCTTTCTAGATGTCCTGGAAACACACCAGACTGCAGCTCACCAGCTGCCACAGGACTCAGCTGTGTTCAAGGGAACATCTGCCCTCTCGAGTTCTCCTTGCAGTCTTTCCAGATGCTTCTACTGAGTTCTAGTTCCAGTTTCCTTGGAGGTGCTGCCTCTAGACAAACTCTGCTAAGCTGTCTCTGTCTGAGACACTGATCCTCTGAACTCTTCTGCTGCTCCTGACTGGCCTTCTTCATCCTCTCTTGTAGCCCCTGTCTCCTCCCCAGCCGTACCCATACCTGCGTGCTGAGAAGCCTTTCCCTCCCCTCCCTCTCTGTCCTCCCCAGGCCTTGAGTCCTGCATGTCAGGATTCTGTTCCTGTTCAGTCTCTACCATAGCCCCTGCTGATGTCACTTCCTCCACCACTGCTACCTTCTCCATTTTAGGTCTCATGTCCTCAGTCACCATCCTGTCTTCGGCTGCTGTTTCTCTTAGAGCCTCACCTGCTCTGTCCCAGGTTTCCTTCTGAGCATCCACAGAGGAGGAGGCCACAAGGACACCATCAGCTGACTTTGACTCTGCTGACTCCTCCCTCCGCTCTGCAGCTGTTTCTTCGATTCCTCTTCCATGCGGATCCTCCTCAGCCTCGACTGTGCTGTCTCCCATGGTCCAGTTCTGCCCTGTCAGGCTGTCTGTCACTGTCCCTGGAGGGCACTCTTTATCCTCACTCCCTTCCCCCTGCGGCTTCTCACCTTCGGCTTCTCTACAGACCACCACTGCCCTGGTGAGCCTTTCCTCGGGAAGATTTCCTTGGTTCACTCTCATAATGTCTCCTCCTCCTTGTACTTGCAAATGCCCATGTTCCTCCAGTCTCTCCGACCCTGCATGGCTGTCCAGCTCCTTGGCAGCCCACTCTTCGCCACTGTCCGTGAAAAAGCCCTCTGGTCCCTGCGCTTTGTCTGCTGGCCCAGGTCCAGGAGTTCCTAACAGCCCATCTCCTTCATGGCCGAGGCCCCTCCCCTGATGCTGAAGAGCCTCTCTCTCCTGGCCTGGCAGCTCTTCTCCTTTGTGCTCTGTGACTGTGGCTTCACTCTCTTTCGGTGATTTCTCAAACTGAGGTGTTGCTTCAAACAAAGTCACAGTTCTTTCTTTGGATGGGTCTTCTAGAAGCTCTGTATCCTCCCCCAACTCAGTTGCCCCTGTGGCTCCTGCATCCTTCGCATCAGCCTCCGTCTCATGGGGCACTACAGGAGCCTCTTCCTCAAAACTGACTTCACTCACTGTGCCCTCCTCTTCCCCTTTAACCTTTTGCTCCCCTAGCAAGTCTTCTGTCTTCAGGGTCTTGGCCCCTGTCTCCTCTTCTCTTTCAGATCCAGTTTCCCTCAGAGGTGCTGTGGGCGTGTCAACTTTCTCCATGCCTCCAGCTGCAGCTAATTCCCCAGGGAAGATTGCTCGAAGATCCTGTTCCATGGTGGATTCTGTGTCAGCTATGACTCCCTCCCTTGCTCTGTCTTCCTTACAGAGTTCCTCATGGTTGCCCGAGAAAATGTTCCTGGGGCTTGTTTGTGCTTCTCCTACTGAGAAGCTGAAAGGAGCTTCTGCTTCCAGAAATTCCTTCCTCTCCATGGCTGCTCTCTCTCCCCCAACTGCCTCTTCAGAACCCTCCTTTCTCTCTGGCCCTGTGTCCTCCACAGACCCTGTGACCTCCAGCTCTGTAAGAGCTCCCTTTTCACCTTGGCCTCCATCTGGTTTTGGAAAGCCCACCTCCCTCTCTGCCTCCTTCACTTCACAAGTCCCTTCTTTCAGAACTGCTGCTTCTCTAAGAGTCTCTGAGCTGAACTCTGTGCTGTCTGTGAAAGCTGCTTTCTCCAATCCTTGACCCCCTTCAGAAACTGCTCTTCCTTCCTCCAGCCCTGTCTGCAGCAAGGCCTGCCTGTCTGGATCCTCATCCCTCTGCCTGTCTACAGCCTGCTCTACACTTATAAACACAGAGGCTTCTGCTGCTACCTTTCCTGTGGGGATCAACTGTTCCAACTCACGCCTGCTACTCCCTTCTTCTGTGCCTGCCTCTGGCTCACTAGTTATGCTTACAGGGCACTCCCCTTTCTCTGTACACTGTTCTGCTGATGCTGGCAGATCTCCTGTTGGGCTCCTCTCCCCTAAGGGAACCTCTGAAATTCCTGATTTCTCCCTCAGTCCTGCATCCATGTCAGCATCCTGGGGATGGCAGATACCATCTTCCTCCATCTCTGCTCTCTTGTTCCGTTCCCCATCCATGTCAGCATCCTGGGGATGGCAGGCATCATCTTCCTGCATCCCTACTCTCTCTTTCTGTTCACCATCCATGTCAGCATTCTGGGGATGGCAGGTACCAGCTTCCTCCATATCTGCTCTCTCTTTCTGTTTGCCATCCATGTCAGCATTCTGGGGATGGCAGGTACCAGCTTCCTCCATCTCTGCTCTCTCTTTCTGTTTGCCATCCATGTCAGCATTCTGGGGATGGCAGGTACCATCTTCCTCCATCTCTGCTCTCTCTTTCCGTTCCCCATTCATGTCAGCATCCTGGGGATGGCAGGCATCGTCTTCCTGCATCCCTACTCTCTCTTTCTGTTTGCCATCCATGTCAGCATCCTGGGGATGGCAGGTACCAGCTTCCTCCATCCCTGTTTCCTCCCTTACTCTTGCATAGGCATTATCCTCAGGCTGGAAAGAGTCATCTTCCTCTGTGGCTTTTTCCTTCAGTGTGAGCATCTCTTGTGCAGCTTGCCCAGGCTGCTCCTTTGAGCCGATGGCTACTCTTTCCTCTATCCCTATATTTCCATTAGGTGCCACTGAGAGAGAAAGAGAGAGAGGGTGTGGGTGGGAGAGAGAGAGAGAGAGAGAGAGAGAGAGAGAGAGAGAGAGAGAGAGGAGAAACGGGTCACTTAGATCGAAGTGTACAAAGCAGAAACTAAAATACAGAATATTATAGGATACATATGAGATTTTATATATCATCAAGGGGACACTAAAATTATATATCTAACCTTTCTTCAGTTGATAAGATGTTGTTAACTAACATGGACCATGATTGAGAAATGCCTTTTCCTCGTTATGAAAAGAAATGTGTTCTAATTTAATGGACACATTAATATAAAAGTTGAACATCAGGCAAGTTTAAGTAAGCAAACACGACATTTCCCAACGCTCTTGTATTATCAATAAATTATCAATAAATTATCTCATGTGTAAAACACACGATACACTCGACTTTCATTTAAAATATTAACAATTGAAAGAAAACATTTTATAATAAGCAGAAAAGTGTCAATTGTCTAAAACCTCATCGCGCCCCACAGCATCAAGAGTACGCTTACCTCAGTAGACATTTAGACAGAGGGCCGTGGTCCAGAGGTAGCAATTACATCACATACCACCCCAATATGTTAAAGCATCTCTGGTTAGGTTTAATCATCAAAAATCTTTATAGTTGAGGTATGGCATTTTAGTAAAGATGCTAGTTTGTATTCCATGTCAGGTTACATGCTATCTATGCTCAGAAACCAATTACATTTGTCAAAACAGGACCACAGAGAGAGACTGGACCTTGTGGTGTGGGACAGAGTCTAGCATAAACAACCCTCCTATGACACTGCTGGAGCATCTCACAAGTTCTTATGCAAGACTCCCCAGAGAATCAGGATCTACAGGTCTGCTATGTCTTTGAAAGGTCTCTGGGTCTCTCAGTATTTATCGGGTCACGCATCCTTCTGAATGATGTGTGTAGAACATGGGTGGGTGACAGCAAATTCCCAACTAGAGGCTCAGAGAGGTAGAGCTTGTATCTTGGCAGTATCCATCACTTTAATAATTGAAATATTAAATCTGATGTATGATTGTGGTTCTGTCTGGTGTGTGCATGTCCACAGCAGCACCTAACGAGGTTACAGGACACCTCTGAGGAGTCAGTTCTCTTCTTCCACCCTCACGTGTATTACAGGGGTGGAGTTTAGCCACAAGACTTAGCACAGGAAACATCTATACCCACTGAGGCATCTCTCTAGCCAAGTTATTCTAATATTTTTCATTTACAAACCAAAGTTAGAACTGGGAAGATAGCTCAGTCAGTAAGGCATGCTGTGCTCAGGTGTTGGTGCCAGGGATCAGGGGGTAGGTAGGCCCCCGGGGATTGTTGGCCTGTCCCCCTATGTTACTTGAAGAGCTCCAGGTTCAGTAAGAGATCCTGTCTCAAAACAAACAAAATACAACAACAAATGAAACAGGATGAACATGCTTTAGAAATGACAACCAAGGGCACTGACCTACATACTCTGACCTATATACACATATGGCTATCCATCCACACATGCAGGTACACACACACCCCAACATGGACATTGTTGTGGTTTGGATGAGAATGAATCCCCAAGGTTTATATATTTGAATACTTGGCCATATGGTTTGAATACTTGTTGGAACTGCTTGGAAAGAATTAGAAGGTGTGGCATTTGGGTTTGGAATTTCCTCCCTATTTCCCCGTTCCCTCCATTCTTCAATAGTAATATATATTCTGTGCCATTGTATATTGCAAGCATTGGTTTAGTTTTTTTTATTTTTTTATTTTACGGGGTTAAGAATTAAGACATTGCCTCGAGGATCACAAGACACTTGGACTTTGGGTATTTAGGAAATGTCGGGACTGTAAAAGCCTATGGAATCTCTTGAAGTGGGAGTAAGTTAGTTTCGTATTATGATGTGGTTACAGGCCTATGGGGACTAGGAAGTAGAATTTGGGAGGATGAATGAGAATGTCCCCCATAGGCTCATATATTTGAATACTTGGTCTCTAGTTGAAGAAACTGTTTTAGAAGGATTAGAATATGGCTTTGTTGGAGTAGGTGTGTCACTAGGGGTGAGCTTTGAGGTTTCAAAAGACCAGCCATTCCCAGTGTTCTCTCTGTGCCTCCTCCTTCCACATCAAGATGTGAGCACTGGGTGGCCTGTGTTCTGCCATCATATGTTCTAGCGCTCCAAAATCATAATCGGAAATTAAACCATTTTCTTTGATAAAATGCCTTGGTGTGATGTCTATTCTTGGTTGTCAACTTGACTATATCAAAAATTAATTAAAAATGCAAATAACTGTACACATCCATGCAAAATTTTTTCTTAATTAAATCATTTAAAGTGGGGACCCATTTGTAATCAGATTATGACCCAATGGGAAAATCTACCTTTAATCTGGCCATACCTTCTACTGACAGCCTATATAAAGGACATGAAAAAAGGAAGATCTCTCTCTCTCTTTTTGCTTGTTTTCTCTTGCCCTCTCTAGCAGATCAATTCTTTATTGGCATTGGGGCCTACTTCTACAAAATTTAAGAGTATGATAAAGACTGGATGAGACTGTTGGGCTGAACTACTATTATTAGATTAGCTGAACCACAGTCTAAAGATAATTCTAATAAATCTTCTTTCTACACACATAGAGAGATACATTTAAAGCATTCTGTTACTCTAGGAAATCCTGACTAATACTCTTGGTCATGGTGCTTTGTCACAGAAATAGAAAATTACCCAAGACAGACAGACAGACATATACATACATATGTACATGTTTTGTACATATACACAACACATGTATAGATTCTGTGGATTATAATAAGTTATTCTACCAATATATTATGTAAACTTATGCAAACATATCTTCTTTATTTTCTTTGATCATTTGCATTCTCAACTTTTTTTGTTTGTTTGTTTAGTGTATGTGTGGGAAGTGATTGTTTGCATACCACAGTGCACACATGGAGGTCAGAGGACAACTTCCAGTAGTCAGTTCTCTTCCTCCACTCTGTGGATTCTAGGGATGTCACTTGGGTCACCAGGTTTGATACTAAGTCCTTTACCTTCTCAGCTTGACCTTGCTTGCACATTTTGGTAACTATTTTACCTATAGCACTGTCAGTGACAACCTAACCCTTGTCCTATCCTCCCCCTTGTCTTATCCTCCACACGATCTACAATGTCGGAACTCTATCTCTTCAAACTTATCCTTTGTCGTCTGCCGCTGTCTCTTTCCAGGTAACACCACAACCCACTTGGATGGCAGGCAAAGAGAGCTGACATGACATTCCCTTAAAATATATTTTTATATTTTTACAAAGGTGTAAAATTTTAATAATCCAGGTCTGTCAGTGAGGCTAAGGTTGGCTTTTATGAGTCATCTACTTATACGGGATTCAACTGGCAATTTCTAAAACTGTACATAGGAGCTCTGGAAGGGATATGCAGAGCCAAACTGTCTGACCAGATGGCATGTAGCAAAGTCACCTGAAAAAAGACATAGTCCATTTTTATTTCACTTCAGACTGTGACTGATTTAGAACACAACTATGTTGGAACAATGATAAACATCCCAGGATGTCAAGTTTCTTCTTAGTTTATCTGTCAGTGTTCAAATTCCTGCACAAAGTGTTATTGAAAAGTCAGTTATGGAAAACACTTAAATACCGTCATCTGGCTTTTAAACCTGCCCTCTAAATTTATGGATTAATTAAAGAGCATTCATGAAACCAGGGGAATAAAATTGCCTAGTCACCATGTAATAATATACTGTCTGAATTCTGGGAGAAAATGTGCTAATGACACCCAGCTGAGCTATTATATGAACACACACAGCACAGAGAAGTCAAACAGAACATTCCCAAAGCAAGCACGAGAGAGTGGGTAATTGAAGCCTTCCTCAGAGATAGCAGTGAGTAAAAAGAGTAGTCTCATGAGCTTTGAGGAAGCGTTATATAGAAACAATATTCATCAACAGGTCTGTCCACTGGCTCTGTGCCTGGAACATGTGCCTGGGGCGGGGTCAGATAGGCCTGGTGCACATGTAACTCTTATGTTTACTAGTTACATGAACCTAGCAAATGGCACCTCTCTAAGCTTTCATTTTCTTATCTATAAAATGGTAGTATCCATATTTGACTGGCAAAATTCTTGTGGCAATCAATAGTGTTGTTTGTGTGAAGTGGTCAGTAATTCATCTGGCTGTAAGATCCTCATGACTGCCTCTCTTTCTTCCCACAGCCTTTGATGAACTAGGCTTTCTTCACGGGGTGCAGCTCCTGCATGAACATCCTTGTCTATATTGTGTGTTTGGGAGGTTCACCACAACTTTTCTTAAGGGATGTTTACTCCAATAGTTCAGCATTGCTCTGCTGTGACTCTACATACTGCAAATGTCACCTGACCCTTTCATGATGCCCAAAGAGGAAGTCTCTTGTGTGCCTTCTACAGCATCCGTGAAGCTGTTTCATCGTGCTCGATAACTCACACTAAACACTGGAGGAGATGGGATAACATGGTGAATAGAATGGGTTCAGGTACATGCAAACACTCAAACCAGAGAGATTTTAAAACAGGATTTACCACAGGCATAGGATGTTGACCAGATGTGAGAGTCATGTTGGTTGACTTGATGCTTAGCTAGCAATCCTGAAGATGGGATATCAGTCCCATTATACACTGACAGCAGTGCATTCTTCCCTAATTCTGAAAAGGCTGAGAAGTTTACATGAACTCTTGTAAAGCATGGTCTACTAGAGCTCTTAATCTTTTTATCAAAGGTAAATTCCCCTGCCTGACCAGTTAATGGAGTGTACAGCCATAGCGTATGACTAATCTGAAAATTAACACCAGGGATTTGATTTTTGTTTTTTATCTTAAGCATCAATGTGTTTGTTTTTTTTTAAAAAAAAAAAATAAAACACAGCATTTATAGCTAATGTCAGTTTAAAGCTCCTCTTCAGGACTCAGGACACTGGGCCAATTCCTGCCATCATATTCCATATCCATTAGAAAAGAATAAAAGTAATTATTAATTTGAAAAGGGCAAGGGGACAAAACAAGGACTTGAAGATGAAAGACAGAGACAGGCAACATCTGTGGAGAATTTCTAAGGTTCTTCACTAGGTAACGGCTAGCTCTTACCTCTGCTCATGTTGACGTCTGGTTTCCTCATGGGTGTCACCCCATCATCTGTGGGGCTAAGTCCAGGTGCAGTGTTAGGGCGGCAGTGGCCAGGTTCACTGGCTTCACCTGTTATCTGTTCAACTGATTGAAGAGCACATGAAATATCAAAAAGCATAAGAGAGGCCATGGGAACACTGAAATTTCACGTCATTCAAGCAAGTAGGATCAATTTAATTTAAACAGATTCACATTAAAACGTGGCTCATTTCTAAAATCAAATAGAGATCAGACAGCTTCCAAGCTATGATTTTTTTTTCCAGAGGAAAACACAGCACACCATAGTCAATCATGAAAGGAGGAGACACATGCAAAGAAATACTTCCATGAAAATAAGACAACAGCCAATGCAGAGATAGTCGCCAAGTGCACATGCAATGGTGACATGAGTGGAGAAGCAGATGAGCTGCCTTTTGCTTTCTAGAAATGTGTGTTCTGTATTTTATGGCACCAATCATTACTGCTCCTTTAGATGGCTAACCCTACTCTTAGTGACCTCATCCGGGGCATTCCATCCATTAGTAGCTTTAATGATTTGACCTCAGTGCTCACCCAATATGAGCAGAAGCCATAAGAGGCTGTCACAGAATTCCTATCAGTTTGACAGTACACACTCCTACACAAATTTCGATTCTATGATGCTGATTACTACCATAGACCTCCGAGGCACAGAGGTCCAGGTTCAAGTTCCATGCTGTTTCTTTGGCTTACCTATCTGTCAAGAGAGATGTAGAATCAAAGGTATCTGGAGGATTAAATGAAGTCCTGTATACAGAGCATGCTGTGCTAACCAGTGCTCCTATGTGCTTGGTAGCAATATCTACTGCTGCATGGTCGGGATGGTAGTAAACATTTTGCACATTTTGCCACTCAAGCCCAAGTCAACATTGTCAACCATATGTAAAGTCAATTATGTTTGTCTTTAGTGTCTGACAACTCCCTGTCTTCCTCACTGCTGTTCATCTGAAGGCCTGTGCATCTAACTTCACAATGCCCATGACTGTATATCATCTGTGGTTGACTCAGTCAATAACTTGAGACTGAGATTTGCCTCCTGGATCAATCTCCTGTCTGCTCCTCCACTTCTGTGCCTCTCCCCCTTTCTTTTCCTCCTCTTCCCCCTTCCCGACCTTGTGAGCTAATCCAAGGACTATACTTTGAGAAAAAAGCAGAACTATGATACCATCTCTAACTCTTGACTAGTTTAAAATAAGTTTCTGAGAGATAATTAGTGGTTTGGGAAGAAATACTGTGGTATCTATGGTGGATCTCCATGAATGAAATGACAATTGACTATTATTGATCTTAATACAAACTTGAAAACAAAAAAAGAAATTCATGCCAGGCAATGGTGGTGCATTCCTTTAATCCCAGCACTTGGGAGGCAGAGGCAGGCAGATTTCTGAGTCGGAGGCCAACCTGGTCTACAGAGTGATTTCCAGGACAGCCAGGGATACACAGAGAAACCCTGTCTCAAAAAAAAAAAAGAAAGAAAGAAAAGAAAAAGAAAAAAGAAAGAAAGAAAGAAAGAAAGAGAGAGAAAGAAATTCATAAAGCTCAGATATATATACATTTTTCTTTGAGCATTAGGTTTCTTCATATGTCCAATATACAAGCTGAAACCTTAACATACAACACTACAGTTTGGAGACCACTTCACTTCCTGACAACCTCATTATAGTTGGCCGTGTTTCTGAGTCAGGTTTATTACATTAATGACTGGAGGATACGGAACACACATATCATTTTTCTATAATGATAGTATCAGATCAATGGTTAGCTGTGAGCATCTGCCTCTGAATATGTCAGACTCTGGCAGACCTCTAAGGAGACAGCTATATCAGGCTCTTGTCAGCATGCACTTCCTGACATCCACATCAGCATCTAATGTGATGTATTTAAGGTTTAAATAAGCAGTGGTTTGGGGATTTGCGTAATAGTTCAGTTGACTGAGCAATGGCAATCACCGGGATGTTGGGGCCGAGAACGGAGTTGACTCAGCAACTGCTGAACAAGGATGAATTTTTGCAGTACCAGCAGACATCTGGGGCTATCTTAAGTACCAAAGTCTGCAAGGAAATGAGGCTTTTATAGAAATAAGCCGAACGCCAATGAACAAATACTACATGTTCTCTCTCACATGTGAGATCTGGATGCAAACTCACCTTTGTGTGTAGATAGAAAAGTGGGTGGTGGCTTGGAATAGAAGGAAGAGGGCTTGAGGGATAGAAAAGGCAGAAGAGATCCTGTCATGGGAGTGGCATAATGTGAGAGGGTTGTTTCTGAGGGGGGAAGGAAACCAAGAAGAGGCGAGTGGGGAGGAGGGGGCAGGTTATAGGTGAAACAGAACAAAAGTGCATTACATATGGATATAAATTTTGTAATTAAATCATTACAGTGTATGTTAACTAAAAATTTTAGAGAGATATGTCTAATAACCATATAATTAATAATGATAATATAACAATAAAAAGAAACAATAGTTAAGTAGCAGCCACCGAAACAAAAACTAGTCTAAGTCATGCATTCATCTCATCACTACAACTCACTCCAAGTCAATGGTGAGGCTGTCTTCTAGTGAGTCAGGGCCGAAGTTACCACCTGGGTGGTATGCTGACCTCCCCAGGGGCAAGTGCTATGGACCTGAAGTGGCCTGTCACAGTTCAATGCCCTTAGCTTATGTTAGGAACTGCATCTCAGATGTGTTATGCTAAAGTAGCTATCAATTCTAAATTGAAAACCCAAGAGTTATATGGAAAGGGAGACTGGCTCTGAGCCTCTTGGCAGGGAGGCCATTCTGCTCCAGAAGCTCCAGCCCTGGTCAGACCCTCGATCTCCTACTGCTGTTGTGAAGGAGAATGTTTCTCATGTCCTTACAGCTCTACCACCACCAGCAGCTAACATCTGGAAGCAGCTCTTACACTTCTGTGAGTTCCCTTCCCTCTTCTTGTGGGAAATCACCTCCAGGGAGATCCTTGTGTTTTTCTCTTGTGCTTTTGTGTAACAAATTCTGTGGATTGTGCAACATCTGGATAGAGAAGATGCCCATGGTTCAAGAAAAAACTCGAAACTTTCAAAGTATAGTCCTTTACCTTCTTCCTGATTTAAAACACAATGGAGGGAGAGAAAGACCAGGCAGGAGGGCTCACATCACCGGTTGCACTGGTATTCTCCAGATTTTTCTGCTTAGCCTCCTGTTGAATGATGCAGGTCCCTTCCTTCTCCTCTGCTAGAGAAACAAAATGAACTGGCCCCATCCTAAAGCATACTGACAATACCGAGATGCTCAACAGCAGATGAAAACGATGCCAGTGGCTTTATCTAAAACCCTAAACCATCAAAATCCATAGAAATAGAGTAAAGACAGAGCAAAGTTCATTTTCAGCCCACAGTCACCTTGGAGGGTATCTTTGTGTCTTGATCATTCTTTGTAGATAATCAATTATTGTCTCAGAAACTCACCATGACCAAACTCCCAGCTAACATCATGTGTCTCCACAGTGACGATGTTCTGGGGTCACCTTTGACATTGAAGCATGGCCCATGGAACCCAGAATTAATTACAAACTCGAGGCCACAGCTGTTCAAGGACAAATTCTATCCCCTACTGTGGTGAGAGTCATCTTTCTTAAACTTTCTGATCACGTCTTCAGTTTACTCTAAAACTTTTACAGAAAATATTTCCCATGGCAGAGTGAGTACTGCACAGAGGTCTGTAAGTCTGCCTCCCTGACCTCACCTCTGTCTGTGTCCCTGTCTCCCTGTCCATCCCCGATTCCCCTTCCTTTCACCCATATCTATTTACTATACAAGCTTCCTCTCCGAACTTGTGTGAGCAGTACCTCCCCAGCCCAGATGGCTTCCTAGCTGTTCTTCAGATCTCCTGCAGGTGATAGAGTTGTTGCCCTCTGCCCTTCCTTCCTCATGACCTCTGCCCTGCCTCATGACCTCTGCCCTGCCTCATGAC
>JANHMN010000001.1:4583410-4595853 GCA_030674055.1 Rhabdomys pumilio
TGACCTCTGCCCTGCCTCATGACCTCTGCCCTGCCTCATGACCTCTGACCTGTCTCATGACCTCTGCCCTGATTCATGACTCTGTTCAAATGTACTATCTGCATAGAGGCCAGCCCTCAAAAGGCATCCCTTAGATAATCATTCTGCCTCCTCAGGTCTGTGCCCACCAGACAAGCCACCATGCTTACTTTCCATTTGTTAAACATATTTCCTCCCTGATTATAAACTTTGTATAGTCGAGGACTTTATGATATTCACACCAGGAACAGTTTTTGACAGAAAGCATATGCCTAGAGCACAGTGGCAGAAGGAATCTACTTGAACAGACATTGAATGCTTCTACATTTGTTCAGATTTTATACTTAGACTCAGCTCAGATTTGGTTTCCATTCAAACCTGTTGCATGCTGTGCACATAACAACAAACCAAATTTTACTTTGGTTATTCTTAATCTACACGTAAAAATACAAAATGAAGCTGCAGATAAAGGTCACTGGTGGGATACGAACTTAAGCTCTGGGTTCAATCCCCAGCAAAAGACACACACACACACACACACACACACACACACACACACACCAGAACTCACTTCTATACGCCTTTTATATTGTAACTAACAGAAAACTACTCTCCCCTTCCTCTATGTTCACAATCTGTAAATATATCTTTATAAATTTTCTAGAACCATGAATGTTTTGTTAGCCACAGCAACACAGATGAGAAAGACAGGAAGCCGAACACAACAAACTTTTACTCTCACCCTGCCCTCCCATAATAGTTAAACTTTGAGCCAATTGTTTGTAAATGAGAAAAAAAAATAGTTTACCAAGACTCATGAAAAAACCTGCAACTTTTCATCCAGGAATTATACTTCATACAACCTATCCTAAGCAAACATTTGTAAATTTGAAATAAGTTGTGTAATCAAACACTTAAGTTCTGTTAATCACAGTGAGTATTTAAAAATCTATCACAACAAAATGGAAAAGTGTTAAGCATTCAACAGTAGGGGAGTGGTTAGATCCTGAGGAAACCGAGGAATGGCACACATGGACATTAAGGATGCTGACCAAGGCCACACAGGGGTGATTGTGGTGATACATTGAAACGTAAGGCAGACCATGCTTTAGTACTTTCTACATTTATAAAATAAGACAATAAACTATAAAATGTCAGTTTGAAAATTTAAAAACCAACCAAACATTGAAAGTAATTTTGCATTTAAAAATGCATGAAAAAAATATTTAAACTTTCTTTCTCTAATTTATGGATGTTATCCATGTGTATTATACACATATTAATGAAAAATAAACATTAAAATTAAACTTAGATCATGCTTTAAAGCTTAACAAAGATAAAAGCTTATCCCTTGCCATCTAGTGACAAGCCTATATTAATAAAAAGATAACAAAACATTTATAAAATTAGAGATATCAAGTGGAAAATATTTACTCATATATTGAAAAAATAATAAACAAATATACTTATCATTTCTAAAACATGAGGAATAAAATCTACTGATATGCTCAGCATACCATATATATCATATCATATATATATCATATCATATCTGTTACTTTATTCATCAGCATATTACAATCCATTTTATAGACGCCTACTTAACAAAAATTATCTACTTATATAAATACAGGTAAAAACCTATGCTTCAAATATTTCAAATAACTTGGCCCTTTCTGTCATATATTTTGATACATGGTGTTTAAAGGACGAGTTATTGACTTTAAGCTCTACTTCTGGCTGCTTATTGCCTATGTCAAGTGACTCATGCATAATTGGTTTGAAATGATTAGAACAGTGAATAGTGTCCCCTGCTGCATAAGCTATGTCCTTATCCTTCAGATCTACGAGTGTTACTTGGCATTGCAACCGTGGTAAGAAGCCTTGGTGTGAGGAGTCTGCGTGTGCACCCATGTGCACTTATGAGACAGGGGCAGAGGGGCAGGAGATGGAGGAGGTATGAAGGGGAGAAAAGTCTGAGGGAAGACAGGATTTGAAATGAAGCTGGTAGGAGATTGGTCCAAGTTAGATGGGAAACTGGAGGAAGGAAGAGACTGAATTTTCCTCATGCTTCCAGAAGCAATGCAAGCCATTCTTTATGTTGTTTTTGATTCAATAGCGTTTTGATTTTCATCTTAAGAAGCATTATACAGTAAGCATGTTCTCTCAGGCATTAAGTCTGTTAGACTTTATTGTAACAGTATATCAGTATAGCAGTAATATTAAAGGTAGACAAAATACTTATTTAAATATGTTATGTTCTTATATGTTGCATTAATATGTATAATATATGTACTATCCTTGAAAGATTTATTACTTACACATATGTGTATGTATATCTACATAAAAGATATATATGTACACATATACATATATATGTTGATAATATACACAATAACGACATTAAGTGTACGTTTTACCCATGTTACAAAGTATAAAATGGCCTTCTGCTCATCTTGAGAAATATAGTGTCTACAACCTTGCTTATATTTATGTGACTGTATTGTGGGCCACAGAACGGGAACAGTTTCTAAGGTGGTTTTAGATTCCCTGAGAGTGCAGATCTGCTCAGTGGTAAGACTCACAAACTCCAATGCTGGCACAGTGGGGTTTCCTCAAACCATTACCCTTAATCCCAGACACTCATTTTTCTAAATATATGTGAATAATTTATTACTGAAAGAACGATCCTAAAAACAGTCCATATATACTTTGTTTGAATTGTAGTAAAGCAATAAACATAGGAGTATACACAAGTATGAGTGCAGACACAGTTCATCAAACCCCAAGGAAAAAGGGAGATCTGAGCAAGCTGGTGACAGAACATGTGTGCCATCAAAGTGTGGAGAGGTACTGGGCCTGGGCAGAAAAGAGGAGCAAGGATCCAGGGTGAAGGCTGAAACCTGTCAACAAATACAAATTGCATATGCAAAAATCATGATGAATTCTAATACTTTGCATGCTAATTTTAAAAAGAAAAATATCTAGTTTTCTGAAATTAAAACAATGACAAAAATCAATGTTACATCTGAATGTTTTTCCAGTGCTGAAGCTCAAACCCAGGGCCACATGCTAGGCAAGCCCTGTACACTACACTATGTCCTCAGCCTGCACGGTGGCCTTCTTTGTTACTAACTTGCTAAGTTTCCTAGATCTGTTATACTATACCAGAATATAATGACTAAATCCAAGATCAAAGATTTTAATTATTTTTATCAAAGTGTTTCAAGAACATTTTAATAGAAATTTTAATTTGCATGAAGCAAATCCTTTTGAAATGTCAGTGCTCTGTAGAATAATTTGAGGGCCAAGATTGATAGGACCAAGAAACTAAATTCCTCTGGTCTTTTGGACCACTTAAAAAATATAAAAACCATTTTTAGCTTATACTACCTATTTTTGAGGGGTTTACTTTCAGATCATGTCCCTGTGGAGACCAATCCGGATAACCTTGCGTTGTGTCCCCACTTTTAAACTTGAATCCAGCCTCATAAAACCGTGCTTTCCGTTTTTAAAAGATCTTGAGATTATAATTTCATCATTTTCTGCTCCTTTTTCTTCTCTGATTTTATATGTAGTTAATGACTTCAGCCCTGTCGTTGACACTTCTTAACATGTTCTGGAAGGAGTTACCCTTAAGGATTTGTTTTGACTATACTACCACATATACTACTACATTAACAGTTCAACAGGAAGATAACGCTATTCCTACTTTTTAAAGATCTAAAAAGTATAGCAATTAATAGGACTCAAAGTTTAAAAAAAATAGCTGGACTTTATAATATTAAAATGTGAAACAAATTTATCGTAGAACCCAGAACAGCATCAGGCATTGTCGGGGGAGGGGCAACTAGGGGAGGGCGGGGCTTGGCGGTTTGGTAGAGTTCAGAATGCTCTTTGAGAAGCAGCTGTCAGGCAGGCACAGTTCACCTGTCTACACACTCAGCTCAGTCCCCTGCTTGTGACAGAAGCCTGTGGCCGCCCATGCATCTGTGGTCCTGGGGACATGCTGTCCTGCACTCTAAATATCCCTCTTTAAACAGTACCTGCCCACACACCCTCAAAACCCCAGGATAATTAAAGAGCTCAGAGTCAGGGAATATTTGAGAGTGAAGATTGAAAGATCTTGGAGAATTTTCATATTTTTATCGAATCTAAGTTACAGTGACTGTGAGACAATAGAAGTCTCTAGAAACTCTGAAACCTCCCAGCCTGACCCAATGCCGAATGCTCTGGGCTGTACAGTTCTCAGCAATGTAACCTTCTTAGAAATAGCTGCTTCTCCTGGAGAACAGAGATGACAGTGCTCATGAGATGCAGTGAGTTCATAGCCAGTGTACAATCATGCATAACACATGCTGAGCAACCATCCGCAGGAGCTATGCACATAGAAATGTATACATGACTCAGAACAAAGAGCGATGTTAGTATCAATCTCTAAAAAGCCAGACATGATCTTTGACTTCACACATGTATTGTGTTTTATTTGATTCTTGAGATAGAATTACCATAGGAAGGAATTTACAGAAAATAGGGAACAGGCTATTTAAGAATGATGAGGCGATTTTTAAAATGTAATAGAAGGGAAACAGCAAGCTGAAAATACATGTGTAATTCTGTGACAAGAAGAAAGGGAAATATAGAATCCTTCCAGAATCATCCAGCCGATTGCTCGGGCAGTAGCAATGACCAAATCAGCTTCCATGCACAGGTACAGCGGCATGTCACCTCATGGGCTGTACTTACCCTCTTCTTCCACCCCAGGGAGACCTGCTTCCTTCTGGAGCTGACTCTTAGCCCTCACCTCTGAAGAAGCCGCCCGCCTGGACTCCTTGGACTCACTCTCCGATAAAGCTTGGGTTCCCTTAGTTTGTTTTCTCTCAGTAACATGCATACCGCTGAGCTCTGTCAACCAAGGTCCGTTATCTCTGTCTAGTTTTGTGATTTCTTGCTCTTCGAACTCAGTTTCCAAGTACTCCTCGGCTGGAAAGTATGATTTTCCTGGGTCATCGTTTTCCCTCAGATCTTGAGAATAGGAACTTCTGGAACTTTCCCCTTCGCTGTTTATGGAGTCGCCGTCCCCGCCTACCTCCGTAGACTCATCTTCACTTTCGCTAGAGTAGGGGTGACTTCTAGATGAGATTGATGACATGGTTTTCACATCTACAAAGACAAAATAAATGATAACATCTTTGTTATATCCTGAATTTATCAGGTGACATGGAACTAAATTGGGAAATAACCATATTAAACCTTTAACAAATATAAGGGAAAATTGTTCACTTTCTCAATACATTCTATATTATTATCGTAATAAAAGAAAAAACTGATCTATAAACCACCAGGGATTTTTTTGTTTTATCTTGGTTTGGTTTTTTTGTGTTTGTTTTGTTTGTTTGTTTAGTTGGTTGGTTGGTTGGTTGGTTTTGGGGGGTGTTGTTTTATGGGGGCCTTTGTTCTTTTGTTTTGTTTTCTCTTGTTATTTTGACGTGGGGTCTCATTATGAGCCCCACACTGCCTTTACTTTCCAAGTGTCCCAGCTTCTACCTCCCAAGTGATGTTATTACACATGTGTGCCCCATATCCAGCTTATGAATCATGGAAGATTTTAATTAACTACATTTAACTGAAAACTAACTCCAGGTTTGTTTGACTTGTCTCTGTGAACCTCTAGAATGGCTAGACATATTTTCATTATTGGAAATTTTGAATAATGGTTTGATTTTTTTAAGAACACACATTTTCTTCTTCTCTTGGACAGCCACATCAGTCGGTTCAATAATTTTATCTACTTTAAAACCTATCATCCTAGAACGCTCTGGTGTCTGGGTACCCCAGAACTGCATGTACTGCCCAAATATCTATCAACAGGGTGAGTCCCATGTTGGGTTCTGTGAGTCGTTCGCATGATAATAAATAGATACCCCCTCTGTCTTTCTTTAGTAGCTTCTATTAGGTATATTATCTTATTTCAAAAGGCTGACAACTCACCCTGGTTCAATTTTGAGTAAGGTCAGTAAAGAAAGAAGGGAAACTGAGAATCCTCAAAGTGGTAAGTGGACCTTCCATCTGATACAAACTCATTTCCATTTACAGCCTGGTGTAATTTATGCTCACTCTCCCTCCTTGTTCCCATTTCTATAGAGATCCTGGGGTAACACGGAGCCTAGAGAAAAAGCTTCAGGATAGTGCAATGGAATTTCCACCATAAGTTGTATTTTTTTTTCTTTTAGAAATAAAGCACAATTTATATAAAATGTTCATGTAAAGCAATCTTGTGGACATATTTGAAATTGTCTGTCATTAGAATAGAAAGGCTATTGGAGGCGTACAGTAAAGCAACAGCCTCCTGCTTGACTCTGTTTGTCTCAGAAAGTCTCCTCCACCCCAGCCCTGAGGCTGAGACCCTGATGTTGGTCTTCTTGGCCAGGAAAGAATATGTCCTAGTACCTGAGGCTCTGCCAAGGCTGACTGCATGTTCCCCACTATTAGTTTCTGGTCTCTAGCAGGATCACTGCCTTCCCCTGAACATTCATTCAACTACCATCTCTCCTTTTTCTGTGTCATTAACAACATCGACTGACTACATGGGCTCACTCATCTATAAATGCTGAGAGCATCCCATGTGCCAGGAAATATTCTGCAAAGGAAAAGAAAGCTGTTCTTTGGTGACTACTGGCTCTTGTTTGCAGAAGAGATGGGTAACTGTACTGTTTATCTGATATTGGTTCATTTTTCTAGCAGTGCCACGGAGACCTCTTAGAAAAGTTTGCTACTTTCTTCACTCTCTTTACCATCAGCACCTGCACAGTCTGTCTTAAACCAGTGACAAGAGTGGGCTGGGTTTTCAACAATCCCTACTCTTTCAGTACAGAGCATGCTTTTAAAATCTGCTAGTTTCCCATAGTTCCATTTTTTACCTTGTTCTGTTTGTTGTTGTTGTGTAAGCTAGAATCTAAGTTGTCTTAATTAATTTCAATTAAAACTTTATATCAAGCCCATGGGGCCCAACCCAATAAAGCCTACAACTCTTTCATCTGTAATACTAATGGCATTTTTCTTATTACTAAGAATTCAAAATGAAGTCTTCATGGATAACACTCCTATTTTCTTCAGACGTGCCCAGAACTACTATGACTCCTGTATACTCATGAGTTTGTGAACTGCTTATATCTCATACCAGGTATCAGGGTCCAGGTGAACTCTCCACAGACAATACCTAATGAGACAAGTAACTGATACTCAATGAGCATCCTCGAACACTGGTTCTTACCCTTCCTAATGCTGTAGCCCCTTAATACATGTCCCCATGTTGTGGTGAAGCTCGTAACATTATTCTCATGGCTACTTCATAACTGTAATTTTGCTACTGCTATGAATCATGATATGGATATCTGATGTGCAGGATATCACATGCCTGTAGGTGTTGTGACCTACATGTTGAGACTCATTGTTCTAGAACGAATAGAGACTTTAAAAGGTGGAAATGCAAATTAAACTAATGTATGAGCCAATCCTTTGTCCTAAGAGCAGGTAGATGATCACCAAAAAATAATTATCACTCACTGACATATTTCAGTCCACCAGTGAGATAAATGTATCCATTACCTTATAAGGACATATCTGCTGACAATGCAGTTACAACAGGAAGAACAAGCCCCAGAGTGTGTAATCACCTTTACACTGTCTGGCTGAACTTGCTAAGTCTCATAGTAAATACAGCATTGAGATTAGAATAAATCATAAGTCACACTGTTCCACCTATACTTTTAGGTATTTGTATGCTGATCTGGTCAACCAACCTTTCTTTGGAACTGTACTATGTCGAAACATTACTATTTGTACCATACAGGTTCAGGAGTGCAGTGAAGCCAGCTGCTATGGCACATGCTTCTGTTCCCAGCATGTGGGAAGCTGAGACAGGAGGATCTCAAGTCCAAGGCCGGCCTTAGAAACAGAGTGAGATCATGCCTTGAAAAGTCAAAACTAGAGAAAGAATTAATTTGATGACATTTTGTGTAAACGGATCAATTGTGAACTTAACCATTGTTTTCAATCTGTGACTTCCTACTCCAGGAACCGTGTTATTAAGAAATGACTGAGGCAGGAGAGATGGCTCAGCAGACAGAAGCATTCGCTGTTCTTGCAGAGCTTTTGGGTTTTGTTCCCAGCACCCACTTAGCAGTGACTATAACTCCAGTTATAGGGCATCCAAAGCCTTTTCTGGTCTCCACAGGCACCAATCATGTACTTACATACATGTAGACAAACACCCAAACAAATAAAATAAGAACAAAAAAACTAAATAAGTATGCAAAAATTACACATACAGTCTGTCCATATATTATGGATAATCTCCTTCTGGCTCTTCCCCATCCAACTGTGGGCACAATGCACTGCAAGTTCAGTACATTACAATATGCCAAATCAATGTCACTATAGAAGGGGATCTTGTCATGTGCTTCTCTTCAAGTCCATACGAAGTCAAACCAAAATGATCAGAATAAAATACATAGTGTGACTATATGAAACCCTCAAAAAAAAATATATTCAAGTAAGTAAAATCCAAAACTGGCAGAATTCTTGATATCAAGTAAATTAAAATTTTTTTTGTGACTCTGACATTTTTAAGTCTATGACATCTACTTCATCAATTGAAAAATACACAAATGAATGCGTTTTTAGAAGAAAAAGATGCTTCCGATCCGGCTCTTTTCTCAGTCTGAGAACTAAAGCTGTCTGTCTCTTGATCTCTAGCCGCTCTTTGATGTCTTTCCCTTCCCTCTCATGAGGAATTACTTAGCCTTTGCCTCTTCATAGGCATTATTACCCACAGTGCCCATGAAAAGTGTATTCTTAGTCTCATAGTGTTTTCCCATCAGAACTACAGCATCTATCTTTGACAATGCATTTTCTGCTGATAAATTAGTGCCTGGGGTTGCAAACACAAATGCAGAGAGCAGAGCTGTCACTCTTTTTAAATGGCAGGAAGCTGCACACATCATTCCTGGAGCAGGGTCCTTGCTTAGACGTCTATTCTTCATCACTCATGGGCTACAAAGCTGAGTTCATCAAAGTGCGCTACTGCAATTGCTAGCTGCCAGTTTAAACAGGGCTGATTTGCCATGAGAGTGACAGTCTGGGCAACTGTTTGCCCCTGGAAAGAGGTGCGTGCAGGTTCAAATGAAACATATCCAAATACGAACAGCAAGCTTCTTAATCCTGTCAATAAAAGGGATGAACAGATATCTGGGATCCAATGCCCAAGCTATGCTTTTCACACACTCATAGGTGAAATGCTGTATTTTCCATGAAATCCACCATGATACTGTTATTTTTAATAAATGCTATGTACTAGCCAGATAGAATCGCTAACTCTTATACTTCTCATACTAACAGGCACACTGTTGAGCAGGAATGTGATTAAAGTAAAGGATCAGAAGACAGGAGGCCTCCCGGGAACAGACAAGCAGTGAGATTATATTTCAGATACTGGCGAGGTAGCAATGTACATGCACACCCAGGATGCAAAGTGGTCTTTGAAAGGATACTTGGGTAATTCCATTATTTAAATGAGAAGAACTAATGGCCTGCCAGTTCAATTCTGCCTCATAAATTTTCCAGCATTTGTGAAATGATTATGACTATGACCATACCTAAAACACTGCAATTTTGCCTCTATGTAATAACAGGAATTCTACATAACTATTTCAATTAATATGCTAAGAACTATGTATCATGAACATTAATCAAAGTACTTTGGAAGGCATTTTACAAAACCTCTTGTGATACTATCTCTGTGAGAAAAAAGCAAAACAACACCCTATCCTAGTTTTTTTTAAAGCATGGTTTTGTTTGCTATTAGTTTGGCTAATTTGAGAAACAAAACTTAATATATGGGAAAGTCTGAAAACAGACCTACTACAGGATATGGTTTACAGGCTTAGCTCAGGCTACTCCAGTAAGCAGAGTCACTAAGAGGAGACCTTACAAAGCTTAGGAATAGAGAAGAACATTTATGCTTGGGGACAAAAGTCAATCGAGGAAAATTTAGAAACTGATCATTCTTATTTCTCTTTTGTAAGAACAAAACAGGCTAAAGGAGAAAACAGAGGTAGTGAAAATCAAAAGGCCTCTGAGCTGTAGAGGCCCCAGAGAGGAAACAAATTCTTTTCATTGGGTTGAAAGGTTATTCGAATTTTCGGTACATGAATATTTTTTGGATTTTGAAAATGTATGTTTTCTACAAAGTACAGGTTTTGAGGTTTGGTTATAATTGGAACTAAATTGCAGTTCTTTCTGGCTATGTACTGGCTTTGGAAGTATTTAATTTCACTATTTGCAAGCTTATGTATTGTGAAATGTAGATAAAGGAGAATGTAATTGCTTTTAAGGTTGTTTGAGGTAAATGAGGTAATTCATGCAGCATATTTAATGTGGGGCTTAGCACATAAAAGAATCCTAATAAAAAGGACTCAGCTCACGAGCTATGGCACTGCCTCCACAGGATGCCCTTTTAGTCAGTGACAGGCAAGCGGCCATTGGCATCAAAGTTTCCCATTCCTCGGTTATTCAGTAATTATGGTGCAAATAATCAAAGCTTTCCCTTTGAAGAAAAGACAAGCACTTCCTGTATTCTTCTCTTTGTGAATATATACATATACGTATATGCATACATCATATATATATGTATATATATATATATATATGAAAATTTATGTGACCTCTAGAAAGTACAAAACTCAGACAATTCTGTGAGCCAAGGACCTCACAGAATCTTTGTGATATCAACAGCCTTATAATGTGTCACTATTACAACAGGCATGAAAACCCAAGCTGGTGTGGTCTGAGCCAATTATATTTATACCCAAACACATTTTCAATCTGTTTATTGATAAATCCCTTGAATAATTTCTTTTAAAATATCGACTGAGGTGAATTCTTTTCTACAAGATGACACTTAGTTTTGTGGCATAAAGAACCATAAACTGAACTCCTCCAGTATGTGTATTCAAACTAAAAAGAGATCTTACCTATTACATGTATTTAATATAACAAGTATAAAGTGTAAATAACAGAAATTATAGAACGTTCCAATATAATAAAATACTATAATGTTTGACATTATAATAAATATGAATGTCAATCTTGTTTACAAATATACTGAGTTAGCTTCATTCTGATTTTTAAAATTATATTTCATTTACTCCTTATCTTAGCCATTGAAGAGTTTAGCATTAAATATGTTGTTGTTATATTCATGGACCCATTTTGGCTTTGAAACAAAGCCATTTTCTCTTTTACCCTACATAAATCTGCTGGTTTTACTTTAAAAAACATGTACATTAAATATTAGAACAAGTTTTCTTAAATTGTAGAAAGTGGAATTATTAACTAAAGATTTACCCAGAATCAAATTGATTACTTAATTCCTTTTACACTATCTGAATAATTCCCAAATTCAAAACTTGATTTTAAATAGAAAATAATTTGGAATAAAAAAGAATATTTTAAAAAGTTGTCAACTCAAAAAGTCACCAAATGTGACCTAATTTTCAAGTTACAAATTTCAAAGCTATGCAGACTTAAATATGTAAAAACCATTGTTATTATTATTGATAAAAGCCAAGAGGTGCCAAAAGAAATCTTCAATCAAAAGCCACAAATCATAAACCAAATATGTGTATCCAACAAACATAAGTAAACTACAATCTTTTAAAAAGTCTTCTCCTACCTAAAATGACCTTTATTTTTCCTTTGAACACTTACAGATGTCTTAAGACGATTTTAAAGAAGCCACAGACCCTTCTATGAATGTACTAGGTCTACAGCCTCTGTTCATGGCAGAATTAAAAATAGATAAGCAACCCAAAGCTATTAGAACCCATTTAGCAAACAAAAGCTGCTGAGGCTGGGTTAGGGGCCCCTCAGGCCAGGCTCACAGGCAGCTGCCTCTGTCTCTACCCTAAGAGCTGACCATTGCCATTCTGACTGTCACAGGGAAAAGACAGGCACCCTACTGATACAGCATGCCTGTGAGCTTCTATCTGTCAATCTCAGTCTCAAGGGGATTTTAGGATATCCAAAGCAATCAGGAGCACAGGCAGCACATCCAGTAGAATGGACTCACTAATGGGCTGAGAAGTTGCCCTTCCTCCTGGCTACCTGAGCCAGGAATCAGTCAGTCACCCTGCAAGCAGGTATGTGTTACCCATCAATCATATTACATAGGATCCCTGGAAACTATGAGAGGGCCTACATTCTGCAGACTGTTTCTCTGTGGCATTAGTAACTCTTGCAATAAATCTGTTACCAAAAGACAACCTGCCTCAGTATCTTTCTGGAATACCACTCAAGACCTTTACAGGAGCTACTTCGTGTGTGTGTGTGTGTGTGTGTGTGTGTGTGTGTGTGTGTGTGTGTGT
>JANHMN010000001.1:4595863-4631480 GCA_030674055.1 Rhabdomys pumilio
TGTGTGTGTGTGTGTGTGTGTGTGTGTGTGTGTGTGTGTGTGTGTGTACTGAAATATTTTGAGATAAATGTAGTAACTTTTTAACTAGATAGAACCCAAGTCAGCTCAAGCCTAATCTGACATCTTGCCAAAAATCCCCAAACTAAGAAAAACAAACTGACTAAGAAACATCTTTGTCAGAAATGCACTGAGGGGTGTCTAGCCGGGACTCTTAGGTTAGGTAGTCACACATCTCTGCCTTATTTAGGAAAGGTGAGCTCCCATCACAGTGTGCCACACTCTGCCACCTGCCTTGTCTGTCATCCTCTTCGCTGTCCGAGCATCCAGTATCATCGAAGTTCTCACTGTCAGGGGCATCTGCAGCC
This sequence comes from Rhabdomys pumilio, assembly GCA_030674055.1. NCBI lineage: Eukaryota > Metazoa > Chordata > Mammalia > Rodentia > Muridae > Rhabdomys > Rhabdomys pumilio. The sequence continues at coordinate 4,596,229 of JANHMN010000001.1, forward strand.
TTCTCTGAAGAGGTCTCAATCTCCTTTTCTGGATTTTGGTTATCTCTGTCACTTTCAGTGGGTGACTTGGATCTTGCACTCAACTGGTCACCAGCCTGGTCCTCTTCGTCCACCTTCTCATCTTGTTTTTCCTCATCTATTTCAAAATCTTCTTCATAGTCTGAAAGAAGAAACTTCACTGAGACCATGAAAACAGAAACCTGAGCTTCAACTACTTTACTCTAATGGAAATTCTCGCTCCATTGTCCTCTGATTCCTGGGTCTTTCTCTGCTGATTTCTCACAGCTATGAAACGGGGATGACCAACAGTAAATGGTCAAAGACTGTAACCATCTACACACAGCAGCACAAAAGGAAATGAAGTTCAAAATGACAAGGCTGGAAGCTAACACAGGCTCATTTACAAATGGACACCATTTCCCATGGTGACCAAATGGAAAAGGGGAAGCTTTATATGAGAGAATAAATTAGAAGTAAATTAAAAATGAGGAAAACAGGACTACAATAATGGAAGTTAATCTGGAGACCCAGTGAGGTCATATTTCATATGAAGATTGTTCAAAATATTTGGATATCACTCTAATTAATAGTGAAGTGGAAAAATTCAATTAATCACATCCAAAGGACCTGAGAGATAGCCTGTGAATAGCATGTTGAGAGCCGAATGAACAACGAGCAAAGCTCTAACGATGATTTTAGAGCTGAGCCAGAACAAGAACCATGTAAAGTGTTCATTCCTACCATGCACAGAATAATTACAACTCAAGAATAAAAACTCTACAAAATAGAACATTGCTGTCACTGCCTCAAATTTACTTCATTCCCTACAGGGACAGAGCAAATTTGTACCAGGGAAAGCAAATTGTCACATCGTATAAACTCCAGCTGTCTCTTGTGGTTATAATTTTTCACCTTTCATATTTAATTGTTTCCTCTTAATTCACCACCCAAACTTAAAATCTCAAAGTGACAGCAGAGCGAAGACAGACAGCAACAGGCTCTCATGCAGAGCCAATTAAGCAAGTAAACAATTATCCTCTAGCTAAAAGATAGAAGGAAATAAAGGTTTCCCAAGTTTTGTGTTTTAGCTACTAGACACTTCGGCTCTTCTGGTGGTGGGGCCTCCTGGGTAACGGACTTGAGAACTGCCCAACCTACGCAATCAAAGAAAGTTAATTTTGAAATGAGTGTCCTAGGCACAGAAAATGTCTCCTTCATGAAAACAAGAGTGAAGTAAAAATAAGAACAAAGTGGGCATGCCAAAATGGCTAACATGAGATCTGCACACTTACGGAATATGTCAGGAAATGACATTATAGAAAAAATGACAGGGTGAGAAATTTAGCTCCTGTTTCAACACACAGAGTAAATGCTAAGAAAGTAAGAGGATTCATATAACACTGCTGGGCAAATTACAGGGCAGTTTCTCTCTATAGTATTTTATTTTTATGTGTGTCATATGTTGTGTGTGTCACATGTGCAAGTCATGTTATGTGTATGTCACATGTGTGTTTCATATGTGTGTGTCATGTTGTGTCACATGTGTATGTTGTGTGTCACATGTGTGTCATGTGTGTCACATGTGTGTGTGTGACATGTGTACCTATCTACAGAAGCCATAGAGATCATTAGATCCTCTGCAGTTGGACTTAAGTTGTGAGTCACCAGTGTAGGTGCTAGGAACTGAACCTGGGTACCCTGGAAGAGCAGCCAGCACTCTTGATAGCCGGGCGATCTCTCTAGCCCCCAGAGCAATTTCATAACTGTTCTCTAATAAGCTTTAACTCAAAAATTCTATGTAAAAAGAGTATAAAACTTTAAGAAAAGACATAATGGTAAAACAACTCCAGCCATCAAGGAGTCTCCAGTCTTTGTTGAGGAAATGTGATTTAGGAAGATAGTGCACTCACTGTCTGCAGCAGTCTCAGTAGTTACTTTTGACACATGAGTGTTCACACTGTAGGTTTTTAAGTTAGGTTTTATCATTAATTATGTGAAAACCAAGGGCAGCTACTACTTTGTTCGTGGTTTAACTGTGAGCTTTTACTCGCCCATGCCCAAATGCAGTCAGAAAATAATATACGGAAATTCCTAGAAATTATGCTGTAATTAAAAATATAACTATTACTAGAGAATCCATCTGTCCTCTGGCAGAACTCAGGGTCTCACGAGTGCTAGGTAAGCTTTGTACCACGGAGCTAGACCCCAGCTCTACCCTCATGTGTTCTCATAACTATTCTATTGTAGGAGTTATTGTTATTAATCTTCTCTGCCTAATTTATGAACTACGTTTTCTTATGCAGACACATGTATATTTCAAAATGTGTACAGGGTTCACCATGATCTGTGACTTTAGACATTGGTAGAACACTTTGAGACAAAGCTCCACAGATAAAGAATAAACCTAAGTGAAATGGGATCAAATAATACTAGAGGTCAGCTTCGTGTGTGTGTGTGTGTGTGTATGTGTGTGTATGTGTGTGTATGTGTGTGTATGTGTGTGTATGTGTGTGTATGCATTGTATGGCTGTGCACACATGTGATGTGTGCATATATGTACATGTGGATGTGTGTGTATGTCTGTGCACACAAGTACAAGTGCATTGTGTGTAGTATACATGTGAATGTGTGCAAGTGTGTGTAATGTATATATGTGTATCTCTGCACACATGTGTGTGTGAATGTGTGCAGTACTCGCACTTGCATGTGGATGGCAGGTATCCAGTTATATCTCTCTCCCTCATCATCCCTTCTCACTCACCATCTTCATCCTTTGAGGCAGGGTCTCTCACTGAGCCTGCTAACTGCTGGCTAGAACTCAGGGATCCTCCTGGCTCCACCCTTCCACAATGCTGGGGTTACAGGTGTTTGCGACTATACTCAGATTTTACGTGGGTTTTTGACCTCTGGTCCTCATACCTGCATAGTAATTGCTCTTGCCTACTGAACCATCATCCCTCCAGCCCCACACATAGACTATTTGGCATTATATGCTGTTAGTCACAAGATAAGCAGGAGCCTGACAGAACACAAGTGTAATGTAGTAATTCCATCCATAGCAGTAAATAGTAGTGAAATATGAGGGCTTGAGGACCAGATGGTCACATGCCCTATACCCAGATAGAACATTTCTTAGCTATGTGACATTGGGAACTTTAACATCTTTAAGCTTCACCTTCTTCATCCATGTCATGGATAGCACAAAGCTGTGGTATTAGAAGCAGCAATACTTAACCCAACCCATGAGCTATAGGTCATCAGAAACATATGAATCAGCACTAACGATGGTTGTCAAGGGTAATAGAGGAGCTGGTCTTAAAGGAGACAAAACACATTAAAGTGCTGCTATTTGGGAGCAATACAGGTTACTGGAGGATTTTAATTTAAACCAGAAAAACACAGTGGCCAGTCAGGACAGGGACATAAAAGGGACATCTAGGGAAAACAGAAACAGCCCCGCATTCTATTTTTGACAGGTTTCTATGTTTCCCCCAAAATATAAAAATTCAACCCTGACAGAGCATTGTGCTATCCTCTCATCACCCCTAGGAAAGCTCAATCCTCCACCAGCCTTCCATTTTCACTGGGGCAGAAGAAGAGCCACCTTTGTGTTACCCACTCATGGCTTACATAGGGATAACCTGGTGGTACATGTTTGAGCATCTTTCCTGTCATAGGGTCTGCTCTCCCATCCCAAGTTCTTCTAGAGCATTCAGTTAGAATGTTATCTCAAATACCCACTTAAGAGGAGAGGTGCTGGGTGAACAGATGTGGAACGTCAAATCTGCTAGAATCTCTCCTAACTCAGCTCTGGCTATGTGATCAGCCAAGGCCAGGCAGAGAGGTGTGACTTGCTGCCAGTCCCCCCATGCTCCAGGGTCTTCATAAAATTGGCAGTTAAAGCCCATTAACTCAGAACCTCCTGGTAAACGACCCTGCCACAGCACAGCCATGTTAGTAAAAGGAAAACAGGGGAAAGGAGTGAAGCCTCCCACTGGCCATCCTTTTGGAGCCCATGTTTTATGAGAAAAAGCACTGGGAAGCAGCTCTATGCCATCACTACAACAATGCCTGATAGCTTAAAATTCCCAGTCCAGAGGAGGAAGAGAGCTATGGAGGATTGTGGAGAGAAGGGAGCAGAGTGCCAGCATTAGGAGTGAAATCTGTTCAAATAGTCACGTTATCTCTATCATTAACACACGAGACCCAGAACGCTGGCCTTCCTCCAGGAGTTCTGAAACCCTTATGCAGCAACATAATGTAAGAAAGTGGATTCTAAAGCCAGAACTTCCATACAGAATGCAAACCTGTGGCTACTGCTCCTCTAATCCAGCCTTTGTGTTCAAGAGGTAAGGGAACATGCTCTGTCACAAGTGGCCTTGCAAAACCTGAGAACATTGGTACAGAGTAAACCATTCAATGGTTTCAGAGTACATCTACATGGTATGGATCAGAATTCTGTTTTCCTGTCTGCGCTTGAGTGAGACCCATTTCTAACTGTAAAATGGAGAGGAGTGTGCTTTCCACGTAGGTAAGAGTGAGTGGAGGGAGTGGGAAAGGTGTCTGGTGATACGCACTGCTCAGAACCTGGTAACGCTATTCTTATTACTACCACTTTAGACTTTACTGTGCAGGTGTGTGAGTGTATGTCTCGCAGAGTGCTTGTGTCTGTATACATATGTATGTGGAGATAGAGGAGTCATAAAAGGGAGAAGGAGGGGGCAGAGAGGGAGGGGAGGGAAAAAGGAAAAGGAAGAGAAACAGGGTAGACAGACTCTAGGACTTCTAACTGTTAGGATGTCATGTCCTAGCTCCAAATGCTCACGTATGTTGTACTTACAAACCCTGAAGTGGACAGCAAATGCCACTCCTACAATTATATCCAAAGACTAAACATACAAAATTCTATTTGTTTGGTCAAATGATCTCTATCGGTGTGAATCCTGACTCTGGCAAGGAGGACAGAAACTCCTTTATGTCTTCATACCAGTAGCAAGCACCTCAACGCCTCTGAAGCCAGGAAGCCTCCTCTCAAAACACCACAGGACAAAATGGAAGAAGCAGGCCATGGCTGCCTACAGATTACAGCTAAGCTACAGTGCACAGGTTACTATGAAGACTCGGAACAACAGTAAGGACAAGAGAAGCCTGCTCTGGGTTACCGTATTTAACAGCGTTGTCCTGGTCCTCTTCCCAGACGTCTTGTCCTGACTTGCCCTTCCATTCCATTTCCTCAATAGCTGTCCTTACTTCTTTGACCCCTAATTTTATTTCCTCAGCTGAAAATGCAGCTGAGACAGAGGACTCTTTTCTCTCCATCTCATTCCTTTTTGATGGTGCATTCTCTCTGTCCTTCCTCAGTTTCCCCTGACTCTTCTTCGGTGGCTCCTCCTTTTTCTCAGTAATCTTTTCCTTCTTAGGTTTCGTTGAAGATGGTTTTCTGTCAAGGCCCATCGCAATAATGCATCTGTGAGAAACACCAGCAGGAAGCCTTTATTAACTTGTATAGTAGGTTGATGGAGTCATAAACTTTATAACGCATGTGTATCATATTCTAATAAAATTATGAGAAATATGCTACTTGTTTTCATAGACCGATTTAAAATAAGCCGTTTTATTTTTATTAATATGAAAATCATGCATATGAATATAAATTCTTAATTTTAACCACAATAATAAATATTTTAAAAAGCTCTCATCAACCAAAAACTATACTATCAAGTTTTTTACAAGAATTACATAAATTAATTTATGTACAAATGTAATTTACATATAAATATAATTTATAATTAAGTATATAAACACATAGGTAATGATTCAAAGATTCATAGATGATAGGTAGGTAGATAGATGACAGACAGATATAAAGATAGATAGATAGAGAATAGATAAATAGATAGATAAATAGATAAGACAGATAAATGACAATGATAGATAGATAGATAGATAGATAGATAGATAGATAGATAGATGATAGGTAGGTAGGTAGATAGATAGATAGATAGATAGATAGATAGATAGATAGATAGATAGGCAGACAGATAGGCAGACAGATAGGCAGACAGATAGGCAGACAGATAGGTAGACAGTAGACAGACAGATCATCAGTCCTTATCTATTGTATAAGTGAGGGGCTGGAGAGATGGCTCAGCACTTCAAAGTTACTCCTGTTCTCAGGACTAGAATACTACCTGGTCGCCTCATACCCACCTGTAACTCTGGCTCCAAGGAGTTCAATACCTTCTCCTGGCCTCTGAGGCACCTACACACATGTGGCATACACTCATATATACATGTACACATAAGATAAAAGTAAACTTATTAAACAAAGACATGTTAATAATCAGAAAAAGATGTTATTGCCTTTGCAATTCATTACTCCAAGAACACATTAATGACTTGCATTTAAGGTCAATTCAAAATCTGTGATTAGTTTTTAAGAAACAAAATCAGCCACTGTTTGTTGTGCTTTTTAAGTGTCCTGGGAGTCTGTGCATTTCTTACAAGAATTTCAATTATTGCTTTTTAAGAATAACCTTTTGAAGCCTTTCCTTTACAACCTTGTTTGGATTTGCTGGTGGCAAACCTTGGTTCTTCAAAACTGGAAACATCCTGTAGAAGTCACTGCACCTCACTTTTGGTACCCACCCAGATGATCTGAACACGTCGTACATGTAGGGATCACAGAAACCTTCAGCTGCTGTCTGCTACCTTCCTCCTGCTTTGGGACAGGGTCTCCTGTTGAGCCTCTGTACACCAGGTTAGCTCCCCCTTGAGCTTCTGGGGAGCTCTAGTCTACCACACCCATCTCACCATGGAAGAAGAAGGGTACACGGCCTTGTCCAGCTGGGTAAGCTTCGTTCATCATTGAGGACCTCATACTTGGGCAACCACTGAGCCATCCCCTAGCCCAGGACAATTTCTTAAACTGAAGATTTTACTGGATTTTCAGCCATCTTGGGTCTTCAAGTAGCATGGAAATTGCTTAGTCATTTTTTTTTTCAAAAATGTTAGTAACAAGAAGTACCATATTCTATCACCTAACATTTTAGCATCTCCTTGTGTGATAGAGCTGAGAGGATTTGCACTCCAGCTAAAGATCAGGCTATCAAAGATGAGAGGATGAGAACCAAGCATCTCACCAAAATTAAGCATGATGAGGGCTTTTCCCATTACGATGATGTGCTTAGTGTGTGGCTTTCCCTGGGATAATGACGCCACACATCTTCACAGGATGTCATTATTAGCCTTGCCTTCTGTGCAAACATCCCTTTCTTGATCAGTGGCAACCGCAAACCCAGGGTCTAGAGCCGTGATTTGCTGCTACCCTGAATGTATGCTGTGCTGTGTAAAGGCTTTGGCACCTCCCTGCTGAAAGCGCAGACGTTTTATAGCCCATCTGCTGAAGAGAATTGGACGAAGTGAGTAACATCTGGCTCCCCCATCATTGACTACTTCTTTCACTTCTGAGTGTAATTCAGCATGATGGTTCTGATTACTGAAGCTCAAATAAATTACCAGAATATCTGAAGTTGTCTAAGTGCGACAGAAGTCAAGTAAACAGGACTCCGTGACCACCCATCTTTCCCCATTTCTATTGCTATGAAAGAAACTCTATCTCACCTATGACAAGGAGACAGCACAGGAGACTACCTCAAGCAGTCACTGACATCTTTGGAAGAAGTGATTTTGAAGCTAATTAAAAAAAAAAAAAGCTTTTTCTCTAAGAACTGTAAGTAAATCACTTGAGAGTGAAGGGCCTCATTCTTTAATCTCATAACTATTTTTATATCCTTGGAAAGATTAAGAGAATAAATGCATAGGATGCAGAGAAGGTAGGAAGCACTGAGCAGGAGAGCGGATGTCAACAGTCATGTGTTGTGCTCTTTCCAAGTCCTCAAAACAAAGTGTTCAGGGTTTAGTAGTCCAGTTTCCAATTATACAACGACTCATTAAGAATATTCCATGCATTTGTTACTTTTCTGTTACTAACATAAGAAATGATGGGAAAGCCAGTGTGAAGAAGAATGAATATATTTGGCTTGCAGTTACAGAGAAATGAAGTTCATCTTGGGAAAGAAGCTGCCAGTCAAAAGCAGAGACCTCTCATTTCATCCACACACAGGATACAGGGCGAAAAGGAAGTGAGGCCAGGACATCAAACTTCAAAGCTCTCCCAGTGTTGTACTTCCTCCAGGAGGCTCCTTTCGCTACAGATTCAATTTCCTTCCCAAGCAGTGGAACCAAGTGATAACCGAGTGTTTAAGCGCAGGAGCCTAACATTTCTCATCCAAGCACCCTGACTTCACATGGATGGTTGAGCATAAACTCATTTATTTTCTAGAGAGTTCAGTGGAAATCTCTGAAATGATTTTCCAACAACCGGACAGCACATCTGAACTGGAAACAGAATGCCATCCTGCCTGTGCTAAGCTGGGCATTACTGCACAAGACTCTTCATTCACCTACTCTCTGGATTTTGTTTCACACCTCTTCTCTTCTCTAAAACCTCCAGTTCATCCTCAACCTCAAGTGAGAAATGTATTTTTTATTCTAAGAGATAGTGCAAATAGTGCTTCCCACCAGCTAACACCCACTGTATACTCCTCTACAGCTAGCATCCACTGCATTCTCTACAGCTAACACCCACTGTATACTCACCAGCTAACACTCACCGCACACTCTACAGCCAACACCCACTGCACACCCACCAGCTAACACCCATTGCACACCCACCAGCTAACACCCACTGCACACTCTATAGCTAATACCCACTGCACACCCACCAGCTAACACCCACTGCACACTCTATAGCTAATACCCACTGCACACTCACCAGCTAATACCCACTGCACACTCTACAGCTAATGCCCACTGCATGCTCCACAGCTGACAACCACTGCATACCCTGCAGCTGACAACCACTGCACACCCACCAGCTAACACCCATTGCACACCCATCTCTTCTTGTCTCAAGACTGAAAGTTCTACTTGAATTCTCAATTCCAGTTTCTCAAATTTACTAAAATGTTTAACAACTTCTCTCTTTACATATCTACGTTTTTCCCAAGCATCAATATTATCTATTAGCATAAATTAATGACATAACACTGCATCTTGAAGACAAAGAGGCCCTTCGAGCCCTACTGTCCAGGAAACCATACAATTATTGTTTTTAAAGGAAAATTCCCATAAAACATTTTCTAGGTCATTAATTCATTCATGATTCTATAAGGCCACTGTGGCAAGTTCCCACCCAGCCACCTTGCTTGGATGTTAATTCAGATTGTTAACACAGGGGATTAATAAACATCTATGGTATCAGTGGGACTCATCTTTGTGTGTGTGAGAACTGTTCCAGAGAGAATTGATTGAAGGGAAAGAACTTGGACACAGGCAGCACCATCCCACAGGCTGGGGTCTGATATCTGCATAATTCATCTCTCTGCTTCCTGACCATCATGGCCACTGCACACTCCTGTTGCTGAACTTCTTTGACCACGATGTCCTACACAGTTCGCCCTCCAGCTCTTCTCAGGTATTTGATCTCTTTACTATGAGAAGTTGAGACACAAATCTTCAGCCTGTCCTCACATTTGGCTCAGAAAATCACTTCCTTATTGTTCATACGTTTACTTCTAAGATAATCCTGCCTCAGGGTTCCCTTTCAAACACTAGCTTTCCTTCTCTAGAGGCTCCTCCTCCATGAGATCTTGAAGGGAAGTGATCCAAAGCTTACTTGTCTGGAGTCCTCACCGTCCTAAGAAGATCCTCTCTCTCATGACTTTCCTGCCATCGCTATACAAAATATTCTCAAATCCAAACAGGTCACTTCACCCAAGATTCAGAACCCAAATGGCTAGTAATCGTGAATTCTGTCATTTGAGTTATTTCACAGAAATATAAAACTTCCTGTGTCCAAAACTAAAACCTGTTCTTCCACCTCCCCAAACTGAATCTTCTCCCAATAATCCTAAATATGTGCTAAACACACATCTTTCCAGTTGTTCAGGACAGACCTCTTTTCTTCAGTCCTGTGTTTGATTTTGGTGTGAGAAGGGGTGAAGCAGCAACTGAGAGTGGGTTCTGTGAACAAAGCAGAACTTGGGTGTCCACCTCTACTCTCTTTGAGACAAGGTCTCCCAACTGAATTGGCCATCACTCTTGGGATCTTCTTGTCTCTGCCTTCTAATGCTGGGATTACAGACACATGAATCTATGTCTGAATTTGTGTGTGCACTGAGGATCTGAACTTGGGTCACTCACTTACACAGCAAGTATTCTTACCCACTGGACCATCTCATCAGGCCCTAGGACAAAATGTTTGAGTCATCTTTAACTCTGCTTTTCAAATTTATGCCTAGATCCATCCAACCAGTGGACCCATATCCTGGAATACAGAGAGAGAGAGAGAGAGAGAGAGAGAGAGAGAGAGAGAGAGAGAGAGAAGAAGGGAGAGGGAAGGAAGGAGAGGGAAGGAGGGAGAGGAAGAGGAAAGGAGGGAGAGAGAGAGAGAAAGAGAGAGAGAGAGATGAAGGCATATTACAATGGTATGATGTATTAGTCTCAAGCCATTACCAAGAATAATAACAAAGAAATGACGAAAATTTGGCCCCTCTACCCACAGAGGTAGAAGTTAAGACAGTGTCAGGTAAGAGATGAGAAGTGAGGCAGAATTCAAAATGTCACCTCCTTTTATCTCATCTCTATAACACATTTGGGAATCTGGTTGATGTCTTATAAGGTTGTATATACTGATTAATTTCCTTTGAGAATTGTGCAGAGAAAAGCATTAATGGAGGAAAACATGGCAGAGTGCCCTCTCTAAGAAAGGACACGCTGACTCGCATACCTGTAGCAAGGAGATGCCTTCTCCACACACACAAACCCGAAGTAGCCTCTCTTGCCTCCCAGGCGGGAGCTCCTGCGGTGCTTGAACTCGCAGCAGGAGCTGATCCTGTTCACCTGAATCCCATTCAGAAAGAAGGTGAGGCTGAAGGGGAAACCATGGTGGCGTTTGGAGATAAACTGAAAGGTGTCTGGAATTCAAACACAAACACTGCTGAGCTGAGCGATCATCAGGACTGGCAGAATCATAAGGACGTCTTACTAACCACACTTTTTTCTTTTCAAAAGAATACATTATGCTACAGAAAATACTTTTTGTCTGAAAACTTTTTCCAGGACGGGGGTTGGAAATCAGGTGGACCATAACTGCGCAGCTATAACTGCACAGCTAAGCTCAGTTGGTCAAGAGCTTCCCTGTGAATGGAAGCGCCCAGACTGAATGTCTTATAACAAAAGCCAAGAGTACATATCAAGGTCATCTTCTGCCCTCCCACCCCCACCCCCACACACACACTCATACACACTACAGGCCTTCACACACAATATTATAATTAGCCTAATTATGATGCATATATTGGTAAGAGTTATTTCAACCCCAAGCTGCACTTACTGCGGTTTGCATTTGAGATTCCTTTTCTCCCTACCTTTTCAAGCATTTTACCAAATTAAGAATTGATGTTTGTGGTGCAATCTTAATTACTCCAAAATCTTTACAATTCTCTAATAAAGTCACACCAAAGAGATGCTCTACAGAATGACCCAGACTTCTGCTTCATGTGATGCTTCCAGGAGCCCTTCAAGAGGTCCCACCTCTCTGCCATGCACGCAATACCTATCACAGCTCTTATTACAATCTGTTAAAATATAGTTGCACTGGAAGTTTTAAATTTTTAATGTGCAATGGAACCATTTGGGGGACTTATTTAAGTCAGACTGCCTGAGATCCTCTTCTTTCTTTCTCTTTCTTTCCTTCTTTCCTTCTTTCTTTCTTTCTTTCTTTCTTTCCTTCTTTCTCTCATTTTGTTTTCTTTTATTGAATATTTTATTTATTTACATTTCAAATGTTATCCCCTTTCCCAGTACCCCCCCTTAATCCCCTATCCCATTCCCCCTCTCCCTGCTTCTATGAGCGTATTCCCCCACCCACCCACTCACTCCCACCTCCCTGCCCTGCCATTCCCCTACACTGGAGCATCAAGCCTTCACAGGACCAAGGGCCTCTCCTCCCATTGATGCCTGACAAGGCCATCCTCTGCTACATTTGCAGCTGGAGCCATGGGTCCCTCCATGTGTATTCTTTGGTTGGTGGTTTAGTCCCTGGGAGCTCTGGGGGGTCTGGTTGGTTGATACTGTTGTTCTCCCTATGGGGTTGCAAACAGCTCATAGGTGTTGTGACAGAGCTGAGGATGAATTCTGTGCTTTTATTTGTTTTGTTTTGTTTGTTTGTTTTTAACTGCACTTCTAGCTTCTGGGTCTCCTCACACCCCAGAACCCCAGTTCAGATGCTTGCTGTGCAGTGGACTTGTAAAACTGTGAGGCAATGCTAACTGATGTGTGTCTTGTTTCCTTCAGATCCTACCACAGTGGCAGGAGGCCCCAGATAATCAGTCAGTGGGTCATTATTTTAACCTCTTCCTGCTTGGTTATTAAAGAGGCAACAATGAGCTCTGGAAACTTTGTAAATCAAATGCAACTTGTCTTTAAGAGTTAGACCTACTGGAAAAGCCTGCCCTGTCCATCTCAGTATTCATGGTGAGAAAGTAAACAAAGAAGGAGGAGGGCCTCTGGAAAGGCTGAGACACAGTGTGCTCAAAAGTGCACTGGTCTTAATGACAAACTGACTCTTCAGTCAGAGGCTGGGAGGGCAGACTGAACTCATTACAGACTGACCCCAAGTCCACATACTGAAATTCCTTCTTCTGTGGCTTGTTCCTCAGAGCTCTATGAGTACACACCAGGAAATGGAGACTAGGGAGACACAAGGAAGGGCTGGAGAGGCAGCTCAGTAATTGAGAGTACTTGCTCCTGTTACAGAGGACTGGAGTTCAGTGTCCATTATGCACCAGGTGGCTCACAACAGCCTGGAACTCCAGCTCTAGGGTATCCAACACCCTCTGGCCTCTCTGGGCACCTCCACATGTGTGTACATACACACATGGAGACAGAGACATACACGGACACATAAAAAATAAAACAAATACTTGGAGTGTTTGGAAACAGAGACGTTGGCTGTTGACTGATGATGAGGATCACTGGGATACTAAAGGAAAAGACAGGTACTAAGTGGATAAGTTTTCAGGAAGCAACCTGGGTCTCCGTGGACTCCCCCTATCTCAGGAATCCCAGTCTACCTTCCTCTTCAGCTAGGCACAGACCAAACAAGAATGCCTGGTGGAAAAACCAAAGCTGGGACATCAAAACTCCCCAGGCGTGGAATGTTTCCCTGAACTCACTGACGTTCAGAACCACTCAGGACTTCTGGGTAACCCTGTTCAGTTACCGTTTACATTTCAGGGACATCATTAGTGAAGACTCAAGAGGAAGGTATTCTGGCTGTTGGTTTTCCCTGAATCCAATACCTAATGTTCTCACAAAAAAAGAACACAGACACAGAAAAGAGGCCACACAAAGCCAACACAGACACCTCCGTGACAACACTGTCACCAGCAGAGGGCTGACCTGCCTGAAGAGTCAAAACTGGACAGAATCAAGGAAGACTAATGACCTAGAGCTCTGCAGGGAACTCAACCAGGATTGTCTTCATTTTACATTTCTAGCCTCTGGACATAGAAGATAATTTTCCATTGTTTACACCATGATTCAGAGACATTTCTTTTCCCAGCTCTGGGAAACTAATATTCTACAAATTGATCAACTAGTAGAGAGGCTGAGCCTCTGACAGGTCACTAGTGAACATTTGAAATCAGACACCACCCTGAGAACTGGAAACTTCACCAGTTGTACCACAGTTCTGGAGATGAGAGTTCATATTGACTCCAAAATCCCTGAACACAATAAAGAAAAGTCAGAACTCAAAGTTTATGGTATGTAATACATGTAGATACATGTTAAGAAACAGGAAGTCGGGGCCCACACAGAGGAAAAAGGGCATTTAGCCCTTTTTAACCATTCTAGCAATCTAGTGAAGAGAATTATGTGTGGCTCATCGCAGTTCTTTTCTTGACAACATCTGGAATCGGCTAAAGCCCAGGCTGCTGGGCAGGACTGTGAGGAATTTTCTTAGTTGGGTTATTTGAGGCAGGAAGGCTTGCCCTAAATCTGAACAGGAACCTGCTAGTGGCAGCCCAGATAAAAGACTTGGAAGAAGGAAGTTTGGCTTCCTGCCTGCTAGGCAACTCTCACTTTCCCTGGTAAGTCCACCCAGCCTGTTGCTGAGACACAAACATATTAGAACTAACTTCCGGATTCCAGAACAGCCTGAAGACCTGCAGCTCTCCAGAAACATCGAAGTCCAGTGCCAGATTGGGACTGAGGAGACATTCAATCTCATAGAAGAACTTTCCAGACTTTTAGCCATTGTTGGACTACCCAGATCACAGCCTGTAAGCCACTCTAATATCTAATACACACACACACACACACACACACACACACACACACACACACACACATATATATATATATATATATATATATATATATATATATATATACCAGTTTTGCTTCTTTAGAGAACCCTAAAACAGATTACTATGTGTGTATACAAACATGCTATAGTACATCTTTATAGGCATTATTGTTATTGTTACATTGATTATATTACAATATATTAATATATTATTAATATTATTGCTGTTTGTATCCCCATCTGTAATTGCTCTCTGGAAAGTGAATATAATCATCTATACAAGTTCCTCATTCAGTAAAACTCAAGCAACTGCTGATTCAATAAGTCAGCAGAAAGACAGAGAGCTGTCAGTGAAGAGACCCCCATGATGGCGAGTCTGAAATGGTTGCACAAGGGCATCCCCAAATTTTACACAATCCATGAATCCCATTAGCTCACACACATATAATGGGTGGGTGTCATGACATTTCATTTTATCTTGATAAATCTATTTTAAAAATCAAAATCAATATAAAACAAGAGAAGAATTGAGGAACAGTTAAATGAAGTCAGAATATAGTGGAAAGCTTCCATTCTAAGTTTAGATAGACTCCCAAAGTAGCTATTAGGAGAAATATTAGCAAAAGCTACGCAAAAAATGCAGAGACACTTCAACTAGACTCATGGCTGAGTGGGGTTTGATTTTAAGGGGGAGAGAGAGAAGAGGGATCATCGCAGGCCAAGTTAAAATCCCAGGAAGAGGACCCTCTATTTGGGAAAGAGGCTTGTTATAAAGAGAAGGCACATGGAAAGAGAAAGGTGTGATTGGTTTGTGAACCCTAAGAAAATGGAGTCAAGAAGTGGAGACAATCAGAAGGCCAAAAAACCAATTACAGCTTCTTTGCCACACACAAGCCCACAGGCTAAAGCTTCTTTTGTTTGAAAGGATACACACAGCAAGTCAGAGTGCCTAGAAGATAATGCCAGTCTTTATGAGAAGGAAAAACAGCTCAGGTTCTCCGTGGATGCATTAAAGCAGCTCACTGTGGCTCCAACTCTATAAACCTGACTACAACAAGCACCGGGAATTACTTTGGTACTAAAAGGATGCTCTTAGCCTCATCCTTCCATAATTTTTATTGTTATTTTTAATTTTCAAGAACAAATGCCACACTTTAGTGAATGATATATCCCAAAAGTATAAAATAAGGCTTTTATTTATTCTCCACAAAACCCTAAAACCTATTCACGTTTCACAGAGTCACACACCACTGACATCTTTGATAGACTGGATAAATCCCTCTGACTGCTGAGCCTCATGGTAGCTCCTAACAAAGCCACTCTTCAGTCCTGAACAGTTCTCTCCTACTGATCAACTTAAGCAGGAACCACATTACAGCCGGGACAGAAACCATTATTTAAGTCCCCATTCTAAGCTGTTGTGTAAGATTATCCAGTGTCTCAACACAGAGACCCAGAATCAGTGTGTACACAAAATAACCATCCAGCTTTAGGGTCTGCATCCTTGGACCATCCATGCGTTGTTTCTAGACCACCCAGGTAAGACTTCATTTGTGAAAGTCACATTCTCCACTCAATAGCTGTTCTGTATACATGCTGTTGAATCAAGTGTGATACAGAACCCAGCAAACTGTTTAAACATAGACACCTAAACATAAGCATTCTAATTTTACCTGATGGCTACTTTCATTGATCCTCATAAGTTAACACACAAACAACATACTTTTAAAAAATGATTGTGTCCCAGCTGCTTGGGTTAAGATGAGAGTGTGAATTCTGTCCCTACATGCCAAACTCGCTGAAATTCACATCCTTCCCCTTAGGAAAAGGTTGGCACTTTTGCTACTGACAGCTGAGGTAGCATTGAACCATAGGCCCCACCCCACCTGGCAAGAGCTACTGGGATATCCTTCAAGAGCCACCTCAGCTCAGGAGCTCCTCCTTTCCCTCATCTACAAACAGATGGAGGAACTCTGGGATGTGATTGAGAAATACCAGGGTAAATTCCCACATTTCTGCAAATTTGTAAAAATGGTAACAGTTCTCAACAAACTGAGAACCATGTTTTATTTTACTTTAACTTAAAGCTAATGTTTCAATATCTTGTTTATTTGAGAGGCTTAAAACATGTAATCTCCAAATCTGTTGTTATATCTGTGGCTTGTTTTATGAGAGTTACTCTTTTCGGTTGGCAAAAGAAATTTCAAAGGAAAAAATAATTCCATGTGTACCAACGACATCCTTTCTCAGCTTCTCAGTCTGTTTGATTTCCTGTGTAGTTTTGAAAACTAACAAAACTTCCTAAAGAGAGTTTCCTATGCAAGCAAGGAAAGAACATAGTTTTATAAATATGCCTCTCTTCATTGCTGCCCCACTAAACTAAATATTGAAGGAAACACTACAATACAGTATGTGGGAATATATATTAATAAAACCTGACAAATATGGACTTACGATCAAAGGAAAGTATACATTACTAAAAAGGGCATTTAAACAATGTTTTACATCATTTTATGTAGGTATGACTTATTATAGAATCTACTGAATCTTTAATTTTTGTCTCCATATATTCTAACAAATTGCCAATCTGTAATTTATTTCTTGTGATAACCTGTGATATCATTCACTATGGCAAACCAAATAGTTAACTTGCAATCTTTTGTGACAGCATATTTCTGAAATATTTAATGATCATATATATCTCTGTCTCAAAAATCAATCTGTTACCAGGATAAATCACTCCAAATTCTTTCTCCCACAAGCTGCAGGAGCAATCGCTGCTCTAGTTTCAATCAAGGAGCTGTGAATCTAGATTTACTCTTAGACAGCTGGTTTATAATTCCCTGGATGTGCATAATTTCACAAAGTGGTTAAAGCCATTTTCATATTATGTCAACAACAGCTTATCTGGAACATCAATCCAAACTTTCTTTTCCCCACGTTCATTTGTACCTTTCTCAAGCAGTTTCCCTTTGTAGACACAAAGGTTCTCTCCTCCACAGTGCTGTTGGTAAATCTTGATTTCATCTCGGAAGTCTATGTCATCGTAAGATAGGTGCACATTTTTTCCAAAATAGACCATTGTGATAACTGCATTGCTATGCGGTGCTGTTTTATAAATCCTTCCCGGATCCTAGAATAGAGGAAACAGGACACAGAGACTAAATATCTCCCCACATGACTTTACAACTTTTCAATACAAAGAACAGAAAGATCTAGCTCTTTTTTTTTTTTTTAGACAGGGTTTCTCTGTGTAGCCCTGGCTGTCCTGGAACTCAACTCTGTAGACCAGGCTGCGCCTGCCTCTGCCTCCCAAGTGCTAGGATTAAAGGCATGCACCACCACTGCCTGGATAAGAGATCTAATTCTAAGCCCCTTATAACATTTATAAAGGATCATTGTACACAATGTCCAAGAATCAAAAACATTACAAAATATGTTTTTCTCCATCCCTCTAGCATGCAGATTTTGGCTTTCATTTTCGTAAACAATAAAGATTTGAACAAAATTTGATATTTTCCACTTTAAGTCCTTTCTCTTCTCTTTCTCTGCTATTTTTTCAAACAAACATTCAAACAAATGAACTGAATTAATGCTAATGTTTTAATTTGGAGTTGACATTGACCCATCTCATCTTTATAAGTGAACAAAGACAACAGACTCTTTCTTAGTTCGTTTCTCTGAGAGGTGTGTAGATACATGGGCTCTTGATATCCCTTGCAAGGATGGGTGATCATGTATGTCACGTACCTGGAATTACCACGTAGAAGTAAAATTGGATTCTCTCTTGAGAAAAAATAAAACAGGTAACCAATTATGGTTAATGTCAAGAGCTGAGAGAAAATAAATTAATCACTTTTGAGTTTGAGTATTATAAAAACAGGTCCGCTTGCAAGGATGTACGCTTAAGATGGTGTTAGTGAGTTCCATGATCCTGGGTCACTTACTTAACTTGATTTGCTTCATTGTCTTCCTTTTAGGGTTATTGTGCATATGGTATGTTAAACACGACATGCTAAGGGCCACTAAATAACATATCTCATTAGTATTGCCTTTAAACATAAACTTTTATATTTTGCTAAAAGTTCATAGCGCATAGAGCTAAACGTTCAATAAGAAGAGATGATCAAATGAAGAGAAGACAATAGGTGATTTGGAGGTAAGTATATTTTTCCCAAGGAGATGATATAAAACAATGGAATGAAATGTGGACCAGCTGAAACTGGTAATTCAAGCTTGGCAGAGGTGGGGGAGAAGTCTCGGTGATGGGTGGAACTGAGACCTCGCTCATCAATAGATAAATAAGTATAACTTCTTACTATGATGTTTCTGCATCTCAGGCTCTATTGACCTGGAAGGGACAAACCACACAGGAAGATGATATATCTCAACAGAAAAGTAAACATCAAGATGGAAATTATGGTGATGCTCGGACCAAGAGGTGGGGATAAAATAAAGAGAAGAGGTAAGAGAAAAGGCCTGGAAAGATAGACGTTGTAAGACAAGAGCAAGGCTTTGAAGAAGAGGGAAGGAGGAATGTGTCGGAGCTCAGCTCATTAATGGAGCAGATATCCAGACTGAATTAAACGCAAACCATCAGCCTCCTACATCAGCTCACTTAAAGCCCAGACTTCATGCCTAAAAATCCGAAAGGCTAAAAGTAATAAAATGTATATGAATAATACATATATAATTATATATATATATGAATAATATATATTCTTTCTTTTTATGTATTACAGAAAGAATATTTTAACACAAGAAGTAATGAGTAGTATGAAGCATTATTTTCCAGTGATACAGAATTTCATCATTAAAGCCAAAGAGTCCTAAAAGACTCCTGGAGTTCCTGGACATTCACAAACAAAACCTAAACAATCACAAGAAGCTAACAAACTCACAGTTTAGAGAGTGTGAATCATCAGTAAACTCAGTAATTGAGAGACCAAGCAATGTTTCTAAAATATCTAATGACATAAAGCAATTTATTAGACACTAATAATTCTGAATATTAATTGGCCTCAACTCCTCAGTAATGAGAGAAGGTATTGTAATTATAAATATGTATGTAGAAAACACAGATACACTCAACTTCATAAAATAATATTACTTGATGTAAAACCAAATATTAACCCTAACATAGTGATAATAATTTCAATACCTCGCTCTCACCAGTAGACAGGTCATCTAAAGAGAGAAACATCGGAGTTAAATGACATCATAAATCAAATGGACTTAAAAGACACCTATAGAACATTCCATTCAAACACTAAACAACACACATTCTTCTCAGCAGCCCATGAAAACTTTCTCCAAATTTGGTCATATATTGGGACACAAAAAAAGTCTCAACAACTATAGGAAAATTAAATTAGCCTATTCTCTTTGATCACAATGGAACTAAGCTCCATATCAACAATATAAACTACAGAAAGTACACAAGGGACCCAAACACAAGGAGACTAAACACACACTACAGAATGATTATCAGGCCACTGAAGAAATCAAAAAGGAAATAAAATCTCTAGAATTGGGTACATGAAGATACAACATACATCTATTACACACATTTGAGACAGTCTTGAGAAAAAAAAGTCAATAATGTCAAGTGGCTACGTCACAAGACTTGAGAGATCTCCATAACTCAAGGACATTCCTTAAGGCCTTGGAAAAACAAGAACAAAGACAAAAATAAATAAGTAGATAGGAAGAAATAACCAAAATCCGTGAAGTAAAAAGTCGAAAGCAACAAAGAGTCAGTGAAACCGAGAGTCAGCGCTTCCAAAAGAAAATCAAGATTAAAAGTCTTACAGAACATTACAGCAGACACCAGTGACGCTCTGGAAACAATAAAGCAAATGTGATGTGTTATGCACACTAGCATCCATATATACAAGGCTCGTGGGCACATTGAGGAAGAGGGAGCAGAAACAACTAAGAGATAGAGGTTGGGGGAGAACGCTGACATCAGGACTTGACATGGATGTTACACACAACCCCATGTGCTTGTCCATCTCTCCTGCAGCGTGGGCTGGGGAATGAGCTCCTGAGGCTCAACCCCTAGCTGAGAGGCTTGTTGCAGTTGGTGGCTGTTAACGAAGGGACCTTTAGGGCGGGGATGTTGCCACTGATAGGTTGTCCACACCTCAGTGGTGGCCTGACACTCATTTGGAAATGATCAACTCTGACAGACTCATGAAGATTTATCATCATCATCATCATCATCATGAAGTCGAGAGTGGATGTCTGTGAGTGGATTTCAAAGGCATTTGGAGACAGGTAGTTGAGAGTATAAAACTGCCTGTGACATTTTCAAGGAATAAATTTTTGAAAATGTAAAAGGAAAGAGAAAACTGGTCTAAGGTGCTGTCCACAGAGAAAGAATTGGTTAACTCTGTCTAAAGCCTGCAGTCTGTCAAGAAGCAGAGATCATGTGACAAGGCTGAAGAGGCCAACTGGGGAAGGCAGGGTCAGGTCAAGATCAGGCACCCAGGCCAAAGTCTTCAGGGAAAAAGAGAGGCTCTGCCAGAGACAGCAGCAAAGGGAGAGGATGGAGAAAAATCAGAGTGAAGGGAGGGAATTTGAAAAGGCAGGAAAAAACTTCCTGGCCTTTTAGAAGGTTAGAGGGAGGGCAGGAGCTAGAGTGAGATGTGGACGGACAGACGGGGCCTTGAGAAGGGTGTTTGAGGCAAGGCTGCCTTGAAGGAGTGGAATGCAGGCAGAGTGGTGTGTTTCAGGAACCTCACTTCTTGTTCACTGGGGGAAATGTCAACCCCATTATCTGGTAAGAGTCACAGGAGGTATGCGTAATAAACGTGGTTGTCTGTTGCACTACAAAAAAGAAGAGTTCCTTGGCTCTCTTACTGGACTGAAGCTGTGTAAAAAGTTCAGCTAGGCTTACAGGAATGTGCCATAATAACGCTTTAGGGAAATGTGTGTGGCAAACCGCAATATTTCCAAAGAATAGTGGAAAAGTTGGTAGGCAGTATTCTCTAATTTGCAATAAACCATTAAAAATAAAATTCGGTTTATATTATACTCTCTAGCTGTGCTTAAATTCATGAATTTTCATGAGCTAAATGTGAAGACTCTCTGAATGATCAACTTAAGGGAAATGAAGAAGCTGGAGTCTAAACTGAAATCTGGCTGCTTGAGTTCATGAGTAATCTTTCATCACTTAGGGTAATTGAGTTGTTTTCCTAATTACTCAGATGTTTCCTTTGACTCTTGGGGTTCTTTACAGCTGTACTTAGAAAAATATTTTATTTATGTAATGCATTTTGGTACCCGGTTCTAGAAAATTCTTCCACTACAGATCTAGAACCCAGCTGGTGTGACGTCACTAGTGTTACAGTAATAAAAGAACGTGTTGACCATAGTCACCTTGCCAAAGAGTGGCTCAAGGCCATTGGGAGCCGTGATGGGACGCAGCTTCTTTCTCCTCCATGACTCCAGCCTGTTCTCCCTGAAGCTCTTTCCTTCTTGGGGCTGGGGTGTTGGGGGAACAGGTGTCTGGTAACTGTTAATGTGTGGAAGTTGGTAGAGATCCTTCTGGGAATTGTCCATGTAGTTCCTGAATTTCATCATTGCCTTCTTGCCCTGTAATCACACATCATAACGTAAGACCCAATGACACACAAGCAGAGCCCCAGTACAACCCAAATCAAAGGCAAGCTTGGATGATTGTCACACACTGAGCTGAGAGCAACACACCAACCTAAAACGCATGCTCCTACTTTGAAACTCAGTTTGTCTCTATTGCAAATTCAGTAAGCACGTACTTCTAACCTTGTGTGAATATATGGTTTTAGTAGGATATTTAGAGATAGTTGATTTAGTTAATTTCACACTGGGAGGTCTGCAGGGTTGGACCCTGAAATAGGGCTGGCCAGTACACTGGGCAATAGGGACATTCTTATACACCCTGAAGATTGAATAGGCAGAAGCAAGCCTGTGATCAAACACCACTGAGTGTTCTTGCTTGAAATCTTCAAACTTTGTGAGGGACAATAAAAATATCCACCAAATTTCAAAGAGAACACTCTTTGACCTACAAATCCTACAATAAGTCTTATATAGATAAATGCACAAGTATTAATATTCTGTCATAAATGTGCATTGAGCATACAGATACACATGTGTAAGTGTGTCTATATATGAAAGATGTGCAAATTCAGCTAAACCATAAAAAGTTTAGGACCCTAAAAATCCATAAATAGAAAAATGGTTCATAAAATTTGCTTTGTTTCTTTAATTACATTATATATTCTCACACAGGGTATAGAAATATGGGTATATTCTTACATAATAGCACAGGCAGTATTTCTTTTAAGTAATTTACATGTAGAGTTTGATTTTTAAAACAATACAAATAAAAATTTTTAAACACTAATTTATCCTTGGGATATTTATCTTCATTCTGCTTGAGAGTTTAATCAAGATAGCTTACCTTAGTCATTTAAAACCTTATAACTAAAAATATTAATCAGATAAAATTGTCTCTAAACATTTTTGAAAATTGATTGTTTTTATCTGAAGTAAATATCCAAATTTTAAGAGACTTAGATGTTTTTATCCATTTTACACCAATTTACCTTAATAATTCTTTATAGTCATACAATATAAATTGACATTACATTTCCATTTTTTTATTCATAACTAATTTTTAACCAGTTTAGTCTATATTTTGAGATGTTTAATAATGAAAATTTTAAGAAAAGCTTTCCAAAGGACACTAATTACTTATTCAATAAAAGCAGATTAAGTAAAAGCATGTATAGCTTAAATCTTTAATAAAACCAACACTTTTGTGTAAACAGACTCCACTGTTTGGTTATTAACTTATATTCAGTATTCTTACTTTGTTTTCAATTTATTTTGCCAATAGACTGAGCCTAGAATATCAAACTAAAATTACATGAACATAACGCAAATACTAAAATTAATTAATCTAGGACACTGGAAATTTGGACAATTTTTAATTGCTTTTAAAAATAAATAGCATAACTGGGTATCAGCTATTTGTCCTGTCTTAGAAATCATTTTAATAATATTTTTTAAAAGTAATGTTTTCTACTTTTAATTGATGGCATATGGGATAATTTTCTAAACCATTACATAGAATTGCACTGTATTTTTAAGTTCTGAAGCATTTGAACATGATACTGCACTATGTAGTTTTTCTCACTTATCCACTACTGTAAATATGACAGCTCAGAGCAAACTCAACTCTTCCTTTGCGCTTAATCGAACGTTCCTGGGGTAGATTCCTACATGTTGAGATGGTGGTAGACCATCCAGGAGGGCCTTGAAGACATTTGTGCTGATGTCTCCTGACAGGAGAGAGTCCTTCTGAATATTTGAAAACTTTGCCACGTGACTAGTTTACTTAGTGGCATCAAAACCAACCTGTTGTTGACTAGGTCACTTTTTCCAAAAGACGCTCACTCCGACTGCTGTGACAAGTTCAGCCCGGTCTTCTCTGTGGTGGTATTTCCAATCCTTATACCTCTATCCTCTTCAGTCTTTCAGTAAGTAAGAAGGTTGACCTGGTGCTCACTACATACTTGGCAACACTACAGACCACTGTCTTTCATAAGGAGTTTATCGGATAGGCAACCCTTCCAACAGCAATGCCACTATGAAAAGTATGTCTGTTCATAGTATATTTAGCTTACACGTATTACACTGTAAGCTCCAGTAAGTGGCTTCTGTCTTCCTTGGTAAGCAATAATAACACTCGTTCTTACATCAGAACCCAACCACTCATAAGTTCCCAAACTACTCATTGAATTTAGCTAATTGAAACTAACATGAAACCAATCATCTTCTATGTGTGAGCTACTCAAATGGCTTTCCTTCAGAAATAACCCATGCTCTCAAAACTGGTAAGCAGGAAGATGAGACTGCATATTGGGTCACAATGTGTACATATAGCTAGTACTTGCAGACAGTGTCTCAGAGTAAATTTGGAGGAAAATTATTGAAAGGTGAAAAGTTCAGTCCCTAGATGTCAAAGACTGTCATTTCCCTAGTGGTGCTCTTATGTCTAGGGAGGAAAAAGTTATGGAAATAGAACTCAGAACTATAGAAGCTTAGAAAGAATGTAATCACCTTGGCAAACATGGAGAGGACCCATTGAAGCACTGTCTATGGGGAAGGACGTTCTACCCAGCAGGCTTTGAGTATGCCCAACCCTAATGGCAAAGCTAACCCCGGAGGACACATAGAGTTTTAGGCAAAGACCTGTGAGTTTTCTGGTAATTTTGGCAAGCTCATTCCTGAGATGAGATGGGCACCTCAGGAAGCCTTAACCTGATCCAGGAACACAGCCTTGAGTCACAGCCCCATTCTGATTCTATGGTGACCAGGCAACCTTCTCATTGTGAGTCTGCCTCCCAGGCAGCTCTGCCAACCAAGGAGAAAACATTGTTGCTATAAGGTTTGACCATTTGATAACTCTTGGTAGATTAATTGTCTATGATCAAGACAAATCTATTTTAGATTACCACAAAGTGACAAAGGATCTTATTTGTGTATTTTTTTAAGTAGCCTGAAGTGATCTCATAGGACCTGGCTACTCCTGGGGCAGTAACTGAAATGGTCTTCCAAGTATGGGCTTTCAACTGTACCCAGATCCAATACCCAGGAGCCGGCCTCACTCCAAGTAGTATCTCAAAAAAAAAAAAAAATGCCATCACTTCCCAATTAACATCTTTTGGTGTTCAAGAAGCTACGAGGAAATTAACTGAATAAGGTAAGTAAAGCATTCTCATAAGCTAAAAACCACATTCAATGAACTGAGATGCCACAGTTGTATCTGAATATTTAGTATGAAATGAAATCACTTCATCTGCATGAAGGGCATTTGTCCTTGCCAGGGCACCGTGTCTTAGGTTTGTGAGTAGCATTTCACAGAAAGGAATGAAACACATTCATCCCTTTCATGCAATTGCAGTTATGTTCATGACACAAATTCTTAAGCTAGCAAATGTTTCTGCAAGTTAGAAACACAGTCTCTCCCCATGTTGGGAACGGCCTGGCCTATTCCTCCCTGTTTAGGTAGATTGTTTTATAGTAACCATACCTAAAAAAGAACCTTGAAGGGGATGCAGTGTCATCCTAGGTTGATGTCTTCACCACATTTAAAAGATACTCTCCTTCCTTCTATAATTCAACCTCCAAGTAAATTCACACACTGATAGGAAAGAGAGTCCCTACAGGAACATGGGCCTGCCATGCAGAGTCCCATTGTCTGGTTCTCATTGTATTAAAATCTGAAACAAGTCCACACAGGGTCATTGTGGTGGACTGTTGTCATGTGTGTGTGATTGGAGACAGAGCATCTTTGTTTTTTATTTGGCCTTCTCATAGTGAGCTAAACACTGCATGTCACTGAAATTCCATCCCTTACAGATTCTGTACAATTAAATAAAAAGCAGGCCTTCCAATTGCAGCAAAATACACTTAATCACAAGTACATGGCAAGTGCTTCATGAACGTTCAGTGTAAGTTTCACCATGTGGAGGAAAATACGGCATCTTAAAAACTTTGATAGTACGTGATTTTAATCCATAATTTAAAAACAGGTATTTCTTAAGGAAAATAGTATTTACCCCAAGAGGAAACGGAGCTTCACTTTGCAGCAGTGAGGTTTTGGGTTTGGACCCTGAAGTTATCTTTGAACCATTTCTCGTTTGGCGATTACTGAGAAGAGGCTGGAGACGAACCGGAGGCTGCATATTTCCTGGGGCAGTATATGGTCGAGGGGCTGTCTAGACAATGATGGGGGGAATTCCATTTAAATTAGTACCTTGACATGTTTCCAGAAACAATTAATAACCCAACAAATTGCCCAGCGTAATTAACGGTGCTTGTTTATTGAACAGATCGAACTTTAATTCTATCCTTCCATTATATATACCCTTGTGACCCCAAAGTACTTGTTAAAACATATGGTGTTGAAGTCCTACATAACCACATGTCATGGGGATGGAGCCTTCTAGACAAAAGAGATGTCCTCTATTACAGGCCTATATTTTATCTCATACTGTAAATTCTTCATTGTGCTAAATATGGGCAAGGTATGGCTTTGCCCAATTAAATGTTAAGTTAAATAATGTCCTATTTCAGAGAACTGAAAGGGTATTATTGGAACAGACTCATTTCAGTTTCAATGTTTTCAATATAAAATCTACTCTGAATTCATTACGCGGCAAGGTTGGCACCCAAAGTAAAAGCAGACACCAGGAAAGGCAGGTGCTTGGCTGTAATGTACCACCAATTACATATCTTCAACTGCTTCCGAAAAATGTAAGAAAACAAAATGAAGTGTTACAGCTGACCACACTGGGACGCACTGTATAAAAATGGATATTTCCACGCTGAGGGTCCTCCATATGCTCTCCTAGGTCCCCTTGTCTACCTTCTCTGTCTGAGGAGCTCTGGACCCTGGAAGTGATCTCTTAAGGAATTTACTAACTGACCTCAGGACTGCAATTAGATTCTACCAAGGAAAGGAATGATACCAGAGAAGATGGGAGGATGAAACGGAGGCTTTTATTCCCATAATCCTACAGGGAAGAAAAAGTTCCTACCACCAGAGTTGTTTATGGTTCTGTGGGGAAGCCCTTACCTGCTGTGGGATCTACCTACTGCTTCTGGAACCTAACCCTTCCTACAGAGCCTCCTCTTCAACCTAGGGACTGTGGCTTCCCATTGTGCTGACCCCAGCAGGCTATTGGCTTTTCTTCACCCTGCTGTATCTTCCTAAATAGTTTCCTTATTAAACAACTTTGTAATGACTTTATTTGTATGAGCCATCTGTTTCCTGCTGAGCCCCCAACAGACACACTTTCCAATCAAGAATGTACTGCAGCGAATACAAAAAGTGCCAGCGTGGAACATTATAAGTGCCTTTGGGAGCATCAACAGAATACTGTAAGTTTAGTATAAAGATTAGCAATGCGTCAAAAGTGGGGAAAAAATGAAACTTTGGCCTGGTTGTCCTGTTCCACTAAGACAGTAGAAAACATGCCAAGAATAGGGCATGCGTATTTGGACAAAGTGGTATGAGCTAGATAATACATTAATGATTCATGAATAGAATTTCATACATTGACTCTAAAGCGTGGTGAGCCACAAATATTCCATTCTGCAAAAGTAGGTATTAATAAACACATGAAAAAAACTGGCAGCCAGAGATTCCTACCAAGCATTGGTTCTCATAGCATCTTGAGAAGCATGAGTGCACATACTGCTAAAACTTTTGATTTCAACGGATGGCAGTACTGAATCTCTATCCTAGGCCAAGCGAGGAGATAACAAATAATATGTAGCATCCGAAGATCCTATTGGTCAATCAGACCGATTAATGCCAAAGAGCATGACTTAAAATAATGCTCTCAGAATAGTTACAGCGAACCAAGGAGGCTAAGAAAAACTAAGTTCTCACAGAAGCAGGTGAAATTTTAGCCAAATGATAAGGAAGGTGGTCATTTGAAAATCCAAGAGCCAGGTCTGAGCCAGGATCACAGAAGAGCAGCAGAGACAACCCTGTACAATATTTGCTTTCCTTTCTTCTTCAGTAACAGAATTTTCATTTGTGAACATGGCTGGCACAAACAAAGGGTATGTTCCCCAGACTTCCCCACAACTCTGTTAGGAGATGGCCTCTCACTTGAGGCTAGTAAAATGTCAACAAAAGTAACTCATGCAACTTGCAGTTCACTCTCGTAGCAAAGGGAAGCACGTCCTTACTTTCCCGCTGACCCCTTCCCTCAGGCTGGAGCATCCACATGGTGATACACAGCCTGGCTGCTGTGGATGAAGCAGGCACCTCAAGTTGGTGGGTGAGTACCACAGAGGAACCCAGGTGTTTGATGACTTCATAGAGTCACCTAAGACTCATGGGCCTGGCCTGGGTGGGGATGAAGCCCCATGGGTGAGCCATTGTTACTTGGGTCTCTTATGATGTGACTATGAAATGCCTCCCACTGGTTGTTTCAACACTTGGTTCAAAACTGGAGTTGCTCTTTTGGGCGTTTGTGGGTCCTTTGCTAGGTAGAGGCTGGCTGGAAGAAGATTCTCTCTGAAAGGCAGGCCTCAGTGTTTATAGAACACTCTGCTTCTATCCCTGTCTCTGCTTCCTCTTCCGACAAGATGTGAGAGGAGTCCCAGCTCCTGCTGCCTGCTGCTGGTCTTCTCCACCATGTGAACTCTGTCTCCTCAGGCTATAAGCCAGGCAGACTCTTGTTCCTTAGTCACTTCTTGAAGGTGTTTTGTCTCAGTAACAAGGAAAGCAATGAATACAAACCTGAACCACAACAAGCACATGTGGGTCGACTGGAGTAACATAGGAGTCAGAGAAAACAAGACTATAGAGAGATCTAAACTAAATGACATTTCTGAATAAAAGATTCAAATCACCCAAAAGAGCTTCTGTGGATTCTATCGAACCCAATTTTCTCTTGAGGCTGTCTGATAATCCCAAACATGAAAATCTTGTGTGGAGATCCAGGAGAGCAGGTTACTGCAAACCAGAACACCATCTTCCAGTGGCTGTGCTCTTAATTCTACTTCTGTGCATTTGCATACCAATATCATCCAGTTAGATGGACGTGGCAGTCAATGCTCAACTGATCACACCTATCTCTAAAAACACATCTGTCCCATTAAGTAGCAGCCGTGAGCCCCAAACTCTGGTGGTTCATATCAGAGGTTACCTTAAGCTTGCTGCATTTTACAATGTGTAAATATATCTGTCCATAATAAATATGGCACCATCTTAGTGTGCTCAAAGCTGTGCCAAAATGTGAGCTGAAATTGGCTACCTGGTAATTACTCAGCTTAGCCAAGCTTTGCTAATTCTCAAGAGGATCACAGGGGGGTGAACTTCTCAAAGACGTGCAGAATCCATTGAGATGACTTTCCTCGGTTTTAACAGAGATAATGCAGCTAAATGCTTGCACAGTGTTTGAAACTTTAGTGTAATTAGCATCCAAGTGCAGGAAGAGGTATTGAAAGCTTTTCTTAGTCTGAGAAGTTCAGGAAAAATAGTGATGTCCCACAAAGCTTCCTGTCTCCATCTAGTGTA
The DNA here is from genome assembly GCA_030674055.1 of Rhabdomys pumilio. NCBI lineage: Eukaryota > Metazoa > Chordata > Mammalia > Rodentia > Muridae > Rhabdomys > Rhabdomys pumilio. The sequence goes on from JANHMN010000001.1 coordinate 4,625,760, forward strand.
GTTGGCAGTCAGGGTTGAAACTGACAGAGGATATGTCCTGGAGAGAATGGACAAACCAAAGGGACACTTGAATTTCTGTAAAGTGGGAAATTAAATCCCAAATCACAGTAACTATTCTAAGGGGCACAGGACACTCAGCATGTGACCAAGTGGCTACTACCCTCATGTTCAAGGGTCAGGCTTGTAGTAGTATAGCCTCTGATTTTTAAAGGACCCCCTCATTTTTGCACAGTGAACCACAAACTCTCCTGGGGTGGTTCATCTGGAAAACTGGAGGAACAGCATACAGGGGTTTTCCCTCTCTGAACCAGATAGGAGGACAGAAAATAACACTATTTCCTTTGTTTCTTCCTGGGAAAACTTGGGAGAGGCTAATGAATTGCTATGTAACAAAGACATACTTGTGTGTACACACCTCACATTCAAATCAGACCCGGAGGAGGAGGAACAGCCCAGAGAGCGCTGGGGCTTTTCAGAACTGGTACTGTCAAGCTAGGACAGGTCGAGGCATGTTTACCTTTTGCAGAATGTTGAAGCTTAATCCCGTAGGTGACAAACTTACCTCAACTATGTGTGAAGGCTTTGTCATCTCTCTACAAATATTGTATAACACAAATAAAAATGATCAGACACGAAAGGAAAACATCCAGTTACGAAAAACAAGGGCAAAGATGTCACTGGGAGTTTAACCCAGCTTCAACACCAGCATCCGACAAACATGGTTTTAAATCTTTCCTGAATTGGTACTGTTTTGAAATACCCTGCCTTCCTTCCAGCAAATATCACCTCTGGGCCACAGACGCATCATGCTAGGATACAATATCAGTGTATGACTTCTTCAGGTGGGATTTCAGTTCATTTAATTATCGCAAGGTAGAAGCAACTACTTTTGATAAGCTGAAATGGTAGAATGTCGCCAACATGCAACCTGGCACTGCTGAATCTGTGCAGATAAAGGAATAGCAAGAACAATACCCAGATGTCAGAATAATACCCAGAAGACACAGTCAGGGGCTTAATCTTGCCACATTGCCAAGGGCTGAAGGGTAAACACTGAGAGAGATAACTTGAAGTTGTCATGTCTGATCTTAGATATCAGAATGAGTTTGTTCTTCCTATAGGTAAAATTGAGCCAGGGGTGGTATCTGGGTACCTACATAATCACAAGTTACCTCCACTTCAGAAACTGGTATGGTAGCTGCAAGTACAGGAATTATTACTCCACAGAAATTTTGATTGGAGTGGGGACTTGTAACGTTGACTTTTAATATTGAGTAATGAGGAGACTGTAGTTTCCAATGCTTCCTTTCTGTATGTTTTCACTTCTATAGGGTTGTGCAGACATGCTTCCCAGAGAGCCTTCTTTCTCAGATTAATGAGAAATCATAAATTAATTAGCTGGGACAGAGTGCTTAATAGGGCTCACCAGTGTTAATGGACTAGAACGTCCTTCCTCAGCCAGAACGCTATGGCCACGATTAGTCTTTGGGCCAACTGGGGGATGGGGAGTCAGAATGGGCATGTTATCCTCAATAAATCGCCTTGTGTGCTCTCCCTGAAATGAGAAAAAAAATGTGAAGTTGACATATAGGTGATCAGGTTAGCTTAGTGCCTGACACATATCCATACTGTGAGGTCAAGGCCCTCCCCACTAAGACTGCTACTCTGACATGGAAGTTAGCAATGTTCCTCTAGCCCTGTTGGTAGCAGGGTGTGGTAGGCAGTAAGTGACAGAAAATGGAATCCTCCCCACCTGCATACACAAAGGAGTCACTCTGAGAGAACATTCTACTTAATGATAATGTTTGTTGGGCCAACAAAATGTCCTTTGCACTTCAGTATACTGAAGGTATACACTACCAGAAAAGATTAAAGTTTTTGTTATAAAAACAGTAATTTAATAATACCTCTAAGCAGTACAGTTCCTTTTACTAAATAGAGGGGACCTAAAACATGCCTTTGCCAATGCAATTATGCAATGAGTTTTGACAAGCAGGTGTCAGATGGGAGCAACTGGAGTGCCTTTAGCACTTTCCTAGACCCCTTGTCTTCCTATCTGCCATTACATGGGACAGACAAATCACAGACACAGCACACCCTGTTTTAGGCACTGGAAATCAGTATTTCCAGTCACCGTTGCATCCACGCGCTGCCAAACAAATCACAGGAACTGTAAGTTCATCACGCAAGGCATGGCCAGCCAAGCTGAATGAACCTAGAGCCTCTGCATCCCAGCTCCCCTGATCCTGAGAAGGGACCTGCCACCTGTCATTTAACACTTTAGTAAAGAGATCACCCTTTGTCTCTGATAAAATAGATCTGAGTCTATCAACCCAGAGAGGAAAATGTTACTCTTACAGGGCAGATTGCCCTACAAACACTTTACAAATGCTTATCACTTTGTGAAATGCGTTTCAGGCTCCACATTTGTAATACTATAGCAAATTAAGAACAAGCAGTCCGTGATTTCAAATAGCTCAAGAAATCAAATAAATCTGCCATCCTAAACTGAAACTTTTCAAACATGCCTAATTGAATCTCTCATCCCCCTGATTCAAATTGATGTATTTCATAAGTTCAGTGCAAAGAACAAAAATAGAGAACAACCAAGGGGTTTAAAAATACCTAGCACAAAATGTTAGATCTGTTCGTGCCTCCTTCTACTAAGGAAGCTTGTTCCCACCATAAGATTCCAGGGTGACATTCGAATGAAAATGTGTGATTGTATAATTCTTCCGATGTTTTATTTTCCTTCAAGCTGGTACATTACCATCTCTTTTTATTTTCTGAAGACTCACGACTATCCTTTGGCCTCTGCCACAAGAAAACACAAAAACCAGACAGCAAATTTGACTATTTTCAAGTTTGTCTTTGAAAGTTTTCGCCTTGTTGAAATGTGTTTCTCAGGAGCAGTGTCTGTTTTCTCAGGGTCTGTACTGATGGCACTGAGAGCCAGGCTCCATTGAACCATTTGCTTGATCTCAGCTATGTGTGCTGTCCAAAAGTAGGGGCCTCTAGACCTACCATAATAACTGCCTGGGAGTTCAAATGACACTATGATACCAAAAAGTATAGGAATTTACCTTCAGCCTCTGAATCCGCTCTTTCCTAGCTAAGGTATCCAGTTTCCGTTTTATTTCCAGCTGGTGGCTGCGCTGTGGAGGATAGAACTGTGCTAGTTAGAGCCAAGAATATTTTAGTGGAAAATAATCCCAACAGAGGTAGCTCTGTTTTCAATTACCCCTCTTGTCATTTAGATGGAGAAGAACCACCTGCCTAAGTGTGCAGGTGGGAATATCAATTGCCACCACTCTTTGGGAGGCCAATTACGAACACATCTTAGCTAAAAGTATTCATGTCCTTTAACCATAAACCTTGTTTCTACACTGAAGAAGAAAACCAAGTAAACCTTTTAAGTGTTTTGCATAAAAAGATACTATCTGAAAAGGGTCCTGCCCCCCTTTTTTTTCTTTGAATAGTGCAATAGTGGTGTAAATTTTGGGGAAAAAATGGTTAAATGTTTGGCAAATCCATGGGCTGGAACAGAAGGTAATCATTTAAATAAAGTTTCTAAAGATTTTGATTTTTTTTAATGGAAAATGAAAGTAACACAGGAGGAAGCAAGATACTGAATGCATAAGACTGTAGGAACTGGTGGGGCAGTCTGTGAGAGCATCCCTGGAGTCAGCTGCTGCTTTTTATGTCTCTAGTTCCAAAGCCAGCAGCACATATCATACAAAGACACCAAGGCACACAGTCACAGGTTTGTATCTTGGTCTCACTTCCTGTTTCCCGTTTCTTCCCTCAAACCCACGTCCTTGTCACAACGTATCCTGATGATTGTCCTTTTTGTGTGTGCGAAGGATGGTTTTATTTTTATTGATGTGTCTGTGGACATGGTGGTAGAGGGCTGCTTCTTAGAGCTGGAGTTAGAAGCAGCCATGCACAGCATGAAACGGGTGCTGGGAACTGAACTCTGGTCCTCTGTAAGGGCAGCCAGTGGCTCATACCTGATGGTCCGCATTTGGAATCCACTGCTCACTGCTCTTTGAGAAAGGGTCTTGGAACCTAGCTCACGATTACCTGGAACTTACTATATAGCCACGTCGGCTTCAGGATTGTGGCACTCCTCCTGCTGAGACCTCCTGAATGCTAAGATTATAGGCACATGCTACTGCATTGGCCATAATGACGTTTTATTGTTGTATGAATATGACCAGAAGGGATTAAAAAAAAGTGTAGTATAATAGCCATCTCTGGAAATAGAAACTTTATATAATTACTTTTGCTTTATGATTTGTCTGTTTTCCAGTTATCTTCATATAACAGTTGGTGATTTAAAATATACCTAAATAAAAATGGGTCTTCCAGTTAGACTTGAAATCAGTCAGTGGTTTTGTTGTCTCATTGTCCTTTGTGGAAAACCTTTTCTCTGGTCTTGGTCCCTGCGGATTTCATCAGTCCCATCCTGAGTGTCATCAATCAGTTCTTGACTCTTCTTGTTCTTCTCCCTCCTGCTCTGATCTTTTACCCATTCAGCAACAAACTTATATTAACTATCAATTTGTTCTCAACTTCCATTTGTCCCCAACTCTCCACAGTCAGCAGCTTGGCTCCTCTTCATCTTGGCTGAAACTCTCTCCCCAAGCCCTCCTGCCAGTACCTTCTGGGTCCAGACCCCTGTGGAGCCACTTTGCAGTTGGTGACCTCATGAGCTCCCAGGCTCCCAGACAGCATTCCCCAGGCCTGTTCCTCACCAGTGATGGGCTTCTATTCCCATGTTCCTTTGCTCCTTCCTTCCTCTGCTCCTCCTCATTCAGTCCCTAGTGCTCTCTCCCATGCTTGTGAGACAGCGACTTCTCTCAACAGCTTTCGCCTCTGCTGTCCCCATAGACAGCTGCCTCACCCGCCCTCTCTCTGGCGCTGTTAGCTGCACCCTTCAGCAACAGAATCCTAATTGACCTCCCACCTCCAATCTTTTCCAGACAATTAATCCATCGTCTGTATCTCCAGCAGCAACATCTCAAAAGGCTCTGCTCATCTATTTCACTCCCCTGCTGTAAAAACCTCTCATTGCCTCAGCGCTACACTGAAACCTGCCTTGGGAATTCAAGACTTTCCAGAAACAAAGTTGCAACTTCTCAGATGATGTCACTTCCTCCTGCCAAGCAGCCCCGGTGAGTGGTCTTCCGGCTTTCTTTCCATCCACAGGATCCTACATACAGCTGTCCTTCTTCTGTGGAATTCCTTTCCTGAGCTCCTGGCTTAGTCTTTCCCAGAAGCAGCAGTTCTGTGCCCCTTGCTTGGAAGCCCTCGGGACACCTTCTTGTTTCCAGGATCCAGTTTGTCACATCCCTCTTCTATGCAATCGCTATGCAGTATTTCAATAAACAGAGTCTTGCAGTCACAGCACAGGGTCCCTGCTTGGCACACAGTGAGTGGGCTACTGTTGGGTGAGTGAATGCATGAACACCTACAGCAATGTCAGGAAAAACTCTAGCAATTTCAAGTCAATGAGAGGCACTGTGCCAACCTGGAAACAATATTAGCTATTCTGGCATATTAACAGATTGGGTATGTCTTCTGAAACATGGTTAGGGGCTGAAGAGTTCCTCATTTCACTGTTTTTCGTGTTTGTGGATATCTGAAGACTCTAATAACTAAACACTCCTAATCTGAACATGCAGAGTCCTCTGAAAGCTGAAACCCTTAAACACAAAC
>JANHMN010000001.1:4639532-4668087 GCA_030674055.1 Rhabdomys pumilio
CCTCTCCTCCTCCTCTCTTCCTCCTCCTTTTCCTCCTCCTCCTCCTCCTTTGCCTCCCCCTTCTCTTCCTCCTCCTCCTCCTCCTCTCCTCCTCTTCCTTCTCTTCCTCCTCTTCCCCTTCCCCTTCCCCTTCCCCTTCCCCTTCCCCTTCCCCTTCCCCTTCCCCTTCTCCTTCTCCTCTGTCTCCTTCTCCTCCGTCTCCTTCTCCTTCTCCTTCTCCTTCTCCTTCTCCTTCTCCTTCTCCTTCTCCTTCTCCTTCTCCTTCTCCTCCTCCTCCTCCTCCTCCTCCTCCTCCTCCTCCTCCTTCTCCTTCTCCTTCTCCTCCTCCTTCTTCATCTTTTATGATGGATACCCCAGGTTCCTGGTGCAGAAGGTCTGCTCACTAACTCAGGGACTCAGGGACTGCAAGAGGAAACAAAGCATCCTGTTTGTGTTTGTGCTGGTTCCCAGCTTCCATGAACACCCAGCTTCCTTCAGAGCCTGATGCTGAGTCACTGTGAGCCCTGCTTTCCCAGCTGCAGCTTTTTAGCACACATCCTGGAACCCTCACCACCCACCAGGCAGGATGTATAAACAGGGATCTATAGAAACGAAACTCAGCAATTCCTAACAGTTCCTCCATCTGGCCCCAAACAGCAAGTCTGTCCATAGAAATCTGAAGCAAAAGAGAGGCACAATCACCATCATTAGTCACCAGCATTTATTTGAGACTGCTGATATTTTTAGATCGTTCTATTAGGGAGGGTGCAGAGATGTCACTGTACTTGAGAGTCCTAGGCCAGCCAGAGATGTGCACGTACAGACCACATGTGCCTATGTGAACTCACATTTCTTCCCTGCCTCTCTCTACCATAGTCCACTTCACTCAAGAACACTGTCCTGTCCAGTGTCTTTGTGGGTCAGTGCTTACAAGTGCTTGCACACAGGCTTGGCGACCAAGATCTCACACATGCCTGCATGTTCACGCACATTAATTAATTGAAATTGCATTTAGGGTCCTAAGAGATGAGTGACAAGTAACATGCCAGCTTTTCCAAATTCTAAAATGGGAGCCTCCCAAACAAGGTGACAGTCAGTGCTGGGAACTCCTTTTGAATGCAATACCCCCCTCCTGGACCACACTGAGGAGTTCATTTCTCCAGCCTACAGCAGCCTTTCCCAATCTACTTTCCTCCCCCAATCCTGTCTCCCTTTGGAAGGGGTTAGGGGTAGATAGCTGTTAAGACTCCTGATGCAGCTTGGTCCACCTCCTCCAATATCAGCCCTGTCCCTGGAACAGGTAACCTAACTTCCTCTGCCCCTGTTCTTCCTCTATCACAAACACTAGCCTAGACACAGGTCCGTCAAGTGCTCTGCCAATTAACAAAGAGTATTTGCCCTCCAGTTTCAAGTAAAGTGTTTCAGTTCCGTGTGGGGCTACATTAGAATGGCTTTAACCTATGTAATGTTCTAGTACTCCTAATCTCAGTACATGCTCACTAACACGATGCAAACCTTTTCCCAATCAGCTCTCACATGCCCTTCAGTGCAGTACTGTATTTTCCTTAGTGCCTGTTCATCTTGAAGTCAACCTGGTGGGATCTAGCATCATCACAGAAACAAACCTCTGGGCACGTCTGAAAGAGGGCGTCTAGATTATGTCATTCGAGTGGGAAAGCCTATCTTCATCTGAGTGGCTCTGTCCCATGAGACGAAGACATGGACTTACACAAAGCAAGAAACAAGTTAAGCATCAGCTTTCATCTCTCACCTTCCAGACTGTGGATGTCATGTGACCACCACCAGCCAAGATGGCCTGCTTGCTCAACTGTGACCCAAAGTAACCCTTGCCTTCACAGAGCTTTGGCCAAATGCTCTGTCAGAACACTGAGAACAGTAAGAAATGTACATACCCAGCATGCACCTCAATATGCTGTGAACTCTGCCTGCTATGCAGCTCCAACTCCACCACACATACACCTATAGGCGCTTAGGACAACTGCACCCTGATTTTTGTACCAATTTTCAGCGCACTGTTACTGCAGGACACCGCAGTGTTTCAGCAGTACTGACTTATAGTAGAGTTAAGATTTCCTCTTCCCTACTGAACTGGGGCATCCCAGCATCTTACTTCTCAGCCAATATGCTGAGGACGTTACATGATCTCCACCCATCAGACTCCAGGAGTAAATACACCAAAGCTGATGGATGAGACCACCATGAAAATACATAATGAGCAATTACAAACAGTAACTCCCTCAACACCCATAACTTTGGGGAAGTCAAGGAACAAGGACAGTATGCAGAACACTGAGCTGCCTGGTACTGAGGGAGAGAGGGAGAAGAGCAGACCAAGGTTCCCAGTTAGTACAGAAGCATCAGGAGAACAGCAGCAGCAGAAAAAAGTCATTGTGAGAGGAAACAGTTAAAATGAAGAGAGGATTTGAGACAGGTCCAGTTAAAGGCAGATGGAGAGATGGAAAAGAAAGGCAGGCAGAAAATTTAAACTCATGGGAGAGAGCCAACCCTTGACACTATTAACTATACTCTGCTATGCATGCAGGCAGGGACCTAGCGTAACTGTCCTCTGAGAGACTCCTCACAGGCACTGATGGAAACAGATGGAGAGACCCACAGGCAAACATCAGGTGAGCTCTGGAGTCTTGTGGAAAGTAGGGATGGGGTAGGATTGAGAGATTCAGAGGGGTCAAGGGCACTATAAAAAGACCTTAAGATTCAGCTAACCTGGGTCCATAGAGGCTCACAGAGACTGAACCACCAACCAAAGAGCATGCAAGGGCTGGTCCTAGGCCCACTACACATTTGTAGCAGATGTACAGCTTGGTCTTCAGGTGGGTCCCTAAAAATTGAAGCAGGGGCTGTCTCTGACTGTTGCCTGCCTTTGGATCCTCTTCATCTAGATGGGCTGCCTTGTCTAGCCTCAGCGGGAGAGGGTGCACCTAGTCCTGTAGTGGCTTAAAGTACCACGGCAGGTCAGTATGGGGGACTTCTCCTTCTCTGAGGAAAAGGGTGGGGGTAACGGGGGGGGGAGTGTTTGTGAGGGTGGTACTGAGAGGAGAGGGGGATGTAAAGAGATGCAATCAGAATGTAAAGAGAGTGAATACGTAAATAAATCAATGGAAAAAAAAACCACTGAAATATGTCTACTGAAAGAACACAATTTTTAAAATTCCAATCATCACCCTGATCCTAGAAGTACAGATCTCAGTTGAGAAATACACGAACAACAAGAGTTAAAACAAGAGTTAAGAAAAATAACTTCTTCAAAACTTACCAGTTCACAAAAATAGACTCCAATGAGAGGAAACTCGATGATATCCCAGACAAAGAATTCAAAGGAATTATTAATGAGCATTCAGTAACATAAAATAAGCACAAAAAAATGATGAACTCAGAGCACAGATACGTGAATAAAATAAAACGTCAACACAGGATATGAGGGAGGAATTTAGTACTTTAGTAAAGAGATAGAAAAGCTGGAAAAACATCAAATTAAAATTTTGTAAATGAAACATTCAGTCAACAGGTGCAGGGAGAGGAGGCAATTAAGCCTTACCAGTTACCAATAGAGTGGACTGAGTGGAAGAAAGAGCATCAGGCTTAAAGATAAAGTAGATTAGATAGATAGATAGATAGATAGATAGATAGATAGATAGATAGATAGATAGAGATGAGAGAGAGATGAGATACAGGTAGAGAGAGAGATGAGATAGAGATATAGAGATATAGACAGATAAAAGTAAAACTAATAAATATGAACAATATATGCTAGAAGTATAAGACTCATTTTAAAAAATCAAATCTATGAATCATGGTTATAGAGGAAGAAGTTCAAACCAAAATTAATCAACTGAGATAAAGAAGGTCACCTCATATTGCTAAGGGGGCCACTCCATCTCAAGCCCATCATAGTTCTAAACACACTTGTACTAAATATTGATATTCAATTTTATGAACACTACTGGCTGTAAAGACACAGATTGACCCCAACACAATAAATGGGGTTGATTTCAACAAACTACTATCACCTGCAGATAGGTCATTCAGACCAAACAATAAAAATGAAAAACCACCCCAGTGTTCCATGACATCATAGATCAACTGTACTGAGTGTTTCTCTCAGGGCTGCAGAATATACATTCTTCTCAACAAGTCACAATGCATTCTATAAAACAGAACTTATTTTAAGGCACAAAGTAAATTTTACAAAAACAAAAAAAGTTAAAATAATTTCTTGATTTTCACCTTATTCCAGTGGAACTAAGTTAAAAGTCAACAGAAAAAAAAATTGCAAACCATTCACAAACTTGTGGGGGTGACCTGCTAGTTGTGAATGTTAGATTATTGGAAAATCAGAGGGAAGCTTTCAAAAATCCTATATTTGAAAGAAAATAAAAATATAAGAAAACAGAACCGTGTCACAAGATGAAAATGGTCCTAAGAGAGAAGATGATAGCTACAAATGTTAAAATTAAAAAAAAAATCAGGGAACTTTCAAATACGTAATTCAGTGAATTTATCTAAAGGTCTTTGAAATTAAAAACTACTTAATATAAAAACAACAGGTAGAAAGATATAATGAAGGTCAGGGTGTAGATTAATGAGATGGAACTGGGTAATCTGAAGACTCTCTGAAACAACAGAATTAGTTCTTAAAAGAATCTGATTACAACCAATAAATTTTTATCCAAACTAGCCGGAGAGAAAGGATACCAATCAACAGAATTAGAGATGAAAGATGAGATATAACAATGGACACCAACAAAATTCAGAAAATGATTGGGGCAAGCTCTGCAAACCTTTATTCCAATAAATTGAAATATTTAGATGAAATACACAAATTCAGACATATATGGCCTACCAAATTTAAAAATAAAAATTTAAAAATAAAAATTAAAACTTAAACAGATCTATAACCAGCAATGCAAATGAAGAAGTAATTATTAGTCTGCTAGTTAATAAAGAAGTAATTAGTCTGTTAATTAAAAAGCAAACAACTTAGACTGCTGTTGATAGAACAAAACCAGTGTTTCTCAAATCCTGCCATAAGCTGTGAAGACAGCTGCGGACGGGCGTCCATGAGGAGGCTCCATGGGTAGAGGCTCTTCCAATGAGCCTCACAGCCTCTAGGACCATGTGCTAGAAAGACGGAACACACTCCCTAGATTTTCACCTTACACTCATATGGTACCATGGAGTGAACATAATACTGAGTAAATAATTATTCAATCTTTTAAAATAAAAAAGGAACACCTAAAGACTCGTCTTATGAAACCAGTGTTACCCTGAGAGCAAAACTGTTTATGAGCACATAAAAATAAAATAAAATAAAGTAAAATAAAATAAAATAAAATTATATATTGACTTTCCTGATGAGCATAGATGCAATAACTCTCAACACAATATCTGCAAACTGAATTCAAATACAGATACAAAAGATCATTCTTATAGCCACCTGGGCATCATTGCAGGGCGCAGAGATGGTAGAACATAAGCAAATCAATGAAAGCAGTAGAGCACATTAATAGAGTTAAGAATAGAGGTCTCTGGATCATCTCAATACATGCACAAAGGGAATCTGAAAAACTCTACAACTCCTTGATGACAGAAGCCTGTAGAGAGTGGGATTATTAGGAACATGAACCAAAACAATAAAGACTACACAACAAACCAATAACCAACATTAGGCTAAGCAGGGAAAACCTAAAAATATTTCTGTTGAAACTAAGGACAACAATAAGGGTGTCTGTTTTCTTTACTCTCATTCAGGATAGTCCTCTAAGAATTAGCTAGTGCAATAAAAAAAATAATAATAAATGCAACAAATACAGATAAGGAAGTAGGAAATCAAATTATTCGTATTTGCAGACAATAAAATCATATCCATGTTTAGCCCCGTATGTTCTACCAGAAATTTCTTAGAAATAATTACAAAAGTAGCAGGATACAAAAAGAAAAAAAAAAGAAAGAAAGAAAATTCAACATTCAAAAGCTAGTAGCTTTTTTTATACACCAATGACAAACCTTGACATAAAACAAAGTCAGTGAACTTTCATTCACAATAGCTGAAAAAAAATACTTAGAAAATAGCAGAAGAAATAGAAGACCCCTACAATGGCAGTTTTAAGACACAAAAAAAGAAATAGAGGAGACACTACAAGTTGCAAAGGTTTTTGGTCATGGATTTGCAGAATCAATATCATGGCAATGGGCACATCGCCAAATGTGAACAACAGTTTCTACTTGATTCTTATCTGACGTCCAGTGACATTTTCCGCTGAAACTGAAGAAACAATAGGGGGAAAACCTGCATGGAAAGCACAACCATTCCAAGGATCCAAAGAAAAATTATCTCAAGCCATGCTACAGAGAAGAATAACAATATACATGGTACTGGCTCAAAAGCAGATGCAATTATCAGTGACCAGAACAGGAGGGCTGGAGTCAAATCCACGCAGAGACACCTGATTTCCCATTCTCCCTTCTTTGAAACAAAGACAGTCTCTTCAACAAATGCTTCAGGAAGGTGAGTACCCATACATGGGCGAAGGAAGCTAGATCATTGCCTCTCTGCTTGTACGTAAATCAAAGTGCACCAATAGCTTTAACTATCGGACCTGAAACTCTGAAATGTTAGAGCAAAAGAAATGGTTCAAAAGTATGAACACAGACAAGAACTACTGAAAAAGTCTCGAATCACTAAAAACAATACCAAGAAGACAGCTAAGATTACATTTCCCGAAGCTGCATAGGAAAGAGAGCAATTGGTTGAACAGAGGGACAGCTGACAGAATAGAAGAATGTTTTGTTAACTATACATGAGGGGACCGACATTGAGAACACATGAAGCATTCAAAAACTAAATCGCAAAACAACAAACAACTCAGTCAGTAAACAGGCTAAAGGGACAGTTATCTAAAGCAGTACAAATGCCAATAAACATGAGATACAATGTGTGACACCCCCAGGCAACAGAGGCATGCACTGTAAAACTCAAGATTCTTTCTCATCCCAGTTAGAACGCTCATCCTCAAAAAAATAACAAAAAATGCTTCTAAGAGAAATAGAACCTCATACTCTGCTGGTGGCCCTGGAAACCATCATGGGACATGCTCAAAGGGACTACAATTCAGACCTCCACATGACTGAGTTATACCACAAGAAGACACATCCCCACACCTGCACCATCATTTTGGCAAAGCTCTATTCACAGTTGATAAATTTAATCAGCCTAGGTGCCCATTATGGGCAAATAAAAAGTAAAATGAACTTCTATCATTTTCTGGGAAATGGATGTAACTGTAAATCATCATGTAATGATCAACTATAATAGTTATTGACAGCCGTGATGACTAGCCCAATTAAAAGTTTTGTGGGGTTTTTGTTGTTGTTGTTGTTAGTTTTCTGTTTTGATTTTGTTTGGGTTTTTTTGGTTTTTGTTTTGTTTTGCTTTGTTTGTTTTTGATTGATGGTCAGAGCAATATCAAGCTTGTGCCTTGGAAGAGTTTCTTGGTGCCCAAGCTCAGGTGTGCAGTGTTTTTAAAAGCAAAATCCACAGAGATACATCACAGTTAGATGAGGGTCAAAGTAATCTTAAAACAGTCGTTTCTGGCAGCACATAGTACATATTTTAGATGTATCTTGTCAATTATTTTGGTTAATACATCTGGACCATAGTCTATGCCATGGAAGTCTCAAATGTGTTCCAAGGAAGACTGATCTGAGATCTGTCTAAGCAAACCCAAAATGGAGTCAGAACAGGATGGTGGTACATTAGTCATTTCATTCCCCCATATTTTTAGTGCTTTTATAACTTTGATTTTGATTAAGGGGTAAATACTGAGTCCTGAGAATTTGCCTTTGCTTAACAAATGCAAATTTTGTTTGGTGAATTCTAAAAGGCAATTTATTCATAAAATAATTATAAAAATTTAAAGTTATATTTTAAAAACCAGTTAACATCAGTTTCCTGGAGCGTGATTTCACCCAGTGACACACAAGATATGTATTAATAGCTTTAAAGAAATTTTCAAGATATTGGTGGCCTGAACTTGGAGGGTAGATTTCTACAAAGAAATTGACAAATACGTCAAATCAAGGCTCTTTTTATTTCCTGAAAATAAAAAAGTCACCAGCACATAATGATGTACATAATGGGGATAGACAGTATGACTCAGGACAGGGGCATACGGAGCTCGGCGTGACACTGCCCATGGATTACTTGACCTAAGGGCTCCCTGTCTCTCTTACAAGAACATAAGAATTGTGTCAAGTACAGAATCATTTTCAGATGCATTTTGATTAAAAATATTTTGCAAGGTATGTCTTTACATCACCATAAAAGGAAAGGTTTGCCTTGCCTACCTCTCAACCTTGGAAAACTGGTGCAATTTATGCTGAGCAGAATAGATTCAAGCGAGACTCGTGTGAACAAGCCCAGTTTTATTAGTAGAGAGGCAAAGTCTGGTTGAGAGGAGCTTTGTATTTCAGATAACACTAAATCTGCAATTTACAGCACTTGATAATACATAAGAAGGTCTTGCCATACCTCTGCTGCCTACCCAGGCTTCCAAGTCAGGCCAGTGTAATTTGCCTGCAGATTGGAAATCAAGCACTAGTGAGGGAACGGCTTGTTCAGCAAAACTCAGACGGCACTGGCTTGTCTGTCCGTGTATCACCTTGCAGTTAAAGACAGAAAGTCTGTTTCTTGACTTAAATGCTTCTCCCTTTGTCTATTTGGAAGTCTAGCTCTGTGTGAATGAACTTGTCGTGTTTTTCTCAGTCAACAAAATCTAAGGTTCGAATCTCATCAAGATACCTAATGGAGAAGTAAATGTATCTAAATTAAAATATCATCTCCAAACTAAATAGCTGAGAGTGGTATCAGTAAGCAGAGCAAAATGGTATCTCCAATCCATAAAGTTTAGTTTCTTATTATTGAAAATTTCATGGCTGTTATGTAAATGTTAGAAGATTTAGTAAATATGAGACCAGACATCACCTCTAAAGATGTACAATAACTTTTCTGCCACTATTACAGCAGGGAAATCCATATTGCTTCCCACTTAATACAAAATTTGATGAACTAAATATGGGCTAAGAACCAGAAACCTGAGGTTCAGACCGAGTCCTGTCCCCATACACGTGGCCCCCAGGAAACCTGCCTTCCTTCCCTGACACTCACTAGTGCCTACTTCCTGCCGTGAAAGACTTGCTTTCAGGTCTGAAAATATATTTACTTTGAACTATTACAACATCATTTGCACATAAAATTTGCATTCACAAATGGGCACCTAGGATCTGGCTAACCCAGTCACTTTATACTCAGGGAATACAAAGTTCTAAAAGGGAGTGTGATCCACTGATGAACACAAAGTAAAGATGTAAAAACAACCCAGACTGTTCCAGGGGTGGCCCTAGAACAGTACCTGTTGACTTTCTACCAGAATAAGGGTCACACATTAATGCTTGGTGGCTCTGGATTTCTAGGCGCTCCTTCCTAAAGCCTTTCTTATATGGAGTCTGTCACCAACCAGTAAATGAGTAGATCAGTTAATGACAACAAACTAGATTGTCTGCTCTTTGGGTACATATTCATATCACTTATAGAAGTCACAGGTGAAGGTCAGAGCCTTCGTTTTATCATCCCAGAGTAATAACTGACAGCCTCATGGCAGGAGAAAATATTTGGCATCTTCTTGCATAGCCTCTGGCTATATCAGCAAGCAGAGTGTTCCAGTGGTCATCACGTCCACAGTGTTGGGGAAGAGCCTTTGCAAAACACATACAATCACTTTGGAAAACAAAGCTCCTTAAAGGTGGGGGTGAAATACATTCTTCTGAGGAAAGTTGGAGAAAAACCAATGCAGAACAATGAATGTGAAGGTTGATTCACTTCCAGCCTTTATAAGAAAATTCTTGCCAACTAAAATTAGAGCAGGACGCTGAAGCCTGCTCCTTTGTGGGGGTGATTGAGCAGATAGTGTTCCAGCGTTCTTCTATAACATCACATAGTATTTTTGATTTGTATCCAAACCTGCCAGGTCTCAGCAATTATGTGAAGTATTGATTTACAATTTCTCCCAGCATATTCTAACAATGCATCCAGAGGCGAGCCACAATATTATTTTATTTATAGCCTTAATATAGTGCATTGAAATGACTAGTTAAAAACTAGGCCTCCAACTGTGACAGGATCTAGCAAGGCAGCTTGACAGTGCCCAGAGATTAACCAGTAGGAAGCCTTGTGTGGCAATGTTCTGGGACACACCAGCTCCAAGTAAGAGATGCCGTATGGCTCTGAGATCTTATCCTTTAAACCTTCTATGTCTTTAAACAGAAAAAAAATGCAACCACTTAAAAATATGCATTAACAGAAAAAAGAGCTCAAAATAAGAGAAGGTAATGAAGCAGTTAATGGAAAGGCAGAAGAAGGGAAGTTCTAGAAAGCAACCATCCTTATCGGGAGCATTTCTACAGAGTAAACACACTAGACAACATGCATGCCATAATGCAGTTCCCACAACTCTCTGCCAAGCACCATTATCCTTCTTTTCAGAATAGTGCATGACATGTGCTCGGCTCACATGTGCTGACATGACCAGCACATGAGTGAGGACACGTCTGCTTCACTGCTGAACTGAAACACGTTTGTGAGGGTGACCTGGAGAAGGAACCCTGAAGAATCTGTGCAGTGAATGACGAACCTGCACAGAGGCTATGAAGGGACAATTACAAAAGGCAATGGAAGCACATGAGTGGTGCTTTTACTTAACAAAACATAAGTACTTAAAACTCCGACAGAAGGGGTTGGAGAGATGGCTCAGTGGTTAAGAGCACTGGCTGCTCTTCTAGAGGACCAGAGTTCAGTTCCCAGCACCTACATGGTAGCTCACATCCATCCATAACTCCAGTTCCAGGATATCTGATAACTGTCACTAGCCTCTGAAGGTACCACATGCGTGTGGTAAACAGACCTACATATAGGCAAAATCCTCATACATATAAAATAAAAATAAATCGCAAGAGAGAAAGAATCTTTCAAAAAATTAAATAATAAAATATGCCTGGTTATAATAATACAATAAAATTAATAAAAAATAAAATAATAAAAAATAATAAAAAGTGTGGCCCATTTTCTTAGGATCAGAGGTTTCTGTGGCAGCTACACAGAGGTTCTAAAGGGAATGCATGGGTGGGTTGTCATCATTTTGCAATCAGCATCCCCCTGCTCATATCGTAGAAGCAGAGCGCGCTTACCCTAGTTAGTTAGTTAGTTAGTTAGTTAGTAGGTTGGTGGCCAAGCACAAGCTTCTTCCCTCCCCCTTACTTCATACCCTTCACTGAAAAGAACCATAGTAAGTGTGCTTCCTTGAAGAGTCAGAGCATCAAATTGGTGGCTGTGGATGCAGAAGTCGGAAGAAAGCAGAGGCATTTCATAGAAGGTGACTGCTCAGTGGTGGTTAGAACTCACTGCGCACACACCCCCTTACTCTCTACTGGTGAGCTATCCAGGGACAACTAACCTTCATGCAGGTAAGGCCATTTTGACAAAGCACTTCCTCCGGAGGATCCCACTCCAATTCTCACATACAACTTTCCACACTAGCAGGAAAATCTTCCTTGGAAGGAGCTAAAACCTAAAACCTATTTCTTCCTATTTCTCCCTCAAAGATTGGATAGTTGGGTCATCATGCTTTTTGCAAGAGGCACATTTTGTGTGAAGTGCAGTCTCCTTGCTCTTAGGGAGTCGGGTACACTGTCATGTTTCTGTAGAACTCCTTGGGAGTGCTGACTTGGCCTTCTTCATGGCGTAGTGTTCCAGGAACACAAGGAAATACCCCACTCTTTGTGAATGTGCAACTAGACTGTTCTCTTTGTCTAACCTCATATTATTGGTAGCTGTAAACATCTTTCTGAGAGAACAGGGTGGAAGACTGCTATCTTCCAAAAAGAATCTAAAAAACCTCTACATTGTCCTGCTCAAGAATTCTGATGTCCAGACTGGGGTTAGGCAAAGCTTATTTTACATGTACCCAACGGTCCTTTCTTTTGTCCCTTCTCCCTCTGAAAAGACAATCCTCATGACCATTTAGCATGCTAGTTTCTTCTTTCTCTCCTCCTCCTCCTCCTTCTCCTCTTCCTCCTCTTCCTTCTCCTCCTCCTCTTCCTTCTCCTCCTTCTCCTTCTCCTCCTCCTCCTTCTCCTCCTCCTCCTTCTCCTCCTCCTCCTTCTCCTTCTCCTCCTCCTTCTCCTTCTTCTCCTCCTCTTCCTTCTCCTCCTCCTCTTCCTTCTCCTCCTCCTTCTCCTCCTCCTCCTCTTCCTCTTCCTTCTCCTCCTCCTCCTCTTCCTTCTCCTCCTCCTCCTTCTCTTCTTCTTCTTCTTCTTCTTCTTCCTCTTCCTCTTCCTCTTCCTCTTCCTCCTCCTCCTCTTCTTCCTTCTCCTCCTCCTCCTCTTCCTCCGCCTCCTCCTCTTCCTCCTCCTCTTCTTCCTCCTCCTCCTCCTCCTCTTCTTCCTCCTCCTCTTCCTCCTCATCCTCCTTCTCCTCCTCCTTCTTCTTCAATGCTGCTACTGTTTCTCTTGTATTTTTATTTATTCTCAAAAAAGATATTCTCAGAATTGTGCAGCATTCATACTGAAATGGATCTTGGGATACAAGATGTCTGCTAGTTATCAGCACTATGAAAGCAAAATGATAGAAGCAAAATGAGCAGCGAAGAGAAGTCAGGCTGCACACAGACCAAGCCAGCCAACTGCACACAAGTGTTGCTTCTCAGAGCTGACCATCCTCTGGATGAAATGACCAGGCTCTGCTCATATCCACACTCAGCTCCAGTGAAGGTTGCTCAGGAGGGACACGACCTTGGACTGGGCGTTATGCTTGACTCTAGGCAGACCCTTGCAGATACTGACAGCTAGAGGGGAACAAATGGTCAAGGAGTATTTCCTTAAAGAAGGCTCAGGTGACATCTGTGTCAGGGATGGCCATATGTTCCCACTTGCAGGGAGGGATCTTTACACTTAAATAAGGCCAAGACCTTCAGCCCAGAGGGTATCCTTCAATCATGAAATACTAGTAATCAGGATGCCAGGTAAGAAAGGATACTTTCAGAAATCCAATATGGAGTTGGTGGCTTCTCACAATGATCCCAATTACTTCCGTATAATCTGATCATTCTAAGCTAAGGTGGCAGGCATCACAAATAGCACAATGCAGAGGCTCTCGGATGTCACGGCCGGTTACAGTACTCTTTCCTTCCCCTTCACTTATTTTTTATATTTCAACTTGAATTTTCTTTTGATAATTCTCAGTTTACTCATAAACAAAAGATGGGTTCAATAAGATAACTTTGAACTTTGATTTTATATGCCTCTGTGGAGCTGCAATTCTTTGAGTCAGCTCTCAGCCAATATTGAGCCCTTCCTGTGACCTCAGGCCAGCATAAGCCTAGGACACAGCTCTCAACCTTCTGTCCTTTCAGGAGCAAAGCATGGAACAGGTGATCCTACCAGCAACTGAGTATTCAGCAGTACCTTGCTGCATTGATTGTGTTTCTAAACATATTATGAAGCATATTATAAGAGAAAAATGAAAATTTTCCTGAAAATGTATGTATAACACCTGTTATTTTTGTTTGCAACAAAGTTTACACTCTTTTTCCAAGATCTGGTTCCTGTCTGTCTGTCTGTCTGTCTGAGACAGCATTCCTCTACATAGTCTTAGGTGTCCTGGAACCATGTAGACCAGGCTGTCCTAGAACTCCGAGATCTTGCCTGCTGCTGCCTCCCAAACACTAAGTGCTGGGATTGAAGAAGTCTACCACCATGGCTTGCTTAAGATACAGTTCTTTTAAAATCAGGTGCTTCTAAACTTTTATGGAGACAAAGTTATACATATGTTATTAAGATTTCCCGCCCCTTGGAAACAAAAAGTTCTAGCTTATGTCTTCTATTTCCATCTGTATTCTTTGGCTTTCAGCACATTGTTTTTATTGCTATTAATCTCAATTTCATCATCTGAGGGGAAAATAACTCTTCCTTTGTGGACCTGGAGCTTCTAGTGATAATTAAATATGACATCATAAGCAAACAGCAGTTCAGTCAAAGGCATGGTTGTTGGGGTAGTCACATTAGCCGCCTCATGTCTGCCTGTGCTCTGGGAGGAGTGTGCACAGCACAGTTAGACTCATTCAGAAGGCAGGTACATCAAGAATGACTGGAAGGAGGGCATGGCTTAAAACTAGGAATTAAACAAGACTTGAGCTTAGAGAAGGAAACTGGGCAAGTGCCAGGTCATGTGAGGGGGTGAAGGGGCAAGCCAGGCTTGTCTTTGGTCATCTAAATGCTAGGGATGAGAGAGCCCCATGGAATCCCCCTTTCTCTACCGTCTAGACAGAACCTCTTCTGACACAGCCCTGCTTCTCATGACTTGACTGTTCGACACCACTGCACCATTCCAGAACCCCCATGGAATCACTGAGGACACCACTATGCCACCATAGTGTCTCAAGGACCAGTGGGTGGCCAGTCAGCCAACTTGCCATGGAGAAGTCTTACACAATAAGCCTAGCCTGCCCCTGGAGTGCTTGGCCATGTGTGCTCTCCTGAGGTCCCACATCTGTATAAGCACAGCACCTGCCCTTCAAAGAACTTAACCCACCCAAGAAAATTATGCTGGCTGTTGAGAGTTGGCCTGGTGCTGGTATGTATTCAAACGCTTAATGCTGACCCTTAAGATCTGGTTGCAGTCCAGATGAGCTCACTCTCACGTACACCAAATGATGTGTAAACTTTGCTTGCCTATTTTCTCTGATTGGATAAATAAAGGTGGCTGAAAACCAATTACTGGTGAGAATAGAGGTAGCCATGTCTTCAGTTCACAGGCTGGGGGGGTCACAGAGGGACAGTGAGGGGAGGGGGCAGAACCAAGAAATGGCTTGATAGAGTGAATTCAACACAGACAGGATAACCACCGCAAGTAACTCGAGAGGCACAGCTAGCTAGTCTAGTGTAGAAAAGTAGCTTAAGGGCAATCCTCCACTAATTGTGCTAAAACCAGTTAATAAATCAGTAGGACTCTGTCTCAGTTATTGGGGAGCTGGGGATCATAATGAGAACTAACAGAGTTATTACATATCCAATAACAGCTGGCATTATCAGATAAACTATACTGAAAGCAGCTGGGGTTCATTGTATCTGTGTCTCATGTAATCTTCAAAACACCCTATGTGTTTGTTTGGTGTCTCAGAGTCTCCAGGAAGTGAAATCTGAACAGGATTCTATGTGACAGGCCAAGGGTTGGGGAAAGAAGCAAAACTTGGCTAATAGATGATAGGGAGAGAGGAACACAGACACTCTAGTAGGAGCATAGCACTCCAGGTACCAGAGACAAAGATCTTGAGTTACCAGCAGCACTCTTAGTGTAATAAAAGCAGACAGACTCTCAAGTACTAGTATATGTCAATCAAGGCAGTTAAAATTTTAGGTCAAATATTCCTTACTGTGCTCTTGGCTTAGAAATCTGAACATTCTTTATTTGTAATTGACATTAGAAAGGAGCTTATTTTGGAAATACATGGCTTGCTTGGACCTTTTTTGATCATCAAGAAGCCTAGATGCAGGTCTAGAGAGATGGCTCAGTAGTTAAGAGCACTGGCTGTTCTACCAGAGGACCTGAGTTCGACTCCCAGCACCCACATGGCAGCTCACAACCATCTGTAACTGTAGCCCTAGGCAATCCAATACTTCTGGTGTCTGTTAGCTGCACACACATGGAGCACAGGCATATATGCAGGCAAAGCACCCGTACACATAATATAAATACAAATTTAAAAAGCAGTCTAGATTCCTGAATGTATATATGCACGCACAGAGTTCATATACATGTGCAAACATACCATACAATCACACACACACACACACACACACACAGAGAGAGAGAGAGAGAGAGAGAGAGAGAGAGAAAGCATTAGTCTAATTAATGAAGAAGGTGATACGTGGACTGTGAACTCCTTTCTCATCCTCATTCCCTGTCACCTCCTCTTGTTTTGAGCAGTATACTTAGTTTATTTTTGGTTGACATACTTTAAGAATTAAAGTCTAGAAGCTGAGGCAATATATACTTTCCACAAAGACCAAAAGAAGTACACTGTAGCTGCCATTCATCAAATTCCTATTATGTGCCAATATGTCTTCAGGAGAGGTATTTATCAGCCTCGTGACTGGAAACAATAAATAGGGTACAGAAAAATAAACTTATTCAAGTTCACAAAATGCATAATTTAGGAAAAAATTCTAATTCTACAAAGTCACTCTCTCTCTCTCTCTCTCTCTCTCTCTCTCTCTCTCTCTTTCGTGTGTGTGTGTGTGTGTGTGTGTGTGTGTGTGTGTGTATGCAAGTATATAATGGTTGTTCATTTTTAGTGTCAGCTTGACTGAATTATGAAACATCCATGAGACTAGTGAATTCTACTTCTGGGTGCATTTGTGATGACATTTCCAGAGAAAATCAGATCCCAAGAGCTCTGGCGAGTAGACGCATCAGCTCCTTGATGGATTCCCTACTATGATCTTATAGAGGAAGGGAAAGGTTGGGTGGCAGACCTACTTGGAGGCCGTGGGCAGTGAAGCGGCGGTGACCTGGGGAACTGTATCTTGTCCTAGCTTTCCTCTATATACCCACTTTCAATGTTTTTATCGAAGTCTTTCCTTCCCTAAGTTTTTCTTTCAAGTATTTTGCTCACAGTGACACACACACACACACACACACACACACACACACACACACACACGAACGCGCACAATGGAACACAAATGAAAAAAGGCAAGTTTCAGAAGGTTGGAAGCCTTATCCTGCCTCATAGAAAGGGTCTGACCTTTCCAAGCTTTCCATCCATTCCTGAGTCTACTGAGGGTTCTTTCTCTACAACCTGCCTGAGGCTTCCTGTGTCCACTCATGGGGCTCTGGAGTTGGGCTGTTGCTTCATGCTCTTGCAACCTTACTGCCCCAAACTTGTACTCCTTCTTCTCATACAACACCCTGGGATCAGCATCTCCCTCTTCCTGTGTCTTGTTCTAGAAGATTTCAGCCTGAGTCAAGGGCCTCAGCTTGACTGACAAGAATGAAGAATTTGTTGAGATGAATGTTACAAAGAGAGCATCTCATGCATGGTATGTTCTCACTGATATGTTGATGTTAGCCAAAAAGTACAGAATACCTAGGATACAACCCACAGACTGTAAGAAGTATAGCAAGCAGAAAGGTCCAAGTGAGGATGCTTCAATCCTACTTAGAGGGGGAAGAAAATAATCACAGAAGGCAGAGGGAGGGAGGGAGGGAGGGAAGGAGAGGGAGGGAGGGAGGGAGGGAGGGACTCAATGGGGTGTGACCTTAGCCAAAATGCCCAAAATTGGGGAGAGGGAATTCAAAGAGTCTACCTCCAGTAGATAGGGAGGGCCTCAATTGGAGAGACAGGGTTATTAACCCACAGTCAAAATTTCTGACCCAGATTATTCCTGTTTAAAAGAACTATAGGGACAAAAATGGAAAAGAGACTGAGGGAAAGGAGGTCCAATGATTTGGGATCCATCTTATGGGGTGGGGGGTGGGGGGTGGGGGGATTGGGCATCATGACACAATTACTGATGCTATGATGTGCTTAGAGATGGGAGCCTAGCATGGCTGTCCTCTGAGAGGCCCAACCAGCAGCTGACTGAGACAGACTCAGATACTTACGCCCAACCATTGTACTGAAGTCGGGACGCCTATGGAAGAATTAGGGTAAGGACTGAAGAAACAGAAGAGGAGGGCAACCCCATAGAAAGTCCAGTTGTCTCAAATAACTAGGACCCCAGGGAGTTCCCAGAGACTGAGCCACCAACCAGGCAACATTCACTGGTCGAAGGCCTGCACTAAATATGTCAAGAGGACGCCTGGTCTGGCCTCAGTGGGAGAAGATGTGCTAATCCTTGAGGCTCCAGGGAAGGGAAGGCCTGGTGGGGGGAGGAGCACCCTCTCTGAAGCAAGGGGAGGAAGGAATGGGATGAGGAACAGTGGGAGGGGGAACCAGGAGGTGAGAGCAACATCTGGAATGTAAATAAATAAAGTAATTAAAATAAATAAAATCTCATAAAGATGTAAAAAGCAAAAGACAAAGACAACATCTCAGAATTTTGGTGAAGTGAGCATTTTCTGCAGTTAACAGAAATTCCAAACTATTGATTTCAAGAGAATGAAATGACCATCTTTTACACTTACAACTGGATCAGGAATAATAATTTCTGACTTAAACCTTTCAAACAAATATCTGTTAAGAAATAAAAGCCCTCATGTACATTTTTATAATTAAGATGTCAAATATGAGCAAGAGACAGTGGGTACACGTTTAAACCGGCATGAAAGCAGAAGCTTTAACCTAGGATGGGTCAGTTGTGTGTGATGTGGGCGTACAGCACTCTTGTTCCTGAGAACACGACTAAATCAGTAAGTAACCTCACTGCCCTACTCCCTGCCTCCTGCTATGCTGATAGCTATGATTATAACACCAGGACAGAACTTCTTACTTATGTCTCGGCCACACTTAAATCTCTTCTCCAAGATGGGTTCTTTAATTATCTTAATGCTACTTCCTGCTCAGGAAATAAATCTAGACATTCTGTAGAAACCTGTGTCTGCTCATGCACTATGGTTACACGAAGAACCAAGCACCAAGCACTTAACATTTCATACATATGAGTCAGGCTCTGTGCTGAATGTACTGTCATCCCAATTGGTCCCAACAACAACCTATAAGAAACATACACCCCCCACAGTCAGGAATCAGAGCAATCACAAAACCTGCTTAGGGTCACATGACTTCTATGTGACAAAGCTGGCTGTCCAGGACTCAGACCATCCAAGCCCAATCTCAGGCAGCCAATGACAATAGCTCTGTGGTAGACATTGAGATGTCTAGGAAAGGCCGTTCTCAGTCCTTTCTCCTGTGTCGACCTCCCCCAGTAGAGTCAGAACACCACATATGCACTCTTCCTTACTCTCCCTTGTATGTGAGCATACCCATAAGGTTGGTGAGACACACACAAAGAATGCTCAAAGTACCCTGTGATTGTATTCCTGGGCCATCACTTCCCTTTCTACTTGTGGTGGTTTTATTTAAACACACACACACACACACACACACACACACACACACACGCAATACATGAATTTAATTTTTATATCTTGCTATCATAGAAAAATAATAAGAAATTTGCAGAGATAAAGACTTACAAAACAAATGCAAGTATTGATAGTAATAGAAACCTTAATCACCTGTATGTACACTGCTGATGAAACAAATCATAGCTTTTGCCATGGCCTGAGCTTCTGTTTGATTTTCTTACTTATAGCCAAAGACATTCCTAACACAGGATCACTGTGCTGCCCAAGGACAGCAAGGTTCAGCAAGGATCACTGGCTTTAAAGCATGCCCAGAACTTGTTATTTAGGCCTTTTTACGATCTCAGATGAATTCCTGAAAATGGAGTTTCTAGGCCAAAGCAATTCTCAAACATACCATTACCACACCGTAGACACTCAGGTAACTGTATTTGAGTGAATGAGTGACTATACTCTTGGAACATAATAAATGCTTGTTTGTGTGATGGTTGGTCTTGAGTGCTAGCTTTACAGGATTTAGAGTCACCAAGGAAATAAAGCTCTGGTCACGCCTGTGAGGGTTTGGGAATTCAGTTCATTAAGAACGGGAAGCCCCGCCTTAAATATAGGCAGCCCGATGAGCTGGGGTGCTGGACCGAATAGAAAGGGGAAAGTGAGCCTAGCCAAACACCAACATTCGCAGCTCTCTGCTTTCTGGCCACAGGTGCCGTATGATCAGTTGCCTCGTGCTCCACCATCCATGGTTTCTCTCTCATAGTGGCCTATAGCATTAAACTGTGAGCCAAAATAAATTCTCACCCAAACCCCACCATGCCACTCTGTTACCTTCTAGTCCCAGAAGTTCAGAAAGCAACTAACACACCAGCTTCCAGCAACCACTGAGCTAATTTTAAAGGACAATGATAGAGATAAGGCAAATCCCAGAGACATGGAGAGATGTGGCCTCTTACCACAAGGGCTTTCAGTTTACATGGGAGATGAAAAGACTACTCAGATGCCATGTTGGTGTAATTTCTAAATCAGTTGAGAAACAGATTTTCAAATAGTATAGTTTTGTCAAAACAGGGGAAATGGTAGGGACACAGAGTGGGAATAATATAACAAAATGCTCGCTGTAATCACTGACAGGGGAGTGTTTCAAAGATGCGTTGATTTTCCTTCCTTGTTCTTGTCATCTCAAAGTGTAAAGAATTTCAAAATACAGACAAGTGGAGGAAGGAAAATTAAAAACCACTTGTGTCCCTTGTACCCAGCGATTTGAAGTTCCTTCTAATTCTGTTCTTCTCATTTACCACAGACTATCGTTATTGGATCTTAAACAATAGAGATGATATTACTGTAAATATCTCAAAGCAAGCGACGGAGAGAAGAAACTGCTCGATACGAAAGGTGCATAATTGCCACAGATATGAAACATCACAGCCCGTCGCGCAGAGAGAGCGACAAATTAACGGCAACTATAAAACAATGTGATTCGACTCCATTTGAAACCCACAGTTTGCAGGGCTGTTCTGAAAGTGCTTTGCACAATTTATTCTGCCTGTTTAACTCCCTGCTGTTCCTTCTTTTCCTTCAGCATTTTGCAGCCCCCCCCCCCAGTATTTTCGCTAATTTATAAATGTTTGTAACTGTGGCAGAAAAGTAATAGCGATCACAGAAAAATGGATCTTTAATTTCAAATGATCGATTTTTTTATTCCAGTCGGTATCAGGCACTGAGGGTGGAAGGTGTTGAAGTTAGGTCCTGGTTCATCCTCCCAGACCCATGCTCCCAGAAATAAGACTCAGACTCAAAATATACTTACAAATACCTTGGCCAGATAGCTAGGCTCTACTACATATAACAAAATGCTCGCTGTAATCACTGACAGGGGAGTGTTTCAAAGATGCGTTGATTTTCCTCCCCTGTTCTTGTCATACAATCTTGTCATCAAGACTGTAACTAAAATAACCCAATTATTTTACCCTACATTTTGCCACATAGCTGGTTACCTGTGCTCAGGTACCATGCACTGGGCTCCCCAAATCTTCCCAGATGGCTCTCCAGACTCTGGTTCTATCCCAGAATTTTTTCTCCTTCCAGATGTCCCACCTCTATTTCCTGCCTAAGCCATAGGCCACAGGCTTTTTAATTGACAGGTGATATATCCATACACTACACAAGATATTCTCCCTATAGGAAGGAACTTGACTACTGAGCTGACCTAACATGTCCCAGCAGAGCTCACTGGTCTGTTATCCTCATTAGCTCATCTCAATGGGGTTTTCCTAAAATTTGACCTGGGTTTGTATCTTATCTCCCTTTTGAGCTTTTGGCTTCAAATATCAATGTGTTAAGTAATGGACTATGGGCTTAACATGGACACTTAAATGTATGAATTGAAATCCTAACCTTGAGTGTGACACTATTAGGAAATGGGGACTTTGGGAAGAGTTAAGAAAAGAGTTCATCCCTCTCTCAAATGAGATTAGAACCATAGAAAAAGAGAAAAAGAGGAAAAGCAATGACTTTAAGAGTCCTGATATGCAGGCAGTGTGGGGACAGAGACATAGGGCAGTCACCTGTGAGTGAAGAAGCCAACCCTCTGCAGATGCCACCCTGAACTGCCTACCCTCTAGAACTGTATGAAATAAATTTGGGCTGTTTTTAAGATGCTGGGTCTGTGGAATTTAGATACACTAAGACACCAATTACTTCTACTTTGCCAATAATCAATCAATCAATCAATCAATCATTTGTTTTCTGTGATTCTACATTTCTTATAAAGACTTACATCAGCTTTTCAGATGCAGGCAATAAAAGCTTTCAGCTATTATAAACAATTTGGTTAGCCCACTAAGACTGTCATAAAAAATCATATCATAGAACAGGCAGGAGACCTACACAGCATGCATTTATCTTCTTGTGCTTCTGGAAGCTAAAATTACTGCGACTTTGGGCCAGTGTCTCCAGAGTGGATTGCTCCTGAGGAGCAATCAGGAAGGATCAATGCCAGCTTCACTCATTGGTTCAAGGATGACCACTGCATCTGTAACGTTCCCAGCCGCTTTCTGTGTATACACGTCTGTGTTTTAAACTCTATTCTAAGGACACAAATCAGCTTGGATTGGGGCCCTTTGCATTGATATCATTTATTAATATATATTATTTAAATATCTATCTCCAAATACAGTCACATTCTTAGATGTGCAGGACTGAGCCTACAACAACAGAATAAACAGAAAAGTGACCAGTTTCTGTAGGCAACATCCACCTAAGGCGTAGAAATGAAGAATGTTTTTCTTGAGCACCTAGAGAGTTTGGTTCTAGAGTCTCTATGCTGGCAAACAGAATGTAACCATTGATGACCAATCAGAAATGACACAGGAACTCTCTGGACCCTACCTCTAGAAGAGAAGATCACATGGAAGCCATAAATCTTTGAGTAGCTGAAGCTCCACACCACAGTAGCCTTCCACAGACCAAGAGTCAGCCACAGGAAGGAAACAAGGAGAAGCCAGCAAGGATCAGAGAAGACTCACAAGAGAATGAGAAATTATTAAAGAATCCAGACCATTATCTCTCCATGTTCAGGGTTGTTTACTGTTAATGTTTATTTCTTAAGAGTCACTATACAAGCAATGATTTGGTAACAATTTTCCAGAAGCCTAAAATCCTAACACCAACAGAATCACAGTAAAGCATGACTATTGAAAGCACGCTGTTCAGCTTGTCACATCTCTTCCTCTTTCTGCAGAATACACATTACTCCAATGAGTCAAGCTCCCAGCTGTGGTACTTTGGGCCAAGTAGCAACAATGTTGACAGTGAAGGACTTGTCTCTCTTCTGGACTTAAGCGAGAAAAGAATGAAAAAAAGAACAGTTTCTCCGAAGTTGGGATATTCTGCTTGGCTGTTTTAGGTGAAGGTACAAAGTCTTGAAAATTGTTTAACCTGTATAACCGACACACAGTTCTACACATAATTCACTACTCAGTTGCTTTTCATATGCTTCACTTAGATAATAAAGACAAACAAGCCAAGGGAAGGAAGAAAGCAACTAGGGAACGTGTGTTGACATACCCACGTCTGGGGACACTGCACAACCTCATTATCCAACACAGTTTGGACACCTAGTTGCTTATGCAAAAACTAATGAATAGCTAATCAAATACATTTACCTTAAGTGATGCGCTTGAACACAAAGTACAAATACATGCCTGCTCACTACACACCATTGCTAGTTGAGAGTCTTCCTTGAGTTAGACAACTGTTCTGCTATTTGTAGTAAATTATGCACACAGTCATACCATTTGGGGATTTACCATCTGAAGGAAAATGACAAAGACACTCACAAAACGGTGTAAATGCTGCAGTGTGTGCTCTGCTTCTTGGTGCTGATTTTAGTGTCACTTAAATGTGAGAGTTTCCCTTTAAATGTGGTATTTATGAAATCATCACATACCGTGTAGTATTCTGCAATCTGTGTAGGGGAGCAAAGATGTCCAAGGAGGAAAGAGTCATGATTCTCACTCCATACCATATGTCTCGGTCTGTACTGAAATGAGTCACAGAGGACTCAAAACTAACTACGGAATTGGAGGTTTTCATTAGGAATGATTTTCCAGAATCCTAAAATCTTAACACCAACAGAATTATCCACCTAAAACCAACAATTATTCAAACCACGCTGTTCAGTTAAAAATTTGAAGGCTCAAAAATACATGTTCCCTCAGGCTTATTTTGGTGCTGTGTTACAAGTTAAGGATCCAGTCAGAAAAGCTGTACTTTCACTTTTTGCTCTTAGTGCAAATAACTTGACGAATCTCTCCTTCCCGTATTCCTAAGCAGAGGCTCAGGGAACAGAAGAGAGCAGGAGACCCCACTAGACCTTATGGTGGCACTGGTCTCTAAACCAGTTTTCAAACTTGGATTCACACAGTCATAGGATACCATAAAAGACCTTCCTGAAGACACTCAAGCAAGGCTAGCTTCAATAGATGTCTACTCTACCCCTCGACTTCCTCCTGTGCTTTCTTAAAAGGAACCTTCTGGAAAATGTTTTTGCAGTAACACTGACTCCTACAGCTTCATACCTGCTCCTATTATAAATTATAAACACTCTTTTGCTTCCATGAAAGGGAGGTGCCCTGCACTCTGGTATCCCACTGGGGAGCATGGAGCTTAGGAAAGCAGAAATGTGAAGGGACACTCTGAGGTATATTCTAGGTGTCGCTACAACAAACACCTTCCATACTGGGCAACTAATCTGAATAGAAATCCAACAGCTTCCAACCCACTGCATCAGAAGCAGCTGAACCCTCTGGGGAGCCATTAAAAGGAAGATTTCTGGTGCTGGATGACTGAGGTTTTGATACTCAGCTCTGAAGGACTTCAAAGCTCCATTATTACCAGAATAAACAACCCTCCATTCCCATCTCTTTGTATCAATGGGTTTGTTCAGCATAAGAATAGTCATGGTATCTATATTTAAAAAAAGAAAATTTAGGATTGTGGCATAACAAGATCAGATGAGAAGTCAGGACTCGTGAACCTGTTACATCCAACCATAAAGTGGAACCAACCTGTTTCCTAAAATTAAATTAGCATGTTGGCCTTCAGAAAAACTACCAAACAAATTCAAATATTTAAAAATAGAAACTCTGAAATTCTGCATTAAAGAGATGATTTGGGGGATAGACATGAGCAGTGAACTAGAATCTTCTGCTGAGGGCTAGGTTGTTAAGGATGGAGAGAAAGACCCTGAAGGCTGCTCAAGCATGTAATGGATACATCTACTGTGCACAACTGAGTGGATTACAGTGTCACCAGGGAATATACAAACTCTCTAAAGATGCACAACTGACAGTATTTGGCTCTCTGGAGTTATCAGAGAGTACAATACTTCAAAACTAAATTTTCTGCATATTTCCTTGTCATGGAGTATAAGTTTTCTCTCCTCTTTGCTCAAAGATGTGTATTTGATGGCTCTTCTCAGTCAAGTGGATCTCTCAGATAGGGAATCAAATTCCCGTGGAGTCAGTGGTGAGCATGAAAGAAGGGCTACATGGTTTCATTCTCATCCAAGCCGGAGGATGTAAGAGTCCCCATTCCCCCATTCCATCCTGAGGCAGAGTGCCCAGCAAACTCATATACAAACAGCAAAGTGGGTGGGACCTGTAAAGTGGCGGGACCTCTAATTGAGCCTGTTCACTCCAAAAAAACCTTTCATTTCAGTAGAACTGGCACTGGTGTTTCATAGTTGGCATTCACCAAATGAAGAGGCAGCTGAACCTTGAAGTCTATGTTAACCTTGGAAGATTTTTTAGGACCATTTTTATTTACTCCCAAACTCCAACTGAACAAAGCCTGCATGGGGCCCTGAGTGCCTTTTATATCCAGTGTTTGATGATGTAATTAAGTAGGTGAGCCTCCGAGGGGAGAAGAGCTGATAAGGCATCAGCCACTACGGGAGGAAGTTCAGAGGCACAATATCGGGTTTATTGTAAAACTGCACTTTATTACCATTTTATCTTTAAAATGTAATAATTACAAACTGCCTCAGTAATGATGAAGAAGGCATCTAGGCTTTGATGAAATCTTTTATTTGCTACTCAAACTTTTACTATTTCCAAATGGTAACATAAACAAGAGAAATAATTACCCCTTTTATTTGAGCAGGAGACTTGTATCCATTTGAATGCTTTTGTTACTGGGCTAAGTTTAAGGCATGTAGACTAAATACATTTCTGCTCATTGTTTCTGTTTGTGTATTTCCTTGTTTTGAAATAGGGTCTCACTGTGCAGGCCTGGCTAGCCTGGAGCTCACTAGGTACAGGAGATTGGTCTTGAAATCATTGGTCTTGAGATCTATCTAGTTTTGCTTTTCAAGTGACGGGATTTAAAGTTATAAGCCCTGTAATCTGCATTTATTATTTATTTTTACAAACTAATCACAACATACTTACACAGGCACTATTAAAAAATTATTGCCACCCTATATAGTAATATTTGGTCACTGTGTCTGTGATTGATCAGATGTTGATCTGATTTGAATCAAATTTTTATACATTAATAGTCAGATATATTAGATTATTAAGTGGGATGATGAAGGGCACAAGCTGACCAGAGATGCTGGCTTCATGTTTCAGCCCTGGCCCTTCCAGGTTGCAACACCTTTAGAAACCTCTGGGTCCTAATCTTCATTGTCTGTGGAAATCTCAGTCATTAGCACCTCCGAATGTGTAGTCAATGAGATATTTCATGTTTACGCCAGAACCCAACCTGCCTCACATGACTACTTAATGTCTGCTCTAACAGGGTTTTCTTTGGTGACCACATGCCCTGTCAGCCAGGACCACTCATTCAACCAGCGATTCTTGATCCTTCCCCTTCCCCTGAACAGTCCTAGATACAGAGAAGCAAAGTGTTTAAGGCACGGAGCTAATATTTCAAGAAGCTTTGCATCTTAGTGCAGGATGTGTGTACCAACCCCACATCACCCTTGAACAGTACCACGAAAGCACACATGATTATTTGGTCCCCTTTCCGCATGCACTCGGCACTAATGGGGTTTCAGAAAATTTTGACTTCGGTTTCTGAAATCTTAATCTTGGCACAGTTTAATAAGCAACTGCAGGTTTGCCTGTATTTTCACATAAATGATTAAATGGAATAATCAGATTCTAACTTAGCCAAAAACTTGACAAACAAAGGAAAAGACCGTGACTGACACATTCATTTTCCTGGATTCAGACAAAGTGCCAACAGCATCTGCAGAAAACATATTATTCCCATCCCTCGGGACCCATGGGCAGCAACAATTGCTCAGAAACTCAGCAGCAAAACATTAAAGCACCAAAATCCAATTTAGTACAGTGTCCTTACTTTCCAAAATGTTCTGAAACCACCTTCCACCAGGACAGCTCACAGGATTCTGGACTGTTGAAACATTGCTGTTTCTTGTCCTTTCCCTGGGAAAAACGTGAAATCTTCAAGTTTGACTGTAGATCCTGAGAGCAATAATGAATATGGTGTCTCAGACACCACCAATTCCCAATGACCCTAAATAAGATGTCCTGTGCCAATCCACTGCTCCTTAACATGTATAATAAATAAAATTGAAAAGCATTTTCAATTACTTGCAAAACCGAAGAGGGGATGGGAATGCTGTTTACTAGATACAATAATAATAAAAGCTGATCAAATGCGTGTTGCCCACTTAACTCAAAAGGCAAGTGAGTGCTCTCCCTTTCACAGAGAATGAAGACCTTGTTAGTGTAACAACCAAGGAAGACGGTTCACTCTGTTACTATTGAGTGTTGCTAATATACCAACTAAAGAGTCGCCATATCCACTGGAGACTGGGTGCGTGGGCACCTCACTCCTTGATCTCTTCCTCTTTCCACCCATTCCACTTTCCTGGGCCCAGGTGGTTCTAAAGAAAGCATTATGGTGCTTCTGCAACTGGGAAGATACATTCTGACATAAGGGGCCTCCCTCTTACAAGAAGACCTTCCTAGACATAGAAACAACCTTTCCTTTATATGCAAGCCACAGAGAGAATTTATCTCTGTCTCCCATCTCCCAACAAATGCGTATTTCAGTAACTTCTGCTGTAGCATTTAAACACGTGTGTTCCACACTGAGGGACATTCATCCCAGCTGACATCCGTCCCTGCTTATTGTACGCGGTTTTCACATCCATTTTTCCTGTCTTTCCAGGCTGAGAATTTCAAGAGTGGCGAACGTTATGAAGAAGCAAGGATGGGCAGGGAGGAGATAGGACGCCTGGGATTTCTGCCATCCTCCTGCAGCCTAGAATCTGTGTTTGTTTTCCCCTCCCCCAGAGCTTTTCCTCCCTCTCCCTGTCGCCCCAGAGCTCCGCAGCAGGGGGGAGGAGGAGGAGAGCCGCTGGCTGGAGCCGCCACCTGCCACAGCTAGGCAAAGCCAGTTGTCACTTACCCAGCGGGGTGAGAATGGTTCATTTTTGCAGAATCCTTTTTGGACCCCGCTGCTGGTGCAGATGCGGCTAGCGGTGGCTTTACGCTGCAGTGGCGGGGACTGGGACACCTGGGTTGGGCTCCGCCCTTCCTCACCCGGGCTCCCCGCAGCCTCCCGGTTGCTACTTGGTGGCGTCCACAGACTCCCGGTTGCTAAGGGAGGAAGGAAGGCAAGCACCCAGGGCTGGGCTAAACAGCGGTGCTGCTGGAACCAAGCCTAGGCAAGCTAGAAAAGAAGCCAGCTCGCTGGGCTGTGATATGGGAGGAAGTCTAGCAGGCCGCAGCTTGGTTACTCTGGGGTTACCGTTCCCAGGCACCCGAATCCTGAAGAAAACACACACACACACACACACACACACACACACACACACAGAGAGAGAGAGAGAGAGAGAGAGAGAGAGAGAGAGAGAGAGAGAGA
>JANHMN010000001.1:4668097-4695569 GCA_030674055.1 Rhabdomys pumilio
AGAGAGAGAGAGAGAGAGAGAGAGAGAGAGAGAGAGAGAGAGAGAGAGAGAGAGACCCTTTCTCCCCCAACTTCTTCCTGCTAGGCCCTGACTGGATGGTGTCTGCTAGCTGGAGAGCCAGGAAAAGTCACAGGCAGGTGCTTTGGTTTCTGCTCCCAAAACAGACCCAGAACACAAATGCATTAAAGATCTAGTTTCCCTCTTCATGGGTCGCAGCATTTGTTGCTATAGCTGCAAAGCATTGCCATCAGCGTTCTTCCTCCCTGGAAGTCCCCATCTTTGTGTCCCAGGTCTCCATGCCAGCAAGTTGTTCCCTTGTTGAAAGGGTGGAAGGGAGTTGTAGTGACTAGGGCAGCTGTGGGTTGAAACCCTGCAGGAGACTAGTTTAACGGGAATCGCTCTAGTAGGAAGCATGTGCCTCCTAGGCTAAGATGACCTATTGCTTTATCAGATATCTGCTGAGTCATGGACTAGTTGGGCGGCTTTTGTGATGGCCGGATGCAGGGAGGGTGGTTATTTCAGCTAGTTGTCCCACACTCGGGGGTGGGAGAGCCATGGCCTTCTCCATTTACACTCTGCTTTTCCTCATATGGCAAAAGTCCGCTGAGTGTGAAAGGCCAGTGAGCCTCTTTGGCATCTTCTCCAGCGTCATTCCTCAGAGTCACTGGGACATCTCCACCTACCCCACCTTAAATTCTAGCCGAAGTAGAATCTTCCCCATTCCTCTAGTGAGACTCTAACTCCACTCTGATTACCTGGAGAGAGAGAGCATCTATCTGTCCTTTAGTACTCAGTTTTGAACACTTTTTTCTTTAACATACTCAACTTTGCTCGTGAGCTGTGTATTGATGACTTTCTTGTTTCCCTGACAAAATATGCCATGGAAACAACTGGAGGAGAGAAGAATTGACCTTCCACCAACGGTCTCAGAGGGATCAGTCTGCCATTGTGAGCAGGTGTAGCCTTGGGCTGTACCAGTGACACCATGATGTTATGATTCTCACTGGTAGACAAACCAGGAAGCAGAGAATGGGGCTTCAGCAGTCCCATCCAAAGACGGAGTGACCCATTCTCTGCCCATGGAGCCTAATCTTCTAGAGGCTCCACAGTCTCCAGAAACAGCACCCTTAGCTGGGAACCAGGTGTTCACACACAAGAGTCCAAGAGAGACATTCCACATTCAAACCCCAACAAGCTTGGCTGATCTCTCTCTCTCTCTCTCTCTCTCTCTCTCTCTCTCTCTCTCTCTCTCTCCCTCTCTCACTCCCTCCCTCCCTCTCTCCCTCCCTCCCTCCCTCTGTCCCTCTCCTCTCCTCTTCTTTGCCTCCCTCTCTCCTCTCTTCTCCTCCCCCTCCCTTCATGCTCCTTTCCTCAGTCCTCACATACACAGGCATTGCTGAACATGTCCGACTACCTTCTTCATCTTTTCTAGCTCAGGGTAAGCTCTTCCATTTTGTAGATTTATTTTTCATTCTGTTTTCAGAAGCAAAGTAGCAGGTCAACACATTTTCAGAGCAAAAACAAAGGAAAAGAATGTTCTTCTAAGCTGCATGGTTTTTACTGAGTGCTCTGTGGATGCTTCTTCAGACACAAGGATGCAACAATTATTCCCAAAGTCCACATTGGCCTCTAAGCAGAGAAACCAAGACTCAAACTGAGACCTAGATGACTCAAAAAAAAAAAAAAAACCCCAACCTGTAATTTTAATCATTTTGATGTAATTTCTTTCTTCCTGTAGCTCCTGTAATTTGCTGCAAAATTCAAACTATGCATAATCTCAGAGTTATTAGACCTTAGATACCTGACATCCCAAGAGTAAGATTAGGTAGATACATAGATAGATAGATAGATAGATAGATAGATAGATAGATAGATAGAAGATAGATAGATAGATTGAAGCTAGATAGACAGATAATCTATAAATAATCGATGAATGGTAAAAAGATTGATGGTTGATAGATTATAGATAGATGGTGTCTTAGGATTTTATTCCTGTGAAGACACATCATGGCCAAGACAACTCACAAAAGAAAAAGAAAGAAAGAAAGAAAGAAAGAAAGAAAGAAAGAAAGAAAGAAATCTAATTAGGAATAGCATACAGTTCCAGAGATTTAGTTCATTATCATCATGGAGGAAAGCATGGCAGCATCCAGACAGACATGGTGCTGGAAAAGGAGCTGAGAGTTCTACATCTGGATCCACAGAAAGCAGAAACAGACTATGTATCACACTGGGCATAGCTTGAGCATAGGAGACCTCAAAGCTCCCCCTCCCACACACACACACATACAGATACTGTGACACACTTCTACCAACAAGGCCATACCTACTTCAACAAGGTAACTTCTAATAGTGTTGATCCCCATGAGACAAGCATTTAAACACTTGAGTCTATGGGGGCCATACCTATTCAAACCGCAACAGACTGTAAATGCATACATGTACTGGCTAGCTTTATGTCAACTTGACACAAGCTAGAGACATGAGAGAGGAAGGAGCCTAAATTAAGAGAATGCCTCTATAAGATCCAGCCCATTGTGGGTGGAGCCATCCCTGGGCTGGTGGTCTTGGGTTCTGTAAGAAAGCAGGCTGAACAAACCATGAGAAGCTAGCCAGTAAGCAATATTCCTCCATGGCCTCTGTGTCAGCTCCTGTCTCTCGGTTCCTGCTGTTACTGTTCCTGCCCTTACTGTTTTTCATGATGACCTGTTATATGGAGCTGCGAGCAAAATAAACCATTTCCTCTCCAAGCTGTTTTTGGTCATTGTGTTTTCCTAATAAAGACGACAAATAATAAAATGGTAGATAGATGGAAGATAGAAAGAGGATAGACAGACAGATGATAGGCAGACAGACAGGCAGACAGACAGACAGACAGACAGACAGACAGGGCAGATAGTAAAGGCAAACAGACTTATCTAGATCAACAGCTTAGATAATCGTAATGAAGAATTCAAGGTTGCTTTGGGAACCAGATGGCTAGATCTAGAGACAGGCAGAAGTCCGCTCCTTTCCCAGATGTCTTTTCTCGCTGCACCGGACTGAGGAGTCTTTATGAGGTTGCAATGCTGTTCATTATTATTAGATTCAGCTAGATAAAAATGGAGGAGTGGGAGGCTGGAGATGAAGAGGTGGAGGAAATAGAAGCAGACCTTACTATGCACCCTAGGTTCCAGTATCCCTGGGGACAGCACAGACAGTGCAGTCCTCCAGAGACGCCAATTAATTTCCTCAAATACCAAATGGCACTGTCTCAGTGATAGAATGAAAAAGGAAAAATAAAACTCACTGCTTGGATGCTTGCATTTCTGTAGAAAGGATCCTCTGGCAGGCTGCAGACAGGCCCCCTTACCAGCATGCATTAATTCATAAATACCAGCATGCATTAATTCATAAAGAGGCTTGAGTTCCCCCCCTCCCCCGTGAGCTACACCATTTCACATCCCCGATGAAAACTGCTAGGAAGCCCCTAATTTTCACTTCAGAAAATGCTCACTGTGAAAATGCATTGGGAATTTAGCCAGAAGGAATTTTTATGTTAATTTCTGTTATGGAGAGAGGGTAAGGGAATGAAGGGGAAAAAAAAAAAACTAAATTAAACGATTTCAAGACCAAATAGTCACTGGAGTCATCTCATTTTCTTTTGAGAAAACAAGCCCCAAGATGTGCCCAGTAACATCAGAAAATCATACGGACATCTCTGCTTTGTGGGAAGACCTGTAGGCTGGGAGTGAGGATCAAATGCTGAGGAAACTTCACATGAGGCAGGAGCACACATGACAGTGTTGCATGATCTCCAGAATCAGTGATGGACTCACCCATCCAAGGTCTTAGTGGCCATCCTAAGAGACTTAGGATGTGTGGACGATCTGTGGCTTGCTAGCTAACTCCCACCCGGTGTCTGATTGCTTTTTGTTCAGCCATCAAACTACATTATTAATGGTTGGGAACGGGAAGTCTTAAAAGTTAGAGAAGAGGCTTGGAAATCCTATGAAATTTACAGAAGTTCTCCTGGAGGGAAGCACACCCATTTTCAAGGGTGCTGCCTTTACTGTTCCTCGTGTCCCAGGGTGGAGAGGAGTTGCTCCCGTAGTGGCCTATGCTGCACAAAGCCCGTAATACTCTTAATTTACACAAAGTGTTTTCTAAGAAAGCTGTTTCTGGTCTATATCAGCTTTACAGTCAGAAAGGTAATTTATTCAAGGTTCTTGAGAATAGGTAAGTTTTCCCCTGTTTTGTTTCCTTAGAGCCCTTCACAACGTGCCCTCCCTTCCTAAGCTCTGAAAAAGCAAACTGAAAGTCTGGGACCACTGCACAACAGTAATGTGCTTATTTTTCCAGGCATGAAGACCTGATTTGGGCCCACAGAACCCACATTTAAAAATGTTGGGCACAATGGTGCACACTTGCAATCCCAGCACCAAGGAGAAAGAGACCATAAGTTGTTGGAGCTCACCAGCCACCTAGTCTCACTTTAACTGGTAAATTCCAGGTCAGTGAGAGATCCTTTCTCAAAGTCCATGGATGGCATTGTTGAAGTTAATACCCAAGGCTGTTCCCCAGCCTCCACACACATGAGCACACAAATGTATAAACAGCTGCACAGGTGCACCTGCACACACATGAGCTTACAAACACACACACACACACACACACACACACATACACACACATACACACACATACATACATACATGCATACACACATGCACACATATACACATACACAAACATACACACACATAAATGTACATACATACACACACATACATGCACACATATACATACATATGTACACACATACACAGACATACACATAAATATACATACATACACACACATACACACATATACATATACACATACACAGACATTCACATAAATATACATACACATACACACATATATACGCACATACATACACACATACATACATATACACATATACATACATATGTACACACACATACACACATATACATACATACACACACATACACACATATATACACACATACACACATACATATACATACATACACACATACACACACATACATACATACACACACACATGAAAAAGAAGAAGAAAAGGCTGATGAAATGATGAATGGATGGAAGACATAAGTCTTTCCACATGATTCTTGGTTGTAAAAGGAAGAGATCAAGTAACCAGGACGTTCATCCGATATAAACCAGTGGTGCTTGGCAGAAGTTTTGAGGAAACTGCTCCTGTCATCACAGACCTAACAAGCCAGGGTCCGGAGAGACAGTGCTCTGATGGCTCCCAGGGCTATCTTCCTTGGCCAACACTATGTACACCTCAGTGGGGGTGAGCAGAGTCAGCATTTCACCAGGATATGCCCAGTTGTGCAGGT
Organism: Rhabdomys pumilio; assembly: GCA_030674055.1. Lineage (NCBI taxonomy): Eukaryota > Metazoa > Chordata > Mammalia > Rodentia > Muridae > Rhabdomys > Rhabdomys pumilio. The sequence continues at coordinate 4,673,476 of JANHMN010000001.1, forward strand.
TACAAGAGAGCTTCCTAACTCCTGATGGCCCCCTAAGCTGTCTGAGTTGCTCAGAGCTGTAAAATGGAAACCAGAAGCTAGAGGGCCAGTGTACATCAAGACTGAGCCCCAGGCTATTTAAGGTGAGAATGTGCTGCCATGAAACTGTTTCACAGTTGCTATGGTCTGAAAGTCCCTTAAAATAGGTGTGTTGATCCTTAGTCACCCAAGTGACAGAATTAAGAGACCGGGCCCTTAGGAGGTGACTATGGTTTGAGGGCGGAGCCTTCTGCATAAGATGAGAATAATAAAGTCCTTATCAAAGGCTTTTTGGAGGGGCTCCACCCCCTCCCACTCCTCGGCCTTTCTGCCAGAGCTGGACATTGCTCTAGCAGACATTGCAACAAGATGCTCTCTTAGAAGCAGACAGTCGTCCTGCTAGACATCAAGATGCGTGCACACATCCTTGGGCTTCCTGGGTTCTAGAACACTGAGAAATAAAGTTTATTTGTTTCCAGACTATCCAGTTTTTAACAGCGACACCAAACTAAGGCAACCACCTTCCATAATGAGCTCGCTCCAGTAAACCAGAGGGTGAAGCTTAGCTAGATGTAAGAAAGCCTGTAAGTAGATAGTGACATACTCCCAGTGACAACTCCAAGTCAGACTTCTGAGTAACATGAATATGGAGAGTGTCTTTAGAGTCTTCTCTTCCTACCGTACCTACTTCTGAACTGGATCAGATCTGCAAACAGACCTTCTAGGGATATCGACAGTTGATGGACTTATTTAGTGACTGGGAAATCAATGGCGCTCACAAGGCCTGAGGCTCTAGCAGCGAACAGGTCTCTCTAACTTCACACTTGAAGTCTGTCAGCTGAAGACAGGGAGAGAAGGACTAGCAGAGCAGAGAGTGGACAGGTGGCAAAGTGCCTGCCTAGTTCACATGAGTACCTGAGTTTGTTGCCCAGTGCTTGCATAAAAAAGCTAGGCAAAGCATCTGTAACTCTGCAGCACAGCAGGGGGAGTGAAGACAGACAGAAGCATCAGCAGAGCTTACTGGCCATCCAGCATAGCCCACGGGTGAGCACCAGGTTCTATAGAGATCCTGATTCAAAAATTAAAGTAAAAAAGCAATCCAGGAAGACATGATTCCAATCTCTGGCCTACACACACATGTGCACATGCACACACATATGTGCACACACACACACACACATATGCACACAGGCACATGCATGAGCACACACACATGCACATATGCACATATGAGTCCACACACAGGCACATGCACATGGGCGCAAGTATGCACACACACACAAGCACACACATGCACACATATGCACACATGATACGTGGGAGAGAGCTAAATGCTGTAAAGTGCCATGTACGGTCTCACGTAGCTGCCCCACCCACACTCACCATCCCCAGCCACATGCTCTCTATGTCCAATGCTATCATTTCTTCCTAACTACTCTACTTCCTCTACGCTGAGCAATGGCCGGTCATAGGTGTCAGCTTTACTTTTTTTTTAGATGATGCAATAGGTATGTCTGGGCATGTCTGTGTTCCTGGGAGGAATGGCACAAGAGTTAATGGAGACCATATTCACTGTAGGCTTCCAATGGGTCTCTTAAACAGGCACACTCCCCACCCCCATGATACCAGTTACGTCTTTCAGGCTGTGACCATGTCTTTGACCAGAAGGAGGTTAAGAGAGGAACTTCTTGACTCATAATTGGGGGAAAAGTCCACCAGGGCAGGGAAGGTTTGGCAGTGAGACTAGCTCTCAGTTATGGCCACAGGAATGTAAGGCTGTTGCTCACATTTGGGTGAATTGGAAAGCAGGAAGACAGGGAGAAAGGTTGGTTATGAACCCCAAGACCTGCCCTCCCAGCAACTCACCTCTTAACAGTTCCCCAAACCCCCAAATTAGGACTATCATTCAGCGGCCATGTGCTCATGATGCTCAAATACACATGAGGATCATTTTGCATCCAACACAAAACACATCTGGAGAAGAGAGGACTCAGAGGTAAGGTAGAAATCAAGGTGAGCCTTACACAGCATACAGACTTGCCTGGGGACTGGACATGGAGGTAAGACTCAAGTTTCCCCAAGCCATGCTCTTCCCAGTGAGTCTCCCCAGCCCCACCCCTCCGCCATCACAAACACAAGTGTTTTGTTATTTAAAGCAGGAAAAAAAATGTGAGAGACAAAGAAGAGACAAGAGCTGATGAATCCATCGAGGAAGCACATTCGCACCGATTCACACAAGATTGGAGTGTCACCCTGTGGCTGTGGTTTATCCCCCTCCTGTGACTCACCAACACTACTCTTTATACCGAACTGTGCATGTTTGTGACTCATCTCCCCAACCTGAGAGTTAGTCTCTGCTCTTTTCTTGAGTGCTAATCGATCCCGGTAATTTAAAGAGTGTTTAGTAAGTAGCTGTTAAATAAACGGCAGGACCATGGTTCCTATTTTCCGCCATGTTTCAACCAGAGGCAAGAAGTGAAGAACGTGATAAAACTGGATTCACAAATAAGGATTTCTTCACATTGCACGGACTGGCAGATAAGAGCTTCTTCAGCTTAGAACAGGACCCATGGCCTCCGGCAGAAGACTTACAGATTCTTACCTGGAAGGGCATGATAGACCATCTTCACTGTAGATAGATAGATAGATAGATAGATAGATAGATAGATAGATAGATAGATAGATAGATAGACAGATAGATAGATTGACGGACGGACAGACAGACAGACAGACAGACAGAGAACTTGGTCATTTTCTCATTTGTACCTTCACTCAAACTAGATTAACATTGCACTAAGTCTAAGATTGTAGGGTCTTTGAGGAATACATATTGAGTAATAACATTGCTTGGCATTTTTTACATTATCTCGTATGAAAAAGCAACTCTAAAGGAGTTTAAGATGTTTTTCATGAACTTAAATATTCTCCCAAGAAGCATGTTTTCCCTAGAAATTGCTCAGCTAACATGTCACCCTTAGGGCATGAAGATTAATAAAAGCATTGTAACTATTGGAGAGATCACAAAGCCTCAACAGTTAATATTCTCCTGTGATAAAGGATAAGTCAAGGGATGTTGAGAAACAGGCCTTGAAGACACTGCAAAGGGGAAAACACACTTCTGGTCTGGGAGGTGAAGTCAGCGAGTCTGTCACTGAGCCTCTTGTCACTGGAACAAGCGCTGAGAAACATGTGTGGGGAGAAAACATTTGCCCTGGATTTGCTCTGGATCTGGGCGTGAGCAGGTAAGCCACATGTCATGGTCGGGAGTGTGTGGTAGAACGAAACTGCTCCCTCTACAGCAATGGACTGAAAGAGATGGGAAGAGAAAGGAGAGATGTGAGCGAGGTCTGAGTCACCCCAAGGCTTCCTACCAGGCCCCACATCTTATGGTTTCCATCAACTCCAAATATGACCAAGCTTTGGGCTTTGGGAGACATCAAGAACCAAGGACAGCTCCATGACTTCTCAGTCCCCACTTGGAAAACCAAGGTGGCAATAGTAAAGTCAACCAACAGACAGATACTATTTCTGAAAGCTTGACCCACTCACCCAAAAGCAAAAGCCAAAACTCCTGAGCTGAACAGTTTGTAAATAGCCCTGCAGTTGATCCAAGATCAGACTGTGAGATTTTGCAAGGCCCTGGGTATCATCCCTAGCATGCGTGAGAGTCAGAAGGGACTGCCATGTTCATCTGCCTCTCCTTTGGTGTTTTTCTCTTCACTGGTAACAGCCACTTGGGATTCTGAGGATGCAGAATTTTGATCAGAGGCTTATCCTCTGCACCTGTGCAAAGCTGTCACTACTGAAAGCTCCCAGCCGTGCGCCAAATGGTTGGTCAGACAGAACTGCTGGTAAGAGAGGTTCAGATGAGGTCAGGTTTACACCACTGGAAAGGGTAGCAACGGAACTTGGTGGATTTTGTAGTCTGGCGTGTTCTACTCAGACCCAGCAGTAGAGGCTGCTGTCCTGAGCCATGAGGCAGAGGACAAAAGCCTAGTGGTTAGGGCGGCTGTGTGGGGCCGTGTAGAGAAGCATTGGTACGAGGAGAGAGGAGAGTTCTGTGAAACTATCCTCATCTAAAAAGGAATAGAAGAATAACACAGAGGAAAAATCTCACAAGGGGAGGATGGGAGTGGGGGTGGGGGGTCAGTGTGCCTAGCCAGCCACAGCCAGCAGAAGCCCCTCTGCTTCTCCAGCTTACTTGGTCTCATGACTTCGAACTTGGACTTGAGTAGTTGCATACCTGAGGCATCGTAAGTTCTGAAAATTGTTTGCAGAGTTCACACTGCACAGAACCAACATAAGCAGAGGTCAGAAATTCTCCCCCCCCCCCCCCCGCCCCTTGGTCTCTATGTAAACAAAAGTCCCAGCTGTGTCGCTATGGATATGGCACTTGTGTCCGCAGCATTGACCTAGCTAGGGTTGGCATGGTGTGTGACTTTTATAACTAATAAAATTTGAGTGGAAACTAAATGTGACTACTGGGGAGAGTCTTCAGCAGTCCCTGGAATGCTCACTCTTCCTGCCTGCTGGATGGTCTCTCCCCCCCCCCCCCGCCCCCCTGCACCCTCCTCTCCCCTCCACTCCCGTGTGTCTTGATGAGATGAGCAAGAATAGCCTTTGCTGTTGAGAGCCATCAGATTTTCTGTCAGTCATCACAGAGAAGCTGGCCTGAGGTGATTCACAGCTGTGGAGTGGCTACCTGATTTTAAGGGTCAACAGATTTTGCTAAATTAGTCTTTCCTGCAGGAAGGCATTACTTGCTGTTCTTGATTTAAAGTAGTCTTGTTTCCCCCAGCACATTCGACTTGTGATAATATAAAAATATTATACTAAGACATACTGTTTATTTTAAGGTTGTTAAACATGATTGTATTTCAAATGATGGATGTGAGTTGAAGTGAGCTGGAGGTTCCTTTCTCCATTCTTTTATATCTTACTCCTGATAACCCAGAAGGAACCCAGAGACTGCAGGGGGAGGCACAGATGCTGGAGTGATGTGGTAACCGGGACAGTGTTACAGAGACCGACAGGAGAGCGACTCTGAGCCTCCTGTGAGGAGAGCCACCCCTCTCCAATCAACTGTTTAAAGGACAAGCTGATGGCTAAAATAGAGACGACCGGATCAAAGCCATCCAGTTATTTTGGAAGATGGTGACCAGATACCTAGAATTTGGGGGAGGACCTGTCTCAAAGGAATCAGTAGGAGACTGTGGGTTAAAAGGCACCAGAGTTAGCATGGGATTCTGTGGCTATCCCTCCTTTAACTCCCCTGCTGGAAATCCAGTTTTTATTCTCAGACCGACTAAACTGAAGGCCTTCAGTCACCAAAAGAACAAGGGCAGTGGGTAAGAGTGTTTCAAAGAGACCGTCCAGATTTCTGGGGGGACAGACATGGGCCTCATCATCAAAGCTAATAAATTCTACCACCATGGCCCTATGAAGGGCGGTAGTAATGACGCAGGGGAAACAAAAAAAAAAAAAAAAAAAAAAAAACAATGCTGGCGCGCACTGAGGGCCAGGCTCTGTGCCAAACGCTTTAAATGTCAGGTCTCATCTTAAACTCAAATACTATCATTTTCAGCTTTTTTACAGAGAACGATTCTGAGAAGCAGGGAATTGAAGCACTTTGCCTGAAGTCACACACAAGCAGCTAAGTAGGGACCCCGCCTTGGTCGGCTGTCAGCCCCGGTGTTACACTGCCCCCTGCAGGGTGGTTAGAGAGGAACAGCTTAGGACCGGGGAGGCCGCAGAGAAGGCAAATGCACCTAATGCTTCTTCCTATGTCCTAACCACCAACACGCATCTCAGTTAATTCTTGGTTCCTCTGCGGGGGTGTTATGTTCGTGGTACACTTGAAATAGGTGGGGGCCCGGAAGGGTCAGTAACTGACCAACCGAGAAGACAACACGAGATACTAGCCAGTGCACTGCAAATTCAGCCAGTGATGGATGCTTCTAATTGAGCCTCAAAGAAAAAAGGATTTTCACATACACATATAAGATATCAAGATATCTGACTAAATATCACCTCACTTGGTAAATTTCAGGAACTACATGTAGAATCGTTCTGTGGCATGGGACCTTGTAGCCATGGCATGCATGCTCAGGCGTGTAACTTTCTCCTTGTCCGCTATCCATCTGCCCATCACCCCAGTGCATTCTCTCACTGGTCATAATGGCCATACTGTTCTAGCTTCTGCTTCGTGAGCACCGTCCTTGTGGCACACCCGTCCTGAGAACCATCCGTTCATATTGACGATGAGGTGAGCCTCAGGTGGACCTGCGTTGAGCACATGTCAATCACATACTAAGGTACCTGTCACTGGAGTCTCCGTGTTAGAAGCAGGGGCCGTGGTCTTCAAGCTGCACATTCTACAAGCCTCCTCGCTTGCTTTAAGGTGGGGCGAAGGGATACTTTTTCTTCTGTCACGTGGGTGTGGGGACCAGGAGAAGCAGAAACGTTTGAACCAGCTCGTTCTACCTCCTTGCAGCACACAAACACATCTTCTTTCTATCCTGGCCTAGAAGCCCTGATCAGCGCTGAACATCAGCCCATGCGACTGTCACCTCTGCAGGGAGTGCCAGGTATGTGAGTGTAGGCCGGGAGTGTGCATTCTACCTCTACTGTGCTCTGTCTACGTGGACTATGACACGGTGGCCTTCAATTGTACAACTGAGCGGCCTTTGGCACATACTCAGCTCTGTGTGGAAAAGGCTGGTTTGGGTTGCTCCCAGGAATGCTATTTAATGCTCCAAGACAAAAGGGCTGTCTGTGAACTCAAAGTACTGAGCACTGTGTGGCTTGTTAAGATGGCAAATCCTAGGCAGACCATTATGTAGAAGAAACTCCTGTGGAGGCTGCAAGAGTCTACTCAGGCCCTATGGGACTGTGGAAAGCATCTGCATGGGTAGGTATCTAAAGTATTCTAAATAGAAGAGGGGGGACAGTGGGCCACCCTATAGGAAGGAGGCTATGGGAATCTTCTCCCCTCTTCCATCCTCACACTTGGAAGCTTCAGTCAGGCCTTTTGTGCCAAAGCAGAAAGACACAGGAAGTCTAAATGCCAGTGAAAGACTCACTTGAGAGTTTTGTTTGGTTCACTGTAATTTCTGGGGAGCCTCCACTGTGGGCTGCGTCTGATCTGATCTGGAAAGATTTTCTTCTTCTTTACAATATCAAGCAAGAAGTCAAAAGCCAAAGCAGGAAGAAGAGAAGACACTGGAGGGTGTTGTCCTAATGCACTGTCGTCAAAGTTGGCTGCAGCTCAGCTGCTGACAGTCTTCTAGAAATACCATCTAAGACTAACACATCTTCTCGTTTTTTACAAAGAAGCTGAAAATCCAGATGGTTTGGGTGAATTTTTCTAATTTTTACAACACTATACAGGGCAAACAAAAAAAGATTCCTGGTCAGAATTTTGTCTGCTGGGCTCCAATTTGCAATGCCATATGACAGAACTCTGCTGTTCTGTCTGCAGAAGGAAAAGGGGTTGGATGAAGCCCACGCCTGCACCATGTCGCCATGGAGAATGGGGAGATAGGTATTGGGTGATGGAAGATGAAGAAAACTAGGGACAGATAATCTGTGCTAAGAGTGTGAGAAGGCAGACTAAGGTGACGTCCCTTTCTGCAATGCTCTGAGAGATCACAGGGTCCAGGTCCTAGGCACTGCAGGGATGCTGCCACAGTCCTCTTTCCACCGAGAAGCCAAGGCTGGGAGAAAAACTCCTTGGGCAGCATAAGCCTCTGTGGTAAGGACAATTCCCCTAGAGAGTACCTGGAGACTCTAGGGATGTGGAAGCAGGAAAGCCATTCTTGGGAAAAAAGCAGAGACCTACAAATTGCAGCTTTCCTCAGCCCCGGGGAAAAGTCACACTGCTATACAATTTCGAGTGTATTTTCCTGACAAAGATGTAACCTTTGGTACACCTCTGATGTCAACCGTGTTTTCAGATGCACCTTCTGACAGGTTGTTTACAGGGATTTTAGTTTTAACACTGGTTTAGTTGTACAACAAAGCATTAGAAGTCCCAGAACGATGGCAGGCACAAAATGGTGGTGTTTCACTGAGCGGGGAATAGAGGTTCTCTCTCCCCATCCCCCTCCTCCCTCTCTCTCCACATGCTCATGACTGGCCTCTACTCTTCTACTCTCTCTCTCCCTCTCCCTCTCCCTCTCCCTCTCCCTCTCCCTCTCCTTCTCTGTCTCTCTCCCTCTCCCTCTTCTCGTCCTCCGTCTCCCCCTCCCCCTCCCCCTCTCCCTCTCCCTCCCCCTCCCCCTCTCCCTCTCCCTCTCCCTCTCCCTCTCCCTCTCCCTCTCCCTCTTCTCCTCTCTCTTTCTCTCTCTTTCTCTCTGCCTTTCTCTCAACTCCCCTTCCATGCCCTGCATAAACCCTATTCTATACTAAAGAGAGAAAGAAAGAAAGAAAGAAAGAAAGAAAGAAAGAAAGAAAGGAGGTTTATATTTTGAAAAGAAAGGGTGGATTAACACCTAGATCTTACTTACAGATGTCTCTTAAATGACAGAGAAGCCAAGTGTCAGGCTTTCTAAAATGAGAAGAACCATGATGGGCAACCCTTATACATTTTTTTTAACTTATTGAATGCACAACACACTTGGTTATTCAAAGGAATTCATCGACAATGAGATCCAGCCCTGTGATAAAGTGACTGCTGATTCCGAACAGACAGCGTCTAGACTGAGCTGCCTCTGTGCACAGATGCAGGTCAAACCGGGTCACACCCAGGCCCTGGTCTATGCAGACATGGCCAGTGTGGGAAGAGAGCTGAGGACATCCAAAGGAAGAGAACTGGTTCCCACCACTGTTTGGGCTCAGTAGGTTGCTGGTTTCCATACATGTCTTTGGGGCAGACCAGACCTGAGCGGCTGTGTGCTAATGAGTGTGAACCTGGGAATATGTACCAGGCTGTCAATCATTTCTCAAATTTAGGACCACTGCATAGGCTGATAATTAGCCTGAATAAAACTAAGGTGATGTTTTCAGTTGCTCCAGGCAAATCAGGCAAGCAACCAAGAATTACCGTCAGTGGCCTGGAGTTAAAAGCCGCATCTGATTCCCCTGCCTTGTGTAATGACGGATCCTCGGCTTGGCTTTTTGCTGGTTCTTTGAGCAGCCGGCCATGGTGGAGCTCATTACTGCAAAAGGAAGAACAACCTGTATTAATAAAGCCAACTTATTTGGGGGGAATTGACAGGATCCGTGTCGATGAAGTATCTGATTACAGATAAAATGCCAACTGGCAAGACGGCCCCGCCATCCGGTGTGGTGTGCCCTGTGCACATGCGGTTTATCTCACCATCGTGACCTCCTGGGAGAAAATTAATTCTGCTCCGGACAGAACATCAAACAGTGCTGGTCATCTTGTCAGGAAACGGAGCTACTTGTCAGCCGTGAGCAGGACGTTTGACCAGCGTGTTTGGTAGCTGGATATAGAGTCAGTTCAACAGACACGGAAATAATGAGCACGTGAAGAAGCACAGGAGACAATCTCTAAAAGCCACAGTTCCTCACACAGATTTCTAATATCCCTTCAGTGTTTGCATTCTGATCCAAGCTTCAACAATGCAGGGGAGGGGCTGCAGAGCTGAATTTCCTGCACTGTTTGGCTTCTTTTATTAGCAAATACTTTCACATATAACCTATACAAAACCCCAAGGCGGAATGGAAGGAAATGTTAGGAAGGAACCAAGGATGCGGACTCTCGCTGGATTCTCGTCTACCAACGTAAAGTAAATAAAACTGGACCTATTATATTTTCCTGTTTCTTTTACCCAGCCAGTGAGAAGTTCTCTGGAATAACATCTCTCTCAAAACTGGTGCCCACCAAAGGGTATGCATGCTACACCACACACACGTTGCCAGTCTAAGTCCACTTATTTCTTAAATAGAAATTGCAAACCACAGTAAAGCTTACAAGTCCGTGCATGTATTAAATTCACCTTAGGATACAGATTGCTGCTGCTGCTGCTGCAGGATACGCACTTTAATTTCAATTTTCTCAGCAAATATTTACTAAGTTAACTCAAGGCAAGGCAGTCTTCCAAATCTAGAGTGGCCCTGCCGTAGGTGAGCCTGATTCGCCTGTACCTGAAAGGCCTAGGAAGTGTTTCGTCTGGCAATAGATCACAGAACATCTTCAAAAGGATATTTTCACTGGGAATCTGGGTCTGCTGATCCCGGGATTCTTAAACACACTAAGTCTAACTGCCCTCTCTTCTGCAATGACCTCTGAGCCTTAGATGTGGGAATGTTTTGAAGACATATCCATGGGACTAGCCGCTTGATTTTTTTTTTATGTGAAGTACTTAGCACCGCCTGTGTAACATGATGGGTGAGCGAGCCAAGGTGCCCTCGCTCTTCTCTACAAAAGCAATGTGAAAGCTGTCAGAATCAAACAGATGCTTCTACCAACCCTGACAACACAGAGTGAATGAACCCAGGAGGCTGTGAAGGAAAGGATCTTATGCATGGCTGCCTGGTGGAGACCATCAGGAAAGGCTCTGCCACGACTACTTACCTACATAGAAGCCACCATAGCCTTTATAAAAAGTACCACTCCAGGGGCACCTGCCCAGCAACAAGCCGTTCCCCCTGAGCTAGAAGTGGTCCTGCAGCTAACCCCTTCAGTCAGTGTGATTGCTTCATAATAGCTGACGGATCTCTTTAGTTTTGTCTCTTAAATCTTCCCGTCACACTGGAGGTGCATGGTTGGTAGAGAAGTTGTCCCAGCTTGCAGCCCTAGGTTAAGTCAGCAGCACTGCAGGAGACTGGACTGTGGAGATGCAACCAGAGACACACAGTTAGAGGTAGAGTCAGGGAGATGAGAAGTTCAGTGTCGTCTCAGTTACATAATGAGCTTAGGGCCAGCCTGGGCTACCTCAAACCCTGTCCAAAAACAAAACAAAAAACAAATAAGGGTGAGGGAAAGGAAGGGTGAGGTATGAAGACAGAAGAACGGTGGGAGGGGGGAATGGGTGGGGAGAAAGAAAGAGAAAAGACAACCAACAACAATTCTGACCTTGACAATTTGAGTGTGGCCACAATTCGCTGTGACACATGACTCCCTTGCAGTGGTATTCCCAAATAAACACTGCTATTCTTCGAGTAATCTCTTTTTATTTATGTTGCTACGTCTAATATTCCTTTATGCTAATGAAGTACTTTAAGAACAAAGTTGGCTTAAAGGTGCTGTCTCTCATGACCCTTCGCTGAAGGGCTCATGCTCAAAAGTAGACAGACTTAGAGCAGAGCTGCATCCAGTCCCAGCCACACAGGTGAACTGAAGGCATGCCCTGCACCTTTTGCTGTCAGGACTCCTTCTCCTCCATTTCCCTGAGCCGAGAAGACCCAGCAGTGAGCCCCCATCACTTTCTTTCAAGAATTATCTCCGCCGCCCCCATATATCTCATGCATCAAAGACTATCTGTCACCCCAGGCTGCTCCTTTCTCACTTGCGTCCCTGTCTTCCCTGGTTCTCAGCTTGTGAAAGTGTCACCGAGTCGTCTTCACAGTGATGTGTAGTGGACTGTTCTTTGCCCAGGGTTCCAGCTCTGGAACTAGCGTCAGCTCGCAAAGAAGGCGCACTGTGGTCAGAGCCGCATTTATCCCTTCAATGTTCCAGCTCAGTCACAAACGGGGACTGCATTTCGCTTTCGAGCTGCTCCTATGTGTGGCTGCAGCTTCTATGGCGCCATTACCATTCCGAAGTGTTGATTTCATGCTTCACATTTCCCCCCTGTCCCTAACTTGATGCCCTAGCTTTTAAATTTTTATTTCACTCCAATCATTTTTTAAAGTCGAAGTCTTTCATTTTACTTTAGCAATTTCGGTTAGAACACTGCGTTTGAAAAAAAGAAAACGCTTATAGAAAAGCTGAAGGTTAAATCAGCTTTACTCTGTAAACAGTGCCTAAATTAGCATCTCCTCCCTTAACAGCCCAATTAGTGAGTTACAACAAAATCACAAAGCTGGAGAGATTTAAAACGTGGGGCTAGTGCGCCACCTGCTGGTAATAAATAAAGGTCATTTTTGAAAACCACCACAAAAGCTACTTCAGACCGCATCTCCCCAGGGTGATATTTATTCCTTTAAAATTGCCTTTCATGAATATCTGGAGTGATTCAGACCCCAAAATGGCACCGAGATACTTAACAGTAGCCAGTTTCATCCTTACACCCAAGAGTCACTTGAACTTTGGAAAGAATTCTTATTTACCCGGCGTCCCCCAGAAAGGTCTGTAACCAAGTATAGAACACTCTGGGTGTCCACAGAGCCGACTTTATTTCAGAGGTGGCCCATAGAGCTGCTGATGTAAGCCTTGAAGGATGAGGAAGTGTCATGGGAACAAAGTGAGAAATAGCAATGCAGAGTGTTGGGGACAGTGTGTGCCTACAACAGGGGCGCACAGTGCACATTCACTGACGGGAAACAATTTCAGATTGCATGCTGGAGGGAACTCGGACTCAGAGAAAAGTAAGCATGACGGTGGTGTTGTTCGGCTTCACGTGAGAAATAACACCTGTGTGCATTATAGAGGAAAGCGGGGGACCGGTGAGAGCTGCAAGTGTTAAAAGCAGCTGAACGGACACTGCAGAGGGTGTGGCTGCGTCAGGGGCAGGGACGAGTGTGAGACCTGCTCAGTAGATCACATTAGCGATTTAGATGTGGACTCAGAAAGATGAAAGATTTTTGAAAGACATTTTAGGTTACGAGGCTGCAAACAACAAAGGAACATGTCTTTAAACAAATTCAGCTTTCTAATGTAGCTCCTTTCCTCCTTGCTCTTGGTCACAGGGACAAGGTAAGGAGTCATCTTTCACCGCAAGAGATCATGACTGTTGTACAAACTCAAGCACACGACAATAAACTGAATGTAGAGATTTTCAGAAGCGATTGCTCTCAACCGAAACAACGTTCCATGAGAGCCCAGAGACAGATCTGCATCAACAGTCTTCAGCTCTCCAAAAGGAAACCGCGAATTCCAATACGCTCAGACGTTTGGGCGTCGTTCATTGATGTAAGCTTTAAATGCTTTAAGTGAGCAGCTATGATGATAAATTGTGAAATTAAATATGATTTTTAAAAAGAGCTGCATTTTGTCAAGCTGGTATCAAGGCAAAGACACATACTTGCATTCCTTTATGAACAACAGCTTGTACATATAAACTGTCATGGAAAACAAATATATTAAAATAAAATTATTGCTCTTTCTTCTAGGAATACAAAGCCTTATCTACCAAAGTATCTATAGTTTCACATGTATGTATGTGTGGTGACTTGAATAGGAATGACCCTATAGACTAGTGTGTATGAATGCTGGATCCAAGGGAGTGGCCATATGAGGAGCTGTGGCTCTGTTGGACTAGGTGTGACCTTGTGAGAAGTGTGTCACTGTGAGGGTGTTGTTTGAACTCTCAGAAACTCAAACTTGTAGGTATAATGTTTTTGTACACGTTGTGAAGTTTACTCTTGGGTTATTCATTTGAATGCTGATTTCTCTGTTCTGGTATCTTGTTTCACTCGGACAGTGTTGTGTTTATTCTTCAAAGCTCCTGTCTCAAGTTTGTATAAACATTGTTCCTCAGTCTTATTCTGCCTTGCCAATAAAAGCCAACAAGCCAATCCAGAACTTTAAAGAGAATAAGGTAGGATTTACAATTCTAGGAGGGATGGAGAAAGGGAAAGGAAGGGAAGGAGGGAGCCACAGAGAGGCGGAGAAAACATAAGAGGACAGCTGGATGAAGAAAGGACAAAAACTGCAAAATGGAAATATTGTCTGGGAGGAAGTCTAACTAGCATGCAGGTTTAGAATAGAGTAATAATTGCTCAGTATTTGGTTCAAGGCAATTTTAATAAATCTTAGTCTCTGGGTGTTGGGGAATTAGTTGGTTAAGGAATAACCACCAATGCACTAATTTTATGAACCAATATTAACATAATAATAATTCTATACCAGTTCACTTCCTGCTGCCTGCCCATCCAGATGTAGAACTTACAGCTTCTCCAGAAACAAGTCTGCCTGCACGCTGCCATGCTTCCTACCATGATAACAAGGGACTAAACCTCCGAAACTGTAAGCCAGGCCCAATTAAAGGTTTGCTTTTATAGGAGTTGCCATGATCATGGTGTCTCTTCAAAGCAGTAAAACCATAAGACAGTATATAGCATATACATACCTATGTATATATTTATATCATGTTTCCCTCAACAAGAGTCTCCACCCACAAAATATAAAAGTATAGAAATATACCACTTAAAATGCCTTCCTTGTTAAACATTTGACCTGTGACAGCTGAACAGCGGGACCAATTACCAAATTCAGCCTTTTAAAAATAAGAGCATCAATTCTGAGCTCTCCGGCAGAGCCTTACGCCTTCTCCCATCCCCATAATGCTGCCTAGCAACAAAGCCTTGCTTCTCAGTTACATACGTGAATATACAACACATAGCAACTTCAAAGCAAAGACAAAGAAATCAAATTACTGACAAATTAACAACCCGGATTTTAAAAATTGCAAAAATTCACATGTAGACCTTTCTGGGAGGAGTAAGCATGCATATATGCATTATTAACGTTTCACTCCATGTGTTGTGTGGCACATGATCTGTGAGAATAATCGCTTCAGAGAGTGTTCATTCCAAAAAACAGAATAATAAAGTATAGGAGACCAGGCTTGACTGAGCTGAGCATGCAAACCCAGCAGTGGAGGCAGGAAATTCGCAACAGCAAGACCAACCTGGGCTATATAAGCAGATTCTGTCAGACAACAACAAACTAGCCTAAAGCATATGACCCATGTGTGCTTGCACATGTGTGTGTCACCCATGTGTATGTACATGTGTGTTTGTCTCCTGTGTGTATGCTCATGTGTGTTTGTCTCCCCTGTGTTCACATATGTGTGTCTGTCTACCAAGTGTACACATGTGTGTTTGTCTCCTGTGTGTATGCTCATGTGTGTTTATCACCCTTGTGTTCACATATGTGTGTCTGTCTCCCAAGTGTACACATATGTGTGTTTGTCTCCTGAGTATACACATGTGTGTATGCCACCTATGTGTGTCTTCTGTGTGGGGGCACATGTGTGTTTGTTACACATGTATGCTTATGTTTTCTTAGCATATTCATAAGAGGCTGGGGAGGAGCCCAGTTGTTAAAATGCTTGTTACACAAGAATAAGGACCTAAGTTTGATCTCTAATAATCACATGAAAATCAGGCGAGACCATATGTAATCCCAGAATTGATTTGGGAGTCAGGGGTGGGGCCTCCCAGGCTCACTGCCGGCGACCTGGGCAGATATTGACTCTAAGATGGAGAAAGGTTGAGGAAAACACGGAGCTCTGACCTCCACATGCACATGCGTGCATGCATGCTCACCTGAACACATATGTGCACGTAAAAGAATAGGTATACACACAAGAGAGACACAAAATAATAAAGATGCAAGCCTCAAGTGACTCAGTGACAGTGTAGACTCTTCAACTGTCATCTGAGAACACAGTCTACAGTAACGGACCAGCAAGCTGAGCCGTTTTTGTTCAAAAGTATATTTGTTCAAAAATTTGAAGTTCTGTTTTCTTTATAGTCTTTTGAGTGGTCTGATTAGTATCTCTTATAATTCTAGCAGTTAATTCTTGCTGTCAGGAGATGGGTGTTTCTGTTCTGGATTTTATATAATTTAAGCGAATTTCACAAATTGTAAAGAGAAAGCAATGCAGGATTAAATCCCTTTGTAGAGTCGTCTTTGGCTGCACAGTTCTTCCCCGGGGTGTACACTCTGGTCTAGGAAACAGTGTGTTTTATGAAAGGCGTGTAAACAAGGAATAATGGCAGATGGGCAGGTGTGGGGTTGCCATATCACAGCAGCAAGGGGGTTGTGTTCATGACTGACCTTCCTACAGACTGTGACACCGTGTGAGTCATCCAGGGGAACGAAAATAAAGATCCACTCACTCATTTCCTCATTGTTGTTCAAAGGCAAACTACAGGGACAGAGAGACTGCTTAGAGGTTTAGAGTGCGTGCTCCTTTTCCAGGAGATCAAATTCTGAAGAGCCTAGTTAGTTCCCAGAATCCACACGGAGCAACACACAACCATCCATGACTCCCACTCCAGCAGCACCCGCTTCTAGACTCTGAGGGCATCTACACACACACACACACACACACACACACACACACACACACACACACCATGTACACAATTAAATTTAAAAGAAAAACCTGAAGCTACCTTAATTTCCTTAAATATTTTTATATAAGCAACACTCATTGCAAAATGGTTTTAAATTAAGCTGTGATTCACAGAGCTATGCAAATGTCAGTGCTGGAGGCACAGACATGCGCTCAGTTATAAACAGACCACACAAATATTCGCCACAAATGTTTAGAGACATGAAGCATTATGGTTAAATCCATGAACCGGTTCGTGAACAAGAAGATGAGTGACGGCCTTGGGAATGAAGCACAGAATCCTACAATGCTTTCCTTGGGGCAGCCCAGTGGCCTCCTACACAGTAATTCACAGGCTTTGCTCTATAGAGAAGCCAGAAGGTCCTGCTCCAATTCACACACTTCCTCCTGATGTGCCTGTGGCTCCCACTGGTGAATGAAGATTTGAGGTGAGGGATAGAATTCAGTACCTGCTGGGGCCTCCTGCTAGTCTATGTCATATGTTTCGGTCAGTGTGTGTGTGTGTGTGAGTGTGTTCACGTACACGCTTGCCCTCAGAATGCATGTGGAGATCAGAGGCCAGCTTCCAGAGTACAGGTCTCCCCTTCCATCATGTGAGACCCCATCTTAGTTACTTTTCTATTGCTGTGATAAGACACCATGACCAAAACAACTTATAGAAGATTTTATTTGGGGGCTTACAGTTCCAGAGGGCTAGAGTCTGTGACCATCATAGCAGGAAGCACAGCAGCAGACAGGCATTCCATGTTGTTCCACCAGCAGGAGGCAGGGAAGGAGGGCCACTGGAAACTGTAGGCTTTTGAAGCCTCAAACTCCACCCCCAGTGGCATGTCTTCTCAGACAGGGCAACATCTAATCCTTCACAAACAGATCCACCAACTGGGAACCAAGTTTCTAAGCATAGGAGCTTGTGGGGACCACTGTCATTCAAAACACCGCAGTTCCAGAATTGAATTTTGTTCATCAAGCCTGGCGGTGATCCATCCTGCTGGCCTGCCTACTGTCTCCAAAACACAAGCTGGACAGCCAGACTTGGGGATGAGATGATATCATCTACAAATTCCAAATTTCCGGCACCCAAGCAAGGTTTGAAACACGAAGCTAAGCAGTACCTTCTGCCTGTCTTGGTCATGGCTATTGGAAAGCAGTGTGTAGAGACACTTAACCCTCCTGCCTCAGTGCTGAGGTCCACACTGAGTGTATTCCTTCCTCCTGGCATCTTGTTCCTCCCCTCCCTGGAAAGCAGTCCACCCAGATATCTATAGCAGGACCCAACTTTCTATAGGTCTTCTGTCCTAATATTGCCCCCTTACAAGAACAGCTTTTGTCACAGGCTTGACTTAATCATCCAAATACTGACACATCCTGGCCTAAAACAGAATGAGGTTTTCCAGAGTATAAAAGGATATGGCTCTGATACTCTCCTGACCCTTCCTCTGCCATGTCTCCGTTGAGCTGCAGATGCTGTGAGTGTGGGATTGACATCTGTTACCTGCAACAGGATAGCGCCTGGTCAGGGTAGGTGCTTACCAAATGTTTGTCAGATGAGTAATGTTTATTTCAGGGAAAGTTTTAGACATATTGGGGTGTTAGAGGTTGTTCCAGCTTATCAATTCCATTTATGGCAGGAACTATTCTCTTTCATATAGGAGACAAAACTCTCCAGACAGATCCCTAACTAAACCCAACAGAACAGTGAATGTCCATAGAAAACCAGAACCCATCCACTCATTTATTTATGGAATATTTATAGGAGAGAGCTAGAGATTTTTTTAAAAAAAAATATTTTATGTGCCAAGATGATGTAGAGTCCTAAGCCATAGCCAGCGTGATTTCCCTAACAACCAAGTGAGTGAGTACTTACTATCCCAGATGTAACTAAGTAACAGGCTCCTTTTACGAAGAGGAGACTGTACCACTTCCTCTGACCCTGTTATTTTGGTATCTAAAGAGAAGAAAACTAACCATCAGTGAACTGAGGGAAGCTTCCCAGTGGAAGCCACATGACAAACCTTCTAAGGGAATAAACTAGAATTCGGAAGGGGTAGAATGTACATTCTTCTGACCTGATGCAATAAATATTATAATTCATTTAAGAAACAATGCAGGCCGTGGTGCCTTTATTCTTGTTAATGCACATTAATTTTCATGTTGCTTAATTTGCTGCTAGAATATAATGGAAGACACAAGTGCATACATGTGTTCCTGGCTAAAACAATAGCAAAATCAGTTAGTGTCGTGGGCTATAGAATCGAATAGCCAACAGATGACCGACGGAAATGGATTAGAGATAAGCAAGAGACTGGAGAAAGAGCTGGCTTCCCAAAGTTCAACCAAGAGATATGCCTGCAAACAGCACTTCCCATTTATAGTGCATAATTAAATAACTTATGTGGCAATTAAATTACATGCCAATTAAGTAGAATTGCAAGCTTTAATGCAGCGAGCGAAAACAAGTGAAGTCATCACCAAAACGCATCAATTGCTTTTCTCTACTAAGCTGAATTGACATTTTAAAAATGATTGCTGACCTGTCTCATGCACTTTGGGCATTTCGAATATAAGTTTGAATTAGATCATTAAAAATGTAAAGGTAAAAAAAGCTGAATCAGGTTATGATAAGTAGATTCTGTTTCATCCAAACAAAACAGTAAATGAAAAATCTGTTGCAATGAATTGCTTTACTATAGTTATATAAATCCATCTCTTTTTGTCTTTGAACTGTTAAAAAGGAAAATGGAAGGTACCCAGAACTGTGTCTAGATACCACATTAAGCCAACATCTTTACCCAGGCACCAAACATAGACTTCACAATTCATGTGCAAACCTGTCTACATCTGTAGCTACCAGCTCTTCCGTGAGGTGATTGGAATTCCGTTTATTGTCTGCTTCATGTCTGCATTTTAATGATAGATTTCTTCACAAGCCTGTTGCTATGGTTTGCATGTCTCCTTGAATGGAGTCAGAAAGACATTAGAAGCAAGAAATTGCCCCCAGTCTACATAATCTTTTACCCACAACCCACCCTTCTGCCTGGCCTTCTAGTTCATATTCATCACACTGGGATCCAGTACAAAATCAGGGGGTCAGAGAGACATAGCCCAACAGGGCTATGCGCCCATCTGGTGTGGTCCAATCCTCAGTGCCATATATATGCTCATAAGTAATACAAATGAAAAAGGGAAATATCCACTCCTCCTAGTCAACAAACTGCTTATCTTTCTGGAGTCCACCGGGTCTATCTTCTTTCTTCTCTGACCTGTAACAGCCGCTTAGGTTTGGGCTGCTGGATGGCAGACAGTTTTGAACTCCTCCCACTTATCCTTCTGAGAGAAGAATTGTCATGTTCATCTCCTGGATACGATAGCAGACATATGCACAAATCGTCATGACGCTGACCAATGATGAACTTCCAGACTCATGTGGAGAAATGGTGACAAATAGAGAAACTTGTCATGAGAGGGAACACCACAGAAGGAAAGAGGAGTTGGAGGGGAAGTCTGGCAGATCCTGCTATTGGGATAGCATGAATGGAGCGTTGGAAGCTGCAAGTTGAAGCAGCTTATAGGTTTCACTTGGGGTTATGTTACAGTAAATGGCTGCTGTACAGAGATAATTAAGCTGTTCTGGTGACCAGCCTAGGTAAACCTAGGTGTTCTCTGTCAGTGGGTTAAGTCATTGGACCAAGGTATCCTAAAGGGATCAGATGAACAAGAGGAGATTAAGGTCAAAGGGTAAGCATAATTAAAATGAAAGACATAATTGAAAGTATAATTACAATGAAAAAAGAGATATGTGAATATTGGTGTCTCTCCAACACTCGCACATCACAGTCCTTCCAGTGGCCGCAGAAACGGATGACTGGTTACTGATTACCTGCTGCTCCCCTAGAGGGCTGGAATTCAGTTCTCAGCACCTATATAACTGCAGCTCCAGGGGACCCATGCCCTCTTCCAGGCTTGTCACACACACACACACACACACACACACACACTAATTTTTTTTAAAAAAATTCCTTCTCCTCCAAGATGATGATCTTAGAAGCCTTGGGAAGAATGAATGAATGTTATAATCCAATCATGTCCGATATGGCAGGATGTGATTGGATGGTCTCACTCCCCATGGCAGACACAGCAGGTCAAGCATGTCTGCAAACATCTCCTGGCACCTTCATCTTGAAATCACAACAGTAAGAAAGAAGCCCCATTGTTTATAAACCACCCAGCCTCCAGTATTTTTTCATAGCAGCGCAAATAGACTGACGATGGTTTCTGATCTGGAATCAATTCTACCTGCTCTCTGGTTGCTTTAAGAAATGTGCACACTGAATGTCACCAGTCCTTGTCACTGAGGGAGTTGAGAATAGAACAGATGAGGTCACAACATTAATGACAATGCGAGCTGTCCCAATGACCCTACTGTCTGTCTGAGAGTTGATGACTCCTTGCAAACTCTCCAACAGTCACTCTTTGAGGACCCAGTTCTATATGGACCCCTCCAACTTGCTGTGGTCTGGCAGGGGCAAAGCCTTGCAGTACCTGGCTTCTGCTGTTTCTCCCTCCCTCATGCACTTGAGTATGAGCACAGGAGCTGGGGAGTGCGGGGGAGGTGGGGAGAGAGAATTGACTCTGAGCACTGGAGAGGGGAGACTGACCAGCTCAGGATTGACTAACCACACATGGCTCCTTGTTCTCCGAGACTGAAAAACTGGAGGATGAACAGGGTGTTACAGGCAGTTGCTCAGGGACTAAGCAATTGAGGTAAGACATAAGCGATGAGCAGTCTAGTGTATGGGCCTCAGAACATGGAACAAGCTGGAAACAGGTCCAAAGTTATCAACACCCTGGTGATACCCACGCCTGGAAGTCAGGTGAAGTAAGGCTCACAGAAGTGAAGCTCGGGGAGGCTCAGGAGGTGGGTGGAGAAAAAGAGACCACATAGCCACTGAAAAGGAAGGGCTCTGGGACAGGAGAATCATCTTGAAGAAGTTAGGGTGGGAAAGGAAGTGAGGTGCCTGTATCGTTACAGAGGATGAAGATGAAGGACTCAATAAAGCTAAGCTAACAGAGAGGCCACAACAATGGGATGTGGAGACATGCTTGTATGTCATGTCTGTACAAACAAGACTGGGACCAGAGGATGCAAATAAGTCTGTAGATGCAAACTTATTCTCCTCATTGTGAAAAAAGAAATCCAGTTAGACTGTCCACCATTGGACAGAACAAATGCAAAGAGTGTTCTTCATTTGGTTAATCAGCAGGCTGGCAGTGAAGACATAAAGAATTCCAGCAACTTAAGAGTTTTTGTTTATGTGGAAATGTAGTTCGATAGACATAAAATGGAACATAATCTGAAAAGCACTTAGAAGCTGTGGTAATGGGCCTGTAAACAAGCCTAGGCGGAACCCTTAATACACCCAGAGCTCACTCTCTAACGAGCCACAGAACACATAAAACCCCTTAACAACAAGGAGACACAGTAAGACAAAATTTGGTAACAAATTCTAAGCAAAATAATATTTTACCAGACAAGATGTAGCGTCCATGAGGAGTGATGCTTACAGTGTGTTTCTTCACACGAGAAGCTGTGATGAGGGAAAGCACCCACAGACAAGCAGAGCTCAAGTTTATCTCGGTTTTTAGACTAACCACAAGGAATGCCTGGGAGCTCATTCCTAGAGATGCAAACATGGTGTTGTCTTTTTAATCAGATAGTTTTCATCATCAGACAAATATCTTGTCTTTTTAAGACAAAATGAAATGAAGCTAGCTAGCAAGATGTCTCAGTGGGTGAGAGTGTGGCTCAGTAGGTGAAGGTGTGGCTCAGAGGGTGAGGGTGTGGCTTGGTGGGTGAGGATGTGG
>JANHMN010000001.1:4695579-4729642 GCA_030674055.1 Rhabdomys pumilio
GTGGGAAAGGGTGTGGCTCAGAGGGTGAGGGTGTGGCTTGGTGGGTGGGGTGTGGCTTGTTGGATGAGGGTGTGGCTTGGTGGGTGAGGGTGTGGCTTGTTGGGTGAGGGTGTGGCTCGGTGAGAAAGGGTGTGGATCGGTGGGTGCTTGTTGCTCAGGCTCAGTTCACACCCTAGAACACATACAATGAAAGGAGAGTACCAGATCCTTGCACATTGCTATATGGTCTTCACAGCCACTCAAGCATATGAACAAAAAAATGAATATACAAACATAAAAAGGCTTTTAAAGATAAAACGAAATCTTGAAAATGACAATTTGCTATTTAAAAACAAAAATTAAAAATAACAAAATAATTGTCTTAGCTTTCTATTACTGGGATAAAGACTATCACCAAAGTAGCTTGGGCAAAGAAGAGTTTATCTACAGCTTGTAGTCCTCGTGAAGAGTAGTCAGGGCAAGAACTCAAGCAGGAAGGTGGAATCGGGAACTCAAGAGGCCATGGAGGAGTCCTGCATACTGGTTTGGTACCTATAGCTTGCTCAGACTACTTAATGATAACCCAAGATCACCTGTCCAGTGATAGCATGACTCAGTGGGCTGGGCTCTCCTACAGCAGTCATAATCAAGAAAACACCCTCACAATCTTGCTTATAGGCCAGTCTTATGAAAGCATTTTCTCACTTGAAGTTCTGTCTTCCAAAATAACCCAAGCTATGTCAAGTTGTCACAAAATTAATCAGTTCTCTTGTCAACACATAAATACATCATTATTAAACCATAACCTTTTCTTTTTTGTTTATCCCCAAAATCTCATGTTAATACTAACATCACAATATCAAACACATCCCAATTTTTTAAAGTTCTCTAGTCTTTAAAAGTTCAGTTAGTTATTTTCTGACTTCTCTGTCTTTTTTCTTCTAAAATCCTTTTGAATATTTGACAAAGGGTCTAAAAATGTGTACTGAGATCTTGTTATAAACTACCTTCTTGTCTATAGGGAATCTCCAGTAGCATGGACATCTGATTTTGGATAATCTGGCTTCGATAATCAGAAAATATTCATTTCAGAAGTGTGCAAACAGATCAAGTTGTTCATTGTAGCAGCAGTAGATTAATCTGCTCTACTCACCTGGTGGTGGCAGCGTAGTTCTTCATCATCACCCCAATGTGTGGATTCTCTAGTGAGATACACACACACACACACACACACACACACACACACACACACACACAGTTCAATTCTCCATGTTGCTAGCACTCTCCGATATTCTGGAATTATTACTCACTAAAACCTGTATTCCATCCTGGCTGCTCCATACCCAGGCCTGTACCCCTCCTGGGCCACAATCCTTGATGGAGCTCTAGAGCCTGATCATTCTGTTTCCCTGGCATGGCAGTACTAAATCCTTCATCTTCCCTGGGTTCCCCGCCCAGAAAAATCTGAAGTCCCACCTCTGTCTCCCTGGCCAGCCATTGTCTGCCAGTAACTTTATTTGCCAATTAGAACCAGCAGGCAGCAGGTTTGTGAGCCCAATCAACACAAGTAGCATTAGAACCAATCCACAACAGTTCATGGGGTTTGTGTGTATTAGTGCCCATTCACAAGTCTTGCAAACAGATCAAGCTGTTGATGGGGTCTGTGTGTGTTAGCTCCCACTCACAAGGCAAGTGTGCAAACAGATCAAGCTGTTCATATAGTCATCACCTCTTCATTTTTTAACACAGGAAAGAATCCTCCATTCTAGGAAGGATTGTAAGAATCCTCCATTCTTACAACCCCACTCTAAGGATACAAGACACTGTCTTCCTGAAACCTTGCTAAGATGTTATTTTATAAGACAGTTAACCAGTGAGATAAACGGTGGCTGAGCATAGACCATGCTAATAGCTAAAGCGCTGTGGTCACAGCACATACCTCAGGACATTAGTAGCCATCCTCCAACTGCAGGAAGAATGACTTCTACTCACTGTTCAGCAGAGGTCCATGTTCAGACTACAAACTGTTGTTCTACAGAACAAATGAAACAAGACAAGCAGCCATACAATGTAACAAGAAACAGAAGGATACGGAAATGAGGGGGGTGTGGAAACGGGAGGATGTGGAAACGGGAGGATGTGTTCATTTGAAGAAAAACACACCAAAAGTAAGTAACTGACCACGATCTCCTTGGACATAATGCTGGTGTGAGGTTTCGAGAAGACCGTCCTTCTCTTTAGTCTGAAAGAATTCCAGCACAGAGCAGGTGTAATAAGTAGCCACAGGGTTAGGAGCTGTGCAGAAATGAGGTGTATGCTACACACATGAGACAGACACGGGCTTCACTGTTCTACAAAATTTATTCCGGGTTAAGATATCATGAAAACCGAAGCAGACAGTTCTTAATGTGTTAAATTTGTGAACTTATAATTTTAAGTAAAACTATGAGACTCATGTCACATATACAGAAAACTATAAACGACCATGAAACATTTAATGGGTGACCGTACTGAATACCACAGACCCAGGATAAGGTTTCTGACCTCCCAGAGCACGGTGGCTGGTGACCAGCATGCATTGAGCATTCTGATGGTCTCAGAAATGTTAGGAAAACTGACTGGTAGGTTTTCCAGGTGTTCATTTTTGCCCTTCCCAGAGGCTTACAGACTGAGATGACATTAGTTTTAAAAGGATGTTTTTCAGCCCAGAAAATCTTCAGGGCCCAAGAGAGCCATGGCTGAGGGGACAGGTGACTCCCTAAAGAGGAGCAGGCTTGAAGCCCAGGACAATCGGTAGAGGACTATTTTGAATTTGTACGTTTTATTCAAAGATATAAAATTAATCAGATAAGAAGGTCTGAGATGAAGCTGTGTGTGGTAGTGCATAACTTAACCCAGCACTTAGAAACTGAGGCAGAAAGATCACTCTCTGTGAGTTCAAGGCCAGCATGAACTACAGAGAATAATCCTGTCTCAGGAACAAAACCAAAACATCCAATCAAAGAAAGAAAACGCAGAAAAATGAACAAGAAAGTTTCATGATGCATGCAAAGACCCCATTGGGCACACCGCTCTCTGTAGTTATATCACTCCACTGTGTCTACTCCCTAAAGCTGCGTTTTTAATACATGAGCCTCAATCAAATGAACACTGATTAAAGATGGTGCAGCAGAGACTTGGGGAAGAAGGTGACACAGGTCTCATAAGAGGAGAATCATTTTCCCAGTCTTCCCACTGCCGTGGATGATGTCTTCATGGGCCTGGGCCGCCTTCTCCAGTGGATACTCAGAACCTATCACGGGTTTCACCCAACCTTTTTCCATCCCTGCTTGGAGGATGCCTGCAAATTGCTGAAATTCCTCCTAGAGGAAAGGGATTGAAAAAAAAAAGAGTGTGTGTTTGTAGTTATTTGTTTCGTGGCCATGGACCACATGACCAGAAAGGTCCCCTTGCAAATATGAAGATTTGACAGGTTTCCCAGATCCACACTGTGATTAGCTGTCATCTGAATATGCCCAGACAGTGTTAGTAATTATGTCATCCGCATACGCCCGGACAGTTTTAGTATAGGAAATACCGTTTTGAAATAGCTATGACTAGTGCTCCCTCTCCATACCACTGCCTCAGGAACCACCTATCCAGTCAGGTGACCAAGTTTAGCATCGATTTTAACTGTCAATCTGCTGACTAGCACAATCAGAACCTCCCCCTTCCTTACCTTGGTGGTTGAAAAGAGAGAGACTCCAATTATACTTGTCTCTTTGGCTATGGTGTCCCTTGGGTTTATCTCAATGGAACCTCTACTGCCGACAACCTATCATGGAAACAGCAGGTACACAGTTGGAGGTTGCTGTGAAACGGGTTGGACGGCTGGGGAAATTCAAGGTGCTGAGGAGTCCTACTTACGATGACCCGTCCTCCGTAGGACAGAAGCTTCAGGTCATTGCTCAGGTTCTCATTCGCCAGCATCTCAATAATCACATCAACCCCCTTGTCCTTGTCACCAACACAGGTCTGCGTGATAAAAGAACAAACCAAAAAACCAACAGTGCATGCTTTGAAATAATCTAATTACAAAGCAACCAGTCATACTCTCTGCAGTGAGAACTCAAACATTGGATAAGCTACCGAAATCAGGTCAGATTTGCATAGATGTGTGTGTGTGTGTGTGTGTGTGTGTGTGTGTGTGTGTGTGTGTCAATATGAGTGGTTATCTGTGGATATCTGTGGTGCATGGGTGGGTAGCTGTGTAGGTTGGGGGCTGAAGGTGTGTATCTGTGGGTGAGTATGGTGTATTTTCTGCTTGTGTGCGTATTAAGCTGTGTTATAGGTGGTTTACCATTTGCTTGAGATACTAATTCTTTCTGTCTGCACTGTTGGGTGTTGGTTCTCTACATTTTAAACTGGTCCTTGAAGATCCATCTATGTTATAATTGTTTTATATTAGATTTATATTACACTCTAAGTAATGAGTACTTAAACCAGGCATTGTAATAGATATCCAGTGGATGCAGGGCACTTAGGAATCAGGATGGGAATCCTACACGCACAGCGTTTATGTAAAGGTAGGTACTGTGTCAGGAGAGGTAAGCTGTGAGCTACAGAAGGAAAGAGTTAAGTTCACCTGCCTACGCTGGTCAAAGAAAGCTCCTCATAGGAAATGACCTGAAGGATGAAAAGTAATCCCTTAGACATAAAAAGGAAGGTGAAGGAAAATGACACACAAGGGCCTTTGGGGAATGCTTCCTCTCACCACAGCACTGTGGGAGAGGAAAATGCAAACTGTTACAGACTGCAAACCATGCGGAACAGCATGTTAGGTAAAGAACTCAGTGTTTGGGTTTGGTTTTATTTTTCAGGTGGTCATTAATTCAGTGTTTTAGGTACCAGAAGCTCAATAACAGGCAGGCAAGTTAGAATTCTTCTTTGGACAGAGTTCCAGCATTTCAGTTATTTCTTGATCCAAATATTTAAAGGGACAGATATCTCTGGAAACAGAGAAGACAGAGAGACTCTGAGCTCAGTAACACTTATGGGGCAGGGGAAACAGAGGCTCAGGAGACAGAAGACTGGGACTTGAGAGATGCTTTTCAGGGGTGAAACTGGCAGAGTAAAGGAGAGGCAGCAAGGAGAAGCTGATTTAAAGGGGCATAAACAGGCTCATGGGGAGACGGCTCAGGGTAAAGTGCCTGCTCACAGGCTTCTCTAGATTCAGCACCACAGAGGAAGCTGAAATCCCAGAGCTAGGGACAGAGATGCATAGATCCTGGTCTTGCTGGCCAGGCAGTCTATAGGAAAGGGTGAGCTGTAGGTTCACTGAGAGGCCTTGTCTCAGAGTAGAAGATGGAGAGCGACAAAAGAGGACACCGAGGTGAACCTCTGTCTTCCACACATCCATGCACAGGTGCACATACACAAGCATGCACACACACACACACACATATATATATATATATATACATGCACACACATGTGCACACACACACACACACACAGACACACTCACACACACAATTTGGAACAGACATAGACAATGATATAAGGGTTCCTGTCAGGGTAATGGCTAGTGACACAGAGATGGAACTCAGGTCACAGAGCCAACAAAGGGCATACAGACACACAATGTGTAATAACGTGAAGAAGAAAGATGTTAGTAGTGAAGCCAGTGTGCAGGAAGACAGGGAAGGTTAATAGTGGAGCTAGTGTGCAAGAAGACAGCCAGCTTCAACAAGATCCAATCAAGATCTCGTTCCTGAGGAGGAGGACAGACACAGAGCAGCCTGGACACAAGGACACTCCTCCACTCACCAGAGACACAGCCTCTGTGAATGTCAGATTACACACAGGCAGAACTGGGACAGGGGACAAGGTGTTTCTATAAGATAAGCAGTAAAGGAATGAGAGAGGAGAGATGAGGGGAGCAGCCTGGAGGAGAGGCCTGAGAGCAAGAACCAGCAAAGCCAGTAGAGAAGTGAAAGAGTTACCCTCATGGCCTAAAGTCAAATGCTGAAGGAACAAGCAGCAACTTCACCCAGTAACCAGTCTTCTCCAGCTCAGACATGCCTGAGAATGGCATCAGAAGTGAGCACCAGGCGCCAGCTCCCCTGTGCATGGCGCAGATCAGAGCCCTGACTGGAGTTTTATTCTTTTGGTAAGGTGGTATGGTGGAGAGTCACCCACCCACACACTCTTCCTCCTTGGACAATGACCTCTATCAACACCCCACGCCTGGGAGATTCTCACTGTCCTCTCTCCATAAGGTACGTCTGAGGATGAGCAAGGGAGTGAGTGTTGATTTAATTATCAGCAATATATAAACAGAGACTTCAGGATTGAGGTGACTGTTGGCTGAGCACTTGCCAGGCAAAACAGACAGACAGATCCTGTGCGAACTATGTGATATGCGACATTTACTGAGTGCTCCTCACTGTGGTAGGAGGGAGAGTGGTAGTCCCTCCCCAAGGACCCCATGAGCCAGCAGCATCTTTCCCAGATAGGTACGTCTGGTTCCTAACTCTGGGATGTCACGTCCTTGACAGCAGCTGCACTATGAGCATCTTGTAGCTGCAAACTTTACTTACAGTGTGATCTTTCAATTGACTTTTGAAAGGCTTCGTCTCATTTAATACACAAGCACATTACAAGCATGGGAGCAAAGTCTGGAGAACTAGATGCTTGTCACTTTAAATAAATTAAAACATGTATAGGGATGAGAGCGCATATAGATATGGATATGACGACAGAAACAATGTTATTTATTAAGCAAAATCATATTAATTCATTAAGAGGACAGTTGTTAAAATGACTTATTTTTAAGGCCAAGTGAGTCTCCCAGAAGCAATGTCTAACCTTCTCAAACTGCAGAGAAGTTTACCTTGATTTTGTCAATATAGTTGGCTTCTTTGTGATTAAACACTTCATGGGCTCCGTTCTGCAGAACAAGCTTTTTTCCTTCCTCAGAACCAGCTGTGCCCAAAACCTTTAAGCCATGAGCTCTGGCAATCTGGCACGTAGCTAATCCAACCTGAAGAACAGAACAGAACTCTGGCATCACGTATTCTTCCCTGGAAGCCTCCGGTGCCTACAGGGAACTGCAGATCTCGCTAGTGCAGTGGTTCTCACCCTGTGAGCCATGGTCCCTCTGGAGATGAGAAAAACCCTTGTACAAGAGCCACCTAGGACCATCAGGAAACACGTATATTTACGTTATACATAAACTGATAACAGTGGCAAATCTACGACTATAAAGTAACAATGAAAATAATGTCACAGTTGGGAGTCATCCCAGCATGAGGAACCGTATCGAAGGGTTAGGAAGGTTGAGGACTGCTGGTCTGTGTGGAGCGGTTCCTGAAGGAAAGAGGCAGGCGCTTCCCCAGTGCTGTGCACGGTGTACTTCACAGTGCCTGCTGAGGTCTCTGTCACTGCCTGTGTCCTGCTGATGAGGAACTGTAAGCTCTGAGAGACAGCAGCCGCGAGCAAGCCTCATACAGTGGAGCAGGACTAAACGGGACTGTAGCCCACACCCCGTTAACCACTGCAGCAGAACACTTGCTAATACATGCTGTGTGCAGGCCGTAAGTCTTTAAAGATTGCCTTCATGCTCCATCCTGGCTTTATTTATGCTCCATCCTGGCTTTATTTAACCAGTTAAATAATACATTCTTTATAATAAGCATAAGGCCTCTACTGTATAAATTAGAAATATAGGTTCTGCCCATGGACTCAATGTAAAAAAAACACATTTTAAAGAGAAAAGATGGTAATAAGTGTGAGTTAACAAGTGAGTGAAGTCAACAGAAAGCCACCCTGGGTTAGAGATGTGGAGAGGGGCTGTCTAGGCCATCAGGAAAGGTGACCTGAATGAAAGGGGGGGATTGAGTCGCTCCCTGTCCCAAGTGTGAGGGTGGTAAAGGACAGGGTGGCTAAGTGAGCAGAGTGGGAACATGCTAGGGGGTTCAAAAGGCAGAGAGATGGTGTGACTCAGGGACCAAGCTCATGACCCGATGGAAACTGATGGCCAAGGTCCAAGGCAAGGGAAAGGCCCTGGACCACACTGAGAGCATGGCAGTCTGGAGAGCATAAGCATTCGAGGAGTGGAAGCAGCTTTAAATTCTGGAACTTGCCTGCATACTGACAGGCAAAGGCCCCACTAGACACTGACAAATATAGAGCCAGGAAGCCAGGGATGGTGTGAAATGACCTTGCAGATGATTGCTGGCCCAGAGCAGGGCATGGAGCTACTGACTGACTGTTTACCCTCCTTATTCATAGGAAACAAAACCCTTCCCAACGGTGATTTGTATTAAGGTTTTTATATCCCAAGTTTTATTCAGAGTCAAATTTAGAAAAGCATTTACTGCTTGAAAAGAAAACAAATACTCAGTCACTTCTTTTTTTTTTTTTTTTTTTTTTTTTTAGAAACTCATTATGTAGCCCAGGCTAGCCTGAACTCATGGTGATCTTCTGCCTTAGCCCCTGCAAGTGCTAGGATTCCTACCATGTTATTTCCTGTTACAGATCAGGGCTTCAAACGCAAACCAGGATTTCTTCAATGCTTTCTACTTAAGGCCACTGTTTGCTTAGATTTTATATGACATTAGGTATTAAGGGCATATGAAACATACATACAAATCAGTAATCTCAGAGTCTGACCCACTATTCTGACTTTATGAGCATCAAGGGTAATAACACTTCATATAAATAGGTAATATTTATTAAATTATATAAATATTAAAGTGGCAGACATGCTTAGGCCTACTTCAGGAAATCGTTGAAAATTCTATCCTACTCCTTAGACAAAATTTTGTGCACTATTTTTCAGTGAGACTCAAGGTAGCAATTCACTAGCAGCTTTTAAAAATCAAGATGTGAGTGTGTGTGTGTGTGTGTGTGTGTGTGTGTGTGTGTGCTGGTGTATGTGCCCAGTGCACATGTAGAGGCTAGAGACCAACTTTGAGTGTGCTCCCTCCCATATCAGACCATCATATTAAAGCCAAGCATTCTAACCCAACACAGTTCACACAGGGCATTAACCGATGCACACTGATAGGATTTGTGGACCAGGCTGTTTTCCACCGAGCCAGAAGTCAGCAACCATCTGGCAGAGGCAGGGAACCAAGTCCTGCAAATTGTCCTCTGATCAGCACAAGCTTGAGCAGACACACAAAATAAATGTAAAAAACTCAATTTGAAAAGTAAAGAAGCTATGATCTGGAAGGTGACTGGAATTGGGGGAGACAGGAAGAAGTAATTACAATAGAAACTGAGAGAAACTCGCTGAAACATGAGCAGCAGTAAGGACTGAGGGTCCACAGAGTGGATGAGGCCCTGCAGGCGTTCGATAATCTAACTGAGTTAGTACACAGGACCCTATCTAATGAGGGATACAGCCAGTCCATCAGGAGGAACACTGTACTGTGGGGTCACTGAGATTGATTCCAATCACTTAACCTTTCTATTAAAACTATGACTTTAATAAAACCACATTTTAAGGCACCGACTTAATGCAAACATATCACCTAATGCTCTCCTTTGAGCAGTCTCTCAGTTTTCTAAAGGGCTCTGGCTACTATTTTCTTGCCAACAATTAGACTCACAATATTTTTTTCAACAGATTATGTGGCATTTTCTGCCCATTACTTTTCTCTAATTTATTTCAAACACTAAAATGAGACTCTCCCACCAATATACTGGGACAATGACTGTGTTCACAAATCCGCGTAATTCTAAACTCACAACATAATCCAGCAGGAATGTGGATGAAATGAGGACAAAAAATACAAACAGAAGCCAGGCAAAAGCCAGTGTTCTGTCTCCCTCCGATAGGGCAGAAGGATCAGAGGCGCTTCACACACAGGCTGCCAGCCTAACCCAGCCAGCCAGGATTTAGCAGACTCAGCCAGCTCCAAAAACCAACAGTTTGGATTTTACCTTTTAAAAAAGCAAACTGATCCCTCTGAAGTGGCAGAGATTTCTACAGGAGTGTAAAGGGATTTCCTCTAAACCCTTTCTCTCCACTGTACGAACATTTCTCTTTTCTACAGAGCATAAGGCTCTTAGACAACCACAGTAATTTAAATAAACACATGTGTGTTTCAAACCTTCGGTTATTAAGTTAAATTTAACTCATCCAAAACCAGCCTTTGGAGATGGTTAACAATTAGTTTAGCTGTCTTTTCAAGCCCTACAGAGACAACCTTGGACTTTTTTGGTAAATAGTCTGATTCGTGAAATCCCTACAGATTGATCTCTGAGTCACTGAGGAAGCCAGATATGAAATAAGAAAGTTCATCTCTATAGAGACAGAGTACCCTGACTTTCTGAGTTACCAGACCACTTTCAGAGACAGAGCCATCCTGTCAGGATGCCACCATCATTACGTGGGCAGGCGTTCTGGGTAATGAGTTACTCCTTTCCATGTCCTTCTCCAGCTCCCTGGAGGTGAGCCATCACTCCACAGTCCCTTGATTTTAAAAATGGGAAATCTTGTCTCCAGCATTTCTAAAGTCTCTCTGTGCTAGCTTAGTAAGTTCTAAATGCATAGCTCTGGCTTCTCCTCCATGCTCCTTAGAGATGGACCAGTAGTGAGGTACTTGAGGATTCTGCCTGGGGATTAGTTAGAGGGCTTAGGTACTGAGTTCTCAGTCCTTTCCCCAAACAAACATTAACACTTCCAGCCTTGGGTTGTAATGTTGAGGACACAGGTGTATACTGTGCAACCTTTCACTGCCATCAAAGTGTGTGCCTGTTGGTGGCACAGGGAGTCCAGACAAGAGGGAGGCTGAGGGAAGCTGACCACTTGCTGACTGAGAAGTTTAATGAGCCTTATTTTGCTCACTAAGGGAATATGGAACAACCACGGTGAATGTTGAGAACAGCTTAAAATGCCAGATAATTCTAAGAACCATGCCATGTAAAGGCAGAGGTTTGTCAGTCTTGGTGCACTCCCCACACAGGTGGAAAACCTACCACATTTATTGTTTTATGAGGTGGTCTGCTGAATTTACTAAGCAAGATGCTATGGCTTCAGCCATGGACTCTACTCAGCAGCCTACATCTGATCAAGCTTCATGGCATTAAGGGGGCCGAAGGGTGCAGCTCTTAAAATTGACTTCATCCTGTATGATGTCAGAAGCCCAGCATAGTCAGATGACAGGCTCCAAGGCCTTTCCCCAGGGAGGAGCAACTGTCAGCTGACAGCTGCTGGGGGAGGAGGAGCACCCTGGACACCTGCAGACGGGTTCTCACCCAGGTCCCACTGATTTTGGTCACATTGGGTTATTTTAAAAGAGGAGGACACTGAGTTGGGAGGGGCATACTGGGAGATAAGATCAGACACATTGAGTGCATAGATGAAGTCCTCGGAGAATACATTTTTAAAATTGAAAACTTAAAAGGTTTTCAAGAACTATCACATGAGACCAACAACTCCACGATCACTTGAACACAAACTTGAAAGTATACTCACTCCTCCGCTGGCCCCGTGAACCAGAACGCTTTCCCCAGCTCGAGCACGGGCACTGCAGGAAAAAAGCAGAGGCATCATCATGCTCTCGGTCAGAGGAACCAAGAGCTGCTGTTCTCATCACCTGTGAGGAACCTCTACTCTTGCTTCAGTTAACACCCAAAGACATGCTGCATCCTAACACGGAGCCAAGTGTCCTCTCACCCCGACGCAAATGATGATGGCCAGGACCGCAATGAACACAAACCATCCATGCAGTACTCACTCGGGATATGCCATTGGTCTGTCACCTGCCTGTGCCCATGTTGGGTGCAGGGATCCTACTACAATGTCTAGGCTGCAGTCTTTGTGTGTTGGTGGGACTTTGGAATCACAACTGGAGTCCCTCATGGTCATGTGTCCCCAGAGTGTCCCCAGGCAAGTTTGCTGCAGATCAGTCATTATCCTGTGGTCCAGGGTTGCTCAAATAACAGCAGGTGGGCTGCTTCTGACCAGTTCTAATAGCATGCCCTTGCCTTTCCACACCTCTAAAAGTCCACTCTGAGTGGTCCCTAATGAAGTTGTGCAGTCACCAAGGCCCCCCAGGCTACACCCAAAATGCCCAGGCTTGTCTCCTGTGCTATATACTACCTTCTTTTAGAGCCTGGATGTTCGGAACAGACGCCACTGTTCTGGGGAGCATTTCACTGTGCAAACACATGAACCTTCCTCTCCAGGTACCTTCCGATCCAGCTCATTTTAGGGATACGGTGAATGGCTCTTCTGAGGGGAATCTGTTCACTCTGGAATAAGACTACACTAGCCCCAAGTCCCTGCTCATGGCTTCCCGATGGCTTTGTCAACATCCTGTCTCCTACCTACAAATGTTTCCATAATTACATCTTTATTCTTCCTTGTAAGCTCTGAAGCCCGCCCGTCCCTGCCTGGGACTGGAGTCCTTCCATCCTTTTATCTGTGTTTGGATGTTCACTGTCTCGGTTCATCAGTAGCCGCTATGTAGGGTCTATTTGTATCCCTCTACTCTTCCACTGCGTCTTCTCTCTGTCTGTCTGATCCTTCAAAACAAAACAAAAAGTAAATAAAACCCTTCTCGAATCTGTGATGGTCTGAATGCGAATGGCCCACACCAGCCCAGGTATCTGAATACTCGGTCTCCAGCTGGTGGCATTGTCTAGGATTAGGAGGTGCGGCTTTGGTGAAGAAGTGCCTCTGAGGGTGGATTTGGTAGTTTAAAAAAATCCATCTCTCTCTCTCTCTCTCTCTCCCTCCCCTTCTGTCTCCCCTTCTCTCTCTCTCTCTCTCTCTCTCTCTCTCTCTCTCTTTCTCTCTCTCTCTTTCTCTCCTCCCCCGCTCCCGGCTGTGGTTCGGATATAAGCTCTCAAATACTGCTCCAGCACCACGCCTGACAGCCTGCTGCCCTGCTACCACAATAATGGTCATAGCTCGCCCATTGAAACTGTAAGGCCCTGATAGATGATATATTCTCTTTCTTTTATAAGTTGCCTTGGTCATGGGGTCATATCACAGTAATAGAAAAGTAAGACTATGGCAGTTTGAATAAGAATGGCCCGCCCTAGCCAGGTGGTAGTGCACACCTTTAATCCCAGAACTCAGGAGGCAGAGGCAGCTGAGCTCTGGGTTTGAGGCCAGCTTGGTCTACAGAGTGAGTTCCAGGACAGTCAAGGCTACACAGAGAAACCCTGTCTCAAACAAAGGACAACAAAAGGATGCTCCCCCAGCCTCCAGGCTATGTTTGAATGCTCAGTGACCAGGGAGTGGCTCTATTTGACAGGATTACAGGATTAGGAGGTGTGGCCTCAGTGGAGTGGGTGTGACCTTGTTGGAGGAAGTGTCAGTGGGGTTGGGGGGTGGAGATTTCAAGAGTCCAAGCCAAGCCTAGGCTCCTTCTCTCTGCTGTGGATCAAGAAGTCACTCTCAGCTACTTCTTCAACGTCATGCCTGCTATGTTCTCTGCTATGCTGATAATATACTAAGCCCCCAAAACTGTACACAAGCCCCCAGTTAAATGCTTTCCCTTATAAGAGTTGCCGTAGTCACGGTGTATCTTTGTAGCAATAAAACAGTGACTAAGACAGAGATACATATTTTCCTCAGAGTCTTTTATCTCCTTCCAGACTCCTACTTTTTGAGAAAATGATCTTCATTCAAGGGACTAATTTCCTCTTTCTTCTCAAATAATCAAACTTCTGTCCCCTCTGTGATTGGCATGACCCCAAAATGCTTAATCACAAATGGCTAGCAGCAAGCAGCCAGTCCAGGCGTAGAAGCGTGGACTCAGGTGCCATCTCACCTGTGGAACAGAGCTCGGCAGGCCGTGAAGTACGGGATCCCCAGGGCAGCCCCCTGCCTGAAGTCCAGTGTCTCGGGCAGGGGGTAGGTAGTATGATCCGCTGCAAGAGCAAATTCTGCGTAGCCACCAGAGAGTGTGCTGAAGCAGAAGACCCTGTCGCCTTTCTGAAAAAGATATCAACAAATACATGCAGCAGAGATTCCAACTGTGCCAAGATGGCTGAGACTCGTTACAGTGCCAGCTTACAGTGAGAGACAATAATTTCCATGTGGATGTCTTCAGCTCAGTGTCTCACAAACACAGCTGAAACACTGAATCTCTATACATGTTTTCTAAGCGAGAACTTAAGAGAAGCACTAAAGGAGACAAGGAGAACAGAAGATACCCCTCAAATGCATGAGGACACTGGGGTACTACACAGTTCAGCTGAGCGCTTACTGAGCTAGATGCTGTATCCTTCCTCATAAGCATCACAGTGACCCAGGGAAGGCCTGTGCTCATCCTGCAATTAGGCTGCACACTGAAATAGTAGAAAGAGCCAAGCAGATCCATTACCTCATAGCGAGACACAAGGCACCCTGCTGATGGCCGCCTGCTGCACCTTGGGCATGGAAACACTGGCCATCTGAGCACCTGGCCTACGTCTTTAGAAGAAGACTCATAAGAAAGGAGACATACCGTGGAGTAGACGAAACACTGAGCAATGACGGCCTCGTACTCAAACTGGCACTATGATAGATAAATACATACAAAAGCTAACAGCACCATGCTGTAGGATGACAAGGCAAATCTTTGGAAGGAAACTGAGAACCAAAAGCAAGCATCACAATTGGACAGTGTTGTCTGCAAATGGCCAAGGAAGACTAAGTTAAGATGAATCCCACATTTATGGCTTGAGATCAGCCTGATTGATTTCAGTGTGATTTAAACATTGAGAATTCACCAGAAGGGAAAATGTAATTTTTGGAGTTCTGTGGGGATAGCATCAATAGCAATGCACTGCCCCAGATCTCAAGCACACGCACCTCTTAGGAGGGAGAAAGGAAGACATTCAACTGGAAAGCAAGTGAACACGGTGAGAAAAGAAAGGTGAGACATGGAGAAGTGACTCTAAGCTGAGGACATTAAAGAAGCCACATGGGGACATGAGTGGTCGAGGCAGGGCTTGAGGGACAAGATCTGAAGAACAGAACTGGAATTAGTAAACAGTGAAGGAAGCCCTGGGGCAAAGGAGGCAGCCAAGAGTAAATGCTGAGCCAGGCCAAGCATCTCCTGCTCACATAAGCCATAGCTCTCACCTCAAAGGGAATAGGGTTTATTCTGGAACCACAGCCTGGGTGCAGGGTCTAAGTCAGCTCAAGTGCTATATCCCAAGTGCTAGAAGTTTCATGAAGTAAAAGAACACAGGAAGGAATAAATCAAGGCACTTTCCAAATGCATTCCTGGGAACATCGTGGTAGACGGTTACAGCAAAGCAGGGAATTTGCTGTTATAGGCTTCAAATGGTGTCGGGTGATAATCTTAGCATTAAGGTTGGTGGAAATGTGCAGTCTATGTGTATAGTCCCAAAGGACTTATGTAATAGTCACAAAGATGGATGTTAGGTCAAACAAAGAGGTGAGCAGTGGATGGCTATTAGCAGGGCCTGAAGATAATTTAGCTCAGGAGCTGCAAATGTTAACATGGGATGGGGGTTGTTTTCTGAGAACTTCAGTGCATACTCCAAATACTAGGTAGGTATCTTACATGCAGCACACATCAACTGCCAGA
The DNA here is from genome assembly GCA_030674055.1 of Rhabdomys pumilio. Classification (NCBI taxonomy): domain Eukaryota; kingdom Metazoa; phylum Chordata; class Mammalia; order Rodentia; family Muridae; genus Rhabdomys; species Rhabdomys pumilio. Next base: position 4,711,107 of record JANHMN010000001.1, read on the forward strand.
AATAACATGGAAAGAAACCAAACAGGAGTCCAGAAACCCCAGAAGCTACATTTCTGCTTCAGTGCCATCCTGTCAAATAACAGAAACGGCACCAACACAGCCCTGAGAGAGCAGGGAGTGTGCAGAGCAGAGCAGTTCAGCACTGAAGAAAACAGCAGCAGAGGAGAGGGAGACGAGAGTGTAACAAGCTGCAACAGTCCCACCTCACAGCGTGAGCACCTCATCAACACCAAAGCCCACAAGCAATAGATGTGGGGGATGGACTAAGCTTTATAGTTAGGACCCCAGGAGCAGGAGAGAAGGTAGCTTATGCCTACAGACTCCAGGTCACAGGGTAACTTCAATGGGTGAGACAACCTGAACTAAGCCACAGGCAGTGGCCACAGGAAGAGCAGAGGAAGAGTGGTGACAGACTGAGAGAACACCAAACAGCAGGTGTCACCAAGAGAAACTCAGTGGGCACAGACAACCTCAGCTTTTGATAGACTGAGGAAGGGCCTCCTGGGGTGTAAATGTAAGTTTTGTTCACCCAAGGTAATTTCCGGCTGCTAACCTAGGCCCAGTCCTGGAAGCTTCTACCCTCAGCAAAATTTTATTATCTAGGGCTAGAATGTTTGCAGCCTCTAAGGCTTACTGCTGAATAAGCTCACCCTTTCTAGTTCTTTCTGGTTCTGGCTGGCTGTCAACTCAGCTATTCAAATACCTCTCCCTGCTGATTGATTTAAATGAGCTTCTTTCAGCTTCTGACTGAATTACTCTGTTTGTCCTCACACTAACTTTGGCAATATGTTCTATCTGGTTCCTTCTCATTCTCTGGCTTGTTCTGTCTCCACCTGAGTCTACCTTTTCTGTCTCTAAAACTTGTCTCTATATAACACACACACACACACTCTCTCTCCCTCTCTCTGTCTCTCCCTCTTTCTCTCTGTGGGGGTGGGTGTGTGCACTACTCTCTCTTCAGTCACCTTTTTTATCTCTCAGATCTCAACTCGGATTAGAGTTGGGCATATCCTATTCTGTCGAATCTTTCTCATCCACTACTTTATCTACCACTCAATCAGACATCATTTTCAAACATGGGCGCTTCCTTCTACAAACTAACTTCATTGTTTGGGATTAAAGCTATGTATTTAGGGCCTATCTGTATCCCAGCCAGAGGGATTAAAGGTGTGTGTGCTAAGGGCATGTCTGTATTCCAGCCAGAGTGACCATGTTTCTGGATTAAAATCTCTCTGTACTGAGGGGTGACCAGCAGGACACAGCCCCGTCTAGGAAGGAAACAGCTAGATGCACAAGCCTATTAGACACTCAAGAAGTCACTACTGTAACAGGAACTGGACTTTGATGTGAGTACACTGCAGACAGTACCAGGTCTTAGCTGAATACTCTAACACTGGGTAAGAGAAAGGAAACTGAGGTTGCCTGTGGCTGTAGATTACTGTGCAATTCAGTAGAAAAAATACAGAAAGCAGAGGTCTGAATGGGATTGGGGACTTCAGGCAACAGAATCCAAAGAGCGAAGATAAAAACAATGGAAGCCCGGAGGAAGGACTGCAGGACAGGATACAGAGAGGAAGGACATCAGGACATATGGCGCGCCACGGCAGAAACCAAAGTAAATGTTGGATTTTGGTTTTGGTTTTGTTTAAGAAAAAGTTAAGTGACTGAGAGTGCCAAATGCCATCGTGAAGTTAAGAAAGATAGAAACACAAAAGGGTCCGTTCACTCTGGAGTCTAGAGACCATCAGTGGCACTAGCAAAAAATCTAGAGATGCTACTGGGGCAGACGCCAGAGTGTTGAGACAGAGAAACAAAAAGCTGCAGGGACCCACCCCCTTCCTGCATAGGGGCTCGTTAAGTTTTTCTATGTCATCCCAGCTTGGTAAATATGGTGCCAAGGTTGAGCAGGTTGAGAAATTAAGAGGAAAGGAGGTAGTTATAAATACGCTACAGAGGCACTTCCCGAGCCAGACATGGCTTCTCACAGAACTGTAAGGACAGCCACGATCACGGTCCTGATCTCGACTCCACAACTGCACAGTGTCTTACCACATGCACAAGTTCTATCACCCTCCAAAAGAGTTAACCTTCCTTTATTTTGTGAAAGGAAATTAAAACATTCTGTCTGTGCAGGACAAAAGCTGGCCATCTGTCATCTCCCTGTTTGTTTCCTTCACTCACACATTTCGATTAGACCTAGGAGTCCCCCAAGTCACAGGAAATGTGCAGTGAGTCCCTCTCAAAGCCTTTAAAGCTATAACTAAATTTCAGAAGAGTGCTACTAAGACAAAAATAGAAATTAAGAATGGAATACCTTGAAAGCAGACACATTGTCTCCAACAGATTCTATGATCCCAGCCACATCGGAGCCCGGAGTGTAGGGTAAGGAAGGTTTTCGACTGTAGGTCCCAGAGCGAATGTATGTCTCCACTGGGTTGACACCGCAGGCGTGGACTTTGATTAGGACCTGTAATGACGACACCCATCAGTTTGTACAGAGCACTGAGGCATTGCCTTACAATAGTGTTGTGTGGAAAATGATGGAGCTGGAGAAACCGAGACAATAAAGCAAGACCAAGCCAGCCCCTGCCTCCAGCAAGCCTGTATTCTAAGTCTGCAGTAGGAAGTGAGGTAGACTAGCTTGCATGCTAGATTCAAAACTTTCAGGAAACAATACATGTAAAGAGACCTCTAGGTGCCCATCAGCCCACTTCCTCTTCTTCTGAGATACGCAGGAGGATCATTATTTCCTGGTGTGCCAGATAGTTTTTACATCAACTTAGCATGCACTATAGTCACCTGAAAGCTAGGAACTTAGACATTTCTTCAGGCTGCAGGAAAGTCTATAGGATATTTTCTTAAATAGTGATGCAGGGTGGCCCAGCCTATTGTGGGTGGTGCCACCCCTGGGCAGGTGGATGTGGGTTCTATAAGAAAGCAGGTTGAGCAAGCCAGGAAGAGCAAGTCAGTCAGCAGCACTCCTCCATGGCTTCTGCATCCACTCCTGCACTATATGAGTTCCTATCCTAACTGCTACAGATGATGAAACTCTGAGCGAAATAAACATTTTCCTCTCTGCTGAAGACCAACCAGCTCCAGAGCTCTGTTTCTCTCCTGGAGGTAGCCAAGGGGGAAGGGGGAGAGGGGGGAGGGGGAACTATCAGCAGGGACAAGACTAAGTCTTGCAAGAGATCAAGATTGCTTTCTATAATAACATTTATGTATCTTGACTTCAGGTTACTCTGAGGCCCGAAGCTTTGGGCCTCTGAGCCTATTGATACTTGTTGCTAACAGCAGGGCATTAAGTAGAGTTCCATTGTTCTTTTTTGCACAGGTCCTTGTCAGCTAGAAAAGCTGCTCTCAGGAAGAAAAATAAAAAGGAGACACTTTTTAAAAAGATTCTAATCTTTATTTCTAAGGGAAAGTAAAAGGAGGAAAAACTGATCAGACTGTATGCTCTTCTAATGTCGAAGTTACTCTGCTCTTCTGCTGCTTTCTTCTTCCTGATCTTGCTCTGTGGCAAGATTTTCCCTGTCCAATTAATTTAAATATTAGTACAGCAGGAGACCTGTGATTGGACAGGGAGAAGGGAGGAGGAGCTAAGAGTTACAGAGATGCAATGGAGGAAACAGATAAAGAAGGAAGCAAGATTGAGAACGGACAGAACGATTCAGATTCAGTGTGGCTTTAAATAGCCACAGGTAGATATAGTATCGTATAGGGGTAGAATAATTGGGGTAACTTGTCTAATCTAGGTGGGCAGCTTGTACCATTATCAATTGGCCCTGAATTTATTGTGTGGGCATCTTGTATATTTAGAATTTATTGAACTATAAACCTGACTGATTAAGTATAAGCTTCTAGAGTTTTGTTTTACTGGGTTACTGGAATGTGGGCCCGCAGACCACAGGGGGTTTATGGCTAAGAAGTTAAGGGCAGCATTGAGACAAGGGAACTGGAATGGGAAGACCTGACCAGTCAGTCGCCTGGGGCCTAGCTTACAGACAGAAACACCCCACCACCACCACAACTGGGCAGACTGTAGCTGGATGTAGCACGGGAACTGATGTCCCCTTTTTAATATTTCCTGCAACATTGCTCTCTCTCTGCTCTCAATGTAATCCATCCTAGTATTTTGTACCTTTTCTAGGAGAACAGATTACATGGTTTTTCCAAACATCTTTTTTTCTTTAACAAAAGTTCACTAAAAGTTCAAACATAAATTAAAATCATAAACTGAATAAGCAATTTACAAGGGAGTTTCATGTGTTTCCATTAAGACTAGTTATGTAGCTAGACATTCATTATCTGTCACACACTCCACAGCTTCATTGAGAGTCACAAAACTATAACTTTTGTGTAAAGTTAACACTGAACTTTTGAATAGACCAACCAGTCAATATTTTATGTCCTATTCTTGCACCTACAATAAATCATTAGGTCTCTTATATGACCTTTGGTTAATTGTTTTAAAACCTCTTGGACTGTATTCTAAGTTGTAAATGCCTATTTTTTTAATCTCAGAAGCAATTAACTCATGACTTGTGAAGACTGGCAGTGTTCTCATTGCAGTTTTAATATCATAGAAGACTTAATAACAGTCCTATTATAAAGGGCTTAATAATTACTAGTATAATTTTAGGAATTCTTATAAAATCATCATTAGGAATTATTTGTCTGTATAGTGTGACTACTGTATAGATCAATCTTCGTTGATCTGCAAAAATCTGCCCAATAGGGTGGGCTAATGTCCAGGGATTATATATTAATTTAATTTAATAATGACATGTTGAGAGCCGCTCTATCAATGTTGGAACCCACACTTCCAAAAGCCTTGGGAGCCTGCACTGCCCCAGGCTGCTCCGGTCTGCGGGTCGGGGTTCAGCATGAGAGAGAGTGAAGACAGATGCAAGGAATGGAGGCCAAACAGAATGTGATTCAATCCTGTTTATTCTTCAGTCTCTCTTCCTAGTCCAAGTCCCAAGTCTTGAGTTCCTAGTTCCTAGTTCCTAGTCCCTAGTGCCTCCAAGTTCCAAGTTTCCAGTTCCATGTTCTAGTCTCGAGTCTCATCCAAGTGCAAGTGTCTAATTCCTAGTTGCTAGTCTCTTTCCCAGTTCCAAGTCCTAAGTCTCAAGTGTCTAATCCAAGTTCTCTTTCCAAGTCTCGAGTGTCTAATTCTAACCCAAGTATCTAATAATTTCTTCTGTCTGCCTCTCGCCTTTTGTATGTCTCACTTCTAAACTACACCTTTAAGTCATGCCCTTAGTTCTTATCTCTAAATCACACCTTTAAGTCTCACACACCCAGGGGAAGATCCTGGGTATCTAAAGCAAGATGTTATCAGAGTGTGCTCAGCTGTTGTAGGCTATTGTAATCAAGTCTCTTGTCAGGGTATATGGCTCAAGATGGATGCAAAGATGATAGCCGCCTTCTGTCAGCTCCCCACAATGACAGAAACTGCATATGAATAACAAGTTGCTTTTGCTTATGATGTTTCATCACGGAGATAGAAACTCTAAGTTGGTACCATGTGGTAGGTTACTTATATGACAGGATTGATCCTGCTGCGTTTTGGTGGAAGGTAAAAGACATTGCTACAATTTAGCTTTGCTTTGTTTGATTGTGACTATACCTTTTGGAATAAGAAAGCATTTAACTTAGTTTTCAAGAGTCCATAGTTAAAAGACTTTGAAAAAAAGCATCTTCAACAAATGATGCTGGACTAATGGGCAGTCTGCTTGTAGAAGAATGCAAGTTAATGCATGTTTATCAAATTGTACAAAGCTCAAGTCCAAGTGGATCAAGGACTGTGGTCCTGCATACAGCCTCATTACTCTGGTCTGGGAATGTCACTTGGGCAGGCAAAATGAGAGGCCCTCAGCTCAACATTCTGTCTGCTGCTGGGGCATGAGAACTCTGATGGGCAGAGAAAATGCAGAAAGCTAGACTGCATTTACCCTACCCTAAGCCAACACCGTATACCTCCACAGTGGGTTGGGGGAGGCGGTACTAAGCTTATGGGAAAGAGCAATGCACCACTAGGTGGGTGGAAGAATGCAGCCTTGAATGGGGCCTCAGCCCAAGTGAGAGATGAACTCAAGAAGTTAGACTCCAAAAAAACCAAATAACCTAATTTAAACATGGGATACAGAGCTAAACAGAGAATCTAAAGAGAGAGCTAAACAGATCCCTCAGTTGAGGAATCTCTGATGGCCAAGAAGCACTTAAGGAAATGTTTGTCATCCTTAGTCATCAGGGAAATGCAAATCAATACAACCATGAGATTCAACCTTACACCAGGCAGAATTGCTAAGATCAAAAACTCAAGTGACAGCAGATGCTGGAGAGGATGTGGAGAAAGAACACTTTTCCATTGCTGGTGGGTTGCAAACTGGTACAACCACTCTGGAAATCAATCTGGTGGTTCCTCAGAAAATTGGAAAGTGATCTACCTGAAGACCTAGCTATAGCCCTCCTGGGCATATACCCGAAAGATGCTCCACTTTTTTGAAGTTTTTAAAGTTTTTAAGTTTTACATAGACTTTGGATTTTTAAAGAGACTGAATTTTAAAGTGTTTGAATTTTTAAAGACTGTAAAACTTTCTACGTTTCCAAAATATTTTATAATGTGATGTTGACATTAATATGTAATCTTGGGGATGAACAAGAAAGGCTGTGGTTTAACAGTGATGTGTTTGCCTGTCAAGTTGACAATGGGTAAATTACGCTGGCTAATTCTATATCAACTTGACACAAGCTATAGTCATCTGAGGGGAAGGGACCTCAACTGAGAAAATGCACAAACAAGATAGGGCTATAGGCAGGCCTTAATTAGTGATTGATGTGAGAGGACCCAGCCCACTGTGGGCCATGCCACCCCTAGACTTGTGGTCCTGGGTGCTATAAGAAAGCAGGCTGAGCAGGGAGTTGAGGAGCAAGCCAGTAAGGGGATCCTCCAATACCTCTGCATCAGCTCCTGTCTTCAGGTTCCTGTTCCTTCTGAGTTCCTGCTCAATGGGTGTGGGGGGATATTTTTAGGTAAAAAAAATATGTACAAAGATGGAATGAGAGTCTCTTGGGGAAACCGGATAACTTAAGATTGTTAAAATCTCGGAGAGAGTGGTTAAAATCTCTGAGAGAGTGATAAGAAATGAACCTGGAAAGATGAACTATGAATAAAATGAAGAAAAAAAATTCTCCTAAAGCTAGCAAAAGATATTAGACTAGGGGGTATGGAATGAGTCTTAATAAGTGTGTACAACTTGAGTCCAAAGGATATTGATAAAAGCCACTAGGGACAATTACATTCCATAGCTGAATTCCCTTAATTGTAATCTGACAAAGCATTAGTGCAGAGGGGAAATTACTTCCACACCACGTAAAAAATAAAAACCAAGGAGGGTCCTGAGAGCAGAACTTACTCAGAATTCCCAAGGCACCAGTAAGATACCATTATTACAGCACAGAGCTGATTTTCTACATCAGAAACTATGTAGGCAGTTTTCAAGTATCTACTTCAGGAAGTATCATGTTCACACAGACGGGTAAACACTGCCCTGTTTCCGTATCTGTGGCTCACTGTGCACCCGCTCTGTGCACATTGCTATAATTGTATCCACCTGATGGCTCTGTGGAACAGGAACAACCATGTCCGACTGGAGCTTCAGCACCTCCGGTCCACCAAATTCAAACACTCGAATAGCCCTCATCAACTTCTGTCCAGTTGCCATGGTGATCTAGAGGTTAAGACAAATTAATATATTATCATATTGCATCTAGGCTATCACTGGTTTTTTTTTTTTCTCTTCTCCCAAAAGAAAACAGATCAAATAATTTTTCAAGTAACAATTTAAGCCAGGAGCTTCCCACTGATCTCATTTCATTCGTGAGGACCTTTCATCTTAAAAACCCTTCAGCTACAAAGCAAAATACTCCATAGGCCTTCCTGTGGGGAGTCACTGCCTTCAACAAGGGAGTCAAACATGCAAATAAAAACATCTGGACCAACACAGGACACCACATCTGATGTTTACTCTGCTATAAGCTTAGGTTGCGGTGCCTTAGAAATTTCACGAACTAACATTAGATTTAGGAATCTTTAGTCGGATTATGAAATGTTACAAACGTAATAGAGAAATAAGGAATAAATGCATTTATGCCTAGATTTAACAAGTTAATCTTTTAATAACCTAAAGCATTATGGATATAATTGAAGCCCATTGCCTCATCCTCCAGACTACCTCTGGGCATCACTTTCAAGAATCGATAAGTACCATAAATCCAACACTAGTAACTGGTGAGAGTGTTTATATGCATTTAGGAGCAATATGTGCAATTACTTTATTTACTAACTTTACTTAGGTTGGACTGTACTGAATTGTGGTATTTCCTTTTTCCACTTAGCACTACGTTTTTAAAATCTATCGAGTTATGGAAACAAACTTCCCATAGGTTTTTTATTACATTTGTTTATATGTGCATGTGTCTGTGAAAGGAGGTGTGAACACAAGCCAAGGCACAGGTGTGGAGGGCAGAGAACAACCAGGAGTTATGTGGGTCCCAGGGACCAAACTAAAAAGGCTAGGTTTGGTGGCAAGTGCCTTTACCTGTTGAACTGTCTCACAGCCCCTCTGTAGTTCGCTGTAACAAAAAGAGAAAGAAAATTGAAAGTTAAGAATTAGTGCACCCATTTATATGTAACAATGGCCCGGTTAACTTTTCTGTCATCCTATTATAAGGAAGATAAAAGTTAGTTAAAAATAAACTCTAAGAAGAGCAAAGCTAATTAGCAAATGAAATTATGTAACTGGAAACAACACACTGACAGATGTGATGAACTGGTTTTAGCTGTATGTCCATAATTTTAACTATGACCTATCATAATTTCTTTAATTAAATCAAATCAAATAGTTAGAATCTGCTGCTACCTAGGAGGTGATTGAAACATAAAACTCAAAACCTGAGAAAAAAACAGTTTTCTATCCAGTCCAGAAAATGAGTCAAGGAAAACACTGATGCCAAGCAGACGCTGGTTGTCATTTACTCAACATGCACTTTCTCAGTATTAAATGTGAATGCTGCCAAACTCTCTCCCAGGAGAGATGTAAGCAAATAACCCCACATCCTAATGTGGTCTTGTAGAGTGAAAAAATTATAAAGGCCATTTTATAAAATATATACAGGCTCATTAGTTCCAGGAAGGCAAAACTGAATGTAGGATTTCGGGCCTTCACTGCCCCATACATTCCTCAAGCCTCAGGGAAGAAAATCCACCTGTGGGTGGGGTAGGCCCAAAGCAGGAAGACACATTCCTGGCCACAAAGAAAAGTAAAAAAGGCATGCCCAGACAAGTCCTAACTAGCCATCCTGCCGCCTCTGCAAGTTGCTGATATTTGAAATAACCAATCATGTGTAACCGCGCGAAAATTCCTTCCTTTCCCTACCCCCTACTATAAAAGGTTCCTTAGCCTACCACGCGGGGTCAAACTGTACTCTTGCACGAGTGTGCAGTTTGAACGCTGGCTGCCAGCTCTCTTCCCTAATAAACCTCTGCTAATTGCATCCAATAACGGTGTCTTGGAGTTTGTGGGTGTTCTCGACTTCCTGAGACTTGAGTAAGGGTCTCCCGAATTTTGGGGAGTCTTCAGTCTCAGCAACAAACCAAAGTACAACTCCCCAGGGTCTGGCTCTGCTGAGGTGGTAAGCCTTACAGAACATGGGTGACGGGTTATTTACAGGGGTGCAGATGACTCCAAACCAACCACACCACTGGAAAGTCTCACCCAAGATGAACTAGAACATCCCATGGCTAGATAGATAGAAATCCTCTCCAGGTAACCCTCTACCTTCTAAATACCCTAGCACCTTCTGGAACAAAGAAGGCAAGTGCAGTTAGGGCAGAGTTGCCCACAGTCGGGCCAAGGTACAGGAGGGAGAGTGGCTGGAATATCAAGTAAAGTGTAAGGACCCCATCCTTCTGAGGGAGCATCAGCAGTCAACAATCGTGATCTCGAGGGTCTGAAGATCTCTAGTAAGTAAGCAAGTCATCACGGCTTTCTGCGGCAAGCCGCAGCTCAGACATTAGCACTTTTCAATAGTAAATCACTATGCTAAACCCAGAAAATGTAAAGACTGCTGTGAACTGTACACACACACACACACACACACACACACACACACACACACACACACGCACACGCACACACTCGACATATTTAACTCTCTTTTCATTTTTTTCTTCTTTATTGCTGTGCCATAGCTAGCTTCTAGGCCCCTAAGCATGCTAAGCATCTACAACCAGGTTCTACCTCCCGACTTTGGCTTTTTTGAGACAGGGTCTGGATCAAGTTGGTCTGGAACACTCCATGAAGCCGACAGTGGCTTCCGGCTCGAAATCATGCAGCCTCTGCATCTTGATGCTGTGATTACAGGCATTCATTACCTCACTCTTCTCCACTTTCTGCTTCTGTTTGCTGCCTCCTTATCTATTTCCCATATGTATCTGTCTTTCTAGCAGATATTATTAGCCTCAAAAGATCACCATAATAATAAAATCAATATTGTTCTAAAGCAGGGTCTGTATCTTGTTGCTAACTCATTTATTTTGCTTACATTTTGAAGGGGAGGCAGAAGAAGAGGAAGGGAGACAGAGGAAGAAGGCTGAGAGTCTCTTCATTCTGTCCTGGGTCTAGGAGATCAGTACCACGCCCTCCCCCAACACACACACACACACACACACACACACACACACACACACACACACACTTTATTCTGCAAAGAGACAGCCTGGCCATGACAGGGCCACTCTTTGCTTCTCTTAATCTCATTCCCCACTGAACCTTTGCATTCCGATGGCTCCAGCCTGCACTCATTACCTCTGAACTCAACATCAGCATCATCATCTGCTTCATGACACTGGTGCTGTATCAAAGGGAATCTGCAGGGGGCTAGCCCCAGCCTTTTGGGGTTTGGAGCTGAGATGGAAGACAGAGCTGGACAAAAGTCAAAAGCCTGTTGCTCAATGGCCTCATAAACTCTAACTGTACTGAGGTCTAGAAGCTGATGGCTTCCGGAACCTTTACACCCTCTTGATTATTCTGTGGCTGAAAACCACTGGCTTCTGCCAGGAGCCATCTAGGAGAAGCTAAAAACTAGAAGGTGATCTTCCTGAGATGGCTCTGCCATGCACTATAAATCTATAACAGATTTGCTCCTTTAAGCAAGGCCAAGATTACATTTGAGAAAAGATTCCTGTTATCAATATGCTTTTCCTGTTAATATTAAACATACATACACACACACACACACACACACACACACACACACACACATATAAAACAATCACTAGGTATTAGCCTATCTTTTGAGTAGATTTCTACAAATAAATGAAGATGTACTGTCTTGTAGTGATGCTATGTAGACAAGTAGATGATTCCTTAATTCTTAATGATGATTCTGTAAGAATTCTTAAAATTACAGTAGTAATTATTAAGATCTTTTATAATAGGACTGTCATTAAATCCTTTCTGATATCAAAACTGCAATGAGAACTTTGCCAGTCTTCAAGTTAACTGCTTCTGAGAGAGAAAGCAGGCATGTACAACTTAGAGCACATTCCAAGAGGTTGTAAAACAATTAACCAAAGGTCATAAAAAGGGAACTAATGATTTAGTATATTTGCTAGAACAGAAGATAAACTATTGACTGGGTTTATCCATATAAAACTTCAATGATAACTTAGTTATGGTCTTTAACTCTCCATGAACTTGTAGAGCTAGCTCAGATAATGTTTAGCCAAATAATGATCTTAATGGATATGTATATAAACATTCTCTGTTGTAAACTTCTTGTCCAATTTATGATTTGAATTTATGTTTTAACTTTTAGTGAACTTTAAAAAAAAAAAAAAGGATGCTTGGATAAACCATGTGATCAATTCTCCTAGAAAAGGTACAAAAGATTAGGAAAGGTTACGTTGTATTGGAAGCAAGGCCATTGTTACATCAGAGAAGGAGAAAACAGCAAGATTAGGAGAAGAACTTTTTTTAGAGAAAACTTTTTTTGGAAAACGTTTTAGAGATCAAGAGAAGAACTTTTTAGAGGGAACATAGAAATACATGCTAAAATCACTTTTCAAAGGGTCCCTTTTTCTTCCTATGACTTCAAGGAGCAGGCTGGGAGTTACCACAGCAGTTCCTGCAGGGATAGAGCAAAGGCTACTTTATTTAATCCTCTGCTGTTTTACTATGAGGTGCTAAAGGCCAGAGACTTGAAGTTTTCTGGCCTCAGAAGAACTCAGACAGGCAGGTCAGCTACCATAGGAATATGACTTAGACTTAAGACAAGTAAACATTTTATTATAATAAAGGCAACCCTAAATATCTTGCAAGGCCAAATCTTGCCCCTATGGACACAATTCCCCCTCAGCTACTTTCAAGAAAGAATCAGAAAGAACAGCCAGTGGAGCTGGCCCCCAGCAGGCTTCTTTTCTTTTTAACTCTCTGTGCTTAAATAAGCACTGGGGAAATTTAACCCCTTTGTGCTTAAATAAGTGCTTGGAAACTTAACTCTTTGTTACAGTTCTGTACCTAAACAAATGCTAAAAAACTTAACTCTTTTTAATATCCTGTGCTTTAATAAGCACTGAGAACTTAAGTCCCTGACTCTATTTCTGGTGGATTAACAGACCCTCTTCAGCAGTGAAAATTAAGTAAAAGGATTTATTGTTAGTGTGCTCTGGAGAGTAGGCCAGCAGCCCCTTGCTGGCTAGGCAAGAGGCTCCTTAACTGTTTTTGAATCAGAGAGAAGTTCCTCACACAGACAACACACACAGCACACCAGGAAATGTGTGTGCTACACCACCTTTCTTTGTTCCTGTCAGCCTTTTTATACTTTTAGACAAAAATTTCTCAATGTAAAAAAAGAATTACCTCACAGATAAAATGCTACATAAAAGGAGAGCTACAGAAAGGTATCGGTAGCGAGTTCAATGCAGTGTTTCATACTGTAAGTTCATTGTAAGTTCAAAGCAGCAGTTTTTACATGGTCTTGCCTTATCATAGTACACATCTGTGACTTCATCCTTGGACCTGAATATTTTTCCTTAAACACAAATTGGTTCCAAGACTATTTTTTCTTTTTAGTGAAATTATGAAAGTTCATTGTATTTCTTATTATGCAGCCTTTACCTGCTATTTTGAGGAATGGCCACAGTCTTTTCAGGATTCTAACTTTATTACATCTTTTTAGCAAAACAACTAAACCATCTTAAAACTTTCTCCCTAAAATGATTTGAATCAAATCAGGAATTCTATGAAACCATCAATTCATGAAAGTTCATTTTTATGTTTATCTGTAGGAAATCTGCAATCTGCTCAATAGGGTGAGGTGGTGCCCAGGAATCCCAGGATTACATATGACAGGAAAGGCACATCAGCTGCAAGAAGCAATCCAGAGATGAAGTCTCTTGACATCTTGCCTCTCAGAGCTCACCCATCATAAGCCTCCAGGAAGGTCACCTGCTAGCCTTAACCTTTCCTAGATAGCTCCTATCAGGAATCACAAGAATAAAATAGCACAATATACTAACAGCAATTATGAAAACCCCTGAACCTTCAAAATACTCAGCTTTTCCTAAAAAGCATAGTTTTTAAATCTTCATTCATTTAATTATCTTCATAATAGGTGCTGAAATAGTTACCTTATGCAGAACTAAAAAGCCCAATTTCCTTTTTTGAATCAGAAGATATTAGAAGAGATTTAGAAACCCTGACAGGTCACAAGGGTCACAGCAGGGCTAGAACCCAAGTTCATGGCTTAAATGTTGGCTGATATTGTTTTTCTTAAGTTATAATCTTGCAACTTCACTTTTTGAAATGTTGGCATAGATTGTCCTTTATTTCCCTGAAATGAATTCTGAAATGTATAAGAAATTGGGTATGAAATGTCAAATATCAACAAGCTACAGGCTGGGGCACATATTATCTAATTAAGACATCTACTTGGGTATTCTTCAAATGCTTATAAATTGGGAAATAGAGTAGAAACACAAAATATATGATTCTACAGGGAAAGCTAATCTACCCTGATGGTACAGGGAAAACTAATGTACCTTGATGGTACAGGGAAAAGTAATCTACCCTGATGGTATAAGTTGTCTAGCATGGGCTACCTGTGGGAATTGCCTGCGAGAGAGGAAGCTTTGTCATTACTCATTGTCTCACACTGGACAAGGAGGAGTTTTCTGCCACATTGGAGCATCTTACTCTGTAGTCCAGGCTAACCCAGAACTCAGTTTACAGACCAGGTTGGTCTGAAGCTCTGGATGCCTTTCCTGCCTCAGCCTTCCTAGTGCACACACCATCATGCCTGGTTTCTTTGGTTTGTTAACTATGTTATGGTTTAAACGGGCATTTCTATTTATCAAATACATACGTTGTGAAAATTGTTTCTAGTACCTTGTTTTATTTTTTATTTTACTTTTTACTTCCAGGACATACACAATTAAAAATTTCTTCTCTAGGCTCTGCTTGAATTCATCCATAGGTTTAAATGAAAGTTAAAGGAATAGGGGAAATGTTAGAAGTATATCTTAACATAGAGTTAGTAAGTCAACTCTCAAACTCAGAGTAAAGACATTATTAATCAAGTGCAGGAGCCCAACGTTAGGCTAGCAGCACTTCTCGCTAAGGGCTTCATTTGGATTTCCAGCACCAACAGGTGACTCGGGCTTAAGACCTACTCTAACTCCCGTTCCAGGAGATCCAATACCCTCTTCTGCCCTCTAAGTGCACACAGCATGCACATGGTGCTGATATGCAGGCAAAACACCTATACACATAAACTAGATTTTAAAAAAAAAGAGCAAAATAGAATAAAATTAATTTCTGGAGATAGTTTTAAATGAAGGTTAAAAAAGAGACCCAATAGTTATAAAATCTACTGCCACTGTTCCAGAATGGCTTATTATTAACTCGGAAACACAAATAAATGACGAAAATTAAAGTGTCCAGTACCAGTCTTCTGGCTATATGATGTCACGGTCTTGCTTTCACGGAAATCACCCTGTACCCCTGCAACATTTTACGGATAGGGCAGGCCCCGCTCCAGTGTAAGAGAATGCTGCTGCATGCTGCATTCCCTAGGGAAGGGGCCAGCAGGGAGTTATGATGGCTTCTGGGGCTCGAGGTAGACAAGCAGTCCAAACAGTGGCCTTTGCACTTTCAATCATTAACAGGTCTTTTCTGGTCATCGGACTCAAGACGTAGTTAACAAAGTATTAGGGTTTTTTTTTTTTTTTTTTTTTTTTTTTTTTTTTTACTCTGTCCCTCTCTGCGTTCTGTCTCTGACTCTCTCTAGGTCTCTCTTCTTTCTTTTGAAGACTACTGTAGGGGGGTGCTACTAAATCTAAAGAAAGGAATGACAATGCCCACTGCATATACCCTGGAGGCCAGAACACAGAGCTTGTCAACCTGCACCTGGGGAGTTGTGAACCCATAGTTGGGGCGGGCGCAAGTGTCTCGGTGAGGGCAGGGATCACCGAGCAGTTATCCCAGCCTGAACCACCCAAACCCCTGCTGTGCATAGCTCCAGCGCTGATCTCCTGGAGCCTAGAACTTGTAAGAAAAAAAAAAAAAAAAAGGCCTCCCGGTAAACAAGACTAACCGCTTGCTTGTGGTCCTGGGTGACTTACCCTCCTCTAGAGTAGGAATCAAAACCTCCTAAGCTCCAGAAGTTCTGTGGGAAAAGAGATGGGCTGGCTTTTCCTAACTTTGCAAGGCCCCACTGCACGGGTTACGCCTCTACGACGACGCACGCCTGGTTGCGCAAATGAGGAAGTTTGATCCTCTCCGGCCACCGTGGTACCAATATGGCTGCGCCCGTGGAGAAAAAGGCGAATTCCAAAGCAGAGAGAGCCGACTTCAGATCACTCGCTCATGGACCGCAGCGCAGAGTTCGGCCGATGGAAGGCGCAGAGTCTGAGCAAGGCGGACCTTAGCCGGAAGGGCAGTGTGGATGAGGACGCGGTGGAGGTGGTGGAGCTCCTGAATTCGCGGGAAGAGTTTTTCACCACCAGCTCCTGCGCGGGCCGCATCCTCCTTCTGGACGGGGTGAGACCCCGGCCCGCCGAGCCTGTGCGGTCCGGACGGTGACCTCGGTCACTTGTGCTTCCAAAGAGCTGTTTGTTGTTTCCCTGAGGCCCTTGCAAGCGATGTTGTAATGCTAATAAGTCCCCCCAAATGATGGTGGAGCTAGCTTAAGTGGCAACAGCTAGAAGATTGGGTTTATCGAATGCTAGAGGAATTGAAGTCTCTAGTCCCTTGGGTCACGCCCACCCTCACTCCAGCCACTCTTACCAAGTCCCTGTCACTACTAGATGGGCATCCTAAGGTTGAGGTGGTCGCTTGCCCCCTAGTGGCCAACTTTATTATTGCAGCTCTGGCCATTTTTAGCTCTAAATTAACCAATCCTTGTAGAGGGTCAAAGCCCTGGGCTGCGAACCGTTGACTGTTAGGAAATTTACATGCTCGCATCCTCTTCCTGTCCTGCGAACGGAGGATAACTAGACAACATCGGTTGCATGGGATTTTGAGTGAGCGAAATAGTATAATTTATTTCCAGCATTTATCATCGTGCCTTGGCCCACAGTGCTGGTTAAAAGTCGCTAGGTCCTGTTTTGGTTAATCACTTACTGAAGTCCCAGATTAGCAAGGTCTGTTCATGTTTATAATGCTTCTATTACTGTTGTTCTGTTCATGGACACCCTTGCTCACAAGCTAGCTGCCTAGACCCCTTCTACCATTGTCCCACATGAATCTCTGAAACACTATTGCCTCTCCGCCAAGCCATGTTACACAACACATTCATTATATGTGTGTGTATACATATATAAATATATTTATATATTACATATATAAAATATACAATGAATATATTATATATAATAACAATTAAGTATAATATCATAAGTAGAATTATATATTGAATTATTTTCAGGAATCTTTTTGAGTACTAAATTGAGTACTTTTTGAGAACTAAAATTTTTGAGTACTAAATACTATATATATATATACATACACATATATATATAGTACTTAGTACTATGTATATAATATATATATTTATATTTATAAATATAAACATATTTATAAATATATATATATATATATATATATATATATATATAATAGACTTTATATATTTGCTTTTTAAAGCAGAATTGTCTTGGCTAAATATTTGTGCCAAAACATGTGACACATTTCTTACTTTAGAAAATCCAAATTTATATCGTACTGTATCCTGCACTCTTTTCCTCATTTTAACTAACTGCCAAAATTGAACCATTTCCTTCTTTGGTTCCCTGTTTTCGCCTTGCCCGTGTCCTTCGTTGAGGAGTGGCAGCACTGAGACAGTTCTCATGCCCAGCAAACGCCCTGCCACTGAGTTACATCTCAGTATCCTCCCTACTTTTTTTTTAATTAAAAAAAAAATAAATAAATAAACCTTCTAAAACAGAGTCTTTTGAAGTTTCCTAGGCTCATCTTGTACACATTTAATAGACCAAGGAGGCCTTGAAGCTGTGATCCTCCTGCCTCAACTTCCGGAGTTGCTGATCTGTAATGCGTCCCCTATATCCACATAGCTGAGACGTGAGTCTCCAAGCTCCACCGTTCAGCCAGACAGAGAAGGAGTTGCAGACAAGCGCAGCGCCCACTCAGCAGTGGCTGCTCATTCTGAGCTGTCGCGGGACTCTTTCTGAACCTCTCTTAGTTTACGTTTCTTGTACTCTGCGGCTATTTATTTTTACTCAGCCTTAGGAGAAAAGAAGGAAAGTGAAAAAGTCAGGAGGAGAAAAACAGATAAACCAGAGATGTTCCAAGTCATGGTATTATATTCTGTGCATTTGTGAAATGCTAACCACTCATTTGGCTCTGCCCTTTATAGCAGCCAGCAGAAGGCCAAGTATATGCTACTAAAGTCTTACTATAAAAACCAGTTACTCAGGATCCATACTTCCGAGACCGGGTCCCAGAGGATCCTCCAGAGCTCTGTGTACATGGTTATTTTAGAGACCCAGTGATCTTCATGTATGTGGTTTCTTGCTCGCACTTTGCAGTATCTGAGGGAGGGTTCTGTGTATGCCTAGTAGAATTTGCAAAGAAACAATGTCTAAGTCGGTGTTATAATGAAAGCCTTCCCAGATCTCCGACACAGTTCTCCTCACTTCTCTGCGTATACAGTACTGTAGGACTCTCAAATGCGTTTGCATAGTGTGAGGAAAGTGTTGAAGGGCTTGCCCATCGCAGGTGTCAGCAAATAGTAGGTCTTCCGTAGTGTTAGTCACACTGCTCTACAGGAGCTGCCTTCTCCCTTTTTCATTTTTTTATGATGAGATGCTGCTAACATATGAGCCTCACATCATCCTTCTCTGCCAACAAAAACATAACGAGAGGGGCATATGACCCAGGGTAAGTGTACTCACCTAGCAGCCATACATAACTAGAGGGGCATATGACCAGGGTAAGTGTGCTCACCTA
>JANHMN010000001.1:4736509-4751568 GCA_030674055.1 Rhabdomys pumilio
TGTGTGTGTGTGTGTGTGTGTGTGTGTGTGTGTGTGTGTGTGTGTGTCTGTGTGTGTGTCTGTGTGTCTACTGTCTGTCTGTCTGTGATGTTCCAGCCATGAAAATCTGTTCTACCGCTGTTGCTGCTCTGACTAGAATCTCCACTGTCTGTTTTTATGTCTGATGAAAATGTCCTTATCCCTGGAAATTCACTCAAATGCTTGCTTTGGTGTGGAGCTGAGCCCCAGACTTCACCAGAGCATCAGTCATGTTATTAACACTTTTCACTTGTGAGTGTGTGTGCACATGTCCAAGGATTCATGTGCTTCTTCTGTCTTAACACCCAGGCTACCCTGTGATTCTGTGCAGTTGATTTCTAAGGGTGAGTTGTCAGAGGCAGGGACCAGGCTGTGCTCCTCTGTTTTAGCTCAGCTACCTGGAAGCTCAGTAAAGATCCACTACATGAGTTTCTGTTCTTCAATGCAAGTGGGGTTTGTAGGGATTTTGTTTTGTTTGCTTCTGTGCTTACCGTCTGCCCGGCTTTGGGATGCCCAGGGATGTGCTGACTGTTTCCTCCACAGCTGCTGAGATCAGCAGCTGTGCTGCACAGTGGAGGAGGCATGGCTTCCCGCTTGCCGTACTCAGCTCCGGCAGATGCTTGAAGAGACTCCCATTTTCCCTCAAGGCCTCTGTTGATGTGTCATCTATTTCTGATCTTTAAGGCACATGCAGAAGCTTTCTAAGCCATAGTGAGACTGAACTGTACAACGCTATTAATTCTTTGATACTGTCTTTCTCTCTGAAAAAGGATGTATAGACTGTCCTTGCAGAAGTCCGTTTCATCTCCTTTGGTTGGTTTGAGTTTAGAAAATTACATGAAATCAAGGGCCTACATGCTGTAATGGGAGTCAACTGTTGTAATGGAGCCCAGACTGGGACTGGTGTCTCATCTTCAGAGGCTCTGTTCTTCTCTTCTTTACGTCTAAACTCCTGTCTGTTCCAGGCTGTCCGGAGTACACATGGATTAGAAGTCCCATTAACCCACAAGGGAAAGCTGATGGTGACAGAGGAATATGTTGAGTTCCTGTTAGCTACAGCAAATCAGAAAATGGAGGAAAACAAGAAAAGAATTGGAAGGTACAGTTAATTATTCCCATGTTATTTGTGTATGCCTACGTTGTACTTGAAATAGGGCACGTGTTCTTTTTAAGTTTATAAGCCAGACTGATTATGTGATCATAGTCCTCCTGTGGAGAAAAGAAAGGTGACTGAGGTCCTCGTGGAACTAGAGCACAGTGAGATGGCACTCCACGATGGCAGAGGCGGCTTTGCAGAGGCGGCTTTGCAGAGACCGTTGGGTGAGACCGCCAGCAACACTGGTAAAGAGAGAGCCCGACAGCAGTGGAGAGTGGGGACAGTGTGAGAGGAGTTGTGCACACTGCCCTAGAGAGAGCCCGACAGCAGTGGGGAGCGGGGACAGCGTGAGAGGAGTTGTACACACTGCCCTGGATGTTGCCTAGACTCTTCCTGCTGCTCTGGGAGTGTCTTAGACCCCAGGCTAAGCCAACAACCAGCTGCTGTCATGGAGAAAATCTAGAATTGCCTCCCTAGTCAACTGGGAAGGAGACTAGACTCCAATTTACATCTTTCTACTGTTGCCTTCCAGTTGGACCTCCTGGCAAATGGATTAGCATATGGTGCCCTTTAAATGGAGTGTTTCTATAAATCCTGCCTTCCGTGTGTAACATTCAAGTCCCCTAGGCAAGCTTTGTCTCTGTGTGTGTGCACGCACATGTGTGTACATGACTGTGTGTGTGAGTGCATGAGTGGGTGCGTGTGGTGAGTGTGTGAATGGGTATGCATGTGTGTTGCATGAGTGTGTATGTGTACGTGCATGTGAGTAAGCGAAAGCACATTGTTGTAGCAGTCAGATGGCAACTTTGTAAATTACATGATTTTGAAGATGAAGCTCACACCATCAGGCTTGTGTGACAACTTCTTTTACTCGCTGAGCCATCTTACTGTGGCTCACCAGCACGAGTCGTAAATTTCCAAGTTACAGAGCAATGGACATTTTTATGTAATTTTCCTTTTTCTTTCTCCCTACACTTTTTGGAAATCTCACATTCCATCACTGCCTAAGTATCTCTCAGTCAGTCATTTTTCTTTTCATCTTCATTGCCTCTCTCTTTATTCAAGACCTGTGCAGCAGCCCCTCAGGCTGGTCTCAGAGCAGGATGTAGATGGGATGTCTGTGTGTCATGTAAGCAGATCTCTACATTGGTGTCAGAGTCATGTCCTTATACTGGAAAAGAACCCGTGCCTTGCCTACCTGAACCCCTTACTACCTAGAGATGTCCAACTGCAGCTAAAACCAAGGTGCCAGTGACAGCAGCCTGGGTTCAACCCTGTCCCACCAAATCACTCAGCTCTGTTCTACCAAGTCACTGTAGTTTGACTACAGCATGTACCTTATGGTAGGCCTCAGCACCTGCTGTGAACTCAGAACAGGGAGCCCTTCCTCCTTTGTCACTCCTAACTCCAAAGCCCAGAATACCTAGAGTTATTGAGGCCTCCTCAGGGAGCTGACCTGTACCAGACTGGGGAGCTGGGGGAGGGGGACGGCTGATTCCTTATGTACAGTGGTCATCTCTGCATGCAGAGCGCAGATCCTGGTTTAGGACAACTGATAAATCCTGCCACAAAGTGTGGACAATCTAACCAAAGCAAAGCCTTCAGGTAGGCAGCTGGCACCCGCCTAGCTGCCCAGCAGACTGCAGTCATGAACTGCACACGGACACTCACTGCCACACAGCTTACCGTCTGCCAGGTAGACACTGGGCTGTGGGGTAGGGGTTGGGTGCGACAACACAGGAAGCAGCAGTTCTGTTTCTCCTGTTTTCTGCCCTGAATTTCAACAAGTTTATAAATATAGCACAAGATCAACTAACTCTACACCTGGCAAAGTTAATTGAGCCATGCTCACCAACCATAAAATCAAATTATGAGTTAAATCTATTGACTCAAAAATGTGTTTTGAGATGATAGTTTGCATGCTGCTATCAAGAGAGCAGGCTCATCATATAAAATCAGGGAAAAATTAAAGAAGGGCAAAAGTGTCTTAAGATCCTGATTACAAGAATACGTGTGGATTCAGAGTGTGCGAGCAAATTAGGGCTCCTCGGGGAGCAGCCAGATGCAGGCACAGAACTCCCCATCCTGGGAGAGAGAGGTTCAGCAGCAGCGGGTGGGTACAGGAAGGGGCATGTCTTATCAAGGGCCGGTTTCGTGGTTCATACAGCTAAAAGAATTGGGAAACTGCAGCCCAACAAATAACACTTAATCAACCCCAAATAACTTAGCAGCATGACAAAGTTAAGAGTTAAAGTACTTAAAAATATTTTTGTGTGTATATGTTATATGTGCGCATATGTGTGTACAGTTATGATGTATGTGTGTATCATGAATTCACATGTGGATAAGTGTGCATATGTGTGAGCGTAATGTATGTGTGTCTGGTCATATGTAGCATATATGTGAGACTGGTGTGTGTGTATGGTATATGTGTACATGTGTACAAGGTTATGTATGTGTATGATCTGTGTGTGTGATACCTACAGATGAGTACAGATGTGTGTATGTGGGGTGTGTGTGTGTGTGTGTGTGTGTGCGTGTGTGTGTTATCTGTACCTCTGTGCAGTATCTGTACCTGTGTACATATGTACATATGTATGTAAATGTAAAGTCCTGTGTCCTGCCCTGTCACTCTGCCTTATCTCCTTGAGACAGGGCTCCTCACTCAACTTGGTGCCAGATGATGTCAGAAGGTCCCAGCAGTCTTGCAGGCTCTGCAGCTCACAGGCCACTCATGAGCCTTTTACACGGGTGCAGGGGTCTGAAGTCAGGTCCTGATGGTTATGCAGCAGGTGTTGTTACCCACCAAGCCATCGCCTCTTACCCTAAAATGGTTTTAGTAGAGAAAAAGAACAAAGGCTTGTTCATGTTCGTGCTTGTGCAAAGTAGTTCCTGCACCTGTTTCTCTGTGGGAAGAGGCTCAACCAGCAGAGAGCTGAGAGCTGCAGTGTCTGGAGCCAGGGAGGACAGTCCAAGGAGCATGACCTACTTTGTAAAGAGCCAGTTTGGAGACTGAAAGAGACAGGGACTGACAGACACTGTAAGATATTTCATACATAACGACTTCCAGGTGGAAAACTCGAAGTTTGTAGGTCTGCCTCTGACTACAAGAGGAAGGGTTTCTTTGTCTGTTAACAGGAGGTTAGGACCTGCATCCGACAAAGCCATGTGGCCCTGAGTAGAAAGAAATTAACCATGTTCTTCTTTTCATCAACTGTGTAATAAAATATTAAATAAAACAGAATAAAGGGCTGAATATATTGGCATATAATATTGTTAAGAATAAAGAAATCAAAAAGGCAAAGTAATTGAATCTGTTTCCAGCAGGGTTTTTTTTTATCTTTTTTACTGTGGTAAAATATATGTAACAGAAATGTACCCTTTTAGCCAATGGCATTGCATGTGTTCACGTGATTAGTAACCATCACCATCCACCTCCAAAGCCTTCATCCTCCTGAACAGAAACTACATTCGATGAACACCAACCACTCTGTACCCTCCAGTCGTCGGAATGCCCCGTTCTCTGTGTGAAGCAGACTCTCGAGCAGATGAGATTATGCAGTCTGTCCTGTTGTGTAGCTGCGGTCTCAGTGAACTCCGCTGGGATGTGTGGGGAGGAGCTGAATGTCTAGAAGAAGGCAAGCAGCAGGCAGATGGAAACAGTGCTCCACTAGACATGGCTGCTACATGGCTGCCTTCACCTGTTAGTGCTGCTCTTAAAGACTTGAAAACACAGTTTTACAGTGATGAAGGCAAAGAAGAATGTAGTTGGTTGCCTTTATAAGGTTAAAACACGACATTGTCACACGTAAACAGTAGACCAGTTCGAGGTTTGTTTCAGTCAGTCACTTTCAAACTTCTCATACATGTAACCATATATTTAATTTCTTACAGGTTTTATAACTGCCTACAACATGTTGTCAAAAGAGAAACCATTTCAAACTCACATTCCGAGATCAAAGAGAAAAATAACCCACTTTGTGTCCATAAGAATAAGAGGAACCAAGGAAAGGCACACGACCCATCTACTGCTGAGGACGGTGGGAGGGAGCTCGACGGTGGGCATGGCTTGGAAATCAGTGCCACACTCTTCCTGGAAGGTGACTAAGACGGCACAGCACCATGTCTGGTCCACAGTGCTGCTCTTTACAAGAGCGTCAGGGTTTGTTGAAGGCGTCAACCCTTCAGGAGGCAAGAACTAATTTCTCTAAAATAGAGAAACTTAAGTGTAAATGGCTTTTCAAAGTAGCTTTGTGTATGTTTGCTCTCTGAATACTGCTTTTTAAAGCATATTAGGAGTCACTCTACAAATAAACTTAAAACTTTTTGTGTCTGTTTATGTCAAATACGAACAGCAAGATTAATTCTCTTCTGAGGTAGCCTCCGCATTGTGAGCATCTGAGTGGGAGCCATGGGAACAACCTCGCCCCAACCCCGAGTTTTCTTAAGGGGAAGATCAGAGTGTGCATTTCTAGCCATGGACAAGTGTTTCCTCTTGCTTTGACCTTGTGGATAAAAGTAACCAGTGCACATGTCAGTATTTTGTTCAGGGAAATACTCCATAAAGCAGAAAACGTTTGCTATGACAGCTTGAAGCCCTGGGCTTGAGTTCCGGCATCAGAAGTCCTATAGCAAATCATTTTGTTTCGTGGGTTTCCATTTCTTCTGCACAAAGTGTAACACCTGCTGTGTTCTCACTTGAGGGCTTTCAGACAGAAAGTGTAAGCATTGACCAGCAGTGGCCTACTGCAGCATTACCATTTTTGCTCATTGAAAGGGAAGGTGACTTCATTGTTTTCAAATGTACCAATCATGAAGATGACATTGACAGCATCGGGGAGCATCATGGGAGCAGACAGCATCTCTAGCTTTGGCAGCAGGAGCTTGAGGCAGCTTGTCATATTGTATCCATAGTCAGGGAGCCCAGGGGATGGTGCCGCCCACATTAGGATGGTCTTCTTGATTAAACCTCAGAAAAAATAGACACCAGAGGTATGTCTTCCTGGGTGATTCCTAATCTCATCAAATTGAGAAAATTAACTGTCACAGTCCAGCCTTTGTCAGTCTAATGTCCAAACACATTACTTTTTAAACTTTTATTAGGAGGTACTTCATTAGTTCTGGTTATATGTTTGTGTGTTTGAGTGTGGGTATGAACACACGAGTCCAGTCGCCCATGCAGGTCAGAGGGTTCAGACGCCCTGGAGCAGGCAAGTGTGATCTGCTTAACACAAACATCTTTTAAGTCAGGTGATTCCAAATACTGGCAAGCTGGAAACGAAGGTTAACTGTAGCTGCCATCTTTATTGTTTTTAAATAGGTGAGTGAAGTCAGTCAACTCAGCGTTTTAGAAACCGTTGGTAACAGACTTACTCCAGACAGCGTGAGGAAAAGGCACATGAGCAGAGGCTGTAACAGACCTGTACTGTAGATTTCTTGTGCGTGCACCACTGATACTGTCTACAGTCAGGACAGTGCTGTTTGCACCCCGCTGAAGGGCGTGGCAGGAAGCTCTGGTGCTGTGTGGTGCTGTGTGGTGCTCTGTGGCCTGAGCCTTGCACAACTTGCACTCTGGAAGTTCTGTGACTGCACATTACGTATAAGCATGTACGACTTCACTGCCAGGTAGGGAACTGAGGCAGAGGAAAGGAAATTTACAGTTTAAGAATGCCTTGGGCATGGCTTCTAAACCACTGAATAAAATCTAAACAATCTGCCAGGCAAGCAGCCAGGAGTGACAACATGTTAGCAACCCTGGGGAGGGCCAGCATGGGGGAGCATCCTGGGGAGGGTCAGCATAGGGGGGGCATCCTGGGGAGGGCCAGCATTGGGGGGCATCCTGGGGAGGGCTAGCATGGGGAAGGGACCTTAGCTGCAGTGACCAGACTGGGTTTTAGCCTCTGAACTAGAAGGAATTTTCTACTTCTCCCTGGGGCTTCAATTCACTCCCCAGGTTGGAATCCTCCATATTATACAAGTAACTGTTTAGTATTCAGAAAGAAAGAGAGAGAGAGAGAGAGAGAGAGAGAGAGAGAGAGAGAGAGAGAGGATAGATGAGAAGTCAAGTCTGGTGAGAAATGGAGGGAGGCTGAGATGTGCTTTGTTTCTAAAGTTCTTGGACCAGAGACCAACCAAGTTATGGCCAAGTAGATATGTCTCCTGTGGCTCACAGGAGGGTGCTTTTCCTAAGTGGGTCAAGATTGTGAAGTACAATGAGCTCACAGTTGGTGTAAAAATGCATCTCTAGGGGTTTTTTGTTTTGTTTTTTGTTCCTTTTAATTGCAAACCTTGGTGGTAGGAGGCAAACATCCCACATGACACTCAGCCAGCCACTCTAGCTGTAACATTTGAAAAGGGTCATCCAGTTCCCCTCAGACCCTCTCTACTGCTAGCTCTCTGACAGACACCTCATTAGCTGGTCCCTGTGGGTGTCAGTCTGTGGTGTCCAGCCCTTGAAGACACTGGAGAGAAGTAAACGTGCTACTGTATTAGTGTGTCACAGGGCAACAAGTCAAGGGTAGAGCCTGCCACCGTTCCTACGGATGACAGTGCAAGATCAAACTGCCAAGCCCTTTGTGTAAGGAAGTTTAGGGATCTGAAGATATAGCTACCACCAAGAATGAAATCAAGGGCGAGACTTTTTTTTTTTTTAATTTTGAGACAGTATTTCATATATTTAGCATCATCTCTAGGTCATGCAGACATGGGCCACTACAACCAGTGTATGTGCTAAGACCCAATCACACCCAAGGCTTTGGTACACACAAGGCAAGCACTTCACCAACGGAGCTACCTCTAACACCATACAGCAAGACACAGGCCTCTGCACTCCTCACAGACCCAGGAAGCCAGCTCTAGATAGTAAAGTGTGCCTTGAGTTACAGAGAACGGGTGCTTAGCCCCTAACACGACAATACAACTGTCCTGTCCTTGTAGAGTGAAAAATTATAAAGACTATTCTATAAAATATATACAGGCAAAAGAAAATCTAATGGGACCCATGAGAAACTAATCAGAAATAGGGCTCTGTAGATTCCTTCTCCCTAACCTGAGTAGTTGAAGCCGCAGCCTACAGTTAATCAGTTAACAAAGAATTCGGAGTTACAGGACAAAGAGCTGCTGAGTCATCTGAGGAATAGGCCGGATACGAGAGACAAACATCCGCCTGCAGGAACTACACCCCCCCCCCCCCCCCCATGGACCGGTTCAACCTACTGATGTTCTAGAATCGGAAAACAACCAATCATGTGTAACCGCGCGAAAATTCCTTCCTTTCCCTACGCCCTACTATAAAAGGTTCCTTAGCCCACCACGCGGGGTCAAACTGTACTCTTGCACGAGTGTGCAGTTTGAACGCTGGCTGCCAGCTCTCTTCCCTAATAAACCTCTGCTAATTGCATCCAGGTACGGTGTCTTGGAGTTTGTGGGTGTTCGCGACTTCCCGAGACTTGAGTAAGGGTCTCCCGAATTTGGGAGTCTTCATCCTCACTGGGAAAAGAAGGAGGAACTGGTTCCTCAAATAAATGTTAAGGGACTCTGAAAAATGATCACTGCCTCCCTCCAGTGATGGAGGCCAGAAATGCTTTAATCTAATTGGAGACGGGGAAATAGATCTAACCCTGCTATGTAAGAAATACAATAAAAATATATCCTAGTTACACCATGATGCTTTGTACATGTGGGTGTGTCCTAACAGGGACTCAAATAGGTACAAATGTTAACGTGTTAAAACCCAGTAAAATAGCTTAATTTCCTAGAATTTTGTCTGTTCTGTTGCGGTAAACATTACTTGGGGTTTGTATCCCACTTTAGATCATTTAGCTCCCAAATAAAAAACACAAAACCTTTATATTTATAATAAGCCTTAAAGCTCTAGAGCTGGGCAGATACTAACCCTCTGTGCTATTTTGTCTATTTTTCAATAATCCCAAGATAGCACCTGCCATATTTCACCTGGGCCACTCCTGCTCCAACTGGCCGGCCGTCACGGCCACACTCTCATGATCCATCTACTCTGTGGTGCCTTTTTCCTTTTTCTGACCCTCCCCGTGCCAGGGAACTGAAGCCCCTGTACCTCTCTTCTGCCCAGCTACATGCTATAGGCATCTTTATTCAACCAATAGTTTTAAATTAAGGTGCATAGTTTGCACAAAAGCTGGTATATGTGAGAATTCACTTGTCTTGAGGCAACTAGACCTTGGAATACAGCAATTAGCATTTCAATGCATAGCAACAGATCAAACCTCAAGGATGTTCCATCTTGTGAAGGGAATCTGTGATTCATTTGTTCATTCATTCCAATAGACTTTTTTTTTTTTTTAAAGCACTTCCAGTTTTACAGAAAAACTAAACATGCAAGTATAGCCCCTGAGTCCCAGCCTCCCCTTCCAGGCTGTGTGTCAGCCTCATTACTCCTGTCTCAGTCGATGAGCAATGCTGTGAGCCTGCGCTTACCCAAAGCCTAGTTTAAGGAAGTCCTTGCAGCTCCTTGCCTCTGCTCTCTCCTCCTGAAGCCTGGATCCATCTATCAGCCAAGTTCTCTCTTCTTTGCAGGGTCTCTGCATCCCCTGGATCACACCTTCCCTTTATCTCCACTGGGCACCTTTCGCTAAACCATCCACTTCTTCAGCTGTGTCTAATCTGCTGGCCTCCTAAGATCTACACTGCAAAGACAATATTCAATGACTCAGGGACAATGCTAGGAATGCCTTTTCTCTATGCTAACAGTTCCCAGGAATCCCTGTTGATTTTACTAACACAAACTTTACACATCTATGCATCACAGAAATGACTTCCTCTGTCGTCCCAAGAAAAATTGTCACTACTACACAGCTGGTAAGTGAAAAGTTACATCTCTCTCAAATGGCCAAATTTTTATCTTGACGTTTATGTGTATAAAATAACTACATATGTTTAATTATTAGTGTTCTCCTCCTAAGTCTTTATTGAGCAGCTACAATGTATCTGTTAGAACAGGACAGAATGCATTTTCCTCTTAAGTCTTTACTGAGCAGCTATAATGTATCTGTGGACAGACAGAAGGAGGAAACACTTTCTGTCACATTGCATCCCCAGTCTTCATAAAGATTGGTGTATAGCAAATACTTTGTTTACTCATTACTATTTATAAACTGAGAGAAGCTTGATAATAGAATTAATAAAATCAAATGCCGAGGCTAACGAACAAACTACAAGGTCACTTGATAGCTGCATAATATAAGGTGGCCTTTGTCACTGATTGAACATGCAATCTCCTGCACAATCACATGTGTTTAAACTCCTAGTCCACGACTGCCCAAGTGGTGGCACTGAGGAGGACACAGACCTTCAGGTATTGAAGCTATTCTGGAAGAAGTGGAGTACTGAGTAGGGGTGGGGCAGTTATGAATTACAGAAGGCCCTGGTTCCCACCCAAGCCCTCTACCTCTTTGGCCCTTGCATGAGAGAAGTCATAGCTACACACCCCAGCCATCATGAAGTCCCGCCACATTTCACCACAGTAGGGTGTGTCCCTTTAAACTGTGAGCCACCAAGGACCTTCCTTCTTCATGTGCGGCCTTCAGACATCTCATCTTACTGCCAAGAAAATACAATACAGCTCTTCTGATAAAAATGACAAGATTTCCAGAACCTAGAATTCTAAGATATGCTTTGTGATTAGTGGTGACATCACCTGCCTCTCTGATTATTTTTCAGCAACCCCTTTTAACTTTTTATATTGAAACCATTTCAAAACAGAAGAAAATCAACAATCAAAGAATCTACATGCCCCTCACTCAGCCTGATCATGTGTGCCCCTTTCCCATGGAGTGTAGATAGTGAATACACACATGTATAATCAAGTGTATGTGCACATCTCAGAATATATCCAGGATGTAACTCTGACTCTTCTTTTTGAGGGAATACCCACTGTATATCTTCAGGCTATTCTTGCACTCTCTGTATAGTCTTGAATTCTGTATTAGTCATGATTCTCTAGAATTATAGTCATGATTCTCTAGAGTCACAGAACTTATGGAATGAATGTATATGAAATTTATTGGAATGACTTATAGGCTGCAGACCAAACTAACTCAACAATGGCCAGTTGTGAATGGGAAATACAAGAATCTAGCACTTGCTCAGTCCCAGGAGGCTGGGTGTTTCAGCTGGTCTTCTGTTTCACCTGGAGTCCTGAAGAAGTAGGTTCCAACAGATGTGCTGGCAAGTGTGTGCAAGCAGGCAAAGAATAAACCCTCCCTTCTTCCATTGTCCTGATGTATTCCTCCAGCAGAAGGTATGGCCCAGATTAAAGGTATGCCTTAAGATCTGGATTAAAGGTGTGTGTCTATCTAGATTAAGAGAATGTGTGTGTTTTCCAACCTCAAGATCTAAGTCACAGGTGTGACTCCATTTTTAGATTGTAGTTCATTCCAGATATAGTCAAGATGACAACCTTGAATAACCATCACAACTTCCTTATTCTTTTGTCTCTATTTTCTGGGTGCTAGGATTAAGTTTCTGTCATGACACCTGGCGTATATGGTACTCGGAATTGAACCATGCCTGGTGGATGTTAGGCAACCACTCTGCTCTATGTAGGTGGGGAATATGATCAGGAATCCCTGTGGATACCAAAATCAGTGGATACTCCCACTTCTGTATAAAATGGCACTGTATTATCATATGCCCATACATGTCCTCCCATAAACATTGAAACACTTCCAGATAGCTTATAATGCCTTATACCCTATAAATGCTTACAGAATAATAACAAGGAAAGGTCTCAGTGATCAATACAGAAACAATTTTTCCAAGTATTTTTGACCTGCAGTTGACTGAATTCACAGAGCCTACCAATATGGCTAGCCAACAGTGTTTCCTTTAATGATTTGGTTAGTGTGGTGTTGGCTGGATTGCCCCATCATAATTATTAAATTTTTTCCTTTTATAACTAATAAGAAAATTTAATACCACAGAAGAGAGAGTGGGAGGACTGTAAGATAAGAGGACCAGGTTATCTAGTGGGAGACAATGTCTTCCAGATTGTAAAAGCCCAGAGACCAGGACATCTGCTATGAGACAGTGTCTTCTATATATGACAGGGATTCTGCATCCATGAAATCTCAACTACATAACCAAGACTCGATAAAGTCAAGTTGACAACTGCGAATAGCTGAATGAGAGAAGACATGCACAATAATACGACCAGTTACACGCCAGCAGGTGTCCTGGCCCACACTGCCCCACGCTTGGGGGCCAAGTGACCTGGTCCATTCGAGTCAGTCAACAGTGTTTAGGAAGAGAGAGAGAGAGTGGGGATGGAGCGCCAAGAGACACGAAGAATGGAGACAAGACAGGGTGTGTGATCAAGTATTGTTTACTAAAAGGAAATCATGGGTATATATATATATATATATATATATATATATATATATACACTTTACCACATGTTTTGTAGCTATGGACAAGCAGAGGAACACAACTGAAGACACTTTACCACATGCACCTTGTAACTGGAGGCACTAAACAACAAAACAAGATATGTGAGCAAAACAAGATGTTTATCAGAGTGTACTCAACTATTGTAGGCTGTTGAAAACAAGTTTCTTGTCAGGGTATATGGCCTGAGATGGCTGCAAAGATGATAGCCGCTTTCTGCTAGGAGATGGCTCCCAGCAAGCAGGGTTGGGGGAAATTTAACAAGGCTTCACCCTACATTAAGAGCAACAGGCAATTAATGGCTGTTAAGAGAGAATCAGTCTTCTCCAGGAAAGAAGCCCCCTTTAGGTTATCCCAAGCGTCATTTCTGAACACATGAACATATGAGCAGTTCTGAGTAGACTCAGCAGGCTGTAAACATGTAGCAATAATAATTAAAGAGAGTGTGAAGTTAAGAAGTGGGTGTGGGGGCAGGGGAGGGGCTGAGGGCTTGAGATGGGAATAATGTAATAAAGCACCCATGCATGAATTCCCAGAATATAATGAAAAAAGAGAGTTGTGAACTTCTACACTTTGGAATCTATACATATCCTGCTTTTTTATTATTTTTTTTAAATCAGTCTCATCCACCTGTCTCACCATTGACTCAAATCCATATCCAAATCAGTTATTACATGAGTGATCCTTTATTTCTTTTCTTGTTATTAGTTGGAGTTTGACTTTGTCTCATAAGCACACACGTGTGTGTGTGTGTGTGTGTGTGTGTGTGTGTGTGTGTGTGTGTGCGGTGTGTGCGCAGTCACATGTTTGTCAAATGGGTTATTCTATTCAATGATCTAAGAGTCACTGCTGTTGCCACTTATGTTCATGTTAGCATTGTCCCAGGTATATCCCACAAGAGTCCCCAGGTTGCCCCTGCATGCTTTCCAGGTGTTCTTGTCTTGCACAAACAAAGAGATACTCCAGGCTCATCCTATGAATCTCCAGCCCATGATTCTGGCCCCTTTGATATTTGTGCCTCTAGGTTCTGCATTTGTGACTGCAGGTTATTTTTATACATAATTATAAAATTGTTCATCATGTGTGATAGTTATTAGCAAATGATTGTTATTCCAAGGCTGTACCTTGTAGCTCACCTCACCTTCAGGATACACTGACAGGAGTGCCTTCCACTGCTTTCTTCTCTGCAGCATGGCAGTGGCAAGCTCCTATTAAAACCCTGGAGCGTTGTCCATGAAAACCCTTAATGAAGCCCTTTGTTTCTCGGCTTCAATGACTAACCCCCACCACTCTCCAAGGCACAATATGTATGTGTGTGTGTGTGTGTGTGTGTGTGTGTGTGTGTGTATACATATAAGAACTTAAATAGACTCCATGTATGTCTTTAGAGAAAGTGAACATGGAGAGATCCAAAATCTTAGTGAATTTCCTCATCTTAACAATAGGCTCCTGCCTGATGCTGGTGGAATGCCTTTAATTTAAATTTAAATTATAGCAGAATTCTCTCCCTTAAAGTTATTTTCTCAATAGCTCATCTTTAGCTTAAAATTTTACATAGTTACAAATAAATTTAATTCTAATATTGCAAATGAGACTTCTTAGCTGGACGGTGGTGGCAAGCATCTTTAATCCTAGCACTCAGGAGACAGAGACAGGCAGATCTTTGAGTTTGAGACCAGCCTGGTCTACAGAGTGTTCCAGGACAGCCAGGGCTACACGGAGAAACCCTGTCTCCAAAACCAAAGCAACAACAATAACAAAAAGAAAACAATAGGTTCCACCCGTTTTGTCAGTGTGTTGCTTTGGAATGGCCTAAACTATCAATGCCTCCCACAGCAGCAAGAATGGTGTCAGATTGAAGTTAATTAACCAGTTTTACAAAACAGAGAGCAGGCGCAGGTCGTCGACGAATTGCCCACATCAGCCACCAGGTGGCAGAGTAGCACACAGTGCGAGAGCTGCCTGGGAGTCTCTGGTGAAGTTCAGGCGCTTGGCTGTGCTTTCTTTACAGTCCTAGAATATTCCAAAGGTTTATTTTTTCAAAAGACATTATAAAGCTAACTTCCATTGTCTTTTGTAAATAATGATACGTAAAATAATAACATTTAATCATTTAGTGTTTTAATACTAAAAAGCTATTTATCAGGAATATTTGAAACTGATACATAAAAAAGAAGTGGACACTAAAAACAAGTACTTCAACTTTTAGTCTGAGGGGTGTGTGTGTGTTTGTGTGTGTGAGTGTGTGTATGTATATGTCTGTGTGTGTATGTGTGTGTGTATGTGTGTATCTGTATGTATGTGTGTGTTTGAGTGTGTGTGTGTGTGTGTGTATGTGAGTGTGTGTGTATGTGTATGTTTATGTGTGTACTTACAATTGTTCTGCTCATTTTCATATTGTTATGTATATTTCACTCTTTGAGTATGTAAGTAAAAAATTCATAATTCTATTTGTGTAATTTCACATATGTGTATGTCTATGTGTGTCTGTGTGTTTGTGTTTGTGTGTTTGAATGTATGTGTG
>JANHMN010000001.1:4761431-4782616 GCA_030674055.1 Rhabdomys pumilio
AGCAGACAGGCATTTCGTATTGTGTCCGTGCTTTCAGCTGGATTACTTTTATTTTTAAAAATGGATTTCAGTTGAAGCTGAGCTAAGGGCAGAGTCAATCCTTGCTTGTCAAAAACTGCATAATTAGTTCAAATCAGTGGACAGAAGGCAGAGCTGAAGATACTAAAGTCATAGCTGTTCATGGTAATCTTCCCAGTGAGGCCGGGCGTCAAGAATGAAGCACAATTAATTAAACTGGAAACCATGGCAAGTTAACCAGAAACAAAACACGTGAATCCAAAATGAGAAATGCTGCAATAGATATGTCCACCCTGCAACGCTCGCGCTTGAAACTTTTTAAGCTCAGTTGTGTAATCCTCAAGCATGAATGTTGTAAATAACCCATGTTGCAATCTAGGCTGGACGTCCTTGGTAAAATGTCAGACAACTAGGACTTTAAAAGATATGGATAGAAAACACACAGTCCCTAAAAGGAGTGACAAGTTGAAAGAAAAAAAATGGAAACAGTAGATTTCACTTAGCTAGATTGGGCTCCTGGTATTGCACTACCATTGCTGTGATCAGTAGAGGGAAAGCAAGACTGAATCTGGGAGAATCCACTTCCTGAGGGGCAGCAAAAGGGATTCAAAGGTTGAGGCTCAGACACAGGTGGTGTGGACATCAGAAAAGGGTGTTGAAGAAGTGTTACAGAGCGCTCTACACAACAGCGCAGCAGCGGGTGGCATCCTACAGTGTCCTGCATTGCCTGTAACGGATCTGGCCCTGTCATAAAGATCTGGAAGTAGATCTGTAACTGTG
The DNA here is from genome assembly GCA_030674055.1 of Rhabdomys pumilio. Classification (NCBI taxonomy): domain Eukaryota; kingdom Metazoa; phylum Chordata; class Mammalia; order Rodentia; family Muridae; genus Rhabdomys; species Rhabdomys pumilio. Next base: position 4,762,230 of record JANHMN010000001.1, read on the forward strand.
AACTTCCTGTGAAGAGTATTAACTACAGACTGGTCAGATGGCTCTGCTGGTGACGTGCTTGCCAGGAATAGATGGTCATCTGAGTTTGGATCCCCAGCACCCACATAAAATACCTGCAATCCTAGTACTGGAAGACAGAGACAGGGGGTCACTGTCCATGCCTGACAGTCAGTCTGTATGAACCAGAGTGCCCCAGTTCAGATAGAAATCCTGTCTCCACCAGTAAGATGGGGAAGGATGGAGAAGGATGCCTAACATCCATCCCTGGCCTCCACAAGCACACACACACACACACACACACACACACACACACACACGCATGCACGCGTGCAGTACAACTGCACACATCACACACAGCACATACACCACAATCACATGCACATACCAGATATGCCTGCTCATCAAACTAGTAAAACAAAACCCAAAGTCATCGTGTATTTAACACTAGTGGTAGTTCATTCAGTAAGTATCCTAATGGCAGGATGGTTCTGCAGAAGCTCTAGGTGAGGAACCTCATCGCCACGTGCTGGGGCAACTCTCCTTGCTGTATAAATTTAGTAGCGTCTTCTAGATGTTGGGATCTCTTTCATGAAAAATCCCACTATTTTAGTAATTTAGTTGTCTGTGATGGCTATATGAAAATTCTGTTCACTTTCTTTGACAAATTATCCTTTGGTTATATAATGATGTGTTTCTCTAATTTATTTAGTTATTCACTTTACACCCTGATCACAGTGCCTCCTCTCCTCCCAGTCACCTCACCTCATCACACACACACACACACACACACACACACACACACACACACAGAGCTCCTCACTCCATCCTCTATTCCCTCACCTCTGAGAAGGGAGAGGTCCCTCCTTAGGTACCAGCTCACTATGGCACATCAAGTCACTGAAGGACTAGGCACATCCTCTCCTACTGAGGCCAGACAAGGAGGCCCAGTGAGAGGAATAGGAACATCCCATGGGCAAGACCCAATCTCTGACACTATTAATGATACTCTGTTATGCTGGCAGACAGGAGCTTAGCACAACTGTCCTCTAAGGCTCTACCCAACAGCTGACAGAAACAGATGCAGAAACCCACAGCCAAATATTAGATGGTGCTTGGGGTTGGAGAGTCTTGCGGAAGAGTTGAGGGAAGAGTTGAGGGACCAGGAGGGGATAGGGACTCTACAAGAAGACCAACAGAGTCAACTAACCTGGACCCTTGGGGGCTCCTAGAGACTAAATTTCCAACCAAACAGCATGCATGGGCTGGAACTCCTCTCTCCCTCCCATATGTAGTAGATGTCCATCTTGGTCTTCATGCAGCCTCCCAGTAACTGCAGCAGGGACTATCCCTGACTCTGCGGTCCACCTATGGATTCTGTTCCCCTAACCGACCTGCCTTGTCTGTCCTCAGTAGGCGAGGCTGTGTCTAGTCCTGCATCAGCTTGATATAATGATGATCTAACCTATCTATTCTTTGTCCACATCTCTGAATTTATGACAAATTCTTCCAATCCCGTAACACATGCACGCTGACATTCACTCATGAACACACCCAGACTCATACCCACGTTAACTCACACATACCTATTGTTCACGCATACACATATACCCACATTCATTCACACAGATAACGTGTACTCACAGACACGCTCACAGATACATGTTCACATACTCACACACCGGCATTAACTCACACATACCAACTTGCACTCACATGCACACATGTTTACACTCACCCAAACACCTACATTTGCTCAAACACTCTTAAACACCCTCACACGTGCACACTCTCATGTACTTAAACATACTCGTCTACCTGCACATACTCACTCGTGCACACATTCACACGTGCTTTACGTACATTCACGTGAACTCCTGGCTCTACAGCATACACAAACTCACTCATTTCTATCCTATGATCCCCACATTTGTATCGTTAGCACAGGACACAGAATCTTACATTTATACGCTCAGTTCCTCACGAGGCTCATATTTCTATTTTAACAACCAAAAGTGGTATTTGAAAAATAACACGCCCCCAAACAAGTTCCCCTCTCTCCCACCCTCCTATGTGCAGCTACTTTCCTGGGCCTTCCCCACCTCAGATAAAGGCATTCCTTCCATCTCCAAGCCAACAAGTTCAGATTCTCCCGAGCTCCACTACATCCTCCACACATCTTACTTTGTAAATATCTTCTTTACATTATATGCAGAGGTTCACCCCGACCACTGCCTCACCCACTGTCCTACTCAAAGCGTGTGTGTGTGTGTGTGTGTGTGTGTGTGTGTGTGTGTGTGTGTGTGCGTGCATCTCTCTTTGTCTGTTTGGGCTAATGTTAACACAATATTATGAATTAATCCACTATGAAAACAGCAATCCATTACTCTCTGTTAAGCTGTTAAGCTGAAAGTCTGAGGTCTGGTGCAAGGGCAGCTGGTATGTGACAAGGGTCCACTTTCTGGTTTATACACAGTGCCTTCTTGCTGCATCTCCTCTTGATGGAAGGGCCACAGCAGCTCCCTGGGCCTCTTACAAGGACACTATGCCCATTCCTTAGTGCTTTGCCACTGTGAGCTAACAGCCAAGATTTCCCTTCTGAAGCCACCACATTGTTAACTAGGTTTCAGCATGGGAGCTGGGGAGGATGCCCTGAAATTACAACACCTCCATGTTACCTCATCTTCCTTCTCCCTGTCTCTCTCCTTACGTGTGGGGATTTCTGGAGGGTCACAACTCCTGGGTCATACGGGATGCTGGGAGAAACTCAGACCTCCACATTCACTCACACACATGAGTGTAAACAGGAACATGCTCTCACACACACTCACACACATACAGAGATACACACACAGGCGCTCATACACATACAGAGATATACACACATACAGAGAAATACACACACACATGTGCATACACACACACACACACACACACACACACACACACGCACGCACAATTGGCCTCAGAGACATCACGCAGCAAGTATAAGTAGATTAAGAACTCAAAGTTAGTCCTTCTGCCTTTAAACAAGAGCATTTTGAGCCCAGTTTTCTCATTTGCTGTTTCTCCACACTGTGCACACATCCGAAATACCCTTCAAAGGGCCAGCTGTCTGGAGTGTAATAAGATATCTGATATAAAAGCACAGAGCCCCCAATCCTTTGCTGGATACACAGGGGATGCCATGTCCCTAAGTAAAGGAGAAATAAAATGCAGAGAACCAAGAGACATGGTTCTTTTGATCATGGGAGGAGCTGGGTCACATGGAGGGGACTGATGTCCCAGCATAGCATCTTGTCATTCTCGGGAAAGAAAGTCATGAAATGTAAAAATGGGGTGGAACAGGAAACTCGACACTGCATGAAATCAATGATGTAAATTACAAGCTGTCACTGCAAGTTAAAAATGGGGCACTGGGCACACAGTTGCATTCAATTCTCCCCTGTAGCCCATTATTCTTCTTTCTAATAAATAGACATAAATCATAAAGCCAGCAAGAATGGGAAAGGGAGCAGACAACTTCGGAAGCAGGAAAATACATGGATTAGTGAAGCCAGCCCTGCAGCCTTTGAAGAGAGGGGAGGAAGCTCACTGGCCTCATACTTTCATCCTGGAAAGGGACTGGGGATTTTGCACTAGTGCCCCCTGGAGGGGGAACTGCCACTGAAGACCACTAGACTAGACAGACCTGTCCTGCACTGTGTTCTGCTGCGCACTTAACTAGGGCACAGAAGTCAGCTGATATTCAACGGTGTCTACTTACTTTCCCCTTAAAATTACTTATTTTAAACGTTTTTATTATGTGTATTCATGTGTATGTACGGGTGTGTACATGTAAGTGCAGATGCTACAGCGGCCAGAAGAGTAGGTGAGATCCCCAGGAGCTGGAGTTACAGGAAGCTATAACTGTATAGAGTGGGTTCTGAATTTTAAACCTGCTTCTCTGTAAGAGCAGTATGGGCTCTTAGCTGCTGAGCCATCTCTCCAGCGGTGATTGGTTGATTGGTTGATTGGTTGATTGGTTGATTCTGTTTCATATGCAGTTCTTTCTTTCATGGGAATAAGGCAGACCCCAGAGAACTTGACAACACTGAAGAAAGATGGACAAGGACTTCCATGCAGAAGACTAGCCAAGGCTGTAGTCACATCTCAGCAGGTTTTTAAAGTGTGTATGCATTTGTGCATGTGTGTGCCCATGTGCACATGTGTGTGTATGCATGTGTGTGCTCATCTATGTATGAGTACATGTGTATGTGTGTGCATGTGTGTACATGTGTGTGTGCACATGCATGCATGTGTGTGCATGAGTGCATGTGTACACATGTGCATCTGTGTGCACATTTGTGCATGTGTGTTTATGTGTGTGTACATGCATGCATGTGTGTGCATGAGTGCATGCATGCATGTGTATACATGTGTGTACATGTGTGTGTACAGGCATGCCTGTGTGTGCATGAGTACATGTGCACATGTGTGCATGTGTGTGCACATGTGTGCATGTATATGCATGTGTGCATGTGAGTAATGCATAATTACTTTTTTAAAAATCTGTTGTACTTTTAATATCTGAGGGCACTTTTCATTCTTCAAATGTTGTTCTTTGCTTTGTAGAATTCTGTGAATGCATTCCTTGTCAAATATGGTAAATATTCCTAATTGTCCTTTTAAGCTCACTCCTCTGGTGTTAGCTAGGGCAAACAGACTCTAGGGCCCCAGAACTCCACATTGCAGACAAACCCCTGTCCTTAAGTATGAGTGAATTGCCAACTTATAAGCAGCAGAATGTGACTGTGGGGTTAATGACACTAGGCTGATGTCTAGTAGAGACAATGAGATGTTGGGAGCCGACTTAAAGCAGAAAGCGGCTAGAAAGCAGCTATCAGCTTTGCAGCCATCTTGAGCCATATACCCTGACATGAGACTTGGTTTTCAACAGCCTACAACAGCTGAAACACACTCTGATATCCCACATATCTTGTTTTGCTGTTTAGTGCTCACAGCTACAAGGAACACATGGTATCCACGCCTACAAAGCATGTGGTGCACGTGTTATCCACGTGCTATCCACGCCATACATGCCTGTAAGGCACACGTGCTGTCCATGCCTGTAAGGCTTACGTCATACCCACACCTACAAGGCATGTGGTATCCACACGCCTACAAAGCATGTGACAAAAGCCTATAAATACCCCAGATTTCCTTGTAATAGGGAGAATGAGTTAAGAGAGAAATAAGAGAGGACAAATAAAAAAAAAAAAACCAATAAGAGAGAGGACAGATAAGAGACAGATAATAAGAGAGAAAAACAAGAGAGGAGTCCTTTAATGAGATAGACAATAAAAGAGAGACAATAAAAGAGACTTGAGACTTGACTACAGATCCTCTGGCTTGTCATTATTCTTCACATCTCTTGCCCCTCCATCTCTACTCTCTCTCTTGACCAGAGCACTTAGCCCCAAACCAGGAAGAGAGTACGGGCCACAACATTTTGGTGGCAAGCGTGGGGCAGCTCAGGTCACAACAATGAGATACCTCTTACAGTTGCATTATAATATTGCTCTAGATATAAACAAGTAAGTATATATTTATGATGTATGCTAGTAAATTGAAGCCTCTTCCCACCCCACACATACAGAGCTTCACCTTGCTGACATGCAGTACAGAAATGACCCTGTCTGCCTTAGAGAAGCAGATGCTTATACTGTGAGGGGCATGAGAACTGCCTGGGACCTGTTGGAGCTATAGCCATTATTCAATAACAAAAGCTGGGTTACACTGGGATATGATGCAAAGGTGAAAAAAAATCTGCTTAGAACCTGAAGGAGCTAGAATGGGCTCATCTGCATCGCTAGAACAATGTCCTCAGTGACTGCGCTGAGATTCTAAGGCAACTAAGTCAGTTTGGGTCATTTGTTATACAACAATGAAGGGATTGCCTTAGTGGCCAAGAAGCTAGACCCTAGCAACTATGATCAAAATTAGCTCCAGTAATTACTCTAATAAGTTACTTAAGCCCCTTGTTCCTCAGATTCATCATATATGAGATGTGAATAAAAGCTGGTATTACCAGTGCAAATGAACATGGCATGCCACACGTGCTCAGCACTAGGACACCAACTGGCATAGAGAAAGGACCCTGTGGTCTCCATCACGGTAATTACCACAATAAGCTAACACAGCATAAAATATTAAACTGAGGGCAAGTAAACATAAGATGTTCACGATCATCACTATAAGGCAATACATCTAATGTATAGTAATATAGCATATAAAAGGACTAAATCCATTTACCAATCAGGGTAGACTAAGTTTTACTGCAAAAACAATCCCAGTGTGCCAGTCATTTAGATCAGGGTTAATCATTTTGTGTTCATATGAACGACTCATTACCGACAGCTGCACTTTCGATTCATTGTGTTCCCACAGACATGAGTGGATAAAGAGCCAGCATCTTCAGTGTCAGTGGTCCCTGTGTGCCCGAGTGAAGGAACACAGTTGGCCAGTTTTCCCTTAGTAATCAAGTTCTCTAGACTGGCCCACTGCATTCCCCATGTCTACTCGCAACCACTGGCACAGTCCAAGTGTAAGGACACCAGAATCATAACCCTGCTGTACACAGAATGTCCTCTAAGAATGGGACAGAAAACAAAGACTTTTTCTGAGATGATTGGAGGCATTTTAGAAAATTGTAATGACTTGAATAAGTTATTACTGTTTAAACGGGCTGCACGTTAAGTATAAGAAGACACTCGTCGACAGATCCTGGTAAAATAAGAGACAGTGTCAACAACAGCGATGGAGTTTAGTAACTTGAAGTTCAATGACAAGGAGGCTTAGGTAGTATGCAACGTCTCCCTTTGAAAGTACTTCTTGGTGACAAGTAAGAGGAAGAGCTTCATAATTTAGAAGTCATGAAGTTCCTAAGTCATGAGGTTGTGAAGATACAAACGCCGTGCTGAGGTCCGTAGTCCATGCTGCCGCTGGAGGCTGTGCAGACGTTCACCATGCTACCCCTGACTGTTATGGGTAATAATGCTTGTTTTGCAGCGATATCGATCATTGCAGATTCATAGTTGAGAATGAGAGACATCGAAGGATTCTATGGCACCTCTCATCCTAAAAGAAACAGTCTAGACAGGAAGCCATTGAAGAGAGTCCTTAAAAATTGTGATAGGGATGAAGTAAAGCTCTTCACAGTCGATGGCTCCTGGCAATGGAGTGGATGGGGGTGGGGGAGGGGGAAGACTCGGTTATCTTTAAAGGGCTGGTCACTGGGAGTTTGACCAAGTTTCAGTGAGTATATGGGTAACACAGTTGGACTTGATGGATTACTATTTTTTAGTTTTGAAGGGAGGAGACAAGGTTAGGAGGTGAACGTCGAAGCAAGAGTGATTGGGCTGCATCGCGTGAAAGTCCCAAATAATCAATAATAATATGACATCAGAAAAAGGAGAAGTTGTGAACATGAATGTAACTTTAATGACATAATCAGTATGAACATGATCTCCAGTACTCAAAGGTTAAAGTCACCAGCCACCAGACAGCAAATAGGGGAAGACAGAGTCAGGTCTTGTGATGTTCCTGTCACCAAAGCACAGCTAGAATCTAGTCACAGGGGCACCAGACAGACAGGAAGGAAGGAAAGTTCAAAAGAGCCATGGTCATGAGTGCCAAAGAAAGCTGGAAAGGCAGATGGAGTGTTCCAGAATACAGCATGCTGAGGAAGGGTGAGAACTCAGTGCAACGTGCCAACTGGAATTATGTTGGGAGCTGACCTTTAGCAGAAATCGTCTAGAAAGCAGCTATCCACATCATATCCACGTGCCTACAAGGGGCGTGGCAAAAGTGTATAAATACCCCAGATTTCCCTTCAATAAAAGACTAGACTTGAGACTGGATCAGAACCTCTGTCTTGTCTCCATTCCTAGCATCTCTTCCCCTTATCCCTTATCTCTCTCCCTCTAAACCCTGACCCAAAGACCAGAGCAAGCCGCAACATTTTTTGTTAAGTCTTTTGTCTCAAGCCAGGTAGAGTGGAGCCAGTTGCAACAGAATTACTTGCTAGGGCACGCACACAGGGACATAACCAACATGGAGAAAGAGTAAGAACTGAACAATCTTGGTCATTCTCAGACTTAGATATGTTTGTCGTGGTTTCCTTCACCTTGAAGTATTCTCCCCAGAGACAGGCAACCACTAGAAACAACTCTTTACAGCTGTCCAATTTCTAATTTCGGGTTTATACTTTTAAGTATTCTCATTAATTATTTTAGTAATCTTAAACATATTCTTAATATTTTTTCAGTACTTTTCTGGTACCAGGATGGAACCCAGGGCCTGTGCATGTTAGACAAATGTCCTACTGTGGATGTACCCTTAACTCAACCCTTTTAAGAATTTATAGTTGTTTTTTTTATTTTTAACTAGTTATTTCTTAGTAATCTTACAATCTTATTAAATGTTTATTCTGAGACATTAAGTAGCCATGTTTCTGTAAGTTTATCAATTATAGTTGTTGAAATTTTATTGTTATGTAAAGCCAACGTATTGTTTCAATGTTGGGGTTATTACAGAGACTTAGACTCTTAGCTATGATGTACTATTTATATATCTTCCACTCGAAATTATTTCATCTACTTTGATGATTTTTCCATCACAATATTCTTTCATGGATACACAACAATATCATTAACACTTTTATGATATTAACTTTTTTCTCCTATTTACATAAATATGGCAAGTACTTGCCATGTAGAGATGTATTTCTTATTTTTAAGAAAGAAAAATCTTTTTCTTTCTTTTTTTTGGAGAAGGAAGAGTTTATTTCATCTTATCTCTTACAGTACATTCTGAATGGTAGTCAGGACAGGAAATCAAATACGATCTTGGAGGCAGGCACTGAAGAAGAGGTTATGAAGGAATAGAATTACTATCTTGTGCAGACTGATTTCTTATTCCAGCTATTCAGGTATGGCACTTGCAATAGTAAGAAAAACCTTTCCAATGATGGTTTTCTAATATGGCTCGTTTTACTTAGAATTGAGTATAGGAAGGCAATTGCCAACTGAAGATTATGTAAATATTTATTATTAAAAAATACTTTTCATCGAAGGATCTCCCTATGCCATCCAACCTGGCCTTGACCTCCTGATGATTAGCCTCCCAAGGTAAGGGGGAAGGCGTAAGCAAGCATGCCTTCTTTTTATGTTCTTGTGGTTTGTGTTGTGTAGATCAGAATCTAATACACTGGACTCGGGGCTTCCCAAACTTTTTTTCATCTCAACTTCTTTCTAACTCAACTCTCACCAGAGAAATTTTTATGAAACCCTGGGTATATAGGTATGTTAAATAGGCATATAAATCAAATATTTAATGACAATGAATCATTAAGAAATTTATTTAAATGATTCTTTGGTATCTTATTTCCTGTTAGACAATAAAGGAAATTTCCAGAGTAATGAGATGGGTGTGCTTGTTTGGTTCACATCAAGGATTAAATTTTCGCTGACTATTTGATACTAAAGGCCATAGTATCTTAAATATTTCTCAGAGTATATTAATATTTTGATTTATAATTTCTAATCCCAAGAATGCTACAAAACAATAGAAGCATCTTTAGCATGATTTCAGAAGTCATCGGAAATTTTGTCCTAGTCCCAAGACAAAATTTATCACAATATATTCTAAGAAACTCAAGTTTTCAGCTATCAGTTTGAAAATCTAACATTCTAATTCAATACAATTCAAAGATAATATTAATTGGATACTTACATGCTGAGGAATGATGATGAAAATGTTAAAGCCTTTTGCCTTCTGTAATTAAAACATTATGCTTCTATGAAGAAGGAAACAGTGTGTGCATTAAAAACACTTACAGTTAATAACATGTAATAGCCTCAGATATGAACCTTAGTGGTTCAGGCAGTGTTTGTTGGTGATGCATGATGTGGCCGCATACACAGGGCCGAGCATGTGTCCTGTGTCTGAGAATCAAGGCTATAAGGACTGCCACATGTACAAGCTCTGCCAGACTTACCAGCGTTTGAGGTTGGATTGGTTTTTGTTTGCTCCAGGTGCAAAAACTTTTAACCTACTAATTTTTCTCATCCCCCACCATTCAGTGAGATACTCAGTTTAGCAAACTGGATACTGGAGGGGCATGCTAAAAACCATTTCTGCAAAGGTTCATTGTAAATGCTTTAGCTTTGTGGGCTGCACAGGGCAGCAACTGTTTTGTTCTTTCATGTCCTTGAGAATTTCTCAGCCACGCTTTCTCCAGTGTCTCCATCTTTACATACCACCGCTACATGTTGTTAGCATGTCAGTGACTCGCTGCTGGAGGGAAAAGGTCTAGCCGACCTTCCTACAGCTCTGATGGGATGACAAAATCCCAAGCAAACCTAAAACTGAGCCAGAAATTTTCAGCTGATCAAAGAGAACCCCCACCTAGTTTGTTGACACACACAAGAATTATGGCAAAAAACGTCCATCCTGAGGTAGAATCATAAGGATCTGAGAAACCCTGTTCTTTTCCAGGTCCATTGTCTTCCCACTGCAGACGGGTAGCTGCAGTTTGTTCCACAAGGTTAGCTCTCAAGGTAAAACCAAATCACCACAGGAAACCGTTTTAGGCGTAAAGGCAACAGTTGTAGGCATGAGAAGAAAATCTGGGAAAGGGAAACAATTGTTCGTCCTGGAGTTTTCAGTCTCTACTTCCCTCATTTGACACAACTGGAGACTAGTCTTATCGTTAGGCACGCTACTCAGGAAAACAATGGTCAGTAAGCAAATACATATTAAGATCCCATGTGAGTCACTTACCGTAGCTGGATCATCTTTTAAGTTTTAATCAAAATTCCATTGTAGTTTGATATGTCGATGTAAAAACTTGCTGTTCATTTAAAGTGTAGAATGTGTGTGGACTATGGTCTTGTGACCCCAGATTGCTCTGCACATACATGCCCACACACATACATACACACACATACACATACATGTCGGGTTTTGGACGAAGTAACTCCATTTAACCTGCGCCCTTCAGTCACGTAGCACACAGGTAGAGGGCGTGATTAGCAGGTCTTCACCTACAGAGATTAAAATATTAATGAGTTATCTAAAGCCCAGGAGGCATAGCTAATTAAGTTGTTCTCTCCTCTATTCCCCCTCCCTTTAAAAGCCAAGCTCCCTGGCTTTTGTGGAGGAGCGCGAACCATCTACACCCATTCACCATGCCATGAACAATAAAAGCTTTGGAAAACAGGACTCCGTGTGTCTCCTGCACCTGCCGCCAGGTTCCCAGCCTTTGGAACCCTGAACCTTGCCGATGCAGCTGCTGGCCTGCCCACTGCGGCTGCGTGAATGTGGGACCCTCCACCTGCGGTGTGGGAAGCCTGCTGGACCCGGCCACCAGCGGCCGCCAGCCCTCGTAACTTTGTCCCCACCACCGGACTCCCACCCGAGAGTTTCTTCCCACACATATATATATACACACAAACACACACATACACACATACACATACATACATATACACATACATACATATATATACACACAAATATACATACACACATATATATGCATATATACATATATGTATACATATATACATATATATACACATATACATACATACACACATACATATACACACATACATACACACACAAATATATACACACATGCACATACATGCCTATACACATACATACAAAAATACACACATACATACACATGCATATATACACACATACACACATATATATATACACACATTCACATACATACACACATATACACAGATAATACATGCATATTATTTGAATAAATATATACGTATTTACTCAAGACAATGTGTAGCCTTTGAACACACAGAGAGAGCACAGAGAAAGGTTATGATGTATAAAACCCTTGAAACATGTCTTTTTCTATAGAGAAACAGTGGTTTATAGACCCCCAAGACGATCTTGGACTTGACAGTCAACATGGTGGAAAGGTGAGGTCACACAGACAGAAGGGCTAAGACATCCATCCTTATGTGACAAAAGCCAATACATTTGTTCAAGAAAGTTAGGAATGCCAATGTGAATGGGCACGCTGGAGTGCAGACTCTGAGGCTCACACTGCGCGAGATGGAAAGCCCAGGTCCCTGGCTTCCCATCTCAGAACTCAAGCCCTCCGTCACTTATTACAGGGATTGGCTCTTTAATGAAGTTCTTATTCAAAGGCCACATCAGATGGGCCTGATTGGGACCCATTTAGGAACTTGGGGCTTATCAAAGTATTTAAATGCCCACAGAATGATTAAAAGAAATGTGTGTGTTCAAATACAAACAAAGAATGATTTGAGGCTGGGTACACAGGATAGCAGATGGTAGCTATTAATTATTAGCTTGTGACCAAAGCTCAGTCCGGTATTAAAAAAGCATTCTGCCTGACTAGGCACCGCCTCACCTTTGTCGTACTTTGACAGACCATAAGAATATTAAAGGAAGCATTTCCTTCTGTCAGTCACATACTCAAGAGGAAAGCAGTGTGTGGCCATTGTTGGAGTCAGACCACGTGAAATTCTGAGGTATGCATGTCAGGGGGCTCAACAACAAGAGGGAGAGAGATATTATTACTAATGAACAGTCTTCATGGAATTAGCCTGCATCTCTTGCTCTTAATTAACACAGCTCTAAAAGGCCGAGCTGGGATTTGAGACCTCCCCCTCAGCCTTACCCACATTTAGGTAGCACCTAATAAGCGTGTACTCAGTTTGTGCCCCAGTCAAACGGTTTTAATAAATCCCTACAAGCATCTTGGATCTGAAGCCAGCAGGGATGTGTGGGGCGGAGGGGGTTGGGGAGGAGGGTAATGCTAGACAGGAGTGGAGCCTGACTTTATGAATGAAGTATCTATATGCCATTAATGCTTCAGCGGGTCCCCCGACAGGGGTAATTGGGCCTCCAAGCCTCCAAGTTTAATCTGTCCACTGTGAAGATGCTCAGGCCCTGAAGGTAAACGGAACCATTCCTGTTTTCCCTTGAACCCCAGGGTCAAGCAGGCCTAAGGGAACAAGTTTGGAACTGTCGTTCAACATTATCTTCGACATGTACTGTACCTCCAAGCAGCCGGCACAGGGACCCATAGGCATGTGTGCGTGGCCTGGAGCTGCAGGGTGGTAGCGTGTCACATGTCTGGTAACAGAAGGGGATAACCATCCCAGTACAAACTTGACATATATAAATTGATCACATAAGTGGGGAGTGGTGGTCCTTTCAAGTGTTCTTCTTTTGTTTGAGCTTTTACAGTAAAATTACCAGCAGCAGTTTACAATTAAGAGGAATAATAATAACCGAATATGCTTTCATCTACACACACAATTACAATGAGCTGCATGCCTTAATAGGATTGTGAAAAATCTGCGTTTGACCCATACAAAAAAGTAAACACTCTCGCTCTGGATACTGTGTCATTATCACAACAAAGGGAAACTCCCGAAATCTGATGATGTAGACATCTGGAGAATGTTAATCACTTCAAAATGACGGATGTTTTTTATTTCAGCTTTTGACAGACGTGCTCCTTCCATAGATAGACGATTATTTACATAAATTACATCACCGATGTGAAAAAAATCAGAGTTAACTTCAAAGGGCGAAATGCTTAATTAAAAAGAGACGTGCGAGTTATTTCTCTCTCTTCTCTGAGATTTCCCTTTAAGGGAGAAAAGTGGTGGCTTCCCTGGTATATACACTTTCCTGGTATATACAGTGAACAAGGTATGTTCTACTTCTCTGTGGATATACACTGAACAAGGTTTTTAAAATAACTTTGTCTTGCAGAAGTCATTCACCTTTAAGAATAATGACGCTGGTTTTTCAGTGCTCTGAAAGCGATCAAGGGCTGTAAGTCTACTTCTAATTTCTTGAGTTCCTCCCTTTGTTAAAACAACAATTTGAAATGTACTCTGCCACTCTAAACAGGAGACTAGACAGGTTCAAGCCCACAGTCTCACCTTAGGCACTCTTCCCTTCCAATGAGGGGACTCCCTAGGTAGACTTTTAAAACAACTCAGTAAAGCACTGAAAGTTTACAAGACCTCAAGTAAGAACAGCCTGAAGAGAAAGGTTGGAAGACTGTTCTTGCAGGGAGAGCCCCAGGCTGCCCTGCTGGTCCCTCAGGGCAGCCCCCTGACTGGCGGCGTGCTCCCGGATGCTGGTTGGAGGAGCTGGTGCAATTTGGCTGATCCACTACAATTTCCTCTTACACTCGGAGCTGATCTGCAGGCTGACCCTGGACAATTTGTCTTCTTTCAGGGAGAAATGTCACCCGAAAGGAAGCGATTAAGTCAAGAAGGTAATTCTCTCAGAACCGTCCACTGTATAAACAGAACTTGACCTCAGGTAATTTATTGCTGGTCCCTAACAAAGAGACTTAAGATATAGGCCTGATGGGGTAGAGATCCAAGTCTGTCAGGGAAAAGGGCAAGGGAGCAAAACCTCACAAGGTTTCTCTGGAATGTTCCTGTTTAGAGTCTAAGTCCAATTAATGGCTGCAAACACGAAAAATGGTATCTGTCTGCTGAGAACTAAAAGTTCATTTTATAATAATGAATGTTGCATGGTTAAGCCACTACATTTCTTATTTTTCTAATAAAACCAGATTAATCGGGTTAGTCTCACAAGTGACTATTTCATTCTCAGCAATGGGCTCGCTTGAGCACTCAAGGACCAGGTACAAGCTCAGGGTGCTTAGAGCTGTATTCTCTGTTGACCAGAGTAGAAGGTGAGAGCTACAGATATTAGCTAAGAGGTCTGAGTCACACTCTGTAAAAGTTTAGGGAAACCAAGTGACTGGAAGCCATGATCTGACAGTGTCCCAAGGACCACTTCTGCTGGATAGTGGAAAGTCTACAGCCCCCACAGTAGCATACCCTTAACCAGCTGTTTCTTGCTTCCTCTCCAAAAACTAGCTGCCCTGGGAGATCCTTTCCTACTCCTACTTAAGCCTCCACAGCCCCCTCTCTTCAGGTACCTCCTTCCTTTTCAGCTTCTATTCAGTTTGGAGGCAGCCCACCAGGGTCCACAGCGGAGACCACCCACAACCTACAGTGGAAACAGACTGAAATCCCTGTCAGTTACTCCAGCACAAGGTTCAAGGTTGGATTTTAACGCTGAAACTCCCCTCCCCCACAGACCACTCAGCATCGACATTTGAATGGCTCCTAGGAAGGAGCTAATCACAAAGCGTCTCCCTGAGCTTCTCCCCAGGCGCTGAAAGCAAAGAACAATGAAGGCTCAACAAGAAGAAGAAGAAAAAAAAATCACCGTTTGTCCAATCTGTACAGTGGGACTAAGACCACCACATCTAGAATCTTCCAGACAAACTGCCTAGCCTCCTTCAAGTGGGCTAGGAGCTCTGAGAATCACAGGAACCTCGCAAAGGAGGAGTTGGGGAGTGTAATGATGTTTTCCTAAATTGAAAGCGACAAGCCGCATTTAGCAGAGGAATCAGGAGACAACTGAGAGCAGGAAGCCCTACATTCATTACCGCAGCTGGTTTAGCTTTGAATGATGAGGAAGGAGCCGAGTGAGCGGGCAAAGGACGTCCTGAAAAGATTCAGCAGCCATCCAATTAGGCAGGAACCGTCCAGCAGTTACCAAAGGCTCTCTCTGGTCTGTATTACACAAAATAAAGCCCCTCGATTGGGTTTGACTTCAGCTGATTGAAGTCATAAGGCATCATGTTCCCCTACTAAATAATTATGGCACAGGTTAAATTACTACTGGCACAGGTTAAAAATAGGATTCTGCCCAGATTCTTAACATGAAGATAAGTCACAGAGCAAACCTGTAGCAAATGCTTGTTAGAAACAAACGTGATCAGGGTGGCTTTTACTTCAAGAAAATTTTCTTCTAATGCTTGGCTCTTCTTTCTTGCCCACCACTGATCTTGTTTCCTTTCAAAAATTATAAAACATTTGATTTGAAATATAAAACATAGAGAAAAAGACAAAATGTCGTATAACAGACTGGCATCATCTATATTCAAGGTGAAGCGTATACTAAAATCTTTAAAAGTACAATTGACATCCCCTCTTAAGCCAATTATGGGCATATAGCCGTGGCCTTGTCCCATGGTCCTTGCCTCAGCCAGCCTCAGCCCTGAGAACTTACAGTCCTATGTCAGAGTTCCTACCTGTAGTGCATGGTGTGTGTTCCAATTTCTCTCCCTGGTCTTTGACTACATATATCCTGTCATCTTTGCAACCTTTTCATTTTCTTATTTGCAACATTCATTCATATCAACTATGGATGCATGCCAATACAGATCTCTTTGCCCTTTATGTGAAGACCATATGTCTCCTGGGACTCAGCCTTAATGGCGACTAGACTCACCCCAATTTGCAGAAAGGAAATTATATTTGCTTGTTAAACATTTTATACATGTGTTTCTCCAGAGAAGTCTGGAGTCAAGCTGCTATATCCCATGGAGGAGTACTGCTCAACCTTTCTGTATGATGCCCAATCTCTTATCCAAAAGGACTGTGACAGTTCATGCTCTCATTAGCCGAGTTCCTAGTTTCCTTCGTCCCTGCTTCGATGTTATCTTCTCATCAACATGACTGAATTTAGAACCACCCAAGAGACGCACTCCTAAACATGTGTGGGAGTTTCCTGGGAGGTTTAACTAAGAGAAAGCTACTCTGAATGTGGGTGGTGGATCTGGGGTCCTGGAACACATAAAAAGCAGGAAGTAAACTGAATACCAGAAATCCCGCTCTGTGTTTAGTGACTGACTTCAGACAGCATGTGACCAATGGCCTTACTCTTGTACAGCCATTCCTTCTCCAACACAGGGACTGTATCCCTCAAACTGTGAACCAAGACAATCTCTTTCTTTCCTTCCTTCCCTCCCTCCCTCCCTCCCTCCCTCCCTCCCTCCTTCCTTCCTTCCTTCCTTTCTTTTGGTACTTCTGTCAGGCATTTTATAACAGCAGTAATAACAAAAAATCTAATACGCTCCCCAACACTCGATGTAATCTCATTAATTATTCTGTCTGTAATCGTTATAAAATTATGCCTCACTGAAGTTTTAATTTGAGATTCCCTGATTATAATGATACGGAGCCTATTTTTCTATTTCTGTAACTGCTTACACCCTTGAGCACCACTTGCTCTTGCCTTTTTGCTTGCTGTTCTCCTAGTAAATGTGACTTCGGTAGTTCTTGAGGTGTGAATCACAAATACATTTCTGTAGGCATTGGTGTTTTGATTTTATTGTTTTCCTGAAGCTACTTACATATGAGCATGTACCAATCTTTTCCTTTGGCCTTGGCGTTCTACATTCCTTTTCTGCCCTCCCTCTTTGCATGATGTCATAAGAATAGTCTACAGTGTTTTATTGCCAAGTGTTTGCTCTGGGTTTTATTTTATCTTAGAGTTCTATTTGCACCTTTGTTTGGTTTTATTTGGTTCTTTATTTGGCATCATTAATACATCCTTTACTTTAGTGTTTGCGGGCACCCTCTCCCAAACTCAGCTACCAAATACACACGGCTGTTTTCTCAGAGTATTGTGGCACTGCAATACCAGTTTTTAATGCTATAATTAACGATTGATGAACGGTGTGGCGGGCAGTGAAGTGTATGCTCAGAGCTATTTATCTCCCAACTTCTGGGTCCCTTATTTCGAAAATAAGATCTATGATTATCGGGGTTTACCCAGGCTAAGCTAGGATGACTTAACCAGAGAGCCACTGTGGTCAGCTGGGACATGGTGCCAACGCAGCAGCAGAACAGTGAGGAACAGGCAAAGTTGTCTCATTGGACAATGGAGAGAATAGAGACTAACTGGGGATGAGGCCAAGAAAAGAGCTGCTGTAGAAGCTTCCAGAAGGAACACTGCCCTCTGGCCCGCAGAGGTCACTGAGTTGTGCTGGGTGCCTAATCCACAGAAGCAAAACTTGTTAGAGCATCCACAGAAAACTAATATGGAATAATATTTCTTGTCTACCAAGTTTTTAATTATTTTTGACCCTTTACTTTTTCATTATTTGTAGAGTACAGTTATCAAATTGTTGAAGATATAATTTTGATTAGAATTAGATTAAATTCTATCCAACTTGGTAAAAAAAATGCTATTTTCATTAATATTAACCTTTTCTATGCATAAATCTGCTACGATAGTTAATTTTATGTATCGGCTTGACCAGGGCATAAGGTACTCAGATACTTTGTCAAAAATCTTCTAGTTGCTTCTATGAGAGTCTTTGTGAGTAAGATTAACACTTGGAATGCTAGTTAAAGGGACTCTCTAATGTGACTGAGTGGGCTTCATAAGGGCTTGAATTGAACAAAGTGGCCATCTTCCTTAGAATAACTCAGAATTCTTGCGTTATGTTGCTATTTTACTGGGACCCTGGTTGTTTTCCTGTCCTGAGACTCTAACTGGGACTGAGTCCCGCCAGCCTTGGACAGGAACATATACCATTAATGTTCTTGCTTTTGAGATTTTGTGGGCTGGAACTGGCTGTCAGGGTCACTGGGTCCTCTTTCTGTCAGTTCATTTTGCAGCTCTGGAAAATTACACGGCTCTAATCACATGATCCAAAAGACTCTAATCACATGACCCAAATACTTAAACCAGCTTTTTGTAGGAGGATGCACTGGGAGTTGATCACAGAGCTCCACACTTGTCTGGCAGGATTCTACCCTAAGGCACACCCCCCATAGCACATATAATTCTCTTTCTACACCATTTCTCTATCTTTCACCATATAAGTCTTTTACATTGTTATCAGATTGTTCTTGAGCACCATATGGGGTGCACTGATAATATGAACATAAACCTCATTTCATTTTCTCATTGGCTGCTTGAATAGACACATACAATATGAATAAAATCTTATTGAATAGACACATACAATATGAATGAAATCTAAATACTGAATATCTTTTCAGAAACAACTAAACTTGGGAAATTGATTCTAATACTTTGTTCCCTTGTATACAGACTATTGGATCAGCCAACATTAGCTATTTTGTTTCTATTTGCTGATGCTTCTGTACTCTATTCCCAGACTCCTAAACACACACAATTGCACACACGTAGGCTATGGGACTTATAGGAATGACTTAGAATGGTGTCACCCACAGTGAGCTGGAAAAGCACTCTGGTTCTCGTGGTCAGTTTTATTCTAAGGGCCTTCTTTTGTAGAGTTCAGACATTCATCAGACTGTGTCCTCCATAGCGTTCAGCCACATGGAGAGTGGAAAAGGACCCGATGGCTTGCATAGGTTGCTCTCTGGGTCAGCTCTGGTAGCACACACATTACCTTTTCCACACTTCAGGATAATTCACCCACTTGATTCTGCATAACTGCAAAAGAGACTGAGAGAAAAGAAACACCCTGTGCCCAGAAGAACTAAATTTTTAAAAAAGGAAAAGAAAAAAAAAAGAAAAGAAATCACTCAAGATAGACCAGCTTTTTGTTATTGTCGTTTGTTTGTTTTATTTTGCTTTGGTTGTTTTTGTTTTGTTTTAGAAAACTACTTGAAATCTAAAGCATTGGGCAAAAGCATATGCTTATATTATTTTGCAGGCAATGTAATACAAGACTGTTGACAAAACTTCAAGTAGTCCTCAGAGCCTGTAACAACAAAATTAAGAATCATTAAAAAAAAAAATAGGTACCTAGGCTCGCTCAATATCACCCTATGAAGTTGTAGCAAAAGCCTAGCATTTCTTTCAGCTAAAAACAAAATTTTAAGGGTGCATTGCTCAGGGCTCGTAAGAGAGCCCATCTCCAGGGGTAGGTGCAGGACCGAGGACTGCATTAGCCGCCCCTGCCCCATTCCAATGCTATCGGAAGCACCACGGTCTTTATTAAACCAGGTAACAATAGAAATAGCAAGAAAAACCTCCATCAAAAATCGGGGTTCCAGCTCTTTCTGAGAGAATCTTCCTCACCCTTTTGCCCACCGAAGTCCCTGTGACTGAAGCTGGGTGTGGGAGATGGGGGAAGATGGCTCAGGAGGTAACATGCTTGCCGTAGGAGTGTGAGAACTGGGTTTCAGATTCCCAGAACCCACAAGTAGACCAACTTGGCCACTCCCACAAGTTGTTCCACCAGCGTCCCAGCACATCTTGCTGGGACAGTAGGTTGTAGGTGTGTGGCTGGGTTGATTTCCTAGTCCCACTACTAGGGGCCTTGCCTGGTTATCTGGTTATAGAAGATGGACCATTGGGGTCTGTATCCCCCATTAATCATAGACTTCACTAGATTCTCTCATAGCATCCAGAGAGTTTGCATGGTACTATGTTGCTACATCGCCCCCAAGTGGCCAAAGACTCCAGGGCGTTTCCATTGCTCTACGTTGCTACATCGCCCCCAAGTGGCC
>JANHMN010000001.1:4786097-4801982 GCA_030674055.1 Rhabdomys pumilio
ACACACATATACCACACACAAACACACATACACACACATATCCATGTACACACACACATGCACACATACAGTACACACAAACACACACACATACATATGCACACACATACATATGCACACACATATATATGCACACACACACACACACACACACACACACATACACACTGTTTCACTTTCTCTTTTACAACATTTTTTGAGAGTGGAAACGTTGTTTCATACAATCTCTCTTAAGCATGGTGTGGCACATTTCCTTGTGATTAGCATTCAGCTGTGCATTTATGAAGCCATTCCACAGAAGCAGCAATGATCTTCTACACACAGAGTATAACCATTAGGCCTGATTATAGGAGGGTTAACTCTGAACACTTGAGTAAGTCATCATGCCCGGCTTCTTCACAGAGTCAGTTTTCTCCCTTCATAATTAACACATGTTGCATAGAGACACTTTGAGGCTAAGTGCTTTATTTCTTGTCAGATTATTACATGATAATTTTAGTGTCCAATCCTGAAAAAAAAAGTTGCCTACTCATAGGAAATTTATATACTTAAAATTATTTTAACTGACAGAGGAGAGCACACAAAAATTTAAAAACTAAAGAAATGTAATAGGATGTACACAGTTGGGCTACAGAGATTGAGGATCTAACTTATAGGAGTCTTATAGACAATAAGAATAGAGTCCAGAAAACAGCTCTCTGCAAGCTAAGGTGAAAGTACTAACAAGATAATTCTCTTCATCCAGTTAAACAACCACTCACGAGTGCACAGCCAGGCATGGTGGGTGTCTTACTGTTGTTCTATTCCTATGAAGAGACACCTCTTAGAAAAGAAACAAATTTAACTGGGGCTGGCTTACAGTTTCAGAGGTTTAGTCCATTACATCATGGTGGGAATCATGGAGCCAGCCAGGCAGACATGGTGCTGGAGAAGGAGCTGAGTTCTACATCTGAATCCAGGGAGCAGAAATAGAGATACTGGGCCTGGTATGAGCATTTGAAACCACAAAGCCCACTCCCAGTGGCTCACTTCCTAATCCCAGTCAAATAGCTCTACTCCCAAAGACCAAGCATTCTAATCTATGTCCCTGGGGGGAGGGGGTGTGTTAGGCATTCCTATTCAAACCACCACACAGGCACAAATGAATCTCAGGGTTCAAGAGACACAGGAAGAGGGCTCAAAAATTGGTGTTCATCTTTAGCTGCATAGTAAGTTTGATGCTGGCATTTAGGACCAGAAAACATCGATAAACTAGTCGATCTTGAGATAGATTATTATGAACCCTTTAAATCTGGGTCTCAGGGTCAGAGAGATTAAAACTCTGTGAAATGTTAACTGGAAAAAAAAATAAAAGTAAACATGAGATGTAGTGTTGAGTTGGATCTAAAAATAGGGAGGTATTTGGCCTATGAGATGGCTCAGCGAGCACATGCCAGCAAGTCTGACAATCTGAGTTTGATCCCAAGGATCCCCAACACACACACACACACACACACACACACACACACACACATATACAAGAGACATCCAATTCCTGGAAGTGGTCCTCTGACCCACAGGCACATGGTTTTCATCACACACAGACATACACACACACACACTCACACATACACACACACTCACACATACACAAACACACAATAAATAAATAAATTTGTAAATTTTTAAAGTAAAAAAACCTTTCTTGAACAAACTTTTATAGGGTCCACAGATTGTATAATAGACTTGTATGAATGTGTATTTCCTTACATCATAATTAAACCATGTTTACATAAGACAATATCCTTAGCCGGGCGGTGGTGGCACACGCCTTTAATCCCAGCACTTGAGAGGCAGAGGCAGGCAGATTTCTGAGTTTGAGGCCATCCTGGTCTACAGAGTGAGTTCCAGGACAGCCAGGACAAATCCTGTCTCGAAAAACCAAAGGAAAAAAAAAAAAAAAAAGGACAATATCCTTATTTTCTGAAATACATAGTGGGACACTAAACAATTAAGGGACACTCTACCTGTAATTGACTCTCCAATTATTCAGAATAAATGTGCACACGAAACTCTGGCCCTGGCTTATGGTCCAAGTTTGAATAAGCACAGATGCCCACGACATCCAGAGCAAAACGAAGCAAATAAGCTGTCCCCCAGCACCCTGCTGCCTGTTCTTGGAAGAATGTCATTTTCCAAGTCTCTAGAAAGCTATGCAGCTTGACTGAGGACCGAACTTGAACTTTTCACAAAACTGAGCAGAGCTCCGAGCTTCAGCCCGTGTCTGGACACTGTTTGTCTAAAGCACAGAGAGACAACAGATGTGTGTGGTTTTCCTCCACAAATGTGTGCTGACTGTTATCCTGCCATGGAATGCAGAACATTTAAGAGGATAAAATAAGAAATAGGTCATGTAGTGGACAGATGATTCTAAGCAAACGCTGAGGACCTAAGACAATGTACAGAACACAGCATACAGGACTTACAAAAACTACAGGTAACATGCTAACAAAAGTTACGTTTCACACAAAAAGACACTCAGGGTGAAGACTTGGAATGCCTGGGTGTTGCATGGGGAGTGGTTAATGATGCTGAGAGAATTACATCAAACGAAGAGTGCACATAAAACACAAGAGCAGCAACTGGAGGTTACAAATAGGACACATGGAAGCTCCATCCTAGGTAATTTTTAACTCTCCTTTGCTTATGTTTCATTCTTTAGTCAGCTGAGTTTAGTCTTCATCCTCTTTGTTACAGTGTCTCATTGTCGCTGTTCCATTTTGTTTCTTGCAGGTTTTTTTTATTTGTTTATCTAATATATTTACCATGGAAGTTCTTGGAGTGTGTTAATTTACTATTGTATTGTGATGCTGAAATATCTCAATAATATCTAAATAATATCTCAATTTCAGCTGCTATAACAAAATACCATAGACTGGGTGGCTTGAATAACAGATGTTTCTCTCACACTTCTACAGGCTGGAGAGGTTTTGTTTTATTTTGCTAATCATTACATTTGTGGGGGGTATATGTGTGCATGTGGTATGTGTGTGTATGTATTGTGTGTATGGTATGTGTACATGTGTGTGCATGTGCTATGTGTGTATATAGAGTGTGTATGTGCTGTGAGTGTGTATGGAGTGTGATGTGAGTGTGTATATATGGTATATGTGTGTATATATGTGTGCGTATATGTGGTATGTGGTGTATGTGTGTGTGCTGTGTATGTGGTGTATGTGTATAGTGTGTATATATGTGTGGTATGTGGTATATGTGTGTATGTGGTATTTGTGTGTTGTGTTGTGTGTGTGTAGGCTTGGCAGCAGACACCTTGTTCTCTGAGCCACCTCTCATGTCCTGTGGCTCTGGATGAATGTTGCCTTCCTGGCTTCCATATGGTCTTTTGCTTGTATCACTCAGTGGATACAAAGCAAGTCAGCTCAGTGCTGTCTGCTTATAAATAGGGCACTCATGAATTTGCAAGGGTTTCCCTCCACAATGTAATTATCTCCCAAGGCCCCTCTGGGAAGTCACAATCACACTAGGGCTAGGTCTTACAGCATGGCAAAAATTGCTACATTTATACTTAGTTTCTAGTATTTGTTTCTACGTGTTTCTTTCTTTCTTTTTTTTTTTTAAAGTCACTTGTTTTCTTCAAGTGTTTTTTTTCATTCATAAAAATCCCTATGTTGGGCTTTTCACTTTTAAATCATCTTGAAAATACTTATTCGTTCTATATAATTGGGGGTGATTGTGACTCTTCAGACTTGGGGTGACAGGTTCCTGACTCTTCAGACTTGGGGTGACAGGTTCTTTGACTCTTCAGATGACTTGGGGTGAGAGGTTCTCTGACCCTTAAAACTTGGGGTGGCAGGTTCTTTTTGCTGTGACATTTTTGTACCCTTTGATGAACTATTTTTCATACAGTCCACTTTTCTGATGCAGGTACTGGATATTCTTTTAGTTTGCTACGCTTTTGTTGTTGTTGAGATAAGGTCTCAGTCTACAACCAACTTATAACAATCCTCCTGTTTCAAGATCCAGAGCGCTGGGATTAGAGTCAAAAGCCATCACGCCCCATGAGCATTTGAGTCTTCCCTCCAGGTGCTGTCTGTCCCTTGGCCTCAGTTTCATGGACATGGGCTCAAATAGCGACACTGCTGTTGTCCACTCTTAACTCTGGCACATGTTAGGGAGGTTACTTCAACTGTTTTACTTGGCTAAATTACTAAGTTATTTAAGTCAGCATTTCTATGAGTCTGAGTTATCAAAACTGTAGGAATGCTGTTTATTAGTAAATTTTAAACATGCATTGCTCTCTAGCAATCTCAGGAAACATTTAAACACCATCTGGAAGACCTAGTCTTTATTCATGGATGTTCTAACTACTGGCCTCCTTCTAAACCCAACATAACAGTGTATTCATCCTAGTTCAGCAGTACTGTCCTGCCTGGCAGTGTGAGCTTCAGGAAAGGGTGGAGAGAGTAAGCAGGGCTACAGAATGAGCTGGAGTTCAGCACAGAAGCTGACTGCCACATCGTCTGCATTGAGGACATCAAGAGCTTGCCTCTACACTGTCCCTTTGAGCTTAACTACCTGAGATATTTTCCAAGACTCCTCCATAGAGTGTCCCAAATAAGCTGGTAAGAGAAACCATCAGACCCCATCAGAATCATGGTGTAACAATGTGCAACTCCACATGACGCTCTCAGATAGAAAATTATAGTCCTGAAATGATACTAAAGAACTCGACAGCCAGTGACCAGTGGCAGGACTTTCTATATGGGAGAATCCCTAGACTGCAAGGAAAGGTGATTGTCCACACAACTGTATTGTCACAGAAAAGGCACATCACCAAAAATCTGGAATCATTGATCTGAAATAGTACCATCCAGAGAGATGTTTCAGGTCCCCTCTGATCCTACAACAGTCCCTGGGGGTGAAGTCTTCTGCTTGGGCTCTCAAATACACTTCAAATCATTGTTGAAGCCTGCACATATCAGGTTCAGGGCTTGCCAAGGACCCTGAAAACTTAGGACTGAAACTGTAGAAAGACCCACGACACAGCAGGGAACGTTCTCCTAGGCAGAATTCATGTTCCCCACAACTGCAGGAATCTGTTTTCCTTTCCAGAAGGATTGGGAAATGATCTGGCTTGGTAGAAGAGCTGGCCGTTATTATTGGGTTTTCCCCAGCTAGGGCCTTGAGAGGAAGCTGAAGGGTAACAGGATATCTTTCTTACACTTTCAGAGATAACTGATCTTCCTTGCTGCTCTGCCAAGATTGAGATCCCAGCCTCAGTCTAAGTTGACACATTGCTTAATCATTGCCTGTTCTCATCAGAAAATATGGTCAATATGACAAACTGAGAATAAAGGAACCAAGCTACAATTGCTACTATTAGTTTGCCACAGCATTATTGGGTTCCTTTGTGTGTTGGGGGGGGGGGGGGGGAGGTTGCGATTTTATCCCATATGGAAAATTGGTTATAATGAAAAGTTACTTTGTGAAAGTTTTTTTACTTAATGTATCTACTGAGCACTTAAAGTTGTACCAGGCAATTTATCGTTACTACATTTGTTTCTTAAATATATTTCAAAAAGCAAATTCTTTCATTTTTGTTTTATAGACAATGAAAATGTAGTTCTGACATTTTAAACAGCTTAACTGTGAGTGCACAGTTGGCGAATTGCTTTACAGGGTCCACAACTATCCACCATTTCTGCTAATAAAAGCACATTAGAACCTGAGTATGAGTTGGCCCCAGCCATTTCCACCAGTATGAATGATGATATTGCTGGCCACTGGACATAATGCTGGAAAGAAGCCTCGGCTTGTCCACAGTCAGGAGACATGGCAGTACTTTCCTCTCTGGCTATGGTATTCTACATTGTTGCAAAAGGGAATTGGGCTGATCTAACTGCCCTTGTTGGTTACATCTTGTGTCATGACCTCCTTATCTGAGAAACAGAAATATATATCTTGCCTTGCCAGGGTAATTTGAAGGATAAAATTCAAAATAAAAATAAATTTTAAAAAATGTATCTTTAAAAGAGCAGAGAAGAAAAGGGAGAGAGACATGGCCACCAGTCCATGTGCGCTGACTCTGGTAACCATGACAGAAGGTGAGAGAGACACAAAGAAAGGGTCAAAATGCCAAGGGCTATGGCAGCCCAGAAGGACAAAGTTTCCCCCAAAGAAAGTTACGCATCTTCTTGAATAATACATTTTTTATAAACCATTTATGTTTCTGTAAGGTTTACACAAGATCCTGATTACATTTAGAGAAAAATAAAAAGAAATCTAGAAAAGATGCGGTAGATACAGGACTTAGAACTCTCTTTAGCATCAGCAAATGTTCAGAGACACCAGTCAGGCCTTTTCAAGAAAAAACCCTGATAATCCAAATTTGGCAAAATCCATAAAACAGAAGAGGGAAAGACCCCCTTCTGTTTGAAACCCATTATCTTCCCAGTGATGGCAAGCACTGGACCAGGACATAGAACCTTCTATTAAAATCACCAACACTTGCCTCCTTCCTGCTGATTCTAAGAAGGTGCAGGCTTATGCAAGAAAGAGGAAAGAAAACTGAAGATGGGGTGTCCTGTGCAAGACAGATTTGCCTGGGACTCTCGGGAGTAGTATCAGGTCTGGGGAGTTCTACACAGATGAGTCGTTGTCCCAGATGAGAAGCCCACAAGAATACAAAACTCAGAGGAACTAGATAGAAAGCTGCTGCAGAAAGGGTTAAGGCGGCCTCCTCCCCTCTGTACATGCGGAAAGCTAAAATCGTCCATTTCTCAGATCTACAAAGCCTGCCCAGTCAACATGCACAAATGTCATGAGTCCAAGTGGCCACAAGCATCACATACGACCCTAGCACTCATCCTGTCAGAGGTCCCTTGCTCAGGAAGGTGACATGTACAGAAGAAGACCAGTGTCAGATTATAATGAGTTCAGGAAGTAGAGTTTCCTCTCAGGCTGGGAAACATGTAATCAGTAGTATCTGAACCATTTGGCGAAGGCTTTCTCTTCTGATTTTTAATAATTTGTCTGGTGGAGCTTTGAGTCCTTCAGAGGTTTGGGGGTTCTGGTTATTGCTAAAATCATGGGACAGCATTCACAAGCCAAAACCTGAAAGGATCTAAAACATGCCTGCCTCACGAGGTCATCTTGAGACTTCAGTTGGGTGAAATGGGTAAATTAGAAAGCACAGCACAGAAACCCGAGTTCCTAATGGTTGCTCTTAGTAATCTAAATGCTGCTTCCTTGATTATGGCGATATCTTACACTCAAAGGGGGTAGGGCATAGAATGGAATGTAGCACAGTATTGCAAGTACAGAGAACATCTCCAGCGCTGGGACACCCTACAACATTCATCCTCTCCTCTGATGTTAAGCAACCTCTGTCTGAAACTCACTGGAGCCTGCTGATTGCAGACACCATTGGCTGATGGGAACCCACAGTCACTCCAGGCCAACATTAAAGTCAGTTTTTACTGAAGGACATATCTCATCTTTTCAAGGATGCTGCCTCCTTTCTCTGAAATGCCCTAACCACTGAACACCTTCATCATTATGAGCAGCCCAGGACCCATCAGTCCTCAAGATGCATTATGCAATTTATCCAAATTAAGGTAGTCGCCTTCATTCAACAGATCCCACAAGTCCAGAGCTTTAGTTGGAGTAAAACTAAAATATCAATTCCACATTCTTATAAATACTCAGAGTCTCAAATTCTCTTCCACAGTTCATCTTATTAACGTCGGTCTCCGTAAAATTTATTGACCATGTAAAAATATTTTAGCATGGAAAGCGGGGAAAATGAGTGAGGATAAATCACACAGGGTTCTTGCACAGGCCACGGTGCTGCTCAGAGGCTTGGTTTCTAATTTTGCATCCAAGTGCCAGTGGAGACAAATTGGTCAGCAGTCCATCCTGGGAGCAATTCAAGAGCTCATTCGCACAGTCCAAAGACGTTCCAGGGTTGCCAAAGGCAGCCAACAACTCGGTGACCTCAAGAAAATACAATACTTTAGAAAGGCTTCAGACCCTAAAATCCATCATCTAATTTCCTCTATCTTCTTTCCACGGGGTAGAAACATCTGTCAACACATGTGCCTTTGGCCTATTATTCTTCCTAATGTGGTTATTGAGGTCGACTCTCTCTACCCTGAAAGAGGAAAGTTATTCAGAAACATATGCAGGCCCCATGGGGTAGCACAAAATATGCCAGGGTTAAAGTCATCACTTGTCCCCACTCCGACCCCCATGAATCTACCTAGAGGGAAAACAATGGATTGTTTTAAGCAACATGACTTTTTCCCATAATCCTATATATTAGGAATTAACATCGTAAAAGCTCTCTTTATTTATTTATTTCTTCCACAGAACAACATATGTTACGCTTCTATTTGAAAGCAATCTAGAAAGGGGGCCTGCATGTGACTGCAATCGGCTGGGAGTTCACGTTCCCCCCAGACAAAATTTTGAGCAAAACACATGTTTTTCCATCGTAACTAGAAGATGGAAAAGCATGCCTTATTTCTGAGGCTTTAGAGGCATGCCATTTAAAATCAATGCAGATTTCTTCATGTGAGTTTTCACAAATGTCAATGCTGATACGCCCTCCGGGTCTGATGGCTTTAGTCCCTCAGCACCTGGAGAGGTTGTACTCATGAAAATATTTTGCCCCACAACTTTTCAATCTTCTCCCAAGAATTCTAATTCTTCCTGACTAGTGATAAGTGAGGACCAGAACTTTCTATCTTTGCTTCCTATTGTATGGGTGAGGATCTTTCTAAAGTCTTTATTTCTGATTCCATGTCTATGTGTGGTACATTCATGCTCAAAGCACAAGGACGAGGGGGGAGTGTGTCAGAGCTGGAGTTATAGGTGATTGTGAGCCACCTGACACAAGTGCTGGAGACTGATCTCTGGTTATCTGTGGGAACAGCAAGTCTTTCTATCAGTCATCTATACAGTCTCACACGTCATTTTTTTCCTTTTTGTATAATTACTCTTGATCTTGGTAGACCAAAAAGTAGTTTCTTCACCCACTGCCCTACCACAGTGGTTTCTCTTATCAAAACTCCAGAAGGAAAAAGAAACTGGTCAGCCACTCACATTTACAGGGAACAGAGGTCAACCCGCCGTAAGCTAAGAATGTTGGATGCAGGTTCTGCTTAGCAACAAATAAATCACGAGAGATCATAGTTCTGATTTTTCTCCTTGTCTTTTAGAAGGGAAAAAATACAGTTTTTCTAAAAAAAAAAAAAAAATCTGTTTCAAGAGAAGTTAGGTGGGGGAATTGTGGGCTGTGTTGTACACATTGGAGAGTCAGGTTACCAGGAAGCCAATCAGACCCTGATTAGAAATGAGACAGGACATGGCCCATGAGGAATCTGCCTAAGGAGTGGCAGGGTGCCAGCAATGCATGTGTGCAGAGAGACAATCCTCGGTACATGGAGAAGGGTGTGTCTAGCCACAGGTCCTCACTAGCACTCAGTGGGGTTTCCAGTCCAGGGGGACAGGGTTTCTAGGTTTGTGCCTGGGGAAGTCTGTCACAGTATGACTCCCTTCCTGTCCTCTGCAGAGTTTGGAATCACAGCCTGAGGTCACATGTCCTTGGCAGTGTACTCTGTTTATCCTTCCATATCAGTAAAACAACAAAGACGGAGAGCCAGTTTCTGTGTCCATAGTTACTCAAAGTGTAAGCCTTCAGAAATTATTCTATAAAGAGATCACTGGATATGCAGCGAGTACTCTTTGGCATCTGTTACCAATTGCTGTCACCCGTTGCTATTCATGGACAGCCCCAAATGTAGGAATTGTTGGTGCAGTGTTACTCTGAGTATGTTTGAGATGCATCCTTCTGTCTGAAAATGCTAACACCCCCAGCATGCCCACAGTATTACCTCCCTTGAGGTATATAGTTAATCACCACTGAACTCCAAGCTTAAAGAACAAAGATCCCCACTTGTGACATGTCACCCACAGATAAGAACTTGTTGCTTGCTTCTTCATCCTCCTAGTGACATTTAGAGACTGAATCAGTGCCTGGCCTGACACTAAGATGATCTTGAAGATGATATTACAGTAAAACCAAACTTGACATGCCAGTCCCTACTCTGGACACTAACTGACTTGGCATTACTGAGTTTGTGGAGTTCTCTTGGGTGGTATTTACAAACAAATAAAAAAAAAAAACAAAATTTATCCAAAGGCACACATACATGACACAGCTAGGACACGAATGCAGGTCCAAAGGCACACAAAAGCGACACAGCTGGAACGTGAGTACAGACCCCACCCCACAACAATGCTTTCCACAGCACACAGGAGAATACACAGTGGTCCTGGGATCCCAAGACAAACAACGCTGACCAGGACCACAGCCTCTTTTCAGCTCAGGACCCGTACCTTGCACAGGCAAGCAGATGTTGAGAAAAATCTCCATCATTAGAACTCAGAAACCATCCCTTCCTCGAATCTAAACTCAGCATCTGAGGAGAGCATCCTGGTGTGGAGAGGACAGTTAAACACTGAATGAAAGAGGAAGAGTATTCCGCCCAGGAAGTGAACCTGCCGTGCAAGTGATTCTGGCCAAAGCATCACGGTTGTGGCACTGGGAGCTTAATGTTCTTCACACTTAAAATATAGAAATAAACAGATGGCACAGAACTTTTCCAGTGCCCCCTCCCTGCCCCTTCTTCAGGTCTCAGGGCCTACAACCCAATGCTCTAGGTCTCTAATGTGATGAATGTGTGTCCTGTCAACTGCTTGTAGGGACCAAGTGAGGTATGCGTTGCGGGGCGTGCAGAGGTTGTGTCTCTCGGCACTAGGACCACACTGTGGTATTAGTTACTGCAGCTCCACGGAGAAATCAGACTCTTTCTGAAAGCACAACAACCATTTCCAAAGAGGAACCAGTCTCCCAAGGAAAGCTTTGCACAAGAAGAGAAAGTCATGAGGGAGCTCCTGGTGCCCCTCCCCCACAGATATCAAAAATGGAGACCATTTGGAAGAATCCTAAGAATGGGTCACAGGATAAAGTTCACTACTTATTTCATAAGTAATCTTTTTTTTTGACATTTCAATATTCATTTTATTTTAAGCAATGTTAATTATAGCATTTGAAGGGGGGAATCTAGTTCCCCACAAATAGAGACACCACCCAAAAACTGTCACAAAAGAAATGGCTAGCCACCACTAAAGACTACTTGTTGTGTAAAACAGACATTGCTGGGCTAGAGTAGAAGCAGGCATAAAGATCTGTGTTTAAAAGTCTCTCTCACACGCTTCTTGGCAGTTATAGCCCGAGCAACCAGGTCTGACACTTGGGAAGTCACTATTTCATCTGTGGACACAGATATACAACAGGCTCGCACTGCCAGCTCCTGCTTGCAGCCCGGCGTCTCAGGAGGGCTGAAAATGACCCTTTCTGGAAAGGAGGTTCTTCTGCACTGTGAAATGGTGATGCCCTGAAGCCAAGTCATCCCTGGACTGCAGAGCTAATGTGATATTGATCAACGTACAACATTAAAAGATACGCTAAATCCTGAAGACTGCTATGCTGCAAAGAACTTTAAAATCCATTTCTGCCTGAAGTCCCATTCTTAGACCAAACTAATGGTCAGAGACGACAAACTCAGCAGAGACGACAGCATCAACTTGGTATCTGGCTCTAGGGTCTGTGTGTACCCTAAGCTGATCAGGCTGGAGTAGTTCACACTGACTGAACAGCAGGCCTGGATGGGCCTGATACTCCGCTGCTACTCTGAAATGAATGTTACTGTTTCTGGCGTCCAGGTGAGGTTGACAGCAGTCTCCACTATCTGGTAAATGGAGCCATCAAACTCTCCTGTCATTCAGGTTAGTATGAAGCTGGAATTCATCCATCTTACAGACAAAAGAAACTGCAGAGTTACTTAGGATCACCAAGGATTTAAGGTCTCAAAATTCATCTGGCAGCCAGCCAGAGCTCATAACTCCAGCACAAGGGCCAAAAGATATCAAAACCCATCTACAGCCCGAGTTGGTATGCTCCCTCTTGTACCCTGTCTTGATTTTTAGCACCCCTTCCACACCCCATGGTAGGGCAGAAGAATGGATGGAAGGTCAGCTTCAGTCCACCTGCTAGCTGGTCTTCCACAGTGACCTGGGTCCCCAGGGTGTTGTCTGTCTGCATTTCTCCATAAACATCAGGCCCTTCTCCATTCATCTGGACCTGGTCTCCAGGCTTTAGTTCATTTTGATGGGCTCCATGTAGGTTGAGCCTGAGCTGATACATTCAGATCTGTTCTCAGAGGACTTTATTTCCAAATCCAGTTGTATTAAGCCAAATCTCTAGCCCTTGGTGAAGACATCCCTGGTAGACTTGCCAAGATCAGCATAGGTGTGAGACACAGCCATTTTCTCAGACATAGTGATAGGGGATCAGACACAAGAACGGCAGGGCTGCAGCTGAGACTGGGGAGCGTTGTAGGTAATCTTAATACCAAAGCGAACAAACTCTGCCTTACCCTTAATGTTACATTACACTGAATCTATAAAGAACATCTGTAAGTTTGTACATTAAGTACTTCCACATTGACAGACCATTTTTTGAACATAGACTCCGCTCTGCTCTCTACCCTGGGCTTTAAACACATTATCACAATTGCTCACAAATTGCTTGTGAAGTATTCTGAAAGTGATAGTTGACATTCCTTGAGCAATTCCTCGGCCCTACGTGAGTAGTTTATTATGTAACTTAATCTTTCATAAAGTTTATGGCCAGTTTTTTTTCTATCTTATCAGCATCAATTGAAATAACAGAGCGGCGATTGATTTAAAAGTTATCGAATTATTGCAAACCCTCCGGGACAAGCCTTGTTCTGAACACTTTCCACGCATGCGCACGCGCCAACTCTGTGTAACCAAGGACCATTGTGCTGCATGAGTCGCACAGAAAACACTTGGCGAACAGTAAAGTCCTTTGTCTCAAATCACACAGTTAAGAGGTTAAAGCTCAATCAATTGAATCTTGGTGCCTATCGCTTCAACCTGGGTAACTTCTCCTTACTGTTTAGATGCGTAAGACACAGAAAACACCCCGCCACCCATGGAAAGGAACTGTGAGAACCCCTCCCTTCAGGGGCTTCTCTGGTTTTGTATTCTTGTTGTGGTTTTCAGCTAAATCCTATGGTTTCTCTAGGCCTGGGTTGCCCTGCCAAGGCGTATGTCTTCAACACCAAGGTTCTGCTGAAAGGCCCATGTCCTAGCTGCATTCTGAACTCTCGCGGAGTCCCCAGCTCTTCCTGTATGCCTATATCGACAAGAGATACTTTAACCCAAGGCTTTCCTTTCTAGGCACATTGAGAAGCTGGGGATTGGGCTTCAAGGTGAAACAGGACTCCAGAAGGTGCTGTGAGACTTGAAAATAACACTGACCCCTGGAGTTTAAGAAGAAGGAATATAGCTTGAACTGTTATCTTGATGTCACTGGTGGGATAATGAAATCTTGAGTTAGGGTTTCTGTTTCCTACGCCAGCTAAACAACTGATTGTATTTTCTACTTGACTCGTGCTGTTATGAATTTCTAACCATTTCCTTCAGGGATGAAACATAAATGCACAGAACATGGAAATAACAACCTGTTCACGGATAGACCAGTATTCTCCTGTTTCTCAGCCTTTACCCCAGAAAATTATATCAGCTTGCATTTCTTTGAAGACATTTTAAATGAGACTTATGAAGCAATCCAGGCCACACACTGCATCCCTCAAATCATCTTTTGTTCCTTGAGCTGTGTTCTATAACCTTGTTCGTTATTTACATCTCTTGAAACACTAATGAGTTTGGGGGCTGGAGAGACGGCTCAGTGGTTAAGAACATTTGCTGCTCTTTCAGAGGACCTAGCTTCTGTCTCCAGCATCCACACAGTGGCTCATTACCATCCATGACTTCAGTTCCTGAGGGCTGGACATTCTCTTTTGGGCACAGGCACACACATACACGCAGGCAAAATGCTCAAAATGAATATCTGACAAATAAACTAAATAAAAGCAAAACTCTAAAGAGTTCGTTATGCACAAATATCTAGTTTTGTTTTTCTGCATGTTCAAATCCAAGTGAACCAGCACCTTTTATTGCTATTTTTTTCTCCAGTGTGTTATTTTTGGCATCTTGGTCAGGTACAGAAAACCTAAGAGCTGGACAGTAGGGAGGAGAGCTGTGAAATGCTGTCGTCTAGACATGACATGGCTGTTGTACTCATGAACTCACAGAA
This sequence comes from Rhabdomys pumilio, assembly GCA_030674055.1. NCBI lineage: Eukaryota > Metazoa > Chordata > Mammalia > Rodentia > Muridae > Rhabdomys > Rhabdomys pumilio. The sequence goes on from JANHMN010000001.1 coordinate 4,800,349, forward strand.
GCTGTGCTTGCCTGCACAAGACTGGAGCAAAACCATGACAGTTAAATGTTAGTGCAATTTTATAAAGTATTTGTCTCAGTTTTCCTCTTAACCCAGTTGCTTCCAAATAACTGACACTGGACTGTGATATTTATCTAACAAGCTTTTAGGGCACAACAACCGAGTAGTATTACTCTGTTTTAATCCTCTGAAATAACCAGGCTACTTCTTAGCCAAAACCCCAGTAATACTTGCATTTTAGTACTGATCTGGCTCTCTAGGCTCCAGATGCTTTCTCACAGTGTCTCCTGGACTCTCCCTGTGGTGAATTCCTTCTCTTTCCTGCCCCTCCCCTAGGTTGGAGGAAGTCCAGCCCTACTCTCTCCCCTGTTCAGTCATTGGCTCTTAAGCTTTTATTGACAAATCAGAGAATAAATGGGTAGCAATGCTTATACAGCATTGAGGCTAGAGATAACTTAGAGACAAAGGGGCACAGCAATTAGCATTTAAATAATAAAAGAATAATCTTTGGACAATTCACAATAACATTAAGCCTACAGTTAAAGTGTCAGGAAGGGTCTGGGAGAGCTCCTGATGACCAATCCCTGGCAGAAAAACTATTGGTGGTTGGTGAGGGAGGAAATGCCACTTCTATTTGAAAATGTGGCCAATGACAGGTTGCCTGTGTGTCAGTGCAATAATTATCCCATACCCATATGTCAGCACTACATTGACTCCATGGATTAAAAATAAGTAACTTTAAAAGGCCATGAAAACAGCAGTGAGCTGTGTTGGGAGGGTTCTGGTAGAGTAAGGAAGCAAGTATCATCAACACATATATTGAATTTTTAATAAATTTCATATATGTGAAATTATCAAAGAATAAATTTGAAATCTTATTTTACAAACCCTGATGAGCATATTTTCTATGCAAGGTAATTTTTAACTTTTCCAATTTTTCATATCTTTTTTGTTGTATGTTGGAGTGAAATGCTGCCATGGTTACCAACCTTTGACAGACTAAAACACCTAGCCCTCAGATGCACATCCAGTTCACAATCACACAGTCATGCACTCACATATGCTCACACACACTCACATGCATGCAAACACACACAACGTACACTCTGATCACTCTTACTGTAACCCACAGATATAATGTGGTTACATTATACATACAGATACAGAATATAGAGTTCTAACAAAAGACACGGAATATGGTTTTCAAATATAAATATGTGAACTTAGTAAGACTGTGTGAACTGGATGTGGCATTTGAGGGCTAGGTGTTTTAGTCTGTCAAAGGTTGGTAACCATGGCAGCATTTCACTCCAACATACAACAAAAAAGATATGAAACATTGGAAAAGTTAAAAATAACCTTGCATAGAAAATATGCTCATCAGGGTTTGTATGTATGTATGTGAGTGTGTATAACTGTGAGTGTATGTGAGTGTGTGTATATGTGTGTATGTATGGGAGTGTGTGAGCATGTGTGAGTGTATGACTATGTGAGTGTATGTATATGTGTATGTATGTATATGAGTGTGTGTGTGTGAGAGAGAGTATATGTGTGTATATGAATGTTGTGTGAATATGAGTGTGTGTATATGTGTGTATGTATGGGAATGTGTGTGTGAGCATGTGTGAGTGTAT
>JANHMN010000001.1:4801992-4842999 GCA_030674055.1 Rhabdomys pumilio
TATGTGTGTATGTATGGGAATGTGTGTGTGAGCATGTGTGAGTGTATGTATGTATGTACATGAGTGTGTGTGTGTGTGTGTGTGTGTGTGTGACTGTGAGTATATGTATGAGTGTTGTGTGGATGTATGTGAGTGTGTGTATATGTGTATGTGTGTGCATGTATGTATGTAAGTGTGTAATGTGAGAGTGTATCTGTATATGTGAGAGTGTTGTGTGTGAGTATAAGTGTATGTGTGTGAGACTGTGTGTGTGTGAATGTATATTTTGAGTGTATGTATGTGTGTGTGTGCATATGTGTATGTGTGAATGTGTATGTATGTATGAGACAGGGAGAGAAAGAGAGAGAAAGAGAGAGAGAGAGAGAGAGAGAGGGAGAGAGAGAGAGAGAGGTGACAGTTTGGACAGGAAAAAGAATGAATCTTCAGGAGGGCTGCTCCTCTGGGGTTGCAGTCCCATGGACATATTTAAATACCAAAAAAAAAAAAAAAGGACATTTAAAACACTTACTTAATCTACCACGTGTCCTATTTAGGATGATGGCCTGTGGAGAAGGAGATGTTGTCAGGCTCAATCACGTGGTTGGATGACCTGGGTCTACACCTCACTGCTTCAGCCCAGTGTCCTTCGAGAGTATTGACTCACAAATCACAAACCTAGAACAAAACCAAATGTTGACTGGAACAGCAGCATCAGTGGAACATGCATCATGTGTGTCCCACTGTAAAGGAAAATATGTAATCCAGCCCACCCCGGGTAGGACTGTGTATTTCTGAGAAGCCTAAGTGCTTCCTCCTAGATGATCTACTTGTAACCCGTTTCCTGCGCATTTATGGGCAGCCCCTCATACAGGATTCTCTAGAGCAAACGTTATATTTGAATCACATGTGGGACTAACACAGCTGCATTACATTGTAACTATTTGTATATATACTTATATTCCTCTCTGATTTAGAAGGTCCTAAGGGTAGAGATCAATGTCTCAAGTGGCTATATCCTGCATGGCCTGTAGGCTCTGTACACGGTAGATTTTGAAAACTATGCTAAACAACTGAAAGGAATTTGCTACTTGAAATTAGATGTGGCTGGAGGAAATGCCAAAATAATGTTTTTACACAAGATAGGTGTGTGTGTGTGTGTGTTTGTGTGTGTGTGTGTGTGATTTCTCTTGTGTCAAAAAATATTACATGGAATTATTATTATGTATTATTTTTTTAAAAAGTAAAACTAGGCCTGGTGACTCATGCTTGTGGTCTTGGAACTCAGGCACCCAAATCAGCTTTATTTGGTGACTGAAAAGAATTGTGGCTGCTATGTGAGATGTTTTTAGTATTGAAGCACTAATTTGATGTATACTGCTCCTGTTCTGCTTGTGTATGTGTGCGGTTTGTGGGGGATGTTTCTGGATGTGTGTGTACATGTGTAGGCCTGAGGTTGACATTGAGACTTTTCTACCTTTCTCCACCTAAATTATTTGAGGCAGGGTCTCACAATTGAACTCAAAGCTCACCTATAAGTAGTCTAGCTAGCTAGTTTGTTCCAGGAACACCTTACCCCGTCTCCTCCTCCTAAGCATGGGCTGCCACACCCATCCAACCTGAGCTGCAAGCACATGATCCACCAAGCCATCTCCCTGGGCCCCAAATGTACATGCCCTTGAGAATATGAGTTCCTGCTGCTTTAATTAAACAGATTGCATCTTGTACCTTATATTAAATTTAATCTATTTTATATTTATTTATTTTTATTTATTTTTATGTATATGTGTTCATGTACATGTGTGAGTATATGTATGACGTGGTTCACATACAAAAATCAGGGGTAACTTGTAGGAGTAGAATCTATTCTCTCCTTCAACCACGTGAGTCCCTGGAAGAAAATCCAGGGCATTGGTCTTTAGCCTAAGCACTTTTACCTACAGAGCGTCTTTCCAGCCATAGATTTCACCGACTCTTAACATTTCCTGCCATTGTAGCAAAAAAAAGAAGAGAAATTCAAACAGAGAAAATATCTTAACAAAACAGCAGCTCTTAAAGGGGAAGACCTTAGTAACCCGCAAGAAGAGAGAACTCAGCTACTGCAGTTGAAACCTGGCTGAAGGCAGCTGCCACTCTCTAATGAACGTTTGAACATGTCCTTGAGCCAAAAGTTCACACTAGAGAACTTATTCTGTGGATAGGTCAGATTTGTGCAAAATTATTCATAAGCAAATCTACAGTGCCAGTGTTGTTGGTAAAAGCAAAAAGATGGAACAGAATGTCACTTAGGCACTAACACTATGTGGCAAGCCTCTGATGAGATGATATATTGTGACTAAACATCTGATGAGATGATATAATGTAACTAAGCCCTGATGAGAGGATACAATGTAACTAAGCCCTGATGAGACCATACAATGCAACTAAGTCTCTGATGAGAGGATACAATGTAACTAAGTCCTGATGAGAGGATACAATGTAACTAAGTCTCTGATGAGATATTATAATGTAACTACTGTTGGATGACAAGAACAGACAACAAAAGACACATCTAATCACTTGTGCTTAAAATTCTTAGGTAGGCATGTCTTTATGACATGTGTGGGAAGATACCTATATGTCTACATGCAAATATACATATTTTTTGTATCTACATATCCATATGTGAGTAGAAGATCATGAAAGAATAAACATTAAAACCCTAACAAGTTAGCTGACTTCAGGGTGAGTGTGAGTGTTAGATCTGACTATCACTAAGTGTGCCGTCCCTTATCACTGTATTTATTGTCTTTTTACTCATTCAAAACTAATTAAATAAAAATGTAAGGGAAGATACATTGTGTGCTTTGTCTGCTGGAGGAAACAGAAGTAATTCTGCTGAACTTCAACTTATGTGAGTGAAGATTTAATAAAATGGCAATATACAGTGCAGCTCATAGACCAAAATGAAAAGAAGGCAAGCTGAGACACAGGCAGGAGTTTCTGAAGGTCTACATAAAATTAGGAGATAGGAGAATTTAAAACTGTAATTGTAATAAAAAAAATCAAGTCAATACTGTAAACAGGACAATTGGCAACAATTCAGTATGTTCTGAAGCCTGGAGGACGGGGTCAGGGAGTCCCCAAACAGGCAGGGAAAGAACAGGCCAGAAAACAGAAGCAAGTAATAAGTCGCTGGTTAACACACCAGCTCAGACCTGACACATGATGTTCACAAGGGAACGCCCCCAGACGATGTGTCAGAATTGGTTATTGGTACACAACAAAAGAGCCTCAAGGTCAAGCAGCTCTAGGGAAAGTTTCTAAAAGGAACCAATTCATCAATGATTGGTTGTATCTTTGAAATTTCAAAAAGAAGTTTTACTCTGGATTTGCGTTCCTCGGCCAGACATAGCAACCACTGAGAAACAAACGGATATACTGTGTAGAGAACCTGTCATCAGGCATGGCCAACAGGTCACTAGGAAGCACATACTGAGGTGGCTCCAATCTTACTTGTGGTGGTTAGAATATTCTTGGTCCAGGGAAAGGCACTACTTGGAGGTATGGCCCTGTTGGAGTAGGTGTGTCACTGCAGACTTGAGCTTTAAGACCCTTGTCCTAGTTGCCTAGAAGCCAGTCTTCTCCTAGAGGCCTTCAGATGAAGAGATAGAACTCTCAGCTCCTCCTACACCACAACTGCCTGGACCCTGTCATGCTCATGCCTTGATGATAATGGACTGAACCTCTGAAACTGCAAGCCAGCCCCAGTTAAATGATGTACTTATAAGAGTTGCCTTGGTCACGGGTTCACAACAGTAAAACCCTAACTAAGACATTAATCAACAGTTTGAGAGCCTGAGATAAACATGTAGACATGGCAAACAGGCCTCATGTACATGCCAGGCCAAGACCATGAACATGGCAGGGGAACCATCTGCTCCACGAATGAGGGACTTGCTATTGGCTGCAGACATGTTTGTTCTTGTAGATGGTTCTCTGGGAAGGAGGGTCAGCCCTACACTGCCTACTATGACAAACTAACCTTACCTTTCTGTTAGGCCACAGAGAGTTCCCCTCCCTGAGTGAGTGCTTCCACACAAGGCTGGGTGCTGGACACCTGAGCTGAATGCTGGACTGACTTACTCTCAGCTCCCTCTCAGTGTACATTGCAAAACCGTCTGTCCTTTCTACACTTCTTCCACACCTAAGAACTGGTCTAACCCTGAAAGACAGCTATAAGATTAAGTACATTATAAGTGTACAAATGACTCCGCAGATGTCCTCACATGTACTAAAACAGTCGCCGTTCTGTTTCTATTCATCTGATCCATGCATTTATATGCAATCTTCGGTTTTAGAAAAAAATGTAGGTAAGTATGGAAGCAACAGAAAAATATTTATGTGCATTTTTCAAAACGACACGGGATTCTCTCTCCCCAAGCCTGGGTGACTGAGGATCTGTGTCTTCGCACAGAGTTAGCCCTTGCTTCTGCCTTATCCGAATTACTGTTGATGGTAGCTATGTCTGCAGAATTACTGTTGATGGTAGCTACACCTGCAGGAAGAACAGCTGTATGAGGTCCCTGCTGAGGAACAGCTGTAATGACTGTGAATTTTGAGAAATAAACCAGAAAGTTCTACAGGATCAGGGACTCGGCTCCCCCTCCTGTTACATTTCAAGTCCTTGAACTCAGGACAAGGAAGTTGAGTGTCAGTCACCAGGAGCTGAGTGAGGGGAAGGATAGCTGTTCAGGGGCTGTAGAGTTGCAGGTTTGTAAGATAAAAAACCCTAGAGACCCTGCTTCACAACACCATGAATATATTACCAATACCACATGCTTAAAAGTGGTTACAACTGTGATATCTATGACATGTGGTTACCACAATTAAGTTTTAAAAGATGCAAAATTATAGTTTTTTTTTTTTTTAAAGAAATGCTTACGTGCTTGCTTCCCACTCTGACCTGTGTAGGCTCGACATTTTTGGCAGCAAGAACGTAGGAAGCTGTCAGGATAAAATTCAGACAATCTGCACATAACTGGGTTGAATTTAGGAGGATAAAGCTGGGCTTACCTCTCATTCTCCAAGGCAAGAGCGTCTACATGAAAAGCGTCTACTACAGTAACACTTGTTGTAGTGGTCGAACAGGTCGGCCCTGGCATGGAGTGCCCTGGGCAGATCACAGGTGGAAGACACGGGTTATGTTTGGCTTTGTAGGAGAGCAGGTGTGTACCTAATTCTCCACTCAGGGTGGAAAATTCTGAGTAGCAAAGCTGTTGTCTCACTTATGTTAAAAGATTGGATGATTGTTTATATGGAAAAATATAACCATCTGGAGACCCTGGTGGTACCCTAATGACACCTGCAATAGCAATCTATCAAGAATGAATCCACTCTCTTGACTGTGTCCCTGCCAAAAAAGTACAAACTCAGAAACTGAACAAACAAAACAAAACAAACAAAACAAAACAAACAAAAAAATCCCCTTGTAAGATGGTTGTTAAATCCTTGGATGACTTAAAGTCTGATCAGCAGAACACAAAGACTCAATTGCCTGGGCAGAATTAGGGCAATCTCATCCAAATTTCAAACCTGGTAAGTTTTATTTTTTTTAATTCTTCCTTCTTCTCCTTCCTGCTTTCCTTTTGTCTTTCTTCCCTCCCTCTCTCCTTCTGCCTCTAGCTTAGTAGTTTAAAAAATAGAGAACAACTGTGCTTTTACTTGAGCTTTGTAACATGCCATTTTGTTTCTGAATAAAGAAGGTATAGGAAAGTCTCATGCTGTAGCCCAGGCAAGACACACAGAGAGTCAGAGTGGGTGAGGTGTGTCAGTTCACAGCAGCCAGAGATGGCACTGAACTCTTGGAGCCAACAGCCGAGGTGTAGAACTTAAAGATCTGGAAATGAATGAGACACTGGAAGATACAATGTAAGAGAGATGCAGAGCAGCAGTTAAGGACTGACTGCTGGCCAGGTCCCCATCTATATGTAAGGCAGGAATAGAAACCCCTTGACTTTGGAGGAATGGGCAGCAAGCAGAGGCACAAACTATTCATCTGTTGTGAAGAACGAAAGCAGAGAGCATGGATCATATGCCAGAAGTGATGGATATGATGGTAGGAGAAAAACAGATGTTCTTTTGTAATTGCGGTTACATTCTTAGTGACTGGGAAGGGGGGCGAGTGTGTACGCGTGTGCATTGGAGAGTATGTGTTGGGTGTATGTGTATGGCATAGATGTCAAGAACAACCTTAAATGTTCACAAGAACCATCCACTCTTAGTTTGACCTTGTTTGGTTCTGACTGGCCTGAAACTTCACAAAGTAGACCATTCGAGCTGACCAGTAAGCTTCAGGGATCCCCCTGTCTTAGTCTCTCGTCTTACCATCTATGTGCCTCAGAGCCTGGCTGCTCATGTAGCTTTGGGGCTTTGAACTCTGGTCCTCACACTTTCAAGGCAAGCACTTCACAAACTAAACCACTTCCCAAGCCTCTTAGTGACATCAACGAGGTCGGGATGAAGACATCGACTACAAGACAGGAAGAGCTGGGCTGGAAGACGGAGCAGGCTTGAATTCTCCTGGCGTGGTGCATGGACTGTTTTGGATCACCTAGTCATTCCACCACCACAGAAGATCCAGCAAGCGATGACACTTCTAAATAAGCCTGAGGAACAGCAACAGAAGCAAAAGAACAGACTGTACTCCATGTTTGTGTCTCTAGAAGCCTTCCAGAAATAATATGTAATGAAGAAATAGTTATGAGGCAGGGTTATGACACTAACGCCCTAAAAATGGTTGGAAAGACTGCCAGTAAATGGTGTTATTTAGAACAACCAACCTCTGCAATTGCAGACCCCCATCAATGTATGTGCAAGCACATGTGTGTGCAGCTGTGTAAGCTGATGTGTAAACAGACATGTAAGTACATGTGTAAGCAGGTGTTCTCAGACTGTGGCTCACAGAGAGGCTGCATGTGTGCATCCATGTGACAGAAAACAGATTGTCAGGCAACAGGTACAGCTCCTGTGGTGCCACAGGGGGACCAGTGATGAATTTCCATTCCCTGGCATAAAACTTCAGAAAACAACAGATGCCTACTGGGAGTTTGATTGTACCCTTCCTATTGTTGAAGAGAGTTTGCAATGTATGGATCCAGCCCCATTTTTTACAGTGTAGAACAGTTTGGGGTATAGGCATCAGTCCATGTTGTTGATGTCATATAATTTGTTGGTGAGGAAATGATCATAATACTCTTTAAAGTTTACTTCTATAAATCAAGTCTTCCCACTCACCACAAATGTTAACAATGCATTCATCTTTTTTTCTCCCATCTAGCTAAGATGTATGATTTTGTTCATCAAAAAGGGTATTTTTCTATTGATTTTCTCTATTCCATCTTCTTGCTTCATTTCCTGGATCTCCTTCATTATGGCTGCTTTCTATCTACCCCTCTCCTTGGTGCCCAGTGTCTTACAGTGGTGTTAGGTTATTGATGAAGTCCATTTTCTTCATCATGTGTCTTTACAGGTAAGAATCCTCCTGTGAGCCCTGCTCTAGACCTGTTCCCTGAGTTTGGATGTATAATGTCATCATTTTCGTGCATGTCTAAATAGTTTCAATTCCCTATGATTTCTTCTTTTGAGTGGTTATTTACTAAAATGATTTAATCTCTACACTCCTGCATTAACACTCCTCTTGTACTTGATTCTTTTCTATTCTCCTAATGCTTTTCATGAATTCTACTCTTATACTGATCAAGGACAGCTTTAAGACCAATTAGAGGTCACTGCTAAAGAGGGACTCACACATCCCTGAGTGAACACTGAATTCTGATTCTGTGTGTGTTCGTTTGATAGGTGTCTCCCAGTCTATTCTCTTCAAGTCTTTTGTCTCCTGCTGGTCTCTTGTCTAAATGTTTTACCCTCTACTGAAAGTAAGTTGTGAGTCCAGCTATTATTATTATTGAATTATTTATATTTCTTCTAATTTTGTCAGTATTTACTTCATATATTGGGAATGGGAGGATGCCTGCTAGCACTCACCTGGGAGCCCTGTGGCATGGAAGTTTGGTCATGACACCAATGTGGCAATTGGAAGGCTCACCTATTCATGCCTGAGAGATTGAATTCTGTTGCCAGATATTCACTAAATTGAAAACCATTGCTTCATGCATTTCATCAAACAGTCTATCACTATTTAAGTTGGAAAGACAAATCTTATCTCTGACATGCATATACACAAATAAAAGTTGATTAAACTGAACATCAAGTTGTTGCAACATAATATCTCAAACTTGTTACCAGACTTGTTCCTTTGTGGCTATAGTAACACTGTTATTATTACTATTGTATTGCTCAACCAGGACAAGCCATCTGCCTCTGTCACCCTACTCTGCCAGCACAGCACAGAAGCAGCCACAGACAACACTGAGTGAGTGAGTGAGTGAGTGTGTGTGTGTGTGTGTGTGTGTGTACTCCCAATAGATCTTTGTTGGTCAAAACAGATGGTGATCAGTGGGCAGGGCCAAACAACTTCAATGTAAGATATTAATCCACGCACTTTTTCTGTCCAAATTTCTGACGAAAGTTTAAATACCAAATGGGCTCTTGAGAATGAAAACAGAAGTTTGAAAGGGTGAGAAGAAAAGGTTTTGTAGCATGACCTCAGAGTAGAATAAAGAGCCCAATGGCCCCACAGTTCCCTTTGTCTTCCCTGTCCTGATGCTACTCAACCATATGTCTGGCCTTCTGACGCTGTCCCATGATATTGTCGTGTACAAAGTTAACACTTAAGAACTACACACTTTTATCACACACACACACACACACACACACACACACACACACACACACACAATTATACACACCACAAAATGGAATAATGTTTTAAGTAAGTCTACAATTTTGTTTTTAATACGTTCTCAGTTGTCCTGGGGTTCATGAGCCCACTGGCCACAGGTTGAAGATGACTGTGTGACCCTCGAGAGAGCAGATAATCAATGAAGCAAGTAGATTAAGGGAAGGAAGGAAGGTGTGGGATCATCCTGACCAGTCAGAAATGGTGACCCATGGCAGGGCTGGAGCTCAAGGAAGGGGAAGACAGAAGTGAGGACTAGGAAGCATCCAGAGTCAAAAAGGTTCATAGACCTGGACCAGTGTCTGCTGGTCCCGAGTCACCATCTACGTGCAGCATTAATGATTCTCTCCAGTTGTGGGTATGCTGGCCCATTCCTCACCACCATCACTCAGCAGGGCACCCCTTCCTTCCAGATGAACCTTATCAGGTGGACATCTCTGTGGCCATTTCTCAACTGTAACAGTCAGGCCTTTTTAAACTGCAGTGTCCCTGGAAGTAAAAGAACAAAAAGGCCAATAAGCAAAGCCAAACCCCGATACGGGGTGTTTCTCACTTGACAGGGGGTGAGCTGTGAGGAAAACCGAGGCTAGAGGTAGCTATGTTCATCACACCAAGTTATCTCTCTCTGGCCTATGCTCAGGCTGAGTGACAGGAAGAGGCTAGCTGCATTTAGATGAACCTCGAGTTGGAGGAGGAAATGCTCCGAACCTCTGTTGTCGTCTACACCTGCTGATCTTTTGGTGGATTTAGTTTTCCACTTACTTTAGGTCTCTGTTGTTTGCCGATTTCAATATTCCCTGATATCATTTATGGTCACACAAATCAATTAGTTCTTTCTATGGCATAAAAGCCTACAAACATTTCACAGGTGGTGGTGGAACACGCCTTTAATCCCAGCACTTGGAGGGCAGAGGCAGGTGAGTCTCTGAGTTTGAGGCCACCTGGTCCAGGAAAGCCAGGGCTACACAGAGAAACCTGTCTCAAAAAAAAAAAAAAAAAAAAAAAGAAAGAAAAAAAGGAAAAGAAAGAAATAAATACTGAATTTGAAACGTATTTCAAGTTCACTGTCATCTACCTATAATGGTACCTATGACAGTCACTAGGAAATAGTGCCAGGACTAGAGGTACCAGGAATGTTCCTTCTTCCACATCACACAGACAAGGGTACAGAGGGCCAGAGAGGTGAAACCTTAACTCCAACATCACACAGTTGGAAGTAGCACCAGGACAAAAGCCTCTTCTCTGACTCAAGTTCGTCTTCTTTCCAGGACTCCATGACACCAGTAAGACAGAAGTTGCCCTTGGTGCTCACAGATGTCTTACTACATTATCGGAGGCCTCCTAGATGGAGAATCTCCCCCCAGCACAAAGTACTTTTGTAAAGTAACGAGTAAGAACAGAAAAGACTGGTCATCTGTGATGCTGTTTGCCCTCTCAGATGTCTCCAAAGAAAAGATAAACAACTCGCCGGTCATGTGATCCCACCCAGAGCAGCCAGCAGGCCCCGTGATCAGCTGGTTTGCTCTCTTACCAGTACATTCTCCACAGCTTCCTTAGGGTTGCTTATGACAAAGGGCACCCCATGCTTAACCTAGCCTTTGTGAAAGAGATTTACCACAAAGAATTGGGCTGTTTCCTCAGGACCCCAAAGCATGACCCAGCTCATCCGTTGTTAAGAAATCTCTGGAGTTTCACGGACTCTCAGTTCTTGAGTTTTGCATTTTTGAAATATGTGGAATCTATGATAACTGACCCAAAAGGACAGGAAAATACAAAACTTACTGTAAGGAATGACAACTGAGTAGCTGAGTCCACATCAACTTACAGGAAAGGCATCTTCTCTGAAAAGGTTTGAGGGCATATGAGAAAGTTACTAAAGTACCCGACACAACTGAATATTCGAAAGCTGTTGACCATAAACTGTTGTTATTCATAGAGATGTGGAATTTCACAAACCATGAACCAGCAAGTTAACTCAGTGAATACAGGAGCCTCGCAAGCTGAGCTTAATCCTGGAATCTTCAAGGGTGGAGAGAGCTGATTCCCAACACTGTCCTCTACCTTCTGTCCATGTCCTGTGGCAGGTGTACCTTGCCCCTGCCTCCCACATTAATAAACACAATATTTTACCTCATTGTTTCTGTTTTCTCTCATTCCTACTTCTCTCTGACCACATGGGTCACCAGGATTCATTAGTCCCATTTTACAGCTGGAGAGATAACCTTGGAGACTTTGAGAGACTTATCCACGTAGCTTCATCGTGTTGTGAATCCAGGCTTCCCCACGCCCACAGTCACCGAGTTCTGCAAGGAAGAATAGCAGCAATGTTGAGATGATGACAGAGGCCAGAAGTGGGTGAGGGGAGTCTCTGGCCTCCATAAGCACATTTATTATTTATTATTCTTGGAATTCACCCACGTCGGTCTCCCTTGTTCACTGCTTTGCCTTGTGGAAAAAAAATATTTTCATCTGTGTTGCAAGTTTTACATAACTTTCAATGTCTTCTAGACTGATTCTTCTTCTGACTGTGAACCAGGAATGACCTGAAAACCTGGCAGAAAACAATTCGGACGATAATGGTAATGACAGTAACACCCAGGGCCAGCCTTCCCTGAGATCAGAGCTTCTTATGGAACCGAGGAACAGACTAAAAATATCAGAAGACAAATGTTAAATATCTACCACAAGATGAAAGAATTCCTTATTCTGTGATTGATAGGAGCCCGAGGAACGGACGCCATGTGTTGAGACAGGGCAGAAAAAACGTGAGTACAAAGGTATTATGCAAACAAAGAACACCATTTCCACATGGGAGAGTGCACAGAGTCCAGGACATGAGCCCCAGGGCACCGTTCCCCTACAGACACCTGAATCTGGGATTTGTATCTGAAATGTTCTCTGTGGTTAGGTAATTGTTTACCTAGCTGTGAAGAGCAGTTTCGTATGGCTATCCTGAGTGAGAATTCGCAAGTGAAGAAAACAGGAACACAAACTTGCAGTGTTTCCAAGACATATCTAAATAAACACGACATGATTTTGACAAGGATTCAGCACCAGGTCACAACGAGGAAAGCAGGTGGAATGTGTGTGATTTTTGTCAGCCTGAAAATTTACCATCCTTGGAAAAGGGAAACCACCAGGATGCTGGGCATGGGGGCTTGAACCTAGTAGAAAGAGGTACAACTTTTAAACACCAAAACAAAAGAATGTATCCATGTATCCGTGTGGCTCGAAGGAACTCCTAAAAGAAAACTCCAGGCAGCATTTCAGCACACACAGACAAGAGACTGCAGAGTCTATCATGATGATTATTTGCATATCTTCGATTGACCAGGGTAAGGATGTGTGTTTTTTACAAAATGACCTGTATCTTTAATAATGCCATGACTATACTAATTGCTATGAAGAAACTCAGCCCAAGGTAACATCTTCTCCAGTCTGATTCATCCCTTCAACATTTGAAATCCCCACTTAGATTTATAACAATCTAGATTCCTGGACATGTTTCTCTGTTTCTATATGTGATTAAATCACTTAATCCCTTTGCAGGTCAATTTCTTTGTTTGCAAAAGGGGAATAACTAACCCTTTCTAGTCCAGAAGAATGTTAAAGAAACCAACATGAAGTTACTTCAGAATTTATTTTTATTTCGTGTTTATTTTACTGCATAATTGCCATGTCCCAGACTTTCCTTTCACTTTTCTATTTCTTCCAACTTCTCATTAACCCTTTTCTCTCTTTCTTGGCTCTGCATTTAACTTCAATATGTGACCGAATTTTACTACAATTCACAGACGGTCAAAAGCCTGGCCCTGAAAAGGGACTCTGTCTCAGAGCTCTATGAATTCTGTAGCCTGCCCAGTGACACACACACACATACAAGCATAGGTCTGTGCACAAGGGAGTTGGGCTAGAGCAAGCCCATGCCTTGTTGATGCCTTGTGCATAAATCTATGCACAAGGAAGACAAGCTTATTACTCTGTCTGGCCCAAGTGGCCAGCTAATAGTACGTGCTATCTGTGGGGTTTGGCACTACTCAATTCCAACTAAAACCTGCCTATTGCTACATAAAGTACGATCAAACCTCACAAGAGTGGAAGTAATTATGGTTTCATGGGGTCACTTTAAAAGTCAGACATCTCTCCCGTTATATTCCTTTCCTTTCAAATATTCCCAGGAGAAATGAGAATTCCCAGGGATTATTTCAAGCATCTGAACTAGTCTGCCTCTGCATCTTGGAGATGTCTGCTAAAGGACATGGCAGCCACAGACAGAGCCGTTCACCCCTGCCATGTTATATTCATTACCTAGCGAAGGAACAAGGCAAATCCTCATGAACCCTCTCTTTCCCCTTCATAATTTGAGGAAGTAAACCATGTCTGAGAAGCCCCATGAAACTCCATTAAATTAATCTAAATAAACATTATCTCTTCAAACAAGCCGGTATTCCCATAGTCAGTGCACCATGGAAAGACAGGAATGGTCAATAAATAGCAGATTTGCTGATCAACAAGGCATGGGCTTGCTCTCAGCCTAACTCCGTCTCTTCTATAGGCACAGAGGGAACAGTATCTGCTCGTGTTTTCAGCAAGTAGAGCACACAGGAAGCAATAACTCCACGTGTCTGCAGCACCTCACTACTCACTACTCGCTACTCGGGATGCACAGAGAAACTGAGTAGGGCTTTTAAAAGGAATGGTAGACTAAACTGGGAGCAAATGAAAACTTAAAAGGGCTGGGGGTTGCTTTGGAAGAAAGCACAGGAAGTGAATTTTAAATCACATAGCATTGTGTCATTACTCCGATCACTCCATTTTCCTGGCAAGACCAAGCTAAAATAATGTCCTTCCGATTCCTTAAACAAATGTCTACATTATTGTGCAAAGTAGTCAGGACACAATAAAAGGATATTTAATTTCCGCTCATAACCCAAATCCAACCCACTGGCTATGTTTTATAAATAAAGTTTTATTAGCACGAGATGCATTATTTGGTCTTTGGCTGCTTTTGTGCTACTATAACAGAGCTGAGTAGGTGGGGTGGATACTATGGCTTGCAAACCCTAAAAATATTTGCAGTATTGTCCTTTGTTGGAGTTTGTCAACTGTTAACCTAAAGGGAAAAACAGGCAAGTATACAGGAAATTCTAGTGCTGCCTGATGAGGGGTCCATGGGGAATTTGTACTGTCGTAAGGCAAAAGCAGCTCAGGGATATAGTCTGAATGTCTCAACCCAAACCTCTGCTAACAGTGAAGCGAGAGGTGGGACCTCCATTCCCCTGTGCTGATGCTGAAGGGGTCCTGTACCATGGCTGTCGTTCCATCCCATCCCACTAAGACCCTGTCATGGGGAACCTTATGTTTTACATAAACATAAAAGTCCCAATAGTGTATAAATTCTGTGAGTCAAATATACATGCAGCCGGCTGGGCTTTCCAGCCACCCTCTTTAGAACCTCACGCCTTGCTACCATGCTCATTTTCTCAGATCACTAAAGAGCATATGGTACCCAAGTCTCTCTCCCAGTCTCTGCTTGGCTGGCAGCTTTCAGACTGAGCACTGTTCAGGACAGCCAGAGTCCTGTAAGTCCTGTTTGGAAATTGGGTTCCCTGGGTCTGCCACACTTTGTAGTTGAGACACCTTCATATGTGTGAATGCATAGACAGGCCCCAAGACACAGAATTATAGTGCGGTCCAGCCTGCACATTTACTCTTTCAACATTTTGTGAGTGTGAGATCCAGTTAGGATCTAATCATTGTTCCTTAATCCATTCCTGATACTTGTCTTTGCAGCAGGCTATAAATGCTTTAAATTGTTTTGGTTTGTAATTTTTGTCTTTTCAGTGCTAGGGACAGAAATTCAGACTTTTCTGCATGTTTCACAGGCATCTACCTGCTGAGCTTCAGGCCCCAGCAGAACTAGAAACTTTCGTCTCTAGTTTTCTAAGAGCAGGACCTAGTGGCTCTCCCTTCTAAGAGCTCACGTGCCCACCAAAGACCCTGAACATGTAACACTGGACAGAGAGTCTCTAGTCCATACTCAAGGGTTGCATTATCAGATCTGACAGTTCCACCTTGGGATGTCAGAGCTGTGAAGTGAATACTTGTATTCGGGCAAGTACCTTAATGTCCTCAGTTTTTCCACCCAATGTTTTTCCGTTACTAAATTCCTAGGTTGTTTTGAATAATAAAGGAGGTAATGACTAGATTCCAAGATTATTTTTAGAGATAAGTTTATATGTGTTTGATTGCTTTCCTCCATTAAATTTCTGCTTTTATTTCTAAAAATCCTGATAACCGCCTCTGTGTCCTCTGCCTTGGAGGGGCATGTCGCAGCAGCAGAAAGATTAGGGTTGCTGTCTTTTGCTTTCTGACATAAAACAAAACCATTTAGGGGAGGGATTCCTGAGAACTGGAACACAAGTCAAATATCATGAAGATTAGTGTAGACAAAATATTACCAGATAGAGTTAAAAGACTCTTGGATGCCCAGAGACAGAAAGGAACCACTGAAAATCTCAAAGCCAGCAGGGTCTGCCCATACTGCCGGCCATACAAGGACCAAGAAGAAAATAACCAGGGAAAAGCTACGCAGGCAGCTCACTGTCAGATTTTACTACCGCAGACCATACTTAGATTATGAGAAAGTAAAGAATTTAAAATCAAGTATGACTTCATACAAAACACCTTGTCTTAGGAGGATTGATCTGAGGGCTGTCAGAACTGGAGGAGAAAGCGGTGCCAGAGAGAGACTAGATGGACCGACACGGCGGAGGATTTTCTGTACAGAAATCCCGAGCGTGCATAGTTGAAGACTTCCAGTTCCTGGGCATTTAACGATAAGTGAAGAAAGCAATTTGGCCAAGATTTCACGAGGCATTTTGGCCTCACCAGACGGAGTGACAGCCACCTGTGAGCTCCTCCAGAGCCTGAAGCAGACGTGATAACTTCCCTCGAGATAACCTGTCCTCACAGCCGTCTGATAATGGGACAAAGCTTTTGTCTTCTTCTCTGCAATTCTCTCAAGATCACCTCGGGAATAAGAGGTAGAAAATTGATGCTGCTGCAGAGGGCAGATGGAGAAAGGGCTTGAGTACCTCGCTGATTGTAATGGCTCAAAATCAGGCTGGCTGCTGCGCACTCGTGGGCATGAAGGTAAAAGGCTGTTTTCTCTCAATGGGCCTCCAGAGTCTTTTTTATTTTAGGTTTATCTGTTTTAGCGATCACCATTGTCATTAAAATACAAGCTGGACTTT
Source organism: Rhabdomys pumilio (assembly GCA_030674055.1). Taxonomy (NCBI): domain Eukaryota; kingdom Metazoa; phylum Chordata; class Mammalia; order Rodentia; family Muridae; genus Rhabdomys; species Rhabdomys pumilio. The sequence goes on from JANHMN010000001.1 coordinate 4,818,064, forward strand.
CATTAAACAATGTGCATCATAAAGGATCTGTGAATGCTGGTCCAGCTTAAGGAAGCGGCTACAGAGCAGTTCTTTTGAACAGCAGGAAGTCAGCTATGCTGAAAACCCTGACTCTACCTAAGAATTTGGTCACTAATGAATATAGGAGAAACACTTTCCAACCAATTATCAAGGCCATTCTGCCAAAAGATACTTACCTAACATCCAGTTTTCTTTAGGATAGAAAACTGCATAATCCAACTGATTTTTTGTTTAAGGCACAAAAGGAAAGAGAATCAACTTTGTGAGAGCCTGCTATATCCCATAGGACTTTGGTATTCACGCTTCCACTCAAAGCTTACAAGCGCATAAGCTAAACATTACTACTGATGAGGACAGGATGCAGAGAACTACAACCATCACATGATGAGAATAAATGCATAAAACCCAGTGGCTGGAGAGAGGGCAAAGGATAAAGCGCTCACTGCACAATCTTGAGGTTTCAAGGTGGACCTCCCCAAACCCACAGTCAGCCAGGTACAGTGCCGTGGGTTCAAAATTCTGGTGATCCTAGAGTGAGACGGGAGATGAGAAGAGACCCTGGAAGCTGCTGGGTGAAGCTGGCATACACAGTGTCAAACAACAGAGACTCCATCTTAAACAAGGTGCAAGTTAAGGATTGACACCTGAGGGTGTCCACCTGCATGCTATGGCATGTATGCTTCTTACTAACATGTACACACACACACACACCACATACACAGAAAAAACAAGGGGAGGGTTCCTGAGGAATTACATGGTGCTGAACTCTATGAAACACATGTTCACACGCGCGTGCACAGACACATGCATACACACACCCCTACACAATACACACATCTACATGTATAAAAATGTATTGAAGCTGGGGTTCTATCCAATTTTGTCTCTCACATTTGAGTAGAGATAACACGAGGAAGTACATGATTAATTCCCAAGTAGCACACAAGAATTGCACACTAGCATTAAGAAAAAGAAAGGAGCTCCCAACATCTGCTGGCTTGTTCCTGTGCTGGCTGCCGTGAGTCCATCAGCCTCACAGAGGTCCCCCTGAAGGCAGCATAGATGAACTCTGCCTTCCTGACTACAGGCTCGACGTGCTATACCTCCACTTCACGAACAGAAGGAACAGGACTAAAAGTGAACACGCCGCTGGCCACAGAGAGGTCCTGTGACCAAATGAGTATCTGCGCATGGAACATGACATCTAAGTCTGTGGTTCCTGTGCCTGCTGAGGACTGTCATTCTGAGTTTGGTCTAGGTGAACCTTCAGTAAGGACTCTGTCACTGTCATCCACAGGGCTGTGCCTTTGAGACCTGTGAATGTCAGATTTTCTCCACCTCACTAGAGCAAGTCCTTGATGGTAGTTTGCTCTGTGTGGAGGGAGTCTGAGACAGAGTCTTATGAAGCTCAGGCTGGCCTCTTTCTGTGGAGTACGGTTGGTCTTGAGCTCCAGATCCCTCTGCCTCCACTCTAGGATTATGCTCACGAGCCCACCCCCAAATCCGAAAGCTGCATTTTAGTGCCCAGTCTGCTCTTTTGAGCTGCTGTACTTGACTCCACTCTGTACGTGGAACTCCCCACCGTATGGTTGCTTGGTAGCAAATAGAAACCACTGACACTCATCCAGTGTGTGTCATGTGTCTCATCCACTCTGCCCCACGATCAGCTCATACAGCCTCCAGAATAAATGCAAGTTTGGTTCTCTGATGTGCACCATTAATTTAGTCTGAATCACCCTCATCTCTCAGCTGCCTATGAAGGGATCTGACAAAAGACAATGCCTCCCACAAGTGCTCCCTTTCTCTTTACTCTGTCCTCTACATGACCAGCAGGCAAGGCTTCAGATATCTTTCTTCTTTAAGAAATACTGTTAAAAACTCTCCATGACTTTCAGTGCTCTTAAAATCAACCAAGAATACCAAGAATCACTTGATGAATACCAAGTGTTCATGTGATCTAGCCCAGCTTTACCAAACGTCTGCCTTCAAGGCACATTGGCTGCTATTGACCCTTGACCCACTTTTTAAAATTTTCTGGAAGATATACTTTTTCATATAATATATTCTGATCATGGTTTTCTCTCCCTCGTCTCCCCTCCTTCCCATCTATTCAATTCAGTGCCACCTTTCTCTCTCTTTAGAATATAAACAAGCAAATAAAAATTAAAACAGAATAGAATAAAACAGAGAAAAAGAAAAAGCATAAGAAGCACACACATATACAGGCACACACATGCACACACATGCATACACATGCATACACACATGCACATACACACACACACATGAGAGAGAGAGAGAGAGAGAGAGAGAGAGAGAGAGAGAGAGAGAGAACCCATAAATTCACAAAATCAAAAACCATTACACAGAAGCTCAAGAACAGTAAGGTAAAAATCAAAATGTCCAGATAAAGCATTATGAGACCAAAAATAATTTGCAAAATTAGCACTGAGTTTGTTTTGCGTTGGCCATTTATTGCTAGACACAGGTCTGCCCTTAAATGTAGTGTGTATACCAAAGAGACACCATCGAAGAAAAACTAATTTTTTCTTTATGAGTAGTTGACAATTAGAGATAGCATCTTGGTCACGGATAGGAGATCCACTTCTTCTCAGTCCTGGGAACCCATCTGGCCTGGACCTATGCAGACCCTGTGCATGCTACTGCCATCTCCATGAGTTCATATGTGCATCATTCCTGTTGTGTCTGAAAGACACAGTTCTCCTGCCACCTTCTAGCCCTTCTGGCTCTGACCCTCTTTCCTATTTTGTAAATAACCCTGAAGAAAGAGGTTTGATGGAGACATCTCATTGAGGAATGGGTGTTCCAAGGTCTCAGTCACTCTCTGCACATTGTCCAGTCATGGGCTTTGTATTTGTTTCCAACTATTGCAGGTAGAAACTTCTGATATTGACTGAGAAAGGCACTGAGCTGAGTATAGCAGATGTCACTAGGAGTCATTAATTATATTGCTACATTTCTTTAGTAGAACAATAGTATTTGGTTTTCTCCTGGGCTCATGGTCTATCTAGTCCCAGATTCTTGATAACCTGAGCAGTGTCAGGCTTGGGTTCCAGATCACAGAGTGGGCTTTAAATCCAATCAGATAGTGGTTGGTCACACCCACAAGCTTTATGTCAGCATTGCAGTAGTATATCTTGCAGGCAGGACACCACTGTAGGTCACAGGGTCTGTAGCTAGGTTGGTATTTACCTCTATTCTCTGGCAGTGTGCGGAGTACTTTCCAATGTGATGAACACTAGTCATCATGGACGAAGGTGCTAACTAGACACCATGTTCAGTGAGGTACATAGGTACTGTCTTCAGCATTAGGGCCTTACCACCCGATCCACTTTTGGCTTATTCTTCTGGCATCTGATCAGCTCATCTATAATTTCCAGAGGACGGTTGCCTGTTGCCTGTTGCCTGTTGCCTGTTGCCTGTTGCCTGCTGCCTGTTGCCTGTTGCCTGCTGCCTGCTGCCTGTTGCCTGTTGCCTGTTGCCTGTTGCCTGTTGCCTGTTGCCTGTTGCCTGTTGCCTGCTGCCTGTTGCCTGCTGCCTGCTGCCTGTTGCCTGTTTTGCCTGTTGCCTCTTTTGCCTGTTGCCTGTTGCCTGTTGCCTGTTGCCTGTTGCCTGTTGCCTGCTGCCTGTTGCCTGTTGCCTGTTGCCTGTTTTGCCTGTTGCCTGATTCTACTGGGTGTCCAGATGATGTACATCACAGAAATAGAATCTTTCTTTTGTTGTCTTGTTTTGTTAATGTGTTTATCTCAGTTCCTAGGTACATGTCAGCTATGGTTACTGTTTATTCTTTGTCTCCCTCCCTAAACTATACAATTCAGGAGGATGAGGACTGGGTCTGTGATGTTCTCATGTAAATTCTCTTGTTATTAAACTTCCCGGTGCATAGATCATAATATAAATGTAGTGGAAATGGGAAGGAATAAATAAATAAATTCTCAGGAATACCCTGATTTATTAAGATGTGGAATAAAATTCTATCAAGGCAATGTTAATCTAAATATAATATTCTTCAATAAAAAGACATATTCTGTACCATACTTGCTAATGATAATAAGGGAATCAGACAACTATCCATAAAGGCAACTGTAGAGTAAGACGAACCTATTCATTCCAGCTGTCTGGCATGATCTGCTCTTTGAAAGTGCCTATAGATGCCATTTTCTCTCCTTTCCAAGTTCAATTTCTTTCAAGTTATTTAAAAGTAAAACAAGATCTGACCTTAATCAAAGTCTCTTCCAGTTTTACTGTTCTCCAACTGAACCAGGGTGTGGAGATGACAAATATGTCCAAAGCATCAGTGAGAAAAGTCTGCTCTCACAAGTAAGGGCAGATGTGGTCCCCTATTCATGCATATAGCTCCAGACCATTCTGGATGTGTAGAGTAAGAGGTACAGAATCATCAAAAGTCACCGGCTCCAGAGGACCAGGACAGCAAGGAGATTAGAAATTACAGCTAAGAACTGATTAAGGGCAGCCTCATGGCAGGGATGTCCTGATAGAATAGCCCTTACAAATTACTTGGTATAATTTTTTTTTACTAGTTCTTCATAACAAAAGTCTTTATACTAAGGAAATATCAGGCTCATGGTATTGGGAGAGTCAAGTAAAATATTATGTATATGTGTGTGTACATATATAATCTGCAGCCAGATGAATTTTTCTAAGTTTCTTAAATCATGCATCAATTTCCATGGGATGAACATGGCCACCACAATACAACATGTTCTCATATGGTTGTTGTTGAAGAATTCAACTAAGATGACAGAGCTAATTTCACTAATTTTAACTGCTTTCTGAGTAATAGGGTCATTCATAATCAATTCATTTATCATACTTCCTAAAATATTTTGTGAAATGAGGAAAAGTAAAAGTATTTAAGAAATGAAAGAGTGGGCTGCCTTTATCTTGCCTTGTGCTTGTTATAAATGAGGTCCTCATCAAAATGGATAAATCGTCTTCTCTAGTGAGGCCTCTGTAAGCTTCTGCTCACCAGATGCAGGTAAAAGTCATGCACAGAACATGTGTGCCCAGTCCCATTGTCAAGCTTTCATCAAACGATTCACTACAATCTTCATCACTGTCATAGTTGTCACCATCACAGTAATCGTAAAGCCAACACTATAAACACAGATAGGAATCGGCCAGCTTCTTTATGAAGGCTACTTAAAACTTGATCATTAAAACTTGATAAGTTAATAAAAAAAAAAAAACAGTATAGTTTCCCTGGATTCAGTGCTGAGAGACACTAGAATCATGCTTGAAAATTCATAGTTATTCTAAACCCCATTTGTCACAGATTAGAAGGTTAGAGAGACATAGGTAATTACTATTAGAACTTGGGGACAGCAGGCAAGATCAAGGAACCCAGGCAGAGTTCTCTCTGCCTCAACCTACCAGGTCCACTACTTCATATACACTGGACACGGGTGCTTCCATTTTGCAGATAGAGAAGAACAACCCTGGAGGTTTAAAGGGCCTCATGTCCTGTTCTCATGTGTGGCTGTGATAAAGCATCCTCGAAAAAAAGAAACACAGGGAGAAAATGCTTATCTTAGCTTAAAATTTCAAGTTACAGTCCATTTGGGCTGTGAAGCCAAGACAGTAGAAACTTGATGCAACTGGTCACACCACGGTCATGAGCAAAGAGAAGTGAATCTGGGCATGCTTTGTTCTCAGATGGTTTTCCTCATTATACAATTCAAGGCTTCAAACCAGAGAACTATCACACCCACAGTGGGTGGGTCCTCCACCTAAATTAATATAATCAAAGCAATCCCTCAGTGCCTAGAGAGATAGCTCAGTGCTTAGAGCATGTCACTCTTCCAGAGGATAAGGTTCAATTTCCAGAACCCTTATGACAGGAAACCCCATGACCTCTTCTGGCTTCTGTGGGTACCAGGCACACATGTGGCACACTGACATACATGCAGGTAAACCACACTTACATTAAAACAATTTTTTAAAAGAAAATCCCTCAGAGACTTGCCCAAAGGCCAACCTGATCTAGCAAATCCCTCACTGAGCCTCTTTCCAGGTGATTCTAGGTGATGTCGTTGACTCTGGGTGATGTCATTGATTCTAGGTGATGTCGTTGACTCTAGGTGATGTCATTGATTCTAGGTGATGTCATTGACTCTAGGTGATGTCATTGATTCTAGGTGATGTCATTGACAATTAGCACTGAGCTTTATGTCATCACTGCTACTAAATAACAAAGCCCACTTTAGCATCCATGTCGTCAGACTCCAAACCAACTGCTTTTCCCACAAGACACTCGCAATCTCAGGGCCACAGAGAATGCTGAATCTGTCTTTCGTTCATGTTTTCCAAGTACAACAAAGAAAGAATGCACAGTAGTGAGGGAGGGAGGTAAGGCAGCTGAGATCGCTGGACCACGCTTTACAGCAGCCCCATGACGAACTCTGGGTGAGAATCTGAAATTGGCTTTGGTTCCATTCCAGGCAAAGGAAATTTTAGTCCTGTGGGTTTTTTTTTTTTAAATCTTTTGTTCATTGATCTTTCTGATCTGGTATGTATTCAAATCCAATTTTCTGTCTGAAAAGTCAGATCAATTAACAGAACAGAACTCCACATACTTTACTCCAACATCCCCCTTCACTTCAAGCTGCCCTTTAGAAGTCAAATACAATCTCAGAGTTTTCACAAACCCTTTCCCACAATTCTAATATTCTAAGAATGAAGGAGAAAAAGCCCATGGCAGCCAGAGGCTCCTAATCTTGGTAAACCACGAACATACTACTGTTGTGTCAAAATTTCTTTGATCATTGCAAGTTCTAGGATATCTTGATGTCATTATGTTTGTATTAATTATAAAATTATCCAAGTTTTAAAATAAACAAATCAAAAAGAAGACTACATGTTCTTTAGATGGCTTCTTGGAACATTGTCTGGCAGAACCCCGAAGGACTGCTTGACTATATCTTGGGGTGCTTTTTGATGCTTGATTACTGGCCAAGAACCCAAACACTGTTCATTGTGTGTTATCTTATAACTGATTATACAGAGAAAATGCACAATCTCTGCCTTGGACACGAGGGAATTAAAGATAATGTATTCTGTTAAGAAATAAAACTGTTTGGGATATAACTTACAATCTTTTCCTGACATTCTTTCTTTAATGCATATTCAAACTGGAAGAACTGGAGTCTTCTGGATCTTTGGAAAGTTAGTCTTGCCAAATGATGTTTAGCTGGGGCACACAGGTGAAAGGATGTCTTGCTAAAGCAAACACGTGAAAGAATGTTTTCCTGAAGCAGACACAGTTGAAAGGATGTTTTGATATAGCAGACACGTGAAAGGATCTGGGATGGAGGAGTACAGATAAATGTGACCCCACAGACAGTGGGAGATGAGCACTGAGCATTGGTTTGGTTTGATCTGCCTTGTTATTCGTCGCTAATGACACACATGTATTGGTCGACCTTACAAAGCATTGTTGAGATCGATTTGTGATATCACAGCCATTGAAAGAAACTTGCCCAAGAACTGCTTGTGAGGTTCCTGCTGTACTTCGCTGCTTCCACAGATTCACCTCAGGCCAGTTGGCGAGCCTAACAATTCCTTCAGGACTGAACTACAGCTGCTGCTCTGTGCCTAGTGTCTGCCTGCCTAGAGGCCTGGTCTGCAGCTGCTAAATCATATTTGGTGTTTTTTATGGGACTGAACTGCTGAGAAAGATCAAACTCACCTCCAAAGAACTATTGCTGAGTGGGTCTACTTTCCCTGTATCATAGTGACTATTCTCTCCCACTACCTCTGCTGGGTGCTGGGCTAGAGGAGAGGTTGAATCTTTATTAAAAGTAGGTTGCAAAAGATTTATGCCTACAACGTATTTCTTCGGATGGTCTTTGACTTGATTTTATCTTGTTGATGAGTTAACTTTTAAGTGCAAGTACTGCTGGTGTTCTGAGTCATTCGTGCTGTGAGTACCAATTAAACACTAAGCAGTTATTACTGTTCTGCTTGAGGCTAAAAGCATGGCAACAGGTGACACAGACATGATCCTCGTCCGCGTGGTGTTTTCATTCCAAAAATATTAGTTAGAATAAATTATATAGATGCAAATTATCCAGGGAGAAAACTCAAATGTAGCAGAGAAAAATACAGGTGCTCAGAGAATAGTGTGTACATCAAGCCAAAAGAAGAAGAGAAAGTTAAAAGGGCAAAGACCATATTTGAAGTGGATGAGAATTGTCTGCAGTTTAAAGAAACAATTCAAAGAAGTCTGCTAGGGACTGGAGAGATGGCTCAGACAGAAGAGGGGCCTGCTGCCAAGACTGACGGCCTGACCTTGATCCTGGGGACCCACACAGTAGAAGAAAATAACCAGCTCTTGCCTCCATGTGTGTTCTATGGCACAAATGTGTGAGCTAATAGAGAAGGAAGAAGAGTAGAGGGGAGGAGAGGGAAGGGGAGGAGAGGGAAGGGGAGGGGAGAAGAGAAGAGAAAGAAAAGAAAAAGGAAATGAAAAAAAAGAAGAGGGAAGAGAAGAGTCTAATAACTCTTTGGTAAGATAGGGAAATAATTCCATATATAGACTTAGGAAGTAGATTCAACCAATTGCTGAAGATAAAGTCTTCTGTCATCCAAAGAAAGAGGAGGAAATGCTTTTAAAGGAGCAAGAGTCAGCTGACTAAGTTTCTAAGAGAAGCGAGTGGGGTGGAAGGCAACGTGCAGGTGGACTCCCTGTGTTGAGAGAACAAGGAGTGTGTCCCAGGGGAGCTGTGCTTGGAGAAGAGGACTGTGTGGGTAAAGCACACTCAAACCGGGCAGCGTATTTCTCTGCAACACCCCTCAAACAAAAGTTTGATATTCTTCTGGTGGAAGTAGTCCCAGATAGGTGAAGCAGAAAAGAATTTCAAATAAAATATCATAAATATGAGTAGTTAAAATGCTATGTGTACGTTTAAAAGTGAAAATTTACTAATGCTGAGTTTCAAGATAAGAGAGAGGTATTGGAGTCCAGTGTTCCAAGGTCCATGAATGACCTGGGTGGAAGATAAAAGAACCAACTTTAAACATGAACGGGAAAGGATTCATGCTACAATTTCCAACTACAGACAAAAATGAAAGACCTAGAAGATTGGAAGATTGTTTACACTTTCCAAATCAGCCAAAGAGAATGTGAACTTATTTCTCTAATCATTACTACAAAGTAACAACCAATGAGTAATAAAACAAGAGGCAAGAGCAAAACAAGAGCTGAGGAGACTGTCTGTAAACCCCAGTGGTTCACTAGACGAAGTGGACTATACCCTTGGGTAAAACGTAGCAATGTCAGGCTGGGCTTAAGTGTTCCTATCAAGGCTGCTCATGGAATAGCACTAAGCTATGAAGCATGGCAAAAAGGACACTCATGGAGAGAAGCTCTCAAAAGTTGGCATGGCTACACTGTCAGACAGACAGACAGACAGACAGACAGACAGACAGACAAGACAGACAGACCAACCCACCACAGAGCTTTATCAAGACATAGTCTTGATAGATTTACAGACAATGTGAATCTCAGTGTGTTAACAGCCTCCAGATAAAGCTGCAAAGGGCATAGAATTAAGCATACAAATTTATAGAATTAGGGACATCTTTAAATGATTGTTTGTTTGTTTGTTTTTTTGAGATAGGGTTTCTCTGTACAGCCCTGGTTGTCCTGGAACTCACTCTGTAGACCAGGCTAGCCTCGAACTCAGAAATCCACCTGCCTCTGCTTCCCAAGTGCTGGGATTAAAGGTGTGCGCCACCACTGCCCAGCTTTAAATGATTCTGTTATTAAAATAAAAGCGCACTAGGGCTAGAGAAATGGCTCAGTGGCTAAGAGTGCATAACTCTCCTGCAGAGGACCTGGGTTCTGTCTCCAGCACTCCCCTTTGTCAGCTCACAACTGCCTGTGACTCCAGCTCCAGTGGATCTGGTGCCCTCTTTGGGCCTGTGTAGGCACCTGTGCTCCTGTTCACAAACCCACAGCCGACATGCACATAAAAACAATTAAAAATGAAAATAAATCCTTCAAAAATTCGGCACATAAGAGATCAGTAAAGATACAGCGTTTTCAATGAGATTATTTAAAAATAAAAAGACAGAGCTGAGCCATATCAAGAAAGAGCAACAGGACAGACAAACATTTCAAGTGTGTCATCCACATTCATAGCAATTGAAGTTAAATTTGCCTATTGCAAACATCTCAAGGATGTCACTGGAATATATGACATATCACAATAGACTTCAAAAGAATGAAATTGAATGAACTGTGCACAATGGTTCATACTGATGAGAAGCAGCCGGGAGAAGGGCCTCTGTGAATGTGTGGAAGAGGCTATCATGGATATACTAGTTGGTGTGAAAGGCCCACAGACTGTGGGTTGCTGGTTTCCCTGGGAAAAGGATCCAGAACTGTGTAAAGCCAGAGAGAGCCATGTGAGCATTCACGTCTGCATTTGCCCGTGTTCTCTGGTGCTTTACTGCTGACATATGTGGTCAGTTCCCTCCAGCTCCTGCTTCTGCAACTTCGCCATGATGAACTGTCACCTAGAATGTTCTAGACTTGTAAGGCAAGTAAACCTTTTCTCCTCTGTGTAGCTTTTGTCAGACATTTTATAACAACAAAGGGAAAAAATTAGGGCACTGTGTCATCTATGACTGAGCTAAAATCCATTTAAAATTGAACTAAGGGGGAGAACTATGTAAAACAGGACACATACTTCTAAGTGATGCCTTGCTAATATAAATATTAAGTAAATAATTTTAAAATATGTTTCAGGGTAGTGGGAACCTATCAGTAATGGGAGCAGAAAGGTGAGATGGGCCAGAGAACATGAGAGAACATGGCGAAGTACATCTTAGAGGGTTGTAGAGGAGGGGCCAAGCTGTCACTGCTCAGCAGTGCACGATCACATACTTAGATAATAAAATCATTATTTTATTATCACAACTAGAATGTTTCAAAGTGAATGAGCAAAAAAAAAAAAAAAAAAAAAAAAAAAAAAAAAAAACCTATAAATAACCACATTCCCACGAGTCAGCCAATGAAGGTCACTTAAAGCAGCACAGAAATATTAGTGAGAGGTCAAAGCATCTATAGACGACTTATAATTTCTCACCTAAAGGTACAGCATGAATACAAATAATGAAAAAATACACTATATTCATAGCTTATAAGCAGTATTTTTAAAAACTCGTTTCTCCCTCAATTGAGCTATATACTTAATGCATTCCATCCAAAACCAATAAACGGTGTGTGAGCATGTGCGCATGCATGCATAGGAGTGCATATGCATGCGAAACTTGAATATCACCCCTGAAAGTGTATAGAAATTCACAGTGCAAGAACAGCCAAGACTTGCTAGATATGAAAATGTATTATAAACATACAGTAATTAGGACTGTATAGGATTAACTAGTTAATTATATATTAAGAGATGACAGCAAAAATTACAAGCTACTAAAATTCTGTTTTATGCATTACATGCATACATTACAAATATCTTGATTTTTAATATAGTACTAGCTTATGTTTCTGTTAATTGATAATAACTACACAAAGTACTGATGGAATTAAACTCAGATGAGAAATGGGGGAAATCCGAACAATAAAATAAAAAACAAAAGAATAAAAGTTTAAAACTGGGAAATTCAGAATTCTGTCCTTTTTCTATTATTTCCTATTATTTCTAATAAACAAGAATAAATAAAATTTACCTTGACAAAATTCTATTTTTAATTTTCTGATTGTTTCTTACATTTATGCAATGTGTGCTGATTATATTCAGTCTCCTTTGACCTCTGGCCCCCACCTTCCCTTAGCTCTTAGATTTCTTTCTAAGTTAGTCCCTCAGTGGGGGCATCATTAAGAAAATGAAGACCCTTTGTCTTATTTTGGGTTACTATTGCTGCCACAAAACACCATGCCCAAAGCAACATAGGGAGGAAAGGGGTCATTTGGCTTATGCTTCCACGTCACTGTTCATCGTTGGAGGAAGTCAGGATAGGAGCTGAAGCAGGGCAGGAGCCCATGCAGAGGCCATGGAGGGGTGCTGCTTACTGGCTTGCTCCCCATAGCTTGCTCAGCCTGCTTTCATGTAGAACCCAGGACCCTCAGCGCAGGAATGGAACCACCTATAATGGAATGGGCCCACCCCCTGATTAAGAGAATGATCTACAGGCTTGCCTACACCTGGATCTTATAGAGGCATTTTCTCAGTTGAGGATGCCTCCTTTCTGCTGGTTAAACCTTGTGTGGAGTTGACACAGCAACCAACAGTCAGTGGCTCTGCGAGAAGGCGGACATTCTTCATGGGCACCTCATCTACCCACGATAGGAAACCCCAATCTGCAGCCTCGAAGTCAGATCTGCGTGGCAGGGTTTCCCAGGTACTCCTCTCCATCATCCTTCAGTTCCCAAATGTTTCCTGCGCTCCTTTCTTTGATGCTTTCTGAGACTTTGAGAGGCATGGTTAGGACACAGATGCTCCTTTGTAAGACTCTGGCACTCATCAGTCACTGGCTCTCAACACTTCAGCCAGTATGAGTCACAACATTAGTCTTCACCCTCTGCAAAGGAAGCCTGTCCGCCCTGGGCTGAGCCTTGCTAGTCCAGGGACCTAAACACTTAGACGGTAGCTCGTCCGCACGTTCACTTAGGGAACGATGGAAGTGCGGTGCTCTGCCATGGGCTTTTGGCCAGGAATACAGTACTCAGTGTATATTTTCTCCTGTGGAACAGGCTTTAGGTCCAATCACGAACTAGTTGTTTATCCCTGAAATAGTCACACCACTATCACACTCGTAGGCACATCCGGCTGGCCCAGTGGGTCAACTGTACAGCACACTCGTTTCACAGCCTTATGAGACTGTTAGTGAGTTTTCTGCCCCTGTGTAGCCACAAGTCAACTGGGTTCACCTGAAAGGGGGGCTGGGAATGGGAATGAAAGGGGACGGAGGGTGAGAATAGATGAAGCCAAGACAAAGTTCTCTGATCAAGGCTCAAAGCTTTAATGTTCAGCTCTCAATTTAAAGGGGAAGACCCAACCCACAACCCCTCCTGGTTTCAGCAAGAAAATGGGTGGGATAATTCATAATCCATTCTAGGTCACAGCCCAGAGATGTCTCCAGGCAAGCCCAGGGGCAGTTCTGCTTCTGTGTTCTGTGCAGCCAGGGTGGGTAACTCCACCTAGATCCTTATCATTTGGTCTGTTGTGGTAAACAAGGTCTCTCAGACCTGCTCAAGGCTGGAGGGGGAGGGCACAAGTTTTCTGCCCCAGTCGCTTACAAAGCACCTTCCAACACACTAGCCAGCAGGGCGTCTCCAGCTCACTGCCATCTTGACTTCTCTGAGTCCTATAACGAAAGCTTATGGTGCCTTGGGCAATTTGGGCTTATCTCATACTAATGGACAACAATAGCCTGTGTTCTTTTGGTGATCCCTAAAATTTCTTTGGATCACAAACCAGAAGGGGGCATAGGGGACATCCTGCACCTGGCACTGGGCTCTTGTTCCAATGCCTCTGATACCTGAGACCAGCATTATCATGTTAACCCCATTATACATTATCTTGACACCTCCATTACAGAGCACTCCTTAAACTCTTACACTTAATTTTAAAATATTTTAGTTTAAAAATAGCAGGCTCCTGTGTAGATTTTCATTCATTCTTGGTTTTTGTTAAGCTTCTCCCAAGCCTCCCATCTCCCCCAGTGATGCCCCAAATGTATTTAAATATTATCAAGCTTTGCAGTCCTATCTCCTACATTCTTATTCCATGTTGGAAACTATCAATGGATTGATAATTTAATATTAATAGATATTATTATTAAATAGGGTGGGCAAGTGGACATGGTGGGCACAGTGGGCAGGCAGACACAGTGGGCACAGTGAGAAGAGTGACTGCTGTCACTCAGGACCTGAGATAAGCAATCCCTGGCTGCATGCTGGCTAGAGAGGCAGGCCCACCCTGTTTCAATAAATGAAGTATAAAACAGAGAAAGGTAATCTATAGAATGGGAGGGAAATCTGTCCCAGCTATTACTAAGTATTAATGTCTAAAAATAGACAAAGAACTAAAAAAAAAAAAAAAATCAAGGAAAAAAAACAATAAAAAATGAGCTTTGGTTCTCAAAACAAGAACTATTAATGGATAGCACTTCTCAAACTGTTCAACATCACTAGCATTCAGGGAAACAAAAATTAAAGCCACTTTTAGATTGTACCTCACCCTAGTCAGAATGGCTATTTTCAGAAAACTAAATCGCAGAAAGAAGATGTTGGTGGGGCTACGAGAAAAGGAAATCCTTAGCCGCTGTTAGTGGGACAGCGATGGCTGGCAACTCGTTGGGAAACACGGAGTAAAATGACTAGCTCAGATCAGTTGTCTCGTGAAATTGCTAGCAACAACCACTGTGAAGTGACGTTCCTGTGATAAAAAGTAAAACTGTCAGGCAACCGTTCTGAATCTTTGGAGTGTCATTAGCTAAGTCTACACGTACTTGTAGAATGCTCTGATTATAAATTTCTATAAATTACTAAGATTCGTTACACGTTTACCCTGAAATGAATGTATTTTTCTAAAGTCTTTATAAATGTTTTAATTGTGCAACTCTTTGAATGACAGCCCAGGCAACTCCCATTGTTTCTACTTAAAGGATGTGAAAGGTGAGCCATAGAGAGTCTTAGTGAACTACCAAGGTCATAGAGCTGCTGAGAGGTGGGGCTGCAACTGGGAGATGACTCCGTAGGGAAAGCACTTCCTCACAGCAGAGCTTGGGTCCCAAAAGTCATGTAATGGGCAGGTGGGTAGGTGGGCACGGTAGACAGGTGGGCATGGTGGGCATGTGGGCATGGTGGATACAATGCGCAGGTGGACAGGGGGCATGGTGGGCAGGTGGGCATGGTTGGCACAGTGGACACAGTGGGTAGGTGGGCATGGTGGACAGGTAGGCACAGTGGGCAGGTAGACACGGTGGGGACAGTGAGAAGAGTGATTGCTGTGATCCCAGCACTCAGGACCAGAGATAAGCAATCCTCTGCTGCATGCTGTCTAGAGAGGCAGCCCACCCTGCTTCAATAAATGAAGTATAAAACAGAGAAAGGCATGACTTCTCCACATACATGCACATGCTTACCGGCACACACACATATACCAACATACATGAACATGTAAACACACTCATCCTTCCCTCACATACATCACATACAAAAGAAAAATTCAAAGAAAGGAAAGAAAGCAAGCTCCCTCCTGCCCCCACACCAGGGAGTGTGTCAGGCACCCTGAGTGTGAACTTGGTAATGACTAATAGAAACTGAAACAGGAGGAATTTTCTAGTTGGCTGTTTCTTGTCTACGTCATCTTGTCCATTCAGAGAACCCGTGGAGTGCCATGTGGCTGCGTGTGTGTGTGTGTGTGTGTGTGTGTGTGTGTGTGTGTGTGTGTGCCTAAAATGATATCATAAAAATTACCCATAAAAGGCAAAAGTCTAAATTGCTCTTTTCAATTTATTTTCCAAGTCGAAGAACAAAGACGTGAAGGCAGAAGTAGAACAGACTATGAGGAAAGGGTCAACAGCAGGTGAGGTGAGAAAGAGGGTCAACGTGAAACAATGCACAGGTGGGGACTGTTTAAAGTAAAAGCAAATAAATAAAAACCCCCACAGTCTCTGGCTCTCCACTCCGAGCTTTGACAAGATAAAGATGCTCTGATCTTACAGACAGATGCTGCGTGGACAGCTCCAACCCCTACTCCAGCTCCCCACACTTCTCTCCAGGCACACAGCATCCTGAGGTGCTTGCTTCCCTTCACTTGGACCCAAGTCCATCACATCCCTGACTGTTTCTTTAAAGGTGTGTTGCAGAACCCGCTGAGCTGCCCTGTCTATGACTGGCTGTGAGAGAGAGTGTTACATCCATGTTGCTGAGCTGCCCTGTGTATACAATGAATGGTGAGACTGTCGCAGTGTGTGGCAGCGTGGACTGGTCAGGGGGCGTTAGTTAGGACATTAGTCAGGTGGTCAGGAGCAACAGGACATCCAAGCTCTCTGAAGTTCAGCTCTCTATTGCTGATGTGAAGACAAAGAATAGAATTGTTCAGAAGAGCTTTGCAAGTTACAACATCCCGAGGAAATATGGAACTGTGGTCATGTCAGAGGAAAGGTCTTTGAAGAGGCTGAAACCTGGAGGTGGGGTCTGAACTCATGGGATAATTTTCTTTTTTCTTTTCTCCAGTGCTGGGGATAAAACCTGGGCCCTTACACATGCCATTCTTTTGAGCTATGTCCATAGCCTCAGAGCATGGATTTTTATGGTAAGAACAGTAGGTGATGAAGGTAACTGCTACCACGGTTAATACCAGGGTTGCAATAGCCTTTCTTTTGTGCTTCTTATCCCATAAGACTCAGCACTGTACTCAGGACGGACCCTGAATTATAAATATCTACCATAATGCCTGCTATCATGATGCTCCCTTGTTTCTTTTTCTCTCCCTCCCTACTCCCCTTTCCCACTGGCAACTTCCCTGGCCTTGGTCCTTGAGGCCAGAGAAGTCACCTTCCTGATAGCTGATTAGAGCAGCTTCCTAATAAACTTGCCTTTAATATAATCTTAAAGAAAAAATATCTACCATAGTGAACATTTACCTTGCAATTTATTAGCAAAAAAAAAAAAAAAAAAATAGTCTGAAGGGGTAGGTATTGACCATGTTTTGGTTTGGTATGACTAATCAGCCTCCAGAACTGTAAGTCATTCTACACACACAACCTGATGAATACCAAACCTCAAAGAAATCAACAGACATGTTGGCAAGACATCTCCCTCTGTGCAAATCCCAGATGACAGCCAGAAGGCTCTTCCTGTTTTTGAATGGTTGGAAAATAAATCGTTTTTTTTTAAACTATAATTAAATATTGTTTTCTTAAGTGCGAGTCATTAAACTTGCTCGCACACCATCCATCGACTTTATTGCTGTAAACTTATATTTGAAGAATTAATTGCAGAAGCTCTTCTACAATCCTAGTCCACACAAATTATCGTAAATTACAGTATGAAAAGCTGCCATAGCAAAGGAACAGCCACGGCTGTGGAATTCATAAGGCAGAATTTCAAGGCAATCAGAGAACTGTTATTTGAAAAACATCCAGTTGATCCTTGAATGTACTTAGACTAAAACCTCTTCACCTCTGGTTTTCTAAGTGCTGTGAGTTACCAAGCTCTGTCACTTATATTTGTCTTAGAAAAGTTAGTCCCTATTCTCTCTTGAAAACAGTAAGTCATAAATGAATAAGAAGATCAAACACGCGTGGATACACAAATCTCATTTGTAGGGAATGATATGCTATGGTTTTACAGTTTAGTGTGTGTGTGTGTGTGTGTGTGTGTGTGTGTGTGTGTGTGTGTGTGCATATACGAGTGGGGTGCACATGTGTGCATATGCATGTGCTTGTGGGACTACAGTCTGTCACTGTGTGTCTTCCTCAATAGGTCTTCACCTTGTGTCCTGAGGCAGGGTCTCACTGAACCTGGAGCTCAGCCCTTGCTCTGCCTATCCTCTGTCTCAGCCTCTGCAGCCCTGGAATTGGAGGCAGCTGCCACACCCACCCAGCCCAGCATTTAGTCCTCACTCTTACTCAGCAAACATTTTACCCCCTGAGCCATCCGCCCTGCCCCATGATTTATCACCACTCCATAGTTCTAATGTTATTGGCTTATAACAAACTGTTTACCAGCAATCTTCACTATGGAGATAGATGTTAACAGCACAGGAACCAGGTTGGTGCTGTATTGGTTTGCTTTGCTTTTGAAGTAATTTTCAGGAAAGCCATCTGGTTACTAGGAAATAGACTTTCTGAGTGAGTTTCCATTATGTCATGCCAAATGTTTTTAAAATAAATTACCCTGTAATATACAATGCATGCTTAAAAGTTGATTCAAATACGCGTTTGCTATATATTAAGTATTCCATGAACATGTTCACTTTTCAGCATAGGAAGCAAATCTTTGCTTAATCCTCATCCCGTTAAAAAAAAATGATAAAACCTGCCTGGAAGCCAACAAACTCGTAAAGACAGAAATGAAGGCTTGTTCCCCTAGAATCAGTTTCTAATGGACGTATTTATCAGTAAGTCTATAACGCTATGCTTTAACGGCTTTCAGAATTAACTAGCACAGATCCAAGCTGGATTCTAGTTATGGTTCAGCCAGACCTAACGAATCCTACGTTGTGTTTACTGCTTTATGTAAGTCCACTTTGTAAGGGAAGCTTACGAGCTGTTGATTTTAGTGTTAATTTTTATTTATAGTGAGTACAATGAACTGAGCCAACCGCTTTCTGAGATCTGTACTGCTCTGAGGGACAAAGTGCTGTAGAAGCTTATAATTCCCCAGAGAGTTTTGATTATTTCATACAAACTGTACACTCAGACAGCTACAGATTTCTCCAGGAAAACTGCTATGTTGTTTAAGGCCACATAATCTGTTTTCAGCCCTTGTTTGTGCCTTGAGTTAAAGGCACACTCCTTAGCTTGAAACAATAAACTCAAACAGTAACATTCCTGGAGAGAATTCAATTCAGAACTTTGGCAGCACAGATAGCAAGTACTGCATAGAGTCATTCATAAGTGAAGTAGACAGTGCCAAAGTTTAGATAGATAGATAGATAGATAGATAGATAGATAGATAGATAGATAGATAGATAGATGGATGGATGGATGGATGGATGGATAGATAGATAGATAGATGATATAGATATAGATATAGATATGTGTCTGTGTATGTACATGTATAGTATGTATGTATAAATTATATAAGAGTGAGAAAGAAACACACACAAAGAGAGAAACACAGAGAGATTGCATTTTTCTAGCTTTCCCAGTGTGTAATTAAAAGTATGGTCATAGCTTAAAGGTTTATTTACACCAGCAATATAAAGAGGAGCTGTAATGGTATCAATTAAGCACCACATTAAACAAACTGTGGGTGTGTAAAAATATACTTTAAAACATCTCTTTATATCATATTCAAAAAGGGCCAGTGCAGGTTAAAGATGTAGTCTCCTGACACATGGACAGATGTGATGAAGCCAGGTAAGTCTTTCTCACAGGACAAAGTGGGGAAACTGAAATCTGTGTAAACCTATTTAACACTTTATAAGGTCAGACCACCAAAAGAGGACAGTGTCCTTGAAAATGCTATTTAGTTAAAAGGAGGTTGCCAATGAGGTTTCTGTCACTCCACACCAATCTTTCCAAATAAAGACTATCTGTAAATCTTACAGGATTATAAAAAAAAATGTATTTGTGCTAGCCCCAGACTTGAACACTGTGAAGTATGGTGTGGAGTGTGTGTGTGTGTGTGTGTGTGTGTGTGTGTGTGTGTGTGAATCTTGCAGACACTTCTCTCTGTTTCATCTGGACCTGGTAGATACCTACCCAGAGCATCCACACCAGCCAGTGTTCATATGATGTGTCCTACTTACCAACTGTTGCCAGGTATCAGAAGGGTGTGCATCGAGACCTTGTGTCTCCAAGCACAGCGCAGCGCACCACAGCACAGCACAGCACAGCACAGCACAGCACATACCAACTCATTTCTTAGCCAGTGTGTAACTTCCAACTCATGTCTCCAGGAACAGCCCAGCACACACTGTCTTTCTTTGGGCAGTGTGAAGGCCAAGTGGTGTTTGTTTGTTTGTTTGTTTACTTTCTTATTTATTTGACCAGAACGTGGAGCAGTGAATGGCATCCATAAATCCTGTCTTTGAGAGACTCCCACCCAATACTGTACATTGATAAGCTTCAGTGCATGATGAATATCAAGCTATAAAAACACAAATAATTGTGAGCACACCCTTAATGGGGTATAATGTGAGGAGGTCACAGTGACTCCCCAAAGCCTGAGACCTATAGGCCCTCGGCTGTGTAGAGACAGGTGAAAGTTAACTTCTAATTTATTCCTAGACACTTGAAAATATTATCTGATAATAAAAGACTTTTTACATCTTCTCTTAGTTTAATTAAATCCATTTCTGAAACATTTTTGCTTGAAAGTCTTGCTGCTCTGACCATTTTTTCGATGTTATTTTTATAAGTAAAATCACTATTTATCATTACCTTCTGCCTTTTCATTTTTTTTTCTTTTAAGCTTTTAGTGCTTTTATCAGTGGAGATTTATGCAAATGAGCATCATAGAGACTTATTAAATAATTGTCAATTTTCAAGTAGTGAAAATGTACATTTTAAAAGGCTACATTCCCTGCCAGCTGAACCATTTAAAACCCCCCATCCCCCCAACAAAGCTTGATATGATACGTTAAAAGGTGGATATTAAGTGAACCATCCTTTTGTCTGTCCTGGCTATAGCCTGAGATGTGCCAACTCTTCTTTTTCATCGCAGATAGGAAGATTTTAGCTTCACAGGTTTTCTTGTTGTGCTCTGTGGAGTCATTTCAGATTCCTCCTTTTCTGTTCCCTGTCTCCTCTAAACCTGCACATTACAAGTGGCTAACACAGCGCTGAAGACAGGTCACCTGTGTGGCGATTACCCTCCTACTGTGATGAGCTGGGTGTTGTGCTGTCTTTGTGGAACAGATGAGGACGCTTGGTAGAGGACAAAGAGGTGGCTCCTACCTGGCAAAACCTAGGTTTCATTTGACTCCCTCGTCTTGAGTCCTTTACTGTCTTCTTCCTTGCTTGCACCCTCAGAGTTCTGATTAATGTCACCTCTACTATGCATTCTTGTCTACACACTTCGTAATAAATGACAGCGGTGACAAGAAGCAAGCAAAGTCTTCTCTTCATCAAACAAGAGTGACCTTGAACTTCTAGCCTTCCTCTCACCCCTCCATATTTGGTCCAGGTCCAGTTAGGACTACAAGAGACCTGTCTCAAGACAAAGAATAAATAAAATAAAATAAAATAAAATAAAATAAAATAAAATAAAATAGTATAATAAAACATAAAAGAGAGTACTACCCCCAAGGTAACATCACTCTAATAACGAAGCAATATGGAGAAAAGTACATATCAATATTTATCATGAAGATGGAGGTGAAAACCTTCAAAAAGTGACTCAAGGTGTGGTTTGTGCTGAAGTGTGCACTTAAATATAAGCCGAGTGTTCAGTTTGATCTTCAGCACCCGAAGAAAATAAGACAAAACAGAAAACACTAGAAATTTCAGATCAAAAAAATTCATATCATAATCAAATTAGAATGGTTCAATATTGAAAAGACAGAATCTTTTACTGTCATCTGTCGTCTTGCCAACCCAAGGTGACAGACTATCATGTGATCATATGAATAGACTCAAGACTATCACATGATCATATGAATAGACTCAGACTATCATGTGATCATACGAATACACTCAGACTATCACGTGATCATATGAATAGACTCAGACTATCACGTGATCATACGAATAGACTCAGAGACCAGTTAGATTGGACTTTGCCATGCACTCAGTGAAGCAGGCATTAGGATTCCAATGTCAAACTCCCAACCTCCTGTGTTTGAGCACATGCTCTGCCACTGCTGTTCTTTTGGAAGATTGTGGAACCTTTGGGTAGTGTGTAGAGAACGTTGACTGTTTCCTACCAAGAGTGGGAAGAAGCTGAAGATGTCCTCTTTCATTTCTGGTTTTTCCATGACTCTGTAAGTTCTAGATCAAGCAATAAGCCTAAAAGTAAAAAATAAATAGGACGTTCAGATGGGAAAAGAAAGGAGCTGTCTATATTTAAATATTCTAGTGTTGGAATGGGAGGCATTTGTGAGCCCCACCCCCGATGAAGAGCTATTGATAGAGACAACTTCTCAGGGATGGAGAGTCTGAGGCTTTGGGGGTATTTTTGTTGCTTGTTTGTTTGTTTTTAATGTAGCTCCTGGCAGCTGGACCATGCTCTCTCTAGTAGATAGTCTCACAACCAGGAATACTGCTTGGATATGTTAGTCAAGAAAGTTGTGGAGAGAGGGGGGGTGGATCTAGAAGGACTTAGGGACAAGATTTGTGGTTAATGTGCTCAAAATACATTGAATTGAATTCTTAAAAACAAAATCAATGAAAATATTTTTTAAATACTAATGTAGCAACAAATACCAAAAGCAGAGACAATAAAAAGGCAAGGCCTCTTTGGAAGTAGTAAGTGATTAGGATAAGACAGCACAGTGCCATGTGTGAGATTAATAGACAAAATGTAATCACCTTAGAAGTGAACAACTGGAATCTAAAATGTAAAGCATGCAGCCGTTTATATTAGTATCACCTGAGATGAAACCCATATGGATTTACATTCAAGGGCATCTAATGAGAAATATCAAAGAACTAAGAAAATGGAGGATGTTATTCATAGGCAGTAAGACTCAAACCTGTCAAGATGTCTAATCAAAATCCAAGTAGGTTATTATGTGAATGCTGGCAAGCTCGTTCCAGAGTTTCATAAGGTGCTGGAGAAGGAAAGGAGCCAACACAAAACCAAAACTTTCACTGAGAAGAGCAGAACCAGAGGCATGGCACTGGATCACTCGGGGCTTAGCCGAAGCTTCGGGAATAAAGACAACACAAAATGCAAACCTGTAGATACACAGACAAAAGAGCAGAAGACAGTCTGGAAAGAGACCAGCAATGCAGTTAACCACCTTTGGTAATGAAACAAGTAAAAGGGTAGAGTAAAGATGGGCTTTCAGCCTCCTATCATTCTGACATTGCCATAGATGCACATGTGTGTGTGTGTGTGGATGTGTGTGCGTTCATACATGTGTGTCTGTGTGCATATTTATGTCTGTATGTCCATGTGTGTGTATCTCTGTATGTCTGTGTGTATACATGTGTGTGTCTGTGTGTGCATGTTTGTCTCTATGTGCATGTGTGTCTCTGTGTGTGCATATTCATGTGTTCACATGTGTGTGTCTGTGTGTGTGTTTATATGTGTATATGTACAAGCATGTGGAGGTGTCATTCCCCAGATACTGTCATTTTGAGATTGGGTCTTTCGTCCTGGAGCAGAGAAAATAAGCTAGGCTGGCTGCCAGCAAGCCCAGGCAATCTGCCTGTCTCCACCTACACAGCACTCAGATTATAAATGCACACTACCTATCTTATTTAACATGGAATGGGAATTCAAGTCTTCAAGATAAGAGCTTTACAGACTGAGCTATCCCTCCATTTCTATTGCACTTGTTTGTATAGACCATTTTAGGAATGCATGATTGTTTCTTGTCTTCTATCTCCTCTACTGCTCCTTGCTACTAATAAAGTAATGTAGGTGAGAGACATTTTACTGGTGTCTACAACTCTGAAACCTTCTGGTTGTCTTCTGCAGAAGGCAACCAGCTGTCAGACAGAAACATAATGAAAGCCACCTGTGCTATCCCAATGACCTTGGAGTCCCTGGCTTGGGATTAGTGATTCAGTTTTCATCAGGAATACTTTTTTGTTGTTTGCTTCTTGTCTTCCAATTTTAGAATAAACATATCCATTCTGATTCTAGTTAAAAATATCCTAGGCAGGTCTGTTTTTTTCAGATTTCTGAAGAACAAGACAGAGATGCTAGAGTCCTGGCCCAGATTCACTTGGCTTTTCTCCCTACAGTAAGCACATCCTTTTTCTGCCAGTAAGTCAACAGTCCCCCACCCCACACAGCCTTGAAGGCAGTCAACCTTGCCCTGACTCAACCTCCTGAAGGTGTAAGCATATGGACACAAGGACCTTACTACATTCGAGGAAGAAGCAGGAGGCCTGGGAGGGACGGAGGGTGATTGAGGTTTGCTGACCTTCACAGGCTGTTTCTAGCTATCCTCCATTCTGTGATTGGCTCTTCTCTTCTTGTTGTGCCCCGGAGAGTCCTCTAAGAATGGCAGATTTCCTGGACCAGAGCCCTGTAATTGGAGATGTATTGGAGGCTCAAATAACCCAAAGACAGAACACAGAGAGAAGGGTGAAAGGAGAGAAGCAGAGAGACTAGAAAGGAACACATTTTAAGAAGAACAAAACAGAGAGAGGGTTTAAAGAAGATATGAAAACACAAAGCAGAGGTGATTGAGATATCTAAACCAAAGGGAGAAGAAGGAGACAGAGCCCCCTGTGAGGCACAGCCCCCCACAGGCGGGTTGGGGAGGAAGAACATCAGGGTCTCACACCTGATAAATACATGCCATTAAGAAGGAGGCAGAAGAAGCTGTACCTTATTTTCCTATGTTTCCAATGGACACAAGAAACTCAGGGTTTTTTTTTGGGGGGGGAGGGGTTGGTTTTGCTTTGTTTGCAATAGTGAAAGCTTTACCCTTTTTTAATATTAAATCTCATGAAAAGAGGAACTTGGCTAGAAAAAACATCATCAAGATCTACAAAAGGGCTACCAGGATGGCTCAGCAAGTTAAGGTGCTCACACACAAGCATAATGAACCAAGTTCAAACCCCAGAAACCATGTCAAAAAGGAAGGAGACAGCAAACTTCACGAAGTTGTCCTCTGGCCTCCACACATGGCCCATAGTGTGTACATTCCCACATACACATCACATGAAATCTCACACGCATACACTCACACACACACTCACATGCAATTATGAAGCTCTACAGTTAACTTTATTACCTCTAAGTTTTGCTCAGTCCTGCTTCTCTTATTGTCTATATTTATATGCCTGCATTCTGCTTACATTTCTGTAGTTTTATTTCTTCCCTATTTATCTTACTCTCTACTTTGTTTATAGCCCTTGCTTGCCACTGGTGGCAAGACCTCACAGAAAATCTCTTTCTATAGCATTCATCTCCAAAATCCTCTGGAAGAATCTCAAGTCCTCCCCTGCCATTGGAGGCCTGCCTGGATTTAATCCAAAAATATTTTATAGTGACCCCAATACACACACACACACACACACACACACACACACACACACACACACACA
>JANHMN010000001.1:4843413-4891321 GCA_030674055.1 Rhabdomys pumilio
TTCATTCATTCATTCATTCATTCATTCATTCATTCATTCATTCATTCAACAAATACCTGCTGCTGGGGGAGAGTGTCAAGTGGCCTACATTTGTAACAGTAGCACGTGTAGACTTAAGCAAGAAGGATAGTGAGTTCAAGACTAGCCTAGGCTACATGGTGAGACTTTGTTTCAAAACTAAAACCCCAAACCTCACCATCTATTGTGAACCAACCAGGTGTCTGACAAGGCTACAGTGAGACCTACAAAGTATCATGGTCAGTATTTCTGCTTTCCAAAAATGTTGGTGTTTTCTGTGTTGACCTACAAGATAAACACTAAAAAACAGAAAAACAGTAAGGTTCATGCTAAATAGATAAAAATATAAGTGTAACAAATAACAAATATTGCATATCTAATTCTCTTAATTCTCATTTCTGTACTACCAGACCAATCAATCCTGGCTTTGGTCTGACTACAACAAAACACATTGACAAAGATTTAGTCCAAAAATCTAAAAAGTGCTTAAGATTTTCTTCTCTAGCCCATATATCTCCTTAGTCACTTACTATTCCCAAATACAGTTGCAAGTCACAGTATGTGTGTATGTGCACACGCATGCATGCGCATGCACGCCCATGCATACATGTATGCAGCATCTGACTAGATAATAATGAGCTAACCTTAATCACATCATTTAGGCAGAAGGAATTTTACAATATTATTTTCATTTGTTAAACTCTGAATTAAGCAAATTCTACGAAAGATGTTCATGTGGTACATTTATCATTGCTTTTGACTGTTTATGGTCACCTTAAATGCCGAGATTCCCAGACAGGTATAGTTAGATTCCAACAAACGCCTGTCCTACCAGTGAGAATGTGGTCAGCCCTGCTCTGCCGTGGCAGCACGTGGGTGTAAGGGGTTGAACGTCTTCCCTATTTTGTGTGTTTCACATCTCCCCATACCATTATTCCAACTCCCCTGAATTGTTAGGTACTGTGAATCGCTACCACATGTAGGACAGGTTTGAGATTTTGTTTCCATTTTTATACATTTAAGTCAAGGTTATGTTTATGGTCCTCGTCAGCATCATCCTGGCCTGTGGAAGCAGAGCAGCAGGCTTTGCTCAGGCTTGCTCCTAGCAGAAATCTAAGAGTAAATGAGATCTTTAAAGTCTGGTTTGGGACCTGAAAAGCCCAAATCATAAGACCAGGCCCTCCTGGTATTCCTGCTCAGGCGGATGACCTCTTGTTCATGTAAGCAACGCTATAAAATTGTCTCTGCCCTTCTAATTAAAGACTTCAGCAGGAATTTTAAGCGACTTAAAGAGTCAGGGTCAGGTTTGTGGCAGCCTCGGCCACCCAGGAAAAAGACAGCTGTGTAACATTCAAAGCTGTCCCATCCCTGTCTGCAAGAAATGCTCTTCTTGAAAATCTGTCTAGACCATGTCACTTCTACGTGGTTCTGCCATGGAGGGCAAGCAGAGGGCAATGAGTGAGCTGAGAGTTAAGAGTGTTCTATACGAAAAGGCAGTTCTACACAGAACTACACCTGTCCCAAAGCTTTTACACAGTCCACAACTACTCCTGTGGACCAAGTGTGAACTGCCTGTGTTAGTCCATGTATGCTGAATTCTCTATGCACAGCTTACACACATGCATACAGGTCTCTCTGTGCACAGCTTATACACATGCATACAAACCTGTCTGTGTGCAACTTACATACAGCATGCAAAGTCTCAGGATGGTGCAGGGAAGGATTTTGGGAGGAGTCAAGAATCTTGAGAGAAACTGGATCTCCCTATTACTCTATTTTTGTTATTTAATTTTTGTGGTGCTGGGGATGGAACCCTGGCCATCTACATGCTGAGCCAGCACTCTACATAGAGTACACCCCAGTGTGGCATCTCTTTCTTATTGACGCACTCCTTCCTTGCAATTCCTAGGATCCCCAGGATCTCCCAACCTCCAGACTGCATGCTCAACAGCTTGCTTGCATCTGTTCTCCCCAGCAGACCCACTTCCATGTTGAGATCTCTCCCTTCTCCTTGATCAAAAATAACCTACATGTGCTTATGACCCTGCTAAATAAATTGCTAACAGTTCTGTTTGAGGGTAAAATATGTTCTTAACTAAACTACATTAGGACTTTATAGCCACAAAATATTGGAAATTTTAGAAGGCCACCTAAAAGATTATTTCTGCAGAAAATAATTCCTAGGTAATTTTAAAATCCTGCTTTTAATCTTTTTCCCATGCATTTAAATGGTCATTATCTGCCCAGGTGACCACCACAGGGTAATATTAGGGTAGAATAAAAGTTCTTTCAAATAAAGCATAATTATACCTCTGTGCTATGTTCACATATGCTCCTGTCATGTGGTCACACTCTATGAATCAGTGCTCCACGTCTTATCTGAGCTATCTGCGCTGGTATAGTATCATCCCAGGCACAGGTTTGCACAGAGATCCCTGTGGAGTGTCAAAGAAGAATACCTTGTAAAAGTATAATACAAGTGATTAAGGTATATTCAAGTGGGGTTGACCACTGTTTCAAAGTCAGAGATATCACTACCAGGTTCAAATTAAAATAAAAGAAGACAAAAGCATATGGCTTGTAAGAATTGATGGATACGAAACATAAACCACCAGTCACTGAAAATTCCAAAGGCAAGAATTAGGTTCAACACCTGACAAAGGAAAATGTCACCAAAAAAAAAAAAAAAAAATCACTTAGGACAAAAAGTGAGAGGTAATTCTGGCAATGGAAACAGCACAACAGGATGTATTGTCACAGTGAACACAGCACAACTGGAGGTACAGTCACAGTGGACACAGCACAGTAGGAGGTACAGTCACAGTGGACACAGCACAGTAGGAGGTACAGTCACAGTGAACACAGCACAGCTGGAGCTACAGTCACAGTGAACCCAGCACAGTCAGAGGTACAGTCATAGGAGCACAGCACAGTCAGAGGTACAGTCATAGGAACACAGCACAGTCAGAGGTACAGTCACAGTGAACACAGCACAGTCAGAGGTACAGTCACAGAAACACAGCACAGTCAGAGGTACAGTCACAGTGAACATAGCACAGAAGGAAGTACAGTTACAGTGAACACAGCATAACTGGAGGTACAGTCACAGTGGACACAGCATAGTCAGAGCTACAGTCACAGTGAACACAGCATAGTCAGAGCTACAGCCACAGTGAACACAGAACAGCTGGAGCTACAGTCACAGTAAACAGCACAGCTAGAGCTACAGTCAGAGTGAACACAGCATAGTCAGAGGTACAGTCACAGTGAGCACAGCACAGCAGGAAATACATTCATAGAACCATAGTACAGTTGGAGATACAGTCACAGTGAACACAGTGTAGTCAGAGGTACAGTGACAGTGAACACAGCACAGTCAGAGGTACAGTCACAGTACACACAGAACAGCCAAAGTTACAGTCACAGTGAACACAGCACAGCTGAAGATACAGTCACAGTGAACACAACACAGTCAGAGGTACAGTCACAGGAAACATAAACACCCACAGTGAGCAGCAGTGTGCAAGGAACTGGCTCCCTGGGACCTGCAGTTCAAAGCCTGATGGTGTTTGTCTATGGTTCCAGCACTCAGCACTAGGCACTCAGGTTTAAGGTTAAGGAAGGAGGATCGTAGGTGTAAGGACAGCCTTGGCTGCAGAGTGTGACCCTGAAGAGTGACAAAGAGTAAAGAGACAGGGAAAGGGAGGCCTTCTCCAACTTTTTGTCACTTCTCACACTCCGAGTTTCTATCTATACTCACCTACCCCCACCACACACACACACACACACACACACACACACACACACACACAAAAGCACATATACATACATATACATGCACATGAATATGTATAGACATATATTAATGTTATTATTTCCAGCCCCATCCAGTTTTCTACAGATTTCATAATTTCATTTTTTTTTCTTTTGGTTTTTTGAGACAGGGTCTCTGTGTAGCCCTGGATGTCCTGGAACTCACTCTGTAGAGCAGGCTGGCTTCGAACTCAGAAATCCACCTGCCTCTGCCTCCCAAGTGCTGGGATTAAAGGCGTGGGCCACCACCGCCTGGCTTTCATTTTTCTTTATTAATAAAATTCCATCATACATATGGGACACTTTTTGGCTATCTGCTCATTATCAGTGATTGACATCTGGGATGATTCCATTTCCCTGTTACTGTGACTATTGCAGCAATGAACACGGATGTACAAGTCTCTGTGGTGGGATAGTGACCTTTGAGCACACGCCTAGGAGTACTAACAATAGTGCCAAGGGCCCCGATGTACATGTTTTATCATTGGTCCTTATTTGACTCCTCTCCACATATCTCTCACAAGTGTTTCCTCCAGTTAATCCCACCCATAACATAAAATCCATTAAGTTCAACTTCAAGAGTTCCCAAAACTTCAACAGTCCCAGCGTTATTCAAAAGCCCAAGGGCTCTGAGAGTCAAGGCTAACTCTTATCCAAATAAAGTCAAGAAGAGAATTCTTATATATAGTCCTTCTTACATACAGTGGCACAAGGGAGAAACTGAGGCACAACAAGGAAATATTGAACCAAAGCAAGGTACCCTGCAGCACCATGGTTATCTTTTGGTATCACTTGCATTCCACTGGGCCTAGGCCGCCCCACCCCCACCTCCACATCTTTCCTCCCTGAAGTACAGATGAGCTCTCTTTCATCAGCAGACATTTCACACTCCTGGCAACTCCAACACTAACGGCCTTTATTTCAATACTTCACAGAGCCTCTCAGAGCCTCTCTTCAGGGAGTCATACACTGCCTTCTACAAGGGTAGTTCCAATCATCAACTTGGCAAGACCTGGAATTGACTGGGAGGAGAGCCTCAGTGAAGGATTTCTAAAATCAAGCTGACCTGTGGCCAGTCAACTCTGGGCGGCTCCATTCCCTAGGTTGGGAGATTCATAAACAAAACTAGAGAAACCCAGCTAAGCACAAACAAGAAAGGCAGTGTGTATACATTCATTTCTCTCTGCTCTTGACTTTGAGTGTGATGCTCCAGCCTTGATACCTTGATGGACTGGAACTGTTAACTATAAACTGAAACACACTCTTCTCTCCGCGAGTCACTATTTGCCATGGTATTTTATCACAGCAACAGCAATGAAACTAGAACACCTTCATTTGTTGGCTTTTCACTAGAACCACGGCACAAGCCTTCCTTGCATTCTGAAGCCTATAAAAGCAGCACCATGTGGCACTGCTGTGTTCTGTTGCCAGCTCAGACTATGACCTGCAACCACAGCCACAGTCTACAGGAGCCCACACAGCCCAACCTTCCTCTAGAGCCTCAGTGTCCTCTGACACTCTCTCTTGCCATTCTTTTAAATCAGTTGTGTGCTTAACACCCTGGACCTTAGGATTTTTTGGCCTGCAAGCTCCATTTATATTGCCCTAGTGCTAAGTGAAGGCGTCTCTCTAATGATTTTAATCTCTTCAACAACTGTTTCAACTTGGTCAGCAGCCACCTTAACTGCAGAATCTTCATTTACAGGGGTTTGTTCAGAGCCACAGCCACCTTGTCCCCAACATTTACACCTCTTTCCACTCTCCAATTTATTCAGAATTCTCACTGTAAAGCCAGCTAAAGGCATCCAGAAATGATCATGCTACAACCTATGCTATCCTATCTTGAAATTTATTTGTTTTTTTGGTGTAGCCGCACTTGAATTTTGGAGGCATGGGCAGAACTTAACGATAGCCTGCCAGAGTGCAACACAAATGGCCTCTATCCCAGTCTTCAATGGCATTCTCATTTGCCCTAAAAATTCATACTCTGGCCTTCACGCCTGCATTTCTACTGGCATTCTGGTATTCTCAGGTCCCAAGGAGTAACCCCCCAAAGCTTCGCTTCTGGCACTCTGAGGCTTCCCTAGCCAGCAGCTCTAAGCTTTTCACTTTCTTCTTGGAACCCGTTTCCAGAGGCCGATGAACCACACGGTCAGCAACCACCTCACTTCCTGCTACCAAATTTTTGTATTATTTGCTTTTCTCACTGTGACAAGGTATCTGACAAGAGCCACTTGGAGGAGGCCTTTACTTTTTCTGACTCACAGTGCAAGTGGCCAGAGTCCAAAGGGTAGGGAAGGCAGCATGGCTGAGCCAGCTGCATCAACAGTGGGAGCCTGTGGTACAACTGCCATGTTCTGGTAGAATGGGAAGCAGTGGGCTCAGGCCAGCGGAGCCAGGCTAACTGTTCAGACTTGCCACCCCAGTAACCCACTGCTTCCAGGAAGGCCCCATCTCCTAAATGTTTCATGACTTCCCCACAGAACACGACCAGCTAGAAACCCAATGTTCATGAGCTTGTGACTCATACAAGAATAAATTTAAAATATCTTTAAAAGACCTTTAGAAGATGATAAATTGTACAAGTCATCAGAGGGATAAATAAAAGGATAGATTGCCACCTATATCTGTTAGCATTCCTTCTAGGCTCCGACCCACAGTTACCTGGCAACAGCAAGATATGCCTGACTTACGATAAAAGGGGATGCTTGCCCCCACCTCTCTCTCTTGCTCTCTCTTGCTCTATTACCCTCTTCTATCTCTTCTCTCCCCATTCCCCTTGACCCCTCTCTCCACATGTTCCTGGCCAGCTCTCTCTCTCTCTCTCTGTTTTCCCTCAACTCCCCTCCCCATGCCCTAAATAAACTCTATTCTATACTATACCATCCTGTGGCTGGTACCTCAGGGGGAAAGGATGCTTCAGCATGGGCCCGCAGAGGCACCCCTTTTCCTCACACCATATGTCACTCAACCGTACATATTTTTGACTTCTTTTTCTTTTTTATAAAACACAACAATATCCACCAAGCTGGCCAAAGTAGAGTAAAGCCAAAAATGTAAGGATTTAGAGATATCACAGTGCTCTAGGTGGGAGTGTGGATGCAGCCATCCAATCTAGCTAAGCCAGCAGTATATATCCTTTAGTTCTGAGATCTGATACCTTAGCAGATAGTCCAAGGAAACCCCCAAGCAGGCCCAATGGGGATAAAGGGGCTGGGTTGTTCCTGGCAGTGGGGAAAGGGAGAGTCTGCAGTTCCTGTCACCGATGTAAGTGGTGAGTACAAGGTGGGATGCTGTGGCACTTTTACTGGATAACAGGACAACCCCCAAGATCTGCAACCTGGAGAACCTCCCAGGCACCTGTGCTCTCCTGCAGGGATCCAGCAAGGTTTATCGTTATCTTTGTTTTAAAAAGTGGGAACTGAGATCTGTCTTTGTTTGGGGTGAATGAACTTTATTGTTTTCAGTCTACAAGAGTAAATGGACAGGAAAGGAAACAACAGGGCTGGAGAGAAGACTCCTGGGTGAGGAGGTGCTTGTTCCCATGGCTGGCAATGGCAGATCAGTCCCTGGGATTCTCAAAGCAGACAACTGACTGGGCAGTCAATCTCTGACCTCCACATATATATATATGCCAAGGCATATGGATCCCCGCCCCATCTCTCTCTCTCTCTCTCTCTCTCTCTCTCTCTCTCTCTCTCTCTCTCACACACACACACACACACACACACACACACATTTGAAAATAAAAAAATTATGGGAACCAAAAAAATGTATATTTAGGTAATGAAGATTGTGACTATTTTGAAGGTATAGATTATTCTTATCTCCTCTTCCCATAGCAAGCTCTGTTGTGTTTGACCAGAACAGACACAAGTGGTGGCCATGCCAGAACTCTGCTAGTTCTGATTCTCTTGGTTTCAACAGTCTGCCTATCTATTTATGTTCACGTTGACTACAAGAGGCCCCAGTTCTCTCCCCAAGTCTTCCTTCCTTCCTCCCCCAAAACCTGGAGATGTGAGGTGGCACAGGTGAGTTCCCCTCTGAGTCTCTGCTGAGAAAGCTGCAGTGCACCCTGGGAGATTTCATCCAGCCCCACTGAGGCATCAGGTGAGGGCTGGCACTAATTAAATAGTTGTAGTAAACTGCATAGCAGGCCTGTGGGAATAGGAGCAGGCTTTCCTGTCCCTTCCCAAAGCTGTCTTCCCCATAGCCTGCCTTAATCCTCACAGGGTTCAAAGGAAACTGCCTGATGGGGAAATAGGTCTCTCTAGGTTTGATCTCCTTCACTTTTCCCTTCATGGCCTCCCAATGCCACCAACATGTTGGCCTGGGATGCAATCTTCCCCCACAACCATGTATATCCTGATTATGCCCCTGGGGCAGGAATGAATCAGTCAGAAACTTCAGGCTGAGTTTGTTAAGTATAAAGAGAATCAAAATTAAAATAAACATAAAATACAGGAGGAAAATGAATTATCCATCTGATAGAGTGAACGTGGTTTGAGGACACATCTGCTCTAAGAAAGCTGTGCCACTGTTCACATCCAGCCCAGCCTGTTCTTTTCCTTCCTAAAAACCCACCATAAATATTTTAAAATAATTTCAGACAATCCCAGTTTTTCTGAGTAACCGGCACCTTCACAAGAAGACTAAAATTAGTAACTGATTCATAATTCAGGGAAAGACTTCCTTTAAATGGAGAGGGGGTACAAGATGGCTCAGCAGCTAAAGGGGCCTGTCACCAACATCGATGATCTGAGTTCAAATCCAGGTACCTACAAAACATCTTTACACACACACACACACACACACACACACACACACACACGCACACACACACACACACACACACACACACAAAAGGTATATAGTTGTATAAATAATATATATGACAAAAGAAGTTTTAGTTTATAGGCCTATCATATAGGACATCTATATTATGATTAAATATTATACACACACACACACACACACACACACACACACACACGAAATAAATCACACAATTACAAAACCATTCTCTCATAATGAAAATGTTCGAAAGTTTGTTGTCAAATACTCCACATTTAAAAAAAAATGTGTTTCCCAACAGCTCCTAAAGTTTAATCGATTGAGTCTGAGCAGCTTTGAGCTTCCCTGTAGAGGACAGACCAGTCCTCTCCAGTTGTTTGTTTTCGTTCTTGTGAGAGTAGCCTCCTTGCAGAAAGAGGAACTGTATTTAACTAAAATAGACATTTTATCCCAGACAAGACAGAACTCTGCTAACTAAATTTAAGTTATTTTAGGCTCATAAACCTGTGAGCCCGGCTATCTCAGAATGGTGTATATTTTTAAAGCAAAACTACAAATGATTGCAAGTGTTTGATTTTGTCAAATTACTGAAAAGCAAAACACACCAGTGTTTTATACAAAAGAACTCCTTATCTGAACAAATGAACCAATAAATTCAGTGTCTCCTCAATTTTCTAGGGAAGACTAAAAACATTAAATGTCATCACTGGGAAACCTCCTGAATCAGGTGCCAGGAAAATTTTCAATTCTTAATTAATATTTCCTTGCCAAGTTTTCAACTCCAGTAAGTATTTTTATGAATTCTCAGAGGTGACAATACATAACAGTCTAAACTCTAACATTTTAAAACTATTTAAAAAATTTTAAACAACTTTGAACTGTTTCTTTATGCTATCACAAAGGCTGAGCAGAGGCTGCTGTAAAATGCCATTCACTCTCTTGAACTTAGAAATTATTTTTCTTGTATTGTGCTCTTTACATTACAGCCAAAAGGAGGCTATGTGGTCCTTGCTTGATGTGCATCCCGGGTCATTGCTAATTCACATGATGGTACTTTACAAAGGCCGAGTCAGGATGACAATCTTACTTTATAATCACTGGCCTCTAATGGACAAAATACGCCATCTGACTCACCGTAGTTATCTGTATAAATGTCTTCACTTCTCACACGGCTTTCTGGTTCAGCTTGGAAAATACTTTCTATGAATAAATGAAAAAAAAGTGTTTACCATTTTTTTTTAAATCCCAGTGAAGTTCCTTCCTTAATAGATGTCGTTCTTATGTGTATTTTAGGCAGGAGTGGTATGGGATTTTATTGTTTGCTACCTGGGCAGCAAGCAGAATGCTACATAGACTTAATGAGCTGTTCAAACTGGACCCCGGGCACAACAGTCAATGTAAGATGTTATAAGGAAGTATTTATTATGTTAAAACAAAGGACATGACTTTGATAGCTGTTGGGTCTCAAATGTAATATTTGACTTTCAAAGCAGGCAAATCAACAGCCCCAAACAGAGGACTCCGGCAACAGAGGACGGCAAAGTTACAAAGTCTCCGTTAATCAATGACGAATTTAATACTTGTTGCTACAATTACAAAGATAATAGTTCCTTTATGTCAGTGCCTTTGGTTGTGCAGCTGTAAGAGAGCTTTGAAATTCAGCATTTCAAGGAATAGAAATTAATAGGAGGTCATTTCTACCAGAGAAATTTTAGGGGCCCATCCTCTCTAATCATCATTAAAAACTAAATCCG
Source organism: Rhabdomys pumilio (assembly GCA_030674055.1). Taxonomy (NCBI): domain Eukaryota; kingdom Metazoa; phylum Chordata; class Mammalia; order Rodentia; family Muridae; genus Rhabdomys; species Rhabdomys pumilio. Next base: position 4,853,793 of record JANHMN010000001.1, read on the forward strand.
TAGGAGAAGAGGCACTTTACTGATTGTCAAGTGGAAGCTATTATTCATTTGATGAAGCTCTTGGCACCGTGCCATTGATTCTGCCTCCAGCCCGCTGCCGCTTCTCCTTCATCTCCTGCAATCAGGGTTCTTTCTGCCTGCCAGGAGCTATTTATAGAGCAGGGGAGGGGAGGAGGAGAAAAGCTGATATGTTCTCTTTCTTGAAAAACAACTTTCAAACTTTGTAAGTACAAATCTGTTTTTTCTTGTCACCAGATTGTGTGCGCTTCTCCTGTCAATGCAGAAGGTCCAAGAAACTGATTTCCAGACCAGAGCCTTTCCTCATGATGACAGCGATCTCGCTGGAGTCCCAGGCTACAGCCCGACTGGTTCCCCAGGATTATAACAGCGGAGCTGTACACAGTCCTAAGTTCACAGCACAGTCCTGTCTTCTCAACACTTCCGAGACATTTCCTTTTCTGAATATTAAGAAACAAAAATGAGAGATGCTCCCAGCTTGTTTATCCTTACTGTGGACAAACGCGTTTGGCAAAAATATTGTCAAAACAAACAAAACTCCCACAAAATACAAATATAATGCTTATGAACTTAATATTTAAGGACGGGCACCAACAAAATTAACAGTTAGGTGATCGAGTCATTCTCCCTGCAACTCAGAAGAATTCTGATTTTCCTCACTGACTTGACTGGTCAGCTAAAGTGAGACTTTGCTCAGTTGTTCTGCATGTAGAGGTGGATATGGTGTTCTTAAAGTCTGTTTGCAAGTATTTTCAGTGCCTTGAGTCGCAGTGGTGAATATATATTGAAATCTAAATTCCTCAGAACTGTCGTTTGAGGAATGTTTCTGGCTTTTCACTTAAAATGCTTTATATGCTCAAAAATAAAATATAATTAAAACAAAAATAAAGGAACACGATTTTAAATATTTCTTAAAGATAACTGTAGTAACAATTCTGTCTTCTAAAATGTAATTTAATAAAGAAATTTATTTTTCAGAATATAAGGCAGAGTGTCCTCAAAAATACATGAAACCGTCAAAATCGCCTTAGTTGTGAATTGCCTGGTGTTGCTTCTCTGGAGAAAGTTAGTTGATTGTCCTGCCAAGTGTTGTTTTGGCAAAATGCATTTTTAAGTAGTCATACTGGATCTGCTGTAAATGTTTGGTTACCAGGTGAACGCTGCGGATTCTCTTAGCATTAAAAAACAATAAAGGACTGGCCAGAAGGGTGACTGCAGGGTAACTTCTTAACAGAGTGTGAGCAGAGCAAGGGTTTGGCTTTGCTCTAACATCACAGAAGAACTCTGATATTGTTATTATTGTTGTTTAGATGAGGGCCGTGCTATGTTGCCAAGTCTGACCCTGAAACAAGTTCTGGGTCAGATTCCCAGTAGCTGCTGTACATCCCTGCAGTAGCTGGGAGACCCAGGCACCTACATTGTACAGTTCCCTTAGGACTGTGCTAATTTCATGGCCGCAGTTTACAGCAGAAAGCAGAAAGTTACATCATCATCAAGTGAGTCCATTCTGCCTTTTTCTCCTAAAACCTACACACCTATCAGCAAGATGCTAGGAGAATCCATGACTGAATGAAAGCCTCCTTGGGGCAGAAGCTATGCATTGTTAATGAGATTAGGTGCTGTGGGGTCCAGCTCTGTCAGACAGGCACACAGTCCATTTGAATTATCCAGAGAAACCCTGAGTGGTTTTTATTATTAAATTAAAATAAAAAAATTATTAAAAGTCTCCTTCACTTGGTTCTCAAAAAGGTTTTCCACAGTCTTCCATTCCACACAGTAAAGGAATCAGGGCATATTTGTACAGATTATGCAAAATTTATAAAGTTTACTTCACTAACTCAGCCGATTGCCACTATGTGTCAGAAGGTTAAGTTAACTACCTTAAACATTGTATACCTCACTGACAAATATGTGTTGAGCATATATTATTATATACTTAATTATATCTACTGCTGTTCTAGATGTTCAGAAACATCTAGGGAGAAAAGTAAATTAAGCCTGCACTGTTTCTGCCTTTCTCAGCTTTCTACTGCACAGGAGGGAGAAGAGTGACTCAAGTGACTCAAAGACAAAGATGGCTAGACGGCCTTGTGTCTCCAGCACACTCAGCGCCCAATCTGAAGAACATGGCTTCAGAAATGTTGGAAGTACTGAGCACGCACTCTCTCCTAACACATGGACCAATCACTATGCCAAATGGCTCTTCACTCTTTACTCCCATCTTACGTTAATCACAAAAATCAAACATGCAGAGATGAGGGACTACAGAGATCGCTCAGTGCTTTAAGAGCACTGGCTCTTCTCCAGAGGACCAGGGTTCAGCTCCCAGCTCACACTGAAACTCCAGTTCCACAGAGCCAATGCTCTCTTGTAGCCTCTGCAGACAGTGTATGTACATGGTACACAGACACACGTGCCGCCAAACACCCATATGCATACAATAAAAATAAGTGACTTTTTTTTTAACTTCATGTTTTTCTTTTTTAATATCACCAACATACACGTAAAGAAATGAGTGTTTGGGAGGAGAGACATAGAAAGATGGCCCAGTTATTGAGAGTACTCACTACCCTCACAGAGGAACTGGAACAGTTCTCAACACCCACAGGACAACTCACGACCATCTCTAACTACAGTTCTAAAGGAGCAGACGCACTCTTCTGGCCTCCAGATATACACAGTACACATGTGTACATGGAGGCAAAGACTCACAGACACTAAATAAAAAAAAAATACAAAATTTAAAAGAGAAATAGATATTTGAAAATAATATTAAAATATTTGTTTGGGTTACAGAGATAACAGCTGCAAATGTAAACATATCCTGTTCAACCAGAAAAATTGCAGGTGAGTCTCCCAGTACAATGTGGTAGCATTTACTGCATCTGTAGAAGAGCTACTGAAGGATTGCCTTACCCAGCCCACTGTCTACTATTAGTACTGTTTTTGACAGAGATAGAGTCATGAACCAAAGGGCAAAGGGCCCTGTCCTTGGGGATCATAAACCCCAGGTGAAGTAGATAGATAATAACTATGATAGATATAGACACAGTACATAAATAAATATATACTACACTGGGAGGTTAAGGTTCACTGAGAGAAAGTCAGGTTCAACTTCATTTCCTAACAACTTGAGTTATTTAATGAGAGGTGGAAATATTTCACCTCAACTTTTATCATTTAAGAGGTTAGGGGGATCCAAGGACTTTGGTTAAGCAGATACCCAGAGAAGAAACATGGATGAGAACAGAGAAGAACAAGACTGCACTCTGAGGTGAAGGGACACCTGGAACCCACCACCCGAGATGTAGGCATGTTTCCACGTCTGTTATTTTGACCATGGGGCTCAAGCACATGAAGGCCAGAACTGGAATATCAGGGACATCTCACATGGAACACAACAAACACGCACAGATCACTGGGAAATCTGGAGTGATGGGATGGCATTGACCCATGCTGCTTTCCAGTGACAAGCACACCAAGCCCTGGACAGCAAAATGACTGAGATTGAGGAATAGACAACCTTCTTAAACTTCAGTGGTTTCATGGTTATCCTCCTCCCTGGGGACATGATTAAGTTTTACCCAGCAGAACTCCAGTCAGGGAGCTTGCTGGTTATCAACTCAAGAGAAGGTAAGTGGGGGAAGATAGAGTGAAGGTAACAAAGACCAAGGAGGAATAGAGATGAGAGACAGGACCGCATGGGGGCGTCTCTCTGCCTCTCTTCCTCACCCAGGTTTTGGGTTGACAGTCACCTACAGATACTAATAAAGCAATAAGCCACAGTGAAGGCAAGAATCTAATGTCATGGACAGCGCATTCAGCCAGTAATCCCTCTCTCATGCCAAACCTGAGCTAAGACCAAGGTGGCTCCTCCACACATAAGGGAGCTTCCTTTCTTCCTGGTGCATGTGTGCATTGGTTTCTCAAAGGGGATAAAGAGAAATCTTTGTTTTGACTTGGTACAATTATGGTCTCAGGGTTACTGTCCAGGGAAACCCTAGTCAGACTTCCTCATAGCCATTGAAAAACCTCAAACACCTACCTGTCAGTGGAGCTTGGGTTCATGATGTCTGGGAACATGCCTCATCAGTGCCTGCACCGGAGAAGTGAGTTGGCTTCAAGATGACGTTAACTTCCCTTCAGGTGACAGTATGGTGATTAACCAAGGTCCAAGTCCTTGATTCTCAAATATGGTCCTCCAGCATTCTTCCTACTTAGAAAGTCTCGCAGCAAATCAGTAAGGGTCATTCCTCAGTCCTCCATCTCAAAGCCCATCTCATGCCTAGTGAGTCATGATGTTCATGGAACTAATGATAGAAATAAATGGTGAGTTTCAAATATAGATTTTCTACTTTACCATAGTATAAAAACCAGATTATATATAACGATGTAGTTCCCGGGGGTCATTAGGTATCTTACGAAAGGAGAAGTTACCAAAACGCATTCAATTGCATGCTTTGATGTCTCCTTTAGATGTAATTCTTTCCTTTATTAAACAAAACACCATATTACTCTCTCGCTAACATGTAGCATGGAAAAATGATATCACAGAAGAGACTTCAGAATGGATACGGGCCTTCTGATTTCACAATCATCAACTTTTTATGCATTTTTCCTTTTTGTTTCATTGTTGTTTGTTAAAACAGGGTCTCTATAGTCCAATCTGGCCTCAAACTTACAGCAATTCCCCTGCCACCACACACATATATAGGATCTTATCTATTTTGAGGGCATGTCAAGAAAGGAGTTATATTAATTCCCTTTTACAAAGGAGAAAACATAAGTTTAGAGAGGCCTATTAACTTACTTAATAGTATATAGACAGAAATTGGCAGACTATAGAGCCAGACCCAAAGCCGGAGAATGTGTGTCTGTGCACGTGAGCGTGTGTGCACGCACATGCGTGAGTACATACCTGCCTGTGCATTGCTAAACATCTGTCTGCCAGGTTAAGAACTTCCCTTCTCCATGGGCAGAGCCTGGACAATTCTGTGCATTTGCTGTCATCATTTCCTTGGGGAGAAAAACAAAACAACAACGACAACTGAGAACTGAACCCCAGCACCAAATGGCCTCTGTGCTGGGCTTTGTATTTTCTGTGATCTGCGAGGGAAAGTGGAAATTTCTCTTTCTAAGCCTTCTTTCTTCTCCCTTGCCTCTCTCTTGTTTGACTTACATTTGTCAGATCCATCAAAAGGTAGCAGTGCATATCAAGGAGATTTACCACTGGAAGCAGTAAATCCAGAAGAGGAGACCTGAAGGAATGCTGAGCTGAAAACCTGGCCAGCCCATTGCTGCCCACTGGGAAGGACATGAATGAAAAGCAAGTTTTCTCTCCATCAGCCTCCTGGAAGAGGACGATTACATTTTGCTCTTCCAGAAAGTTGCTTAGAGAAGCCTTTATGACTTTAGTTTTGTCCATCCATGGAGAAAGTGCCATCCAACACAACACCAGCCAATCCTACAAAACTTAGACACAATTATTAGACATTGGAGACTTCTCTCAGAGGACAGAGATGCAAACCACATGGGTGCGTTAACAGGTCAGTTCACCTGCTCATAGATACTATGCACGACATTGATTAGTGATCAGTGTTCAGAGCTAAACACCTCTGTATGTGGCCACAGGGGAAGAAAAGGGTGCCTCACTTTTCAAGTGGTTGAGAACAGAGCACGTGCTGAGGCTACAGCAGCCCAGGCCTTGAAGTCCTTTTGCTTGCCAATCACACCAGAGTGTTGGTATCAGAACTCTCTGACAGAGAAGCTGCCAGGACAGATGCCAGTCACAGGAACTATCAAACCCAAGACTTACTGCTTTCATATTACTCAGTAAAAATGTGCCTGGTTTCCTGAGCCTAAAGTACATAAAGGGGTTTCCTATCCCATCTCCCCAAGAGTTACTTTGAATAGAGTGGTTCCGTACAGAGGCAAATCCTTATGAGGTTAGTTTTGCAATGTTGTGAATTCATGTGTCCTTCCCTAAGTACAGCTTATTTTCCCACCACACATCTGAACTGAAACTAAGTGCTCCTTCAGTCTTGGCACCTTTGCTCTGAGATGTGCCATTTGTTAAGGGTTAATACAAATGCTGCCTTTTTCCTAAAAGCAGAGTTTGGGGAAATAGGCAGAATTCATATTTCAAAATGAGAAAAAAAAAAAGGAGAATAGTTTGCAATATCCTCCTGGAGAAAAGTCAGATCCTTAAATACCAATGAAAGAAATAAAACTGACAATAGACTAGAGAGTTGGAAAAGCAAACCATTCTACTATAATAACATGATTAATCTAACCACTGTATTTAGGTGGCTGAATACACTTAAGAAAAACTCTCTCCGTGCCTTAAAAAAGCCAGTGAGTGCGACACACGTCTCTGTGCCTAAGCACGCCTCGGCTGAGTGTCCCATTAGCTCATTTTTTTTTCCTCAATCAGTTTCTTTGAAGAAACCGAAGGAAAAAGTTCCCATATGCTATTCAGGAGGCAGTCTAGCCTACGAGGACTCATACTCCAATCAAAACTAAACCCACGCCTCGTAGGAATCTGCTCCATATGCTTTAATGGGCATCCTTCAGACACTCAAGAAAAAGATTAATAAACTATCTCCAAATCCTATCCCTAACATCTAAGGAACAAACAGACTGCCACCTGTCTAGGATTTGAGCTTCATGAGTGTGCTCACTATATCAAAGCATCCGGGGACATGGGCATTCAGGGGTGAAGACAGGATCAAGAGGCATGTACATTCCAAGTAAGACACAAAAATCGTGATGCAAAGAGAGAGATCAAGCCCTCTTTGTTCATTTACAATTCTAAAAACCTCAGTGGAGGAAGCTTAAAACTGCTGCTACCTAGAAAAGGCTGTGTAAAGGGAAATTCAAGGAGAACGAACATTTCATGGGGTTTTGTGTTAACAGAAACTGTGTGCAAGGTGCTTTGAGATTCAAAGATTAAAGACAACTGTGAAGCCCTGTGTGGTGTTGACACTTCCAACTGCTTTGAGAAGAGAGGTAACCTTCTCAGCTGTTGGCAAGGATTCTTTCTACATTTATTGTTTCCTTGTACCAGCTCCGCCAAGAGCAATAATGCTGCATTTAAGCCGAGCTTAAGGATCACAGCAGGGCCTGTGTGCAATCGTATTGATCCTCACGCATTCTTGAGGGAGTTGTTTCCCTCTTACAGGGTGGCAGACTTTAAAAAGAAGAAATGAAGAAAGAACCCTAGCTACTCTGCTTGTCAGTGACACCTCCCACAATAAACTTAGACTTCCACAACTCGTGACAAGATAGTGTCGTCTCTGACTTCACAAGGGAGATGTTCTGTAAAGCAGCTAACTCGGGTAAAGTGAGTTACTGTATCTCTCCTCAGGGTTAGCAATCCTAGCATGTGACCTTCACGTTTATTCCTTGAAGGATTGTCACTAAACAAACAGGTACCAGACCTCAGCTGCTTCCCAGGAATATTTAACTATGACATTATTGTTTGCATAAAGGTGTTTCTTCACTCTGGGCTCAAATCTGTGAAACTGAGGCTCCAGGGAGTTCAAGGTGTTGATGCACTTCACATGAACAACACAGACGTCTGCCTGTGCACAGGAAGGTGACTCCTTTGAGTTTTGTGTTTGGCCCACAGAAACATTTCTCCAGTGAAAGGAGAAAGATGCTTATGCAATGACATGAGGCCCTTCCCTTTCTGTCTGAATCTTCTGCCTGCAAAGGTAGGACAGTCTGATGTAGAATCACTGGAAAGGAGACAGTTCAGAGCAAGCTTTTTTGAAAAGCAATAACACTAGAAGCTTAAGAAAGAAACAAACAAAACAAAAACCAAAAGTCGCTCTCCATTGTGATATCAAACTGTCTCCATACATCTCTTAAATTTAGCTGTGTAACAAACTACCCCAAAACTTAATGTCCGAAAAGAATATACTAGGCTGGAAAGATGGCTCAGAGAGTAACACCACATAACATGTGGACTGAGTCCAAAGACTCAGAAATCCCCCTTAAACAAACCAGATGTGACAGCACATGCCTACAACTCCAGGACTCTTAAGGTGAAAGGGAGGCAGAGACTGGATAATCCTCAGAAGCTCTGCCCACTGAGCCTGGAAGACAGGGCAGTGAACAAAGAAAGTCAATCTCAAATCTCAAATGTTAAGGATAGATACCCAAGCTTATCTTGTGACTTCCACACATGCAATATGGTCCACCCTGGTCCTGCATACATATATGTATACATACACACACACATATGAACATACCTGTGCACATATGCATGCACACATATTTTTTGTAACTGTTCTGAGGCTCAGCTAGCTGCCTCCTCAGTTGAGCTGAGCTGAGCGGTTTTTAAATTTTTATTTATATGAATACACTGTAGCTGTCTTCACACACACCAGAAGAGTGCATCAGACCCCATTACAGATGGTTGTGAGCCACCATGTGGTTGCTGGGAATTGAACTCAGGACCTCTGGAAGAGGTTAGTGCTCTTAACTGCTGAGCCATCTCTCCAGGCCTTACTCAAGAACTATGCCTTCCTGGATCAGTCAGGGTCCAGGGTCTGTACTTAAGGTGAAAAGATAAACTATGTATTGATGGGAGATATCATGCTATGGAAGTCAGTGAATGTTGTCGGACTATCACACTGGGTATCTCTACCTCAGCCCATGTGGGATACCTTTGAACAAACTAAGAAGTGAGTCATGCTTCAGTCACCAACATGGTTTTTTTGGTTTCTTTTATTTTTTGTGATTTATAATTACGTTACTCCCACTCCCATTTCCTCCCTCTAAACTCTCCCATGATCCTTCCTTGCTCTCTTCCAAATTAATGGCTTCTTTTATTATTAATTGTTGTACGTACATATTCCTAACACATCTAAATACATAACATGTTTTAAAGGCAGCCTCAGAAGTACTGCTTTCTTGCTGCACAATGGAGTTTTGTTGGCTCCAGAGTGAGGTTTTTCAGGTGTGAGAGATTCATGTGAAGATAAACAATGAAACAAGCTTGAGTAGAAAATGAACAGGTCTATGGCCCAGGAGACATCTGAGCAGCCCACCTTGCTCAGGTTAGCTCCCCGGAAGCAGTCATAGGGACCCACGCAAGCAGTCTCAAGCCCCGGAAGTCATGGAACAACTGCTCTGACTGGCAATGCCTAGCAAAGGGTCCAAACAGGCCCAGAAGTAGCCAGTGGGCTAGAGAGATGATTCCGGGGTTAAGAGCAGTTGCTGCTCTTAATGGACCCAGATTCAATTTCAATCACTCACATGGTACCTTACAACCTTCTTTAACTCCAGTTCCAGGGGTTCTGACACCCTCCTCCTGCCTCTGAGGACACAAAACACACATATGGTACACCTGCAGGCAGGCAAAACACTCATACACACTGAGTCAAGGCAGAAACAAGCAGCCCAGGAACCTGGAAGCAGAAACTGAAGCGAAGATCACAGAGCAATACAGCCTTGCTTTCATGACTTCCTCATCCTGCTTTCATATAAACTCAGGACCCCAAGCATGGACATGGCACCACCCACTGTAGGCTGGGCCTGGCACGGTACAGCCCACTGTAGACTGAGCCTGGCACGGCACCATCCACTGTAGGCTGGGCCTGGCATGGCACCGCCCACTGTAGGCTGGGCCTGGCATGGCACCACCCACTGTAGGCTGGGCCTGGCATGGCACCATCCACTGTAGGCTGGGCCTGGCATGGCACCGCTCCCTGTGGGCTAGACCCTCCACATCAATCATTAACCAAAACGCCCCACAGACTTGCCCACGCGCCAAGCTGATGCGATCATCTTCTTAGTTGAGGATCTGTCTTCCCAGATAACCTGAGCTTATGTCAAGTTAACAAAAATCTAACCTATGAAGCAGGTAGTCTGTCTATTTATAGAATCCAAATGGGGGTGGGGGTGGGTGGGGAGAAGTAGAGGGAACTCAATACCATGAGACTCCTGAGAGAATGCAATAGCCTCTAGCAAAAGACCCCAAGAAAATCCATAAATTTCCTGAAGAACTCAAAGTAATTAGTTTTAAGGAAACTTACTAATCTACAGGGGAATACAGACACATGGCATAACAAAATTAGAAAAAAAAGTGCTTATAATAAGAAATTCAGCAATGAGAGTATTCAGAGCAAAAAAAATCCTGATATGTTAGTTATTAAAATGCAATAAATAGCATTAAAATCCAGTTTAGAATCTTGATACCATAATAGATTAAGCAGAACAAAAAATTTCTGAGTTCATGACTGGGAGTCATAGCTCAATTGTTAGTGGACCTGTCTGGCATACAGAAAATTTTGAGCTAGATTCCCATCACCCCATAAATTAAATGTCATAGTACAGGCTTAGAGTCCCCACATTTGGGAAGAAGAGATAGTAGTATCAGAAGTTCAAGACATAGTTGCCTAAGTAGCAAGTCTGAGACCAGGTAGGATTCATTAAGATCCTGTCTCTAATCATTATCACCACCACCACCACCACCACCATCATCACCACCACCACCAAATAAAATTCTCCAGAAATAGCCCGTTACATAAAGGAAAGTAATTAAAACAGCAACAAAAAAAAAACAAAAAGAAAGAAAAAATCCTTTAAGTTTCATGACACATCACAAAGGGAACAAACTCTGGCTTTCTTGATATCTATAAATAGAAAGAAATGGGAAAGAAATAGAAAATATAAGACAAAGAGAATGTTGAAAACATTTCTAATTTTGAGACACACAAGAACACCTGTGCCAGAAAGCTCTGAGGATAGATGGGAGAGCCAACCAGAAAGATTCTCCTTGTAGCATATCATGGTCAACTGTTAAAAGAACAACACTAGGGAGGCATCCTGAAAATGGACATTTTAGGTGGGGCTTTAAAGGTCAAGTCAACATTTCCTATTAATGAGTGAAATGCCCAACACTTACAGCAGGTTGGAAGCCACATCCATATGAAAGGGTGAGAGAGAAGTGTCAGAATGACAAGGATTAGATTCTCTCCCAGAGACAGAAAGGACAGGATAGTGCAGGAAACCTGGATAATGGACAGCCAGTACAGCTGAAAAACTGCAGAGACCAGTGGAGCCTCTCCTCTCTGAGAGTTGCTGGAGTCTGAGCTCTGCAGAGCCAGTGGCTCACCAAGACCCCCCATAAAGCTGGAAGACACACGCAAGCTGACAAAAGTGAAAATCTCCACACACATGCACACACAAACACACACACACACACACACACACACATAAACACACATACAAAGACATAAACATACACAGACATAAACACACACACACACACATACACACATACACACACACAAACACATGCACACACAAACACACGCACACACAAACACACACAGACATAAACACACACACATAAACACACATACACCCACACATACACACACAAACACACACATACACACACAAACACACACATACACACAGACACAGACAAACACACACATACAAACATACACATACAATACATACACACACACACAAGAAAACATAGAAATAGCAACACAACATGACTGCTTGACATGATTGACTGCTTGACAATGAACCCATAGACACTGAAGTGTGTTGGTTTCCAGATGAATAATTTAGGCATTGGTGCAAAAGCAATCAGTGACTTTAAAGAAGACACAAGAAAACAGGTGAACAACACAAGGAAATCAAACAGGAGTCAGAAGAGAGTCAAGAAACATCAACAAGAAAGCAGTAAGGGAGAGTGGTATTTTCAAAAAATACAGAAGTGTCAGAAATCAAAATCTCAATGATTCAAAAACATGGCAGAAAACATTGTCAATAGACTAGAGCCTGAGAAGAAAGAATAGCGGGTGGAGGCGGAGCCTGAGGAAACACGCCACTCAGACATCAATGAAGAAAAACTGTATGACCAGAACATCTAAGAACTCTGAGATATGACTAGTAAATCCAGCCTAAACACCTTCAGGATAAAAAGAGCTAAGACTAATAATAATAAAAAACAATGACAACAATAGCAACAACATCAATAATAATAGCAATAATAATGTCACAAAGGTCTATTTGGTGAAATTATAGCACAAAGTGTCCCAAATCTATGTAAAGAAGAATGCGTCCTAGCACACGAAGCCTTTAGTACTACAAACAGACATAATCAAACTTCTCCATGACACATTATAAAGAAGATGTTATGTGTTCGAAACAAAGAAACAGTATGAGAAGCTGTAAGAGAGAACACCAGCCCACAAGACAACACATGAGAATGACACCAGACTCCTCATCAGAAGCCTCAAGCAGGAAATCACAGAACGATATACTGTGAGTCCTGATAGTAGATGCCTGGTAACAAAAATGTCTTTCCGTCAATTAGCCTTTAAAGTGGAGGGAGAAATAAGCATATCTCAAGATAGGCACTAATTAAAATAATCCATGACCATCAAGCCAACAGTACAGAAGTTCATTTAAAAAATCATAAAAGCAAAGAAGGAATAAATACAGCCTCAAATAAAGAGTTTAGGAAAATATCAATTGTGTGAAAGAAATAAGTGAACAAGAGAACACGAAGAAAAGACATGCAAGACATGACAAACCAGCTTTGAGGCTGCACCAGCTAGGTGGACAGGAGAGTAGAGACAACACTGAACCAGCCAGGAAAAGAGCCAGCTCTGAAACACGAAACTGCTTAATACAAACAGTGGACACCAACAAAGAGTAGGGACAACATTGCCAAAGTGATGGTGAGGGGTGTCCTTAAAAAGAATCTGGCAGTGTTCTCCTTAGGCTTCCAGTTGCTGTGTTAAAGCACCATGACCCCAAGCAGCTCACAGAGCAAAGGTGTTTGGCTTATACATCCTAGGTTACAGTCTATTGAGGGAAGCCAAGGCAGAAACCCAAACAGAGCAAGGACCTGGATGCAGGAGCTGATGCAGAGACCGGGGAGGGGTGCTGCTTACTGGCTTGCTCCTTGTGGTTTGCTCAACATGTTTTCATGCAGAATACAGACCACCAGGATAGGAATGCAGTGGGCCTTCCCTCACCAATCACCAATAAAAAAAAAATGTTCTATACATTTCCCTGATCTTAATGAAGGTATTTTTCTCAATTGATATCCTCTCCTCTCAGATGTCTCTAGCTTGTGCGTCAAGCTGACATGAAAACTAGCCAGCACAGATAAAAATACAAAAGACGATAAAACTTTAATAACACAAATCAGCTGTCCTAATTGAAGGCAATAGAAAAAAAAAAAAGACAGAAAATGAGCACTGGGCAGACAAAATAAATAGACAAAAGCTAAGATGATAAAAATGCTCAAGCCCTTTCCCCCTCCCAAGTCCCCTCCTCAGAGCTCCCAGGGACTAAACCACCAACCAAGGAGCACGCATGAAGGGACCCATGGCTCTAGTCACATATGTAACAGAGGATGGCCTTGTCTGGCATCAATGGGAGGAAAGGCCCTTAGTCCTTTGAAGACTTGCTGCCTCAGTGTAGGGGAATTCGAGGGCAAGGAGGTGGGAGTGAGTAGGTGGGTGGGTGGGTGTTGGGAGCCGACTTTTAGGAGAAAGCGGCTAGAGGGCAGCTATCATCTTTGCAGCCATCTGGAGCCATATACCCTAAGTAGAGACTTGGTTTTCAGTAGCCTACAACAGCTGAAGCACACTCTAATAAATATCTTGTTTATCCCACATGGCTTGCTTTGCTGTTTAGTGACCCCAGCTGCATAGTGCATGTGGTAAAATGTTTTCACCTGTGTTCTCCTGCTTGTGCTTATAAATACCCAGGATTTCCTTGTAATAGCGTCAATACAGTTAAGAGGAGTGAACAAGACTGAATATGCGTTAGTAGAGAGTCAAGAGGAGTCAAAGAGGGGAATAAAGGAGTAACCAGACTTGACTACGGACCCTCTGTCTTGTCTCCATTCTTCGCGACCCTGACCCGTGGACCCGAGCAGCAGTGCAAGCCAAACCAGACAGAGTACCGGTCTCAATAGGTGGGTGGAAGAACACCCTCATAGAAGCAGGGAGAGGGGAGAATGGATAGGTTTCGAGAAGAGGGAACCAGGAAAGGGAATAAAATTTGAAATGTAAATAAAAAAAATATCCAATTAAAAAACTGTTCAGTCCAAACATATCAGTAGTTGTGTTAAATATAAATGGATACAAAAACTAAGAAAGACAGCTAGTTATGAAAAAAATTGAACAGCTTTGGTATGCTGAGTACCAAAGAAACAATGCTAATTACAAAGGAAGTGCTGTTAAGTTTAAGTTCTGTGGAAAAGCTGAAGTGCAGTCGAGAGGATCCTCTGCAGGTGCCGCCCAAAGGAGACCTGGCACGCCTAGGCTAACACTAGAAGAAATAAATGTATGAAAAATTTCGAGGAAAAAAACATTCCACAATGATAAGGGTCAATCCAGCCTTTTAGGAGATAAAAACAATTAAATTTGCATGGATCTGATAATGTATAGCCAGGATATATAGAAAAATGGACAAAAATACATGAATATATAATGAGCAGGAATGTAGGCCCACCACGAGATTTTTATGCCTGGACCAGTGGGCATCTCTTCTACCCACACTCCACCCATGTTACAGAACTCTAGTGATTCTCATGTAGGCAGAGGATGAAGACTTAAACTGAGGAATCAATCAAGTCAGAGAGAAGTAGGACTTGGTTCTACAGAAAATAGCTAGAGCTTATGCCAGAGAGAAAGAGACAATCGATGTCCTGGTGAAGACTCAACTTCACGTTCTGTGAATGGAGAAGCGAAGTGTGAGTGGGCAGCTTACCAGTGCTACCAGGGCCTGAACAAAAGTCCAGGTCACATGCGATGGGGATTAACCACAACGGAGGCAAACATAGTTGCTCTTAGTTGTATAGTGCCCCGCTAGGCCCTGGACAGCAATGGGAAGACTGTGGTTTTCCTTTGAGACCAGTATGTAAACATAGAGAGGCTAAATCTCACTGGACTGCAGTATGATAAACCTACCGTACCAATGGAAATGGGGCAGGCTGGAGCCTAGAAATATTTCTTCCTATCCAAGAGACACTTGAAACTCAAAACCCTTCAGTTCCAAATCCTTCTCTCCCAAGGGAGTTCCTGTTGCTCCTCCTCCTCCTCCTCCTCCTCCTCCTCCTCCTCCTCCTCCTCCTCCTCCTCCTCCTCCATGCTGTCTGTTTTCTCTCTCTTCACTTAAAGACCACGACATGTAGGCTACAGGACTTGTATCAGGTTAAGGAAGAGGGTGGGAAAGAGCTTTGAATAGGCTCTCAGCATAATATAAAGCCCAAAATAAAAGAGAATAATAATGAAGTATCGGAAAGATGGACAGCTCCCCAGTGGGCAGAGTGGTGGGGGCCATGAAGTTCTTCTCCACAGGAAAGTGACAGTTACCAGACACCAGTGTGTACCACAAGCTCTGAGAACTTAGATACTCACAAACTTATTTTAGAGGAATTCATAGGAAAGGAAAAAAAAAACATGACAGTTGGCTGGACTCAAACCATGACCCAAAGAATCCATGACTGTGGCGTGGTGGTTAAAAGTCTACGATTATGCAACTAAACGGATCTGAAAATGTTGTATGTCAGTCATGGGAAATCTTGGATGGACTTTTCTTGTGGGTAGGGATTTAAAGTTCAAGCTGAACTTTTATGTGAAGAAATTGGCTGGAATTCTTTACGCTGGAGCCAAGAGAAGAACTCCAGACAAGCCCGTCACTGATATGTGCGTCAAAAATAAGAATCTGAGCATTTCGGCATGTCTCTGTGTGTGAAAGTTGCAGACCAGGCTTTGCCTAAGCATAATTGATAGGTTGAAAGTCTATCTGTTGTGATCTCACATTGTTCCTTGTACTCTCTGCCTTTCTTCTCTACCCTGGAGACCTTCATTTTTTAGTCCAAAGCTGAAAGACGTTCATGCTCCTCCAAAGCACCCTGTATATTTTATGCCTCATCTTTGCCTTCCAAAAAAAAACCCAGAGTGTACAGTAGAGATGAGTGACCAGCTCAGATGTGACAGGAAGCAGGTAGAGCCTTCTGTCATTCATCTGCTTACTAACAAACAGGCAGGGAAAACACGCTAGTGCAAGTATCTGGCTCGTATGTGGACTCAATGTTTTATGCAGATTTTACTTATTTTTGTAATAGGTTCTTAAGACAGCTGTGCTAACAGTGACAACCAACCAGAGCTCCCCAGGGTCTAAGCCATCAGCTGGGAGCACAAGGGGAGGCACCCATGACTTCAGCTGTATACTTAGGGGAGGATGGCCTTGTCAGGCATGGGTGGGAGAGGAGATCCTTGATCCCATGAAGGCTGAACACCAAGCGGGAAGGAATTCGAGGGTGGGGAGGGGAGAGGGGAGTGGGGGCTAGGTGGGGGCACACCCTTGTGGAAGCAGGAGCAGGGGATGGGATAAGGGGTTCCTGGGTGATGGGGGAAATGGGGTGAGGGGATAAAATCTGAAATGTAAACATAATATCCAAAAAACAAAAAAAGACATCTGTGCTATTGATACCATTTACAGATAAAGTCATCAAAGTTTAAATGATAAAGAATTTGCGTCAGTTCACCTGAGTTTAAAGTGTCATGGCAAGAATTTGAGTCTGGGGCCTCTGAATGGGTTTACAAGGGATGAGTTAGTGCCCATGCTTGGTGGAAGTAACAAGTAACAAGTAACCAAGTTAAGTAAACGAGCTTCTGAAAATACTGTAAATATACTCTGCCCCAGGCAAGGTACTAAGCACATTCTATTATTTGATAATAGAATCCTCCTATCAGGCATGTACATAGTAGTCCTGTGTTACTGGAGAGATATAAAATTAAAAGAGGTAAATCTCTTAAGACTACAAAGCCAGTAATCTGCAAAACTGGCTTAAAACAAACGAAGACCCAGTGTGGGGAAGGGAAGCAGGTGGAAGCCAAGCTGCAGAGAGCTTTGGTACCATCAGGTAAGAAGCTCAGACACCCACCCTCAGCTTCCAGAAGCTAATGAAGGTCTCTGGGCAGTTTTGCCTGTTAGTGACTTATCTGGTCACAGGAATCTGCTTGGACTTCAGAGCTCTTGGCTAAAGGGGTATCAAATAGACACAGACACAACCCAAATTAACTTGCAGAAAGCAAACCAATTTTTTTTTCAGGACTAAGAACTTTTTTAAAAAGGACTAATCTGCTCTGGCTGCATTTCACCTCTAAGCCATAACCAATGATGGTCTCAGTACCCGTCATCCCAAGGAAAAGTGCATGTGTCTATTTGCTGATTCCTGAAGTCCACGCAAGCCACACCTGGAAGGTGTTTAACAACAGGAACTTGATATGGACCCTGCACAGATTCCTCTTGATTTAACAGCCTGACTCAGCTCAAATGCTGCTGCTAGAGAAAAACCGCAGAGACAAGGCTGCTGCCAGTGCAGATTCATCATTATCTACTGGGCCTGAAACACTGCTTGGCAACTTCTCCTGGCAGCTCCAGGCAAATATCATGTCCCCTGTGATTTTCATGGAATATTACAGATCTTCCCCCATCCACTATCCTCAGCGTACACCTCTGCTTATGTTTGCTCATGGATGACCTTTTCCTTGGCTTGCCAATGACATCAATTTAAACTCGATACTGAAAGAATTTCTCAGCTCCTTACTCAGCCCCATCAAAGACCCATCTGCAAACCCTCTTAGCCTTATGTCTTTCCCTTCTGGGTCAGCAGAAGGTATCTTTTCCTGTGTCCACAATTAATCTTTGCTTCTTACTCTAGAGCCTATTGCCAGTCAGTTCTACTCATGTCTAACTTCTCTTCCCTTCCAGTGGTTACATCCCCTCCTGCCCCCAGGTAGCTCTACTATTTCAACTCCTTTCAAAGACAGCAGTTTAGGTTTAAATAGCTTGCCCAGTCCCAAAGTCTGATCTCCAGTACTGAAAAAGTATAATTGAAACAAACGCTTGTGCCTGTGTTCCTGCAAGCAACCCCTCACCCATAATCCCATAAGCAAAGGAACAAAACTCACTGGATCATTGAATAACTGTAGGCTCCTGCTCTCTTCCCTTCCCTGCCCCTCCTCACACTCTTACCTGTCTGGTATTGTCTCAAAGAATTTCCCTTAATGAGGCGTGGGCAGGTGGGGAGGACAAAGGGCATCTAGTGGAGTCTCGCAGCAGAAGCTGCTACAAGAATGCAGTGAAGAGATGGGAAAGGAAGAGAAGGGGAATGGTTTGAGCACTAAGAGATGCAGAATAGTCTGGTGTGAGTAGCCTGCCCTACCATCTGAGGCCATAGTAAAGTCCCAGCCAGGGACTCTGATCTAGGCTACTGCCAGCAACCATGTTGATATCCAGGAGCTGTACAGAGCTGGCCCCTTTCCTCATTGGCTGCAGTACTCAGGAGACTAAGCAGCTCAGAGCTATACCCGGAGGTAGGGGGTAATGATGAGCTGGCTGGAGGTCATGAGAGGAGAACTGGCCACTTCCTGTCTACAGCATTCAAGAGAACAGACCTTGCACCTCACCTGGGTAACACAGGTGTTGTACAGGGTAGCACCTGGCCCTAGTGTCATGAGCTGGCCCCTAGGGTGTGAGAGCAGGAGAGCTGTCCCTGACCTATGTCAACTATGGCACTGAGTGAGCTACCCAGGGCAGAGTGGAGAACTCCCCCTTGTGGTGCGGGTGTGGAGATCAGGTAAACTGATCAACGTAGCAACCACTCAGGCCCAGATCCAGAGCTTTGAGTTGATCCATCCTAACATCTACCTCATCTATGCGGTGCTGGGGTGTGTGAAGGGCCGGGTTCTGCAGATCCAAACCTGCAGGACCCCCATGACACAGGACAACAAGGTGATAGCCAAGGAGTCCCAGTGAGGTTCTAGTGTTGATACTGTAGCAGAAGCCGGAGGTCTCAGACCAATGACTCACTGCAATGAACACTTGCAAGTAAAGCAGTGGATATACTGTGGGACACATCGCAGCTTCCACAATGAGATTTTTTTGTTTTGCTTTATTAGTTTTTTTTATACTTTTTGGTTTTTTGCTGTTTTCTTTTCTGGGTAGGTTGCAAGGGCACAGAGCAAATATGAAAGGACAGAGACATGAGTGGCACTGGGGTATATGACGCAAAATTCACAAAGAATCAATAGAAAGGTTTAAAAAAAAAACTACTCCACTAAAGTCTCTTGACATGGATTTCTTCCTCAGACTCAATTTCTAGCAAACCCATCCAAAGATACTGAGGTAATAAGGCAGAAAATAAAAGCCCAGAAATGCTAGTATATGTGAAGTCACTACAGCACTCCCAGACTGTTTAGCTCTGGGTTTCCTGCTATGTAAGAAAAATGGCATGCTCTTTGATGAAGGCCCTGTGTCTGCCTTTCTGAAACCTACATTTACATATAGTCCTTGCATCTCAAACTCGCCTTCTTATACTTAGTATAAATACTCAGTAATAACTCCATTCAGTTTTTCTGAAATCCAGTTGCCCCAAATTGCTTTCATACATGGTCTCCTAAAGAACACACTCGATTCTGTGTCTTATACAAGGGTAAGTGTCATCCCAAATTAATTACTCCAAAATGGAAGTCTAAATTACTAGCAGAACCCTAAATCTCTTACCAATCCCTCCAGTGCCTCTCTAGATTATAGCTAGTCTTCTGAATCACTGCCACAGTTTTACAGCTAGTCTCCTGAATCACTGCCATAGTTTAGCTTGGCCACTTCTCTGGGTCTTAGACATGTTCTCTCTGCATCCCTGCCTGCTGCTGCCATGGTCTTACTTCAGAACCACAGCATTTTGCTTTTTAATTATATCCTGCTACTGGTCTACCTGCCTCTCTTTCTATTCCTCAACCACACTCCCATCAGAGAAACATTTTTAGAAATGAAAACAATATTCTTCTCTCTTCTTACAAGTATTTTACATACTAATGAAACAGAAGAGACTTGAGGTTGGCATTTTCCAGAAGAGCAGCGGTGGGTAAAGGGAACAAAATTATACCTCCTATTTCGGGAGATGAATATTGGGATGTGCAAGGTAAGGAGGGAGTCTACCTACAGAAGTCCTTCAACTAGAACAGAAACCTTGAGTCAAAAGGCTTGGAAAACCCAGCAAGCTTCTTTTACTGGCTTGTACCAAATAGCCACAGAGACTGGGGGTACATGGGACTCCTCCTAATGTGGTTTATAAATTCAAATAAGTTTCACTAGACTGTGATGTCCTTGCACCTCTGTGACTCCTAACACAACTTTTTTTTATTGGATAGTTTATTTATTTACAATACAGATGTCATCGCCTTTCCCCATTTCCCCTCCCTAGAACCCCCATCCTATAACCCCTCTTCCTTTATGCTTTTATAACATTTGGATTACATGCATGTAATAAGGTCAGTTCTAGGTTGAGAGTCTAGCAATACAATAGATGCAAATAGTCAAGGAACAAGCAATACAATAAATACAAATAGTCAAAGAAAAAGCAAGGCATTAAACCCAGTTATATGAACACTCCCGTGATCACTGTTTTTAAAGGCTTATCAGGATGATTAAAGTATCTGAGCCTACTTCCCTATCCTAGCCCAAGGTCATTTTCATGTCTGAAGCCTACTTCTTTGTTCTAGTCTAAAATTTAGAATCCTGTCTGAAATTACTTCTTTGTTCTGGCCTAATATTTAGATTCTTGCCTGAGATTACTTCTTTGTTGTAGCCTACAATTTAGACTCCTACCTGAAATTACTTCTTTGTTCTAGTCTAATATCAGATTCCTGCTTGAAGCCTACTTCCTTGTCCTTGGCCAATGTCATATTCCCATCAATCAACCCCTTTCCTTATCCTTGGCCCATGTCAGCTTTTTGCCAAGCAACCCCAAAGTCTCTCCATCTCTCCCCCTTTTTTTATTTCATTAACAAGACTGAGCCTGTCTTAGGTGATTCTAACAAGAATGCCTTCCTTACCTGTCATGGAATATGCATTATCAAAGGCAATGCACTTATGTCTTAGGTTGGTAAGGCTCTGTGCAGAATCTTACCCATCTTTGGCTTGCCATCCTGTTAATTTAATAACATTTTCAGGTTTAAGCCATGTATTTTGGCTGCCAACATGCTAATGTTGTTAAAGATAAGCTTTAAAATGATGGGCAGGAATAAAAGTATACCCAGGACAAGAAGGGCTAGTCTGATCAAGCTATATATCCCATTCCTGAGGTTTGTCCAAAGTGGAAATAGTGAACTCAGGCCATGGATAATCTTATCATGATTATCTGCAGCATCAAAGGTCAACAAAGCAGCATTCTTTAAATTCATAATCTCATTATTCAAAGTTAACACACCCAGAGAAGTGTTAGGATTATGCCAAATATCCTACAGGTGTCTTTAAACTTTTTTCTAATTATAATGATAATCATTGTGAATTTCAAAAGTAACACTACTCCAATAATATTTGTCATGACACTTGGGATGGCTCCTAACTCTTGAACCCTGAACCTCCTTCAGATAATTTGAATGGGTTATAGAGCATCATTCATTGTTCTAGATACCTATATCAATCCTTTTGTATACTCAATACATTAGTAACATTTTTTGCTAGATGGGTAACAAAAATAGCTGTCTTAACTCCTTGTGTCAATGCTATTGCAGAAGCAGTGGTGCTAGCAATTGATGGAATTAAAGCTGTTATGCCAGCAATAACCAAGCCTGCTACCCTCTTGCTTCTTCGTAAAGCCTAACTCACTTCTTCCAGCACTTTCAAGCTTTTTTCAGAGAATCAAGGTTTTCTAATACTTAAGGCATCGAGACAAAAACTAGTTGATAGACCCCCATAACAGACATGCCCTCCTGACACAACTTAAGTCTGATATTGTTACTCTTCTACTTAGAACTATTTGGTGATTTTTCTATCACCCTCAGGAAAAATATCAAACACTTCAGACAACCCCTATGATATATCCACAGCAAATCACTCAGAGCTTATGAAGCTACTGTTAAGGTGAGAACATTTGCACCACCACCCCAAATTCACATGTAGAGCCCTAATTCTCAGGGTCAGGAAGATATGGCTTTTCCCAGTAGAGTGAATCCCTTGTCATCTAGAGAAGACTTTAGAGACCTGCTTTACACCTTTCACCATAGGAACACAGTGAAAACCCTCTGTCAGCCAGGACCAGAAGCTGCTGTTTCTTCTCTCAGCCATGGCAGTTAAGAGAAATAAATTTCTGGTATTTATGAGCCCTGTCTGTTACAGTAGCTAGAGGAACTCTGTGCTGCACTTTCAGGTCATAGCGTCACTTACTCCCAAGATATTTCTTGTGCCATTTTCTTACCTTAGAGGCCACTCTGCCCTCTCCATTCTCTCTTGGGCTGTTCAGGGCTGTACCATTCTAAAGAAACCTAAGCATAGCTAAATTCCCCAGTCCTAAATGTTGTCCGGATCATTTCTGACCTTCAACTATAAATTTGCTTCAGCTAGATTTCAAAATCAATAGTGCAACCCTATTGTCAGAAAAGCTCTCTGCCATACAAAGTTCACTTAGTGAGCCTTTTATTCTAATTTCCTAAATATTTACTATTTTCTAGGCTCTCTACTAAAGGCTTTATGTATTTTTTTCAATTATTAAAAAAACCATGAACTAAGTACTGTTTTAAATGTTATTTTACAAATAAGGAAACCGAGTCACATAAAGCTTGTCTGTTCCACCTGAGAACACAGTGAGGTTAGCATTTATGCCACCTGCATCCTGACCAGCAAGGGTGAGTATTTGTAAATGCTTTAAAGTAGAGATGGCTATCTGAGAAGGTATTCAACTAAACTACATTCAGGAAACATTTCCTGAGGTCTGTGTGCTTTCCACATTTTAACAAGGCAGTGAGCAGAAATGGCACAGACTCTCGTAAAGAGAACCCTCCAGTGCAGCGAGACAGAAACAGATACATCAAATGGAAAAGAGGGTTCGAGGGAGATTTTCCTAATTGCTATATAAAGAAAAAAGGAAGGTAGAAGGCAACAGAACTGAGAGAGTGGAGCCTGTTTTCTCCAGTGTGGTTCAAGGAAGCCCTTTCAGATGAAGTGTCTGCGCACTGGGGAACCAACGGAAGTCACATCAACTTCAGAAGCTTCGACAGAGGGAAGAAATACATGCAGGGTTCTGAGCAGAGAACACGCTGGCAGGCGTAGAGCATAAAGGGGATGTGCTGTAAAGAGAGACAGGCTTCATGTTGCGGTGCACTGGGTATTTCCACCCAAGCACCTAAAGGCTTGAAGGCAAATTCCCAAAGTGGGTTTAAAAAATCAATTTTCTTTCCCTCTGTAACTCTTCGTGTCTCTGGTCCACTTTCCTATACTCCTTGGCACACAGGTGGGACGGTGTTCACAGCTCCACTGGAATTGGGCATGGCTCTGCTGGACAGCAGATACTAGCATTTATTTAAAGAATACGTGATAATTGGTACAGGGAAGGAAGACAATAGCAAGAAGCTCACCAAGCAGGAGTATCCCTGAAATAAGGAGCTGCATTGGTTTCCTGACCAGGACAGCTAGTGTGGATTAGAAAACAAAATAGTTGCTCTCAAACAAAAACTAGGTAAATTGAAAGCCTCAAAATCGACCTGTCCGTACAGCCCAGCGCCAGCTGAATTACGTGCACGGTGTAATCAATGAGGAAAAGGTGAGTGCATCCAGACAGCCTACGGCTGAGTGCTCAACTGTGAAGTACAGCAAAAACCTGCGGTTTGGGTGTTTTCAACTGAACCTGAATTTTCAGATGTATAAATTAGTTTACCTCCCTGGAAAGACATGACTTCCTGTTTTCAAGAGAAATGCAGGCTTCTAAAAGCTTATTTAAAAGGTTCAAAAGGCTACATGGGCATCAAATAACTATTAAAAACAATATTTTGACTATTTAAGTGTAAACGAATCAGAAACATATGGGTTAAATTTCCCTTAAATTGCACATGCCCCAAACTTAAGAGTAAAAGCGGGCAAAACCTGTTTTGGATTTCAGAGAGCCCCAAACACTCAGAAAGCTCTTCGGAGATGCTCAGTGAGCTCAGAAGTCCAGCTGGATTCACCCGTCCCTAATTCAGCCCTACCTCAAGCTTCTGGTCTTAATAGAAAGAATAGTTTAAATACATAAACAGCTTCAAGGTAAAATGTCTAGACCCAAACTCAGAGAAGGTGGGAGGGAAGAATAAATTTTAAAATCTTTTTGAACCTGTGTTTCAAGACAGAGTTTTCCATTTTAACGAAAGAATGAAAAGTCCTTTAGACTCTTTATACAATTTTCTCTTGAGTGCATTTAAATTAAAGAATAGATATTATTGAGCCTGGTGGCCTAGGTTTGTAGTCCCAGAAACTCTGGAAGCTGAAGAAGGAAGACTGTCAAGCTCAAGACCTATTTAGAAATCAGAGTTCAAGGCCACCCTAGACGACTTAGTGAGACCTTGTCTCAAAAGGGAAAAAAATAGTAAAAGACTGAATATACAGCCCACAGGTACAATAGTTGGCTTGTGTGTGGGGGGCCCTACAATCAATCCCTAACACTTCAAAAGAATAATAATTATTGTTATTGCTATTATTTACTCTCAAACAAATGTCAGACATTTTCTCTCATCTGTGGTTCCTAAATTTTATATAGATACATGAAAATTATGTGCATACAGTTGGCACAGAGGGGTGAGACTGACCAAGGCAATAAGAAGAAGAGGAGGGAGAGAGGAAGGAAGAAGAGAGGGAAGAGGGAGAGGAGAGGGCTGGGGCATGCTCAAAGTACACTATATTTCTGTACAAATACTCCTTACATAGCTTGCACAATGTATAATATATAATGTATATTCAGTGAATATATATCATTAAAAATGTTTCAAATTAAAATTAAATAGATAAAAATTCTTAAAAGAATGAAACTGTCATTATAGTGGGAAGGATGGAGAGGACAGTTCCAGAGCCCATGCCTGCCACTTCTGGCCATGGGCTCCTCCTCATAATAGTCTACTATTTTATTAATTTTTAATTAATTTTATTTATTACTATTTTATTTTATTTATTATTATTAGTTCATAATAAAATAACACAGCAAAGTAAACTCCCGATATTACAAATTAAAGACCTCAGCTACTAGCAGAGCCATCTAGAACTGAGAAACAGAATAAAAAGTAGCTAAGGGCAGAAGTTTCACTCTTTTTGTACATATCTGGGTATTTTGTCAATGTTATGAGATGAACATTTAATCATAGAAGTTCATCCCAAACATAAATTAAAAAGTTTCATGTTATATGCCTAAGAGGAGATGCCCAGTCTGTAAAAATAATTACATGGACTAGGTAGATAGATCAGGGGATAAAATATTCACTTTGCAAACGCAAGGTGCTGTGTTCGATTTGAAGAACCCATGTTTTAAAAGGCTGGGTGTGGAGACACGTGCTTATAACCGCAGTGTAGGATAGGCAGAAACAGGTGGGTGTCTAGGGCTCCCTGGCCAGCCAGCCTAGTGAACTTGGCCAACTCCAGGCCAGTGAGAACACTGTCATAAGAAACAAGGTGGATGTCACCCAAGGAACAACAGCTGAGGTCACGCCTGGTTTCCATGCACATACAAGAGCATGCACAGAGGGGATGAACGTGATATATCAGTCCTGGAAGGCTGGCTGGAATCCATAACCATCACAAGTTACGATTCTCCAAAACTGTGGTGTGTGCTCTGTGGAGTGCCATGCTTGACTGCCTGCAGACTGAGATCAGTCCAGCTTGTGCCAGATCAGAAGTTATCTGGGCCAAACAACTGGGTTCAGAAACATTAATAGAGCAAGCAACTTTCCCATTTGGCTCCACAAATCTTAGGCCCAGGAGGTTTGCCAGCCTCCACCCGGGCATAACTCTGTCTGGCTACACCTCAGCTCTCTCATTCTGCTCACTGCACATGGATGGTGCAGATAGCCTGTCTATGGCAATGCCATGCTCTGAACTGTTTTCTGAAAAACACAGAGTACTTGGATTGTCACCTCTACCAGCTACCCAAGCTGTTTTATCTGGAAGTGTGCCTCTGATCCTGAGAACTGACAACTTAACTTTAGCCGGGAGATGAGCATAGGGAAAGGGGGCCTATGCAACAGCCTGGAGAAAAATGACAATCGGACATCCTTCTTGTGGCCTCCCTTCTCCCCAGACACTTCTGTGCATACTTGTGATCTTGGAGAATGGTATAATTGGCCCAGCACAGCAGCCATGAGGCTTCTGTAAACATCCTGAATGGTTTTGAATGATCAAGTTCTCTCTACCCTTGTCAGATTGGCCCAGGTCGTCATCATCTTTCTGCTGCCTGTCAGCTGTAAAAAGCAGACCAGAAGAGGTCCTCTGATGGGCAGGGATCTCTGTGTGTGTGTCACTCCTTTGTAGGAGGTCTTAATGAGACTCATTAACTCCGGCACTCTGGCAGACCTGAACTACAGTAATTGGTTATAAATGCCTCCAGAGAGGCGACACGTGGGGAGAAGGTATAGAATGTGGTGTGCTCACTGTGGGTAAGAATTTTAAGAGGCAGCCTGATGCTTTGAGAGCCATTTAATTGCCCACAGCCTGCACTTTGGTTGGGCCATTCTTTGTCTTAAGTTTTCAGGGCCAGGAACTGGCTTCAAATCGTAGCTTAAGATGAACGTGATTGGTTCCTAACAGAGAGCCTGCTCTTCGACTCTGAGCTCTCTGGGAGGAGAGAGAAGCATCAGAACATCACGTCCTTGCTGCACCCCAGTGATATCCAGTGTCTATGTTGAAGGCCTATTTCAAGCTAACAAAGTGGAATTCTGGGTTCTTCTCGAGCTTCTGCACCCATTATCCTCAGCGTTATCAGTTAAACCTACTCAGGACAAACCTTCAAGGTTGGTGAGTTACCACAAGAGGAGATAGGCCATTACTGCAACTGCTGACCAAGTGGTGGATATGAAGACAGGGTTCAGAAAAGGTGGCAGAGGTCACAGCAATCTCAAGCATTGTGTCATTGTCAGGTCCAGGAGTACATGTATCAGACCGAACACCTCAGAGATGCAGCACTGCATAAGTGGAGAAGGCCGAGAAGAAACGAGCATAACCAGATAGGGTAACAACACTTCTTCACGTGGTAATAAGAGCAGAAGACAGTAACGATATTTAAAGTAGACAGTACACAAGATAACCTACTCAGATACTTCTTTGTCGGATTTATTTTTCAGGAATATCTTCTAGTCGCCCATTAAAAACACTAAATCTAGGCTACCAAGCAGTGTCGAGTATGGGTTCCCTTTCATGGAGTGGACCTTAAGTCAAATTAGGCATCGACTGGTTACTCCCACAAGGTCTGCAACACCATTGCACTAACATGTCTTGCAGACAGGACAGATTGTGGGTCACAAATTTCTCGGGTGGGTTTGTATTTACATTTTAACAGTCCAGACACTTAAGGTAAAACCAAACATTACTGTGATAGAAAAGAAATGTATCAGTAGAATGACTCCCAATGATACTCTGCTATACTCACAGATCAGGGCCTTATTCAATCAGAGAAGCTCCCTCCTGCAGCAGATGGAAACAGTTGCAGAGACCCATAGCCAGACGTTACACACACACACACACACACACACACACACACACACACACACACAGAGAGAGAGAGAGAGAGAGAGAGAGAGAGAGAGAGAGAGAGAGAGAGAGAGAGAGAAAGAGAGAAAGAGAGAGAGAGAGAGAGAGAGTCAGAGTCCTTAAAATACAGCACTCTAATTGGTGTGTCTCCATCAAATCTCTCTACTCAGAGCTCTGGAAACCCAGAGAAGAGGAAGCAGAAAGAGTGTAAGAGCCACAGGGGTAAGGGCATCCTGTTTGGCTCTTACACTTGCCCAGGATGGCAATGCCCACAATGGCTGGCCCTTCCAACATCAATTAGAAATCAAAAGAATGCCCTTACAGACATGCCCACAGGCCAGTCTGATGGAAGCAATTCCTCAGTTATTTCTTCTTCCCAGGTGTGTCAAGTTAACAACTAAAGCAAACTATGACTGCCCTCTTATATAGATGCTGAATAAGTTGAAATAAAACAGATTCTTTTTAGAACAACGTGTGGACGAAGAAAAATCCCCAGCACAGGGAAATGTGTGTAAGATTGGCCAGAAAGCAAAGCCTTCTGATTCTGTTCATTGGCTGGTCAAAATGTTTTCCATCAGTACATTTGATATATTGTCTTGGATGCTGAGGAAATCTGCTGACTGTGGTCAATCTATGCATACCACATGAAGGGTAGGCTACCACCCTGTAGGGTTGTACAAGTTACACACTCATAAAGATGACCGTCCAGGATAGGGAGGGGGGGAATGGAATC
This sequence comes from Rhabdomys pumilio, assembly GCA_030674055.1. Classification (NCBI taxonomy): domain Eukaryota; kingdom Metazoa; phylum Chordata; class Mammalia; order Rodentia; family Muridae; genus Rhabdomys; species Rhabdomys pumilio. Next base: position 4,882,087 of record JANHMN010000001.1, read on the forward strand.
CATCTAGCATCCTGTTCAACAAATGACGGGCCTGGCATGGGGTTTAAATCCCCCATGGGCAAGACTTTACCTTTTACTGGCCCACACAAACCTACTATATAGGGATTACAGATCCTACTTGAGAGGATTAAGACTCAGTCCCTTCCAAGGACCTCAAACAATCTACATGTGTTCCAGAAGCCCCAGAACTGTCCATTAATCTGACGCTAGCCCACTCTGCCCTCTAGTCAGCATGACTCCAGTTAGCCAGTCACCCCTGACCATCAAAACTCATGCAGATTGTGGAAATTACTAGACTGTGTGCCATGTGGAGGAAAACAAAAGCAATACAAGTTTGGTTGACACTACAGACCAAACAAAATCAAACGTTAAAAATATATTTATTTCAGATATTCCAGTTCCACACATGCTTGTTTCTTTGTTGGTAGAAACATAACTCAAGTTTGAGGGATCAAATCTTTCTGAATCCAACCCCTAAATATCAGCTGTCTTCCTGGATTATCTTCTGTCTCAGTCCTCACAATCTTTGACCTTCCTCCCTAAACATCTGGTCAACCTTTCTACTAATGACAAATGTGACACAGATCCTCTCACTAGAGGAATATCTGCTATGGCTGCTATGGCTTGAGTGTGAAGGCTGCCAACCCTCTGTGTTTTAGAGACCGGAAATGCTGAACTAAGATGTTTTCATTTTATATTTCTTAGATGCTTATTGTAAATATCCTGCAAGGCCAAAGGGATTATATCAATACTGTTATTAACCATAAGGACAATAACAATAGTAGATACTGCTAAAGGACAGAGAGATGACTTCTAGAACACAGTAAGACCTAGACAGTATGTCTCAGGTCTAACCTTGGATTTCACCCCATGAAGCACACCACTTTAATGGTAGCACGCACGTGAGGTGGTTCACAACTGTCCATAACTCCAGTTTCTCAGGCATATGGCACCCTGGCCTCACAGCTACCTTTACTTCACACACACACACACACACACACACACACACACACACACACACACAAATAAGAACTCATTTCTTCTTTTTCCTGATGAACACCACTAATATTCATACTACTTGCAGCTGTGTGGAGTTAGTTTGGGCATCTGTGTTTCACACTAGATCTCCCAGAGCCTAAGTCTCTGTTTCTGTGATTTAAGGACCACTGGAAGTTGGAAAGGAAATACTTAGGAGGGTCCTGGCCCCACCCCAACACTGACTTAGGACACAGACAATACAGCACAATGTCAGGTCTTCTGGGAGATGCTGATCACATGAGAGAAATGGCTTCATCTGCTTATGAACTTACCTCCTGCTGAGAAGGAGGTGATCCACCAGGAGGCTGAGAGTCCACAGAGTGTGTAACATGATTTTTGTGTCTTGGCTTTCTACATAGTTTCTCTTTCAGTTATCCACGTTTTCTTCCAATTAAGCCATCCTAAGGCCCGGGAAGCTTCCCAAAGCTCCTAGAATTCTGTTGGTAGTGAAGACAGACCCTACCAAGCTACTAAGCAAGACAAACAGAGCAAATGTACACATTCCTCCTGTCAGGCACCACCCAGAGCAACTTGCATACACTATGTCACATACATGTGGAGTGTAATGGTGAGAAAAAGCAATGACATCAAATGACCTTCCCAAAGCCACAGAGAGTATTCACAGCTCTCCTAACATGTGTTCTGATATATGCAAGAATAGAGGGCAACTGTCTTGCTATGCAGAATAACAAGAAAGCAAGCTGAGCAAGCCAGGGGAAGCAAGCCTGTAAGGAACATCCCTCCATGGCTTCTGCATCAGCTCCTGCCTCCAAGTTCCTGCCTTGTGTGAGTTCCTGTCCTGACTCCCTTTGGTGATGAACAACAATAAGGATGTGTAAGGTGAATAAACCCTTTCCTCTTCAACTTGCTTCTTGGTCATGATGTTTTGTGCAGGAATAGAAACCCTGACTAAGACAGAAGTCAGCTCTGTGTTGTTGCTTCTCTGTACCTTTATGTGAGTTCCATGGATGGACACAGGTTGTCAGCTGTGTGCAGCGAGTGATTTTACCTGCAGAATCATCCCACTGGTCTTCCTCAGGTACTCTTCCCAGATCTTCTCACAAACTGCTTTTGTCAAGATCTTCATGGATAAGCCACAGCAAACCCAGGCGTCATGATAACTGCCCTGGAAACAGATTCCCATACAGTTGATTGTCTCCTTCCCTTAGTCATTTCTTCACTGTGACTTAAGAAGACACTAATATTTGTTCCCACTCTTAACATCTAGGAACATGGGAGTTCCTAAAACCCATACAAGATCCTGAGGAACAATATGGCAGAAGCATCTTTGTTCATTCGTATCTCTGCCTTGCTGTCTGCACCAAGCTCCCTGCTCTGAGGCTAAAACCCACTTTTGGAAACTCATCCAGCCAATGCTTCAAGCTCACACACAGAATAACGGCCCCAAAACCCCTTGAATTCCATGTTTTTATCAGGCATCTCCATATGGAGGCCTAATAGGAAATGAAAACACAGCACTTCTTAGAGAGAATTAAATGTCTCCATTTCTTTGTCTTTCCTGTCTCCGCCTCCAGAGACTCTGTGCTACCCCTCCCAACCATTTTTAGACTGTAAACCAGTCTTATGATGTCGTGATTTTTTTTTTTTGTCAAATTGACAAAAGCTAGAGTCATTTAAGATGAGATAACCTTAATTGAGAGAATGTCCCCACCAGTCTGGCCTGTGGGGCATTTCTTGATTGGTAACTGGTGTGGGAGAGCCTAGTTCCCTGTAGGTAGTGCCACTTTTGGATGGATGGTCCTGGGTACTATAAAAAAAGCAGACTGGGCAAGGCATGGGGAGTAAGCCAGTAAGCATTGCACCTCTTACTGTGTGCGTGAGTGTGACCTCTGCTTTAGTTCCTGCCTCTAGGTTCCAGTTGAGTCTCTGCATTGACTTCCCTCACGAAGGACTACGATCAGAAGATGGAAGCTGAACTAAAGCCTTTCCTCTTCAAGCTCCCTTTGGTCATGGTGTAACACAGCAACAGGACTTAAAACCATATCTACTTCCAGCCGACATCAGCCTGGTAATGGGCTGAACACTGGAGTGTGTCTTATGTAAAACTTGCATCAGACAATGGCATGCCTCCATTGAAATCTTGTAACAGTGTCCTTTCACACTGACAGGGGGTCCGAGCACTTGTCTTCACCCTAGCCAGGCAGCACCCCTCTGTGTTCCTTAAATGCCCAGGCTCACTCTTTGTACCCATTTCTCTGATACTTACTCCCTCGATGGTCTGTGTTTCTTCAGATGTGAAAGCTTAACTGCCACTCACTGCCGTCCCTTTCACCTCTACACGGCCTCCAGTTCTTCATAGAGGTCATCACTCCCTACATAGTTGATTCTTTGAGTGCATGGATGTTGTCGTTTTACATGTTTCTTTCTGTAGCCTTAATGCACAAGACAGTACATGACCCATAGCAGCATTGATAAACATCTGATAAATCAATACATCATTGCATAAGTCCCAACTGTATAGCCAATCCTGACACTCTCTAGGGTAAATTCTTGGACTTTAGAACCATTATGATATGTATCTGGTATGAATTATTTTATTAGTTACCTCACGTTAGACAAGTTACTAAACTTCCCATATTCTCATCTGCAAGAAATAACTGTGTTTTATGAGATGATTCCACAGTTTTAAAAGGGCAGGGTATGGAAAATTTTTACAACTCCTAAAATTTGTTTAGGGTCATGAGAGATTAGAAAAGGAGAAAACATTTAAAAGTTATCTGAGTCAGGGTTTCTATTCCTGCACAAAACATCACAACCAAGAAGCAATTTGTGAGGGAAAGGATTTATTCAGCTTACACACCCACATCGCTGTTCATCACTAAAGGAAGTCAAGACTGGAACTCAAGCAGGGCAGGAAGCAGGAGCTGATGCAGAAGCCGTGGAGGGATGTTATTTACTGGGTTGCTTCCCCTGCCTTGCTCAGCTTGCTTTCTTATAGAACCCTAGACCACCAGCCCAGGGATGGCACCACCCACAATGGTCTGGGCCCTCCCACCCTTGATCACTAATTGAGAAAATGTCTTACAGCTGGATCTTATGGAGGCATTTCCTCAAGGGAGGCTCCTTCCTCTGTGATAACTCCACCTTGTGTCAAGTTGACACACAAAACCATCCAGTACAAAAGTTATAACTGTTATAAAAATAGGAGATTGGTCCTGTATGCGTCACTCCTCATTGTGTGGCAAACATCTCACAGGACAGTTTGGAAAGGGGGCGTGTTCATTTTGCCTCACAGTCTCACAGAGTTGTATCTAAGCTTGGATCCTGAGGTAATGTCAAGTATTATGAAGACAAGAGCAAATAGAAAGCAAAGAAGAATAATAGGTAAGGGCCAAAGCCAGCAACACACACATAACAACAACACACACCACCCTCCTGAAGCAATGTTCTCCTGAGGCGAAACCCAGCAACACAGAGAGAGTTTCTGACTCTGACTCTGTTGTGGGTCTTTGGACCCTGTTCCCATAGCTGGACTGCCTGGCCTGGCCTCAGTGGGAGAGGATGTGTTTAGTCCTGCTGATATACCAGGGTGGGAGGATACCCATAGGGGACCTCCCTTCCTCTGAGGAAAAGGGGGAATGGATGGAGGAGTGTAATGTGGGGCTGCGAGGAGAGATAGGAGGAGGTCTGTCATCAGACTGTAAAGTGAATAAACAACTTAATGGAGAAAAAAAAAACAGCAATACACTTTTTCCAAACAGGGCTTACCTCTCAAAGCTGCACCATCCTCTCGTACCCTGATCTTGAATCTAGCAATAGATACCATAGATCAAAATCCTCATGATTCAGCTGTCTCTGCAAACACGCCACAGACATACACTGAGCAAGACGTGGTTGACTTGATTCGGTTGATTGTCAAGATCAATCATCACTGCTGGGCTTGAACACAGGGCTCTCATGCCGTGGGGGTTGTGTCCTTGTACTTGTATATTCTTGAAGCTTAATCAGGACACGTGGCTTTCTCTCCTGTTCCTTTCCACATGTGGAAAACAACATGGAACCTTTGTTTCTAGGTGTGATGAGAGACAATTGAGATCTCTTATATCCTGGAGTGGGTAATATTATTTTTTTAAATCTATTCACACAACGAACAAGAGGCCAATTGCTTAGAGTCTACCTGGGAACGTCAACCATATACTTTGATGAGAGAAACACCAGAAATGCATTTCCTATGCAAATGCAGAGCAGAGTGTCAAACCTTCATCTCTGTATGTGGAGTCTCCTGTTCCTCCCCTGACTTCCACTGGATACAGCAGTTCTTTGTAAAGCCCTTGCCATACAAACACAAATACAGAGGAGTGATTGACACAAACCAGCGTCCTTCTCAAGTGTTAACTATTGCTTAAGTCCCTAACTTCAATTTCTCAAAACAAAAATGCATAGATAATTTTTGGAAAGCAAACCAGAGAGCTCTGCCTTTCCTCTCATCTGGCTTGCACACTCCTAAGTGGTGCCTCTGGGTATACCACTAAAAGAGCTTTAATTAAGAGCAAACACACTTGGGGTTTCCTTATCTTGGGCCCAATAATTATACTAAAGAGTTCATGAAGCGGGGAAATAGCAGATAACTTTTTTATTCAAAGCTTTTTGTGTACTGTTTTTAAACTACATATAGTGTTTAAGATTGCTTTTGGCCTCTGGAGAGAACTCACAGGCTGTATTTTCATACATGGATACTGTCATGTGCTAAAAAGAGATGCACTTGTGGAGGGCCTGGACCTGTGGGGTTCTGAGGTTAGATGTTAGGTTTATTGGGGTAAGGGGGACATTCATAATCAGCATGCTGATATATTAGCAGCATATTTTCTATTTAGCATGGGAATGTGGGGATTCCTCTCGAGAAATGAAGGAGAACGTTGTATGCCTTGATTTTTTTTTTTTAAATGAAGTTAAACTTGCCTCAAGAGTTAGTTGTCAGGCATTAGACAGTCCATTTGCCAAATCTCTGTTTTACATATGCATGTTTTGCCATCTTACTCCACTCAAAAAGATGTTGCCAAGAATCATTCCTGCCATGGTGTTCAGTGCCAGCACCATCCAAGTAGAAGCTTTTCTTTGTTAGAAGAAGAGAGTGGCAGAGGCTTCACGTGTGTTGGAAATAGTCCCATTTGCAGACTTCAGAGCTTCTCGCAAATAAAGCTGTAGATTTACCGTCACTTCATCCAAAGCCCCCTCCTCCTTCTATATATGGCAACTCCAGCGTGTTTCGTAAGCTACATCTGGACCTCAAATACACGGAAGTGCATCAGTTACAAGTAGGATCGGTTATTAGTAGGCTGCAACCATAAGACAGAGTCCTTGTATGTGTAGCTTTCCCTGGACCGTGTGAGATTCTTGCTTATAATTCTATGTCCCGTGATGGCCTCTGGGCAAACATCTTTAAGCCTGGGCAACACCATTGGAAAAATCAAGACTTGAAAGACTTACCACAGAATGATGTTGTTTTCAGTGTAAGGCTGTGTGAAACCTTTCTATGCATGTAGCACACAGAATACCACTGTAAGTACTCGTTAAATGTGAGCAGAGGGAATGGAGCATGGAGGCCTGCAAGCAAACAGCCCTGCTTCCAGCCTGCCTTTCCTCTTCTGAACTGTGTTGCTATGGCCACCTAATTTCTTAGTGGCTATCTCTATAAATGGGAATAATCAGGTGCCCACCTCAAAATGAGTGATAACTCAGTATGAGAGTGTTTATAAAAATGTTTACATTTTTTTTTTTACAGAAAAACAATCCATTTTTTAAAGGTACACATGCTAAATGTTTGCATTCATACCCAATGCTCTGTTTACCATCTCTACATTTTCACCATTGTCTTTAACTTACAGCCTTCAGGATGCTTTTAAAAAGTTTCTTTTTAAAAAAAAATATTTCAACATGTTTTATAATATTCTTAGTGAGATAATGTCTTTATTTTCCTATAAGAATAAGGTTGACCTGGGACCTTATGTGACAGCTAGCCACAAGGGGTGGATGCCTGGGAAGATGAGGGCAGTTTAGAGGCAAGCAAACCATGAGAAGTTGGGCAGACCGCTGCATGGGTATAATCATGGGAGCAGGGAGAGTGCTGGAGCCAGAGAGTAGCCGGTGTCAGCATGGATTGCTTTTTAATAATTATACACAACATATTAGAGTGGCCAAACAGATAAAAATAAGGGGAAAGGGAACCTTCTTTCTGATGTCAGGCCACTTGAAATGAGGACAGGCAGAAAAATGGAGTCAAAGAGGAAGGCACAAGAGAATCAGGGAAAGGCTTGTGAGGTGAGTGTTAAGGGCCTTCTTCAGCAGCCCAGCCTCTTCAGTCAGTGGTCTCAGAAGACTCCTCACAGCTTATAAGGCATTTCAAAACATTTTTCTCAATACATCATCCTAAGAACTACATGAGCAGGAAATGAACAGCATGGTCTTATTGATGGAAGCAGAAATGTTACACTGACGGTCTTAATTCACACAGACACAGGACAGTCAGAAATTGTTTCTGATTTCCATAATGCCAGAGACAGCACACGGCCTTCCTCCTAACCCGGAAGTTTGTATAAAAGGTGCAAGGAGTCTTGTGATATTGTGTCATGAGGACATCAAAAGGAATAATGCCTGTGGTGGCTTGAATGTGGGATATCCCCAGTAGGTTCACATGTTAGAGCATGTGGTCATCAACTGGAAATGCTATCAGGAAAGGTTGTAGAGCTTTTAGTTGAAGCCTGACTGGGGATGTAGGTCACTGGGGGAAGTGGATCACTTGGTTTGGGGAGTCTTGAGGTTTTACAGCCAGGTTCCATCTACTTCCTATTCTCTTCCCATTTCTTCCATGGTGACTTCTCAGCGTGATGGAATGGTCGCTCTGGACTTTAAGCCAGAGTAAACCTTTTCTTCTTTAAATTGCTTCTTGTCTTAGCAATGAGAGAGGTAACTACTGTGATACCCAAAGAAAACCTTTCTGTAACTATATTTCATCTCACATCATAAGAAACTGTATAGCTACATGTTCAGCAAGAAAGAGAAGACTGAGAGATGAGAAATTTTAATGAATGAATGGGAATACATCCTGGGAGAGTCAGCTTCTCACTTTCCCACCCCCACGTCCTCTTCTCGCTATGTCCTGTGAGGATGACAACCCTGGGATGAAATTCATTGTTGTAGTTGCTTTTTAAATTTGTTTTCACGGATGTGATGTTTTTATCTTTATCCCCTCCACTCTGATAAAGCACATCCATACCTCAGAAGCCTGTGAATCCTCTTCAAACCAGCTTAAAGTTTAACTGTGGCCTTTGAAAACGGGCCTCAACGACCATCTACAGTACTTGCCAGCAGGGCTTGTGGAAGCAAAGATTTCCATACACCACATGTGCTCTAAGCACAAAATTACAATAATTAGAGATGGCAAAGTCTGAGCACCCTACCTCCAGGAAGGTCAGAGGAAGATTGTGACAGTGTTTAGTCTAGGCCTGCCCCGTTCTCTTAATGCCACACAGAGTGAACAAACCATGCATGCTTCCTCCCGTGGAGGATTACATGACACAATCAGATGTCTTCTCCGCATATTTGTTCAATGTCACGACCCATTACCCAATCGTATCCCCGTCAGTTCTCCCCTCTGAAGCACTTAGAAACGTGAACGTGTAAAGAGAACACTGACCACCGACTCAACAGATATTCTGAGCCTTATGGAAAAGGCAATGTTAGCATTGTGGGCTTCGTTAAAAACACAGTTTAAAAAAAAAATCACCTGCCCTCTGAATGATTGAAAAAGACAAAGACTTCTCTACTTCTACACTTAATTCAAGGTCAATATTGGCAAATTGTAGAAAAGGTTCAGATAAGACAGGAGGATTTTATGACACACTGTGAGCTTTAGGGATCTAAAAGAAAAAGAAAGTACATAAGTGCAGCCTTAAATAGTAGTCAAGATGCCACTTCAAATGATAAGGACGGTAAAGGACACAGGGGAGAAAGCAAAAAAATATGAACAAAACATAACCATGGGCCAGTGAGATGGCTCAGAGGGGAAAGGGAAAGGCACTTGCTGCCCACACCAGACGACGTGAGTTCAATCTCCAGAACTCATCTAAAGGCAGAAGGACATAGTGGGTGGATGCCACAAAGTTGTCCTCTGACCTCCACTTGTGCAGGAATGTGCCCAGCCCTACACACACACACACACACACACACACACACACAC
>JANHMN010000001.1:4891421-4896421 GCA_030674055.1 Rhabdomys pumilio
GTGTGTGCATGTGTGGTGTGTGTGTGTGTGTGTGTGTGTGTGTGTGTAGGGCTGGGCACATTCCTGCACAAGTGGAGGTCAGAGGACACACACACACACACCACACACACACACCACATGCACACACACACACATACACACATACACCACACACACATGCACACACACACACACACACCACATGCACACACACACACATACACACATACACCACACACACATGCACACACACACACACCACACACACATACACACACCACACATGCATGCACACACACACACACACCACACATGCATGCACACACACACACACACACCACACACACATGCATGCACATACACACACACACCACACATGCATGCACACACACATACACACACACACACACACACACCACACACACACACACACACATACACACACACACCACACACACATGCACACCAGAAATAGTTGGTAGTCTTTAAAATAAGGGAAAGCAAAATACTGTCGAGGAACATTTTGTTAGGAATTTGCATGACAGACCAAAGAGCAACTAACTCCAATTTATAAGTTACACACAGACAACAGAGCATTTTAATGGGGTCAGGTCACTGCAGCTGTGAATTGTCTCCTATATGAGAAGCACAAAACTTGGCCTTTGACACACATGTGAATTTTAATATCTACAATCATAACATTCTCAGACGACAAAACTGCACCTTGAGAATTTTATGCACAGAACCAGCAAAAATAGTTTTTAATGAGAATCCTAACTCAAGACCAGGGTCTAGAAACATCTGTGAGGAAGGCTTATTTATTATCACAAGTACGGAATAATGAGAAAATTATTTAGGATCAGAATAGCTATCTGCTGGGTTTGAAGTAAGATGAAAGCCAAGGAATACTTCCAAAGGATATCATGTGTGTATGTATGTATCTGTAGGTATGTAGGCATGCAAGTATGTATGTATGTATGTATGTATGTATGTATGTATGTATATGCATGTGTGACTGCATATGAAGGCCAGAGGCTGTCAGATGTCTTTGTCAAACACTCTCTGCCTTGTTTTCATGAAGATTTATTTATTTTTATTTTATTGTATATGTCTGCTTGGCCTGCATCTATGTGTACCACATGTATGCCTGGTGCCTGTGGAGGCCAGAAGATGGTGTTGGATCCTGTGGAATTGGAGTTACAGATAAGTGCAATATAACATGTGGGTATTAAGGACTTAACCAGGGTCCTCTGCAGGAACAGCACATGTTCTTGGTCACTAACTATCTCTATAGCCTTTCCATCTTATTGAGACAGGAGCCTGTAGATTCAGCCACACTGGCTGTCCAGTGAGTCACTGGGATCCATCTATTTCTGCCTCCCTGGAACAGGGATTACAGACAATAAACCATCTCTGCAGCATTCCACATGGCTGTTTTAAATGTGAAGATGCAATCAGGACAAGGAACCACAGCCTTGAATTATTTAAGAGTCACTCATATCTATAGAGTTATGGAAAATGTGAAATTGCAGAAAAACTAAGAGGAGACCACGGAAGACACCACTGAACACACCACCATCCTGGGACAAGAAAGAAAGCACAAGTGAAGAGAAGAAAAATGTAAAGTGGAGAGACATATTAAAGAGAAAAACAGTAAATCACAAATTCCCTTTTATATGATTGTGTCAAGCCTGTGCACAGACTCAAAGAAGAGATGAAGGAGTGAGAAGGTTAGCCCAACACAGCAACAGTAGACACATGCAAGGATATGCTGGTGCCTAAAGAGAGATGAGTAACTAACTGTCTTAAAGGATGTATAGGGGACTCTTCCGAGACACTCAAATCAAACACAATTAAGATCCCATTCTCTCTTCTGGAATCTTACAGTGAGAAGAAACCTTAGAGATATCCAGGGCTAATAAGATGGCTCAGTGGATAAGGCCAGCTGCTTCCAAAACTCACAGCATCAGTTAGGTCCTCAGGACTCACATGGCTGAAGAAGAGAGCCAACTTCCAAAGTTGTCCTCTGACCTCTGGAAGTACCTGGTGTGTGTGTGTGTGTGTGTAGGTAAACAAACAAATAAATAAGATTTTAAAACCATACTTTTAAAAGTTAGCTTTACAGTGTTAAAAGCTATCCAGGCAGAGTCATCTTGTTGTAGATAGCAGTGTTCCTCATTCCTTGGGATAAGCCTTTCCTTTTTCCTCTTCTCTCTCACAATGGTCTACCGCCTACTGAGAACTTTCTGGGTTTCCTGCTAAACTACGCTGAGTAACACTGATGAGGAATAGCAGATTGCAGGCTTTGCTGCTGTCCAGGACTGTTGCCTTCAGATTACTCTACAGACCAGGCTCTGTGCATCATTCCTTATCCTTAGGCCACAACGAGCACAAAAACCCGCCTTGGGTTTTGAGCCAGACACAGGAGCAAAGGAGACTGCGCCTGTCAATCTTTTCATCTCTGAGATACCTATCTCATTAAAATCCAGGCTTCTTTGATGATCGCACAGGCTGAGTGAAAACATGCCCTCGGTACTTGGAGGGAATAATTATAAAGAAAGAATGTTTTCTATTTTGTCTGTAAACTTCGTTTTTGTATATGCAAAATAATTTTATTAAAATCTCGCCGTTTATAGCATCAATTTTGAGCATAGTCTTTAATAATGCTAATAGAAATCATGTTGGTGTGAAGAAAACAGGGCAAAATAGGTAAAATGATTGTCAAATGTAAACAGACCCAAGCGGAATTAAATTCAAAGTTTGTTTTCTTTCTTTCTCTTTTCTCTTATTTAGCTAATCATGTCTGTTTATGTTTTTGATTCTTTGATTCGTTTTTGTTCCCTAAAAATCTAACTATGTTTTACTGACAGTTTCTCCTAGCTCAGAAATGTGTGGCTATAGGTGTATAGATACTTTTCCACCTTGCATAAGAAACTCATTTGTGGATGGTACAGATCCATGCCTAGAAAGCAAAAAAGAAACTTGCGTTCCCATTGGTAGACAGCTGTCTTCCCAAGCTGAAAACATAAACATCTACCTTTCATCCATCCTGAGTTATTTTAGGAAAACCACTCATCCTCCAATACAAGGAATATTTAGCTCTGCCTATTTCCAAAGGAGGAAGAGACAATCAAATAGCATTCCTGTTTCCAGAAGTTCTTTCCCGATCTAGTGGGTTAAACGGTATCCAAGAGCAGCCATGGAGAGCCCTGGTTCCCAATATGGAGAGGAGCCTACCCTTCTCTCTGTCTTCCAGCTGTTACAAGCATCCCACCAGTTTGCCATAAAGTTATTTACAAAAACGGAATTAATTAGAAGGGATCTGGTATTTAATTACTTAAAATAGAAGCCACATTATCAAGAGTGGTAAAAGAAAGCCGGGAGAAAGCGAGGCAAGCGAGGCATGCAGTTTCCTCATATTGCAACAAAGAAGCAAGAGTTCTTGTTCTCCCTAACAATACACTCACACCCCCTAACTCCAGACTGAACTTTTCGGTTCTTTTTCTTACTCCCATCCCACTTCTGCAAAAAGGATTTATTCGAACTAAAGGATAAAGGTTACTGAACAAGACTATTATGGAAGGCATGTAATTTGCAGTCATTATATCCCACCTCTGTATAATTTCTGTAACTGTTTAGTATAAATAACAGAAAACACTTCAGCATGTTGGCTCTGTGTGTTTCCCCATTACACCATTTGTAAGTTACAATCATTCATTTATAGCCTAAACTTCTCTTTGTATATGGTATTAAAAGCCACAGTCAAGTTAGATCAAGTTAGGATCTACTTTACTGCAAGGGTCATCTAGAAGCTCAAGGACACAGGGACAAGCCTCCCTCAGAAGCTAGCTCACGTAATTATTTCTGCTACAGCTTCCCTCACTAGTTGCCGGCATTGCTATTTTTCATTCCTTACTTCTTGCTAAACATCCAATATTTAGGGGGGGAAAAAAGCAGATGTTTCATGTTCTGTCTGCTCTTTTTCACATTCCTACCTCTTAACGAGAGATCTGCAGGAGATTCAGTTTAAATACACTGTAAAAAGCTCAGCCGTGTGCAGTGCTACAGTGGCTGGAATGAGCGGTGTCCTCCACGGGCTCAGGTGTTTGAACGTTTGTTTCCCAGTTGATGGTGATGTTGGAGGCAATTGTGGAGCCTTTAAGAGGTAGTCTTGCTGAAGGAAGTGTCCCAGGGGCGGGGTGTGAATCATGGACTTGGTCCAGTTCTGGTTCACTTTCTCTGTCTCCTGAGTGTGGACAGAAACATGGTCATTGAGCCTCCTGCTCCTGCTGTGCCTTCCTCACCAGAGAAATCACATATCTAAGTTGTGCCTCCATCACCAGAGGAATCATACACCAAAACAAGCTCTTCCTTCTCTGCGGTGCTTTTGGTCAACGGCAGATAGTAACTAATGCAGGTACCACCATGACTCCATGTGCAAGGCAAGGTGAACCATGAATTCTGTTCACCAAGTGGAAAGCCAACAAGGGAATGACTGCACTTTGTTTACTTATTTATTTATCCATTCATTCCTTTATCTATTCACTCATTTATTTAGAGGGTACATGGATCACAGCATACGTGCTGAGGTCAAAGCACAGGTTGGGAGAATTGGTTCTCTCTTTCTACCAAGTGGGGCTTAGCCATTGAACTCAGGTCAGTAGGCTCTGTGGCAAGTGCCTTTACCCACCAAGCCATTTTGACAGCTCACCAGGGATAGTCTACACGAATAGTCTAAACTCACAGTCTAGCTGTGAGTATGACCACACATTTATAAACCTCACTTACACACACACACACACACACACACACACACACACACACACACACCTCCCTCTATAGCTAACATAATTATGCCTGAGTCTTTCTCTATTGATTTATGGATCACAAGCAAGTCCTTCACCATCTCTGTGCTCCCATCCCCTATCTGTGTTTTCTTTCTTGTTACACGAAACTAATTTAAAAATTAAGCAGGTCAAGAGCACTTGGAAAGTGTGGCAGCTACAAGCAAACTGAGATGA
>JANHMN010000001.1:4901421-4908862 GCA_030674055.1 Rhabdomys pumilio
GAGAGAGAGAGAGAGAGAGAGAGAGAGAGAGAGAGAGAGAGAGAGGAAAAAAGATGGCTGAATCCCACTGGTGACTAGGCCAGTCGGGACTCAAATGTTCACACACAAGAAGAGACCTAACTCTGAAGTCACTCAGAAACTGGGATGATCAACCATGAGAGGTGTGGAAAGAGTATCTCTTTTCAAGAGCTGCACACTATGGCTTTCAAATGTATAATTTTGAACAAAATATTATGAGGTTTCTATATTTACATGTGAATAACACTGTAAACAAACTAAACCTAAAATTGTATTTATATCACATGCCACAAAGCAGCAGCAGAACGAACAGTTTTACTACATTTTAAACAACTGATTTCATGCAACGTGTATTCCCTGACCACTATAGAACAAAGTTAGAAATCATTAACCACAGAAATTTAGAATATTCACAAACACTCAAAATTTAAACACACATTCCTAAATATCCACTGGATATTTAGAAAGAATCAGAATGAAGATTAGAAAATATTTTAAGATGAGACCATAGCACAACATACCAGTTAAAGCTATAATTAGAGGAATATTTAAAACTATAACCATATATAAACAAATGCAGGCTAAAAATAGAGAAAATTAATAAAGTTTAAAATCCATTATTTGAATAATGAACAATATTGGCAGACTATTAGCTAAGTGACAAAAAAAAAAAAAAAAAACAGATATGGGATGAGCCATATTGTGAAAATCAGGAATGAACAAGAGGGCAGTACCACGAATCTTACAGAAATTTTTAAAAGATCAAAATGAACCATCAAGACCAACTATGTATAATAAATGCATATCCTGGGTAAAATGGAAAATGTCTGGAAAGGCAAAGTGTTAAAAGTGACTCAAGAAGAAGTAGAAAAGCTGGATAGACATATAACAAAAAGAAAGGTTGAAATCATATTTCATAAACTCCACCCACCCCACCCCCAAGTCTGGATGGCTTCACTGACAAATTCTACTAAATATTTAAAGACATATGATGGATAATCCATAAACAATCCTTCTCTACACACTTTTAAGTAGAAGCAAAGAGAACACTTCCCAAGTCATTTAAAAGGCCAAAAAAGTTGAGGTCCCAATCCTACAAAAAAAACTATAGGTAACCGAGCAAAGCTAGGACCTAAAGAGGTGGTCTTACCCAGAGAAGAGAAAACCAATTAGTTATCTAATACCAAATGATCATCCCTGAAAATATATATACAGGTAACATATAGATTTAATTCATATATATATATATATATATATATATATATTATACATACATAATAAAAAAGAGCATAAAATTGAGGAGGGAGGGGTATATGGGAGGATTTGGAGAGAGCAAAGGGAAGGGAATTGTAATTATATTATAATCTCAAAACTTAAAAAAATAATTAAGAAACTTTAGTATTATCCTAATACCAAAACCAAATATATCATTTCATAATAAGAAGACCAGACTGGAGCAATTTGCTGGTAAGACACTTGAGTGACTGTCTCCCCACAAGGAAGTTGATTTTTACATCTCTTTAAACACCATACTACCAATAATAGCCAAGGATTCAAATGAGAGACCACAATGCTTGCATATAGTACACTAGAAGGAACGAGACAGAAGGTAAGTTGTTTACAGGTTTACATCATCACTCCCCCAGTTCCCAACATACAGTGTGGAGAAAGTTACCTCTTGCTTGGGGGAGGAAAAAAAACACTAAGTCCTGGCCCCAGCCTTGAAGTCCAACACAGTTCAGGTTGTAGTAATTATTTTAAAAAAAAAAAAAAAAGGCTCAGGTCAAGCTAACTGTCTAGGCTGCAGTGTCTCTGCCTAGCTCAGCCACATGGCCAGAGGCCACATGCACACTGCAGCTAGAAACAGCCAGCTAGAAAGACCAGCCCTGCCACCCACAAGACTCTAGCATGGGAGATGGCTCTGTCAATCTTCCACGCTGTCTCTGCTAGGTTGGGCAGTGCCCAGACTATCCCGCCAAACACATGGTCTCAGTACAGATGAGACTCTAATGCTTAGATTATCCAAAGGCTTATATATTTAGTAATGATCAATAACAAGATACCCTTACAATCAGAGGTGTAACCCAATACCCAACCTAGATATACCAATTACCTTTGACTGCTACGGACAAGCGAACATCAGCCTCCATGTCCACTTCTCTCCTTCTCCGTCTCCCCTAGTTCCTCCTATTCCTTCTCCTCTTCCTCTTCTTTTCTCCCTCTCTTCCTCTCTTTACTCCTCCCATCTTAGCTCCTCCTATAAGGTGAGGGGTGGGCAAAGTCGTTCAGCCTCTGTCTCCCCTCAGCTTGTACCCACAAACTGATCCTTTGGGCCCTGTAAACCCAGTTGAGCACACTTTCTCCCCTACCATTCCTTCAACCTCAGTAGAGCCAGGAGTAAGATTTCTCCCATTGAGGGCTACACAGGAAAGTGTATGTTAGATCTCACCGAGCCTAATGAACCCTATAGACTGAATGATTCTATCATCCTGGCCCTCAGTCCAATGTCCACTGACAGCTTCTGTGACTTCCCAGTGCCAGGTAGAAGCCCAGCCCTGCTCAAGCCAACTTCTATACAAACCAGAATCATTCATGAGTGGTTGCAACAGTCTTAGGTCTTGACTTCATCTCAGCAGAAGATATCCCACAGCAGTGTGGGCCTTGATTCTGCCCTAGGCTCTGTAGATAGAGGTGCGTGACCCATCAGAAGCCATCAGTGGCCACCTAACAGACCATTCCACCACTACTCCCCAGTGCCAAGCATAATAATGTAAAAAAAAAATAATGATGATAATTACCTTTCTGGGGTTATAAAGTAAAGCAAAGCATCACAAGCAACTACATAGGAGCATACATCACCCTTCATGGTGATGACTTCTGCCAGGCAGAATTCTAAATTGTCTGGATATAGGCCACTGACTGAGCACATGTAAGTTAGCCACCCATAGATGTGTGCAGTGACAGACTAACTTTTTTAGATACATCTTTAATCATTATAAACAATGCACCAATTCCAGATCCAGCAAAAGACAAACTTGGCCTGCACTCTAATAGTGAAACACAGACAGCACCCCAATAGCAGATTTGTAGGGAGTCTCAGCTTAGGATATCACCTACTGCTAATATAACGGATATGTCCACTGACTCAGCAAATGTAGGCAGGCTACCTAGGATTTCTAAAAAGGAAAATAAAAACAAAATAGTATTATAAACATTGAAATGAACACTGAATGCTTCAACATGATAGCCATGTCATGTGCCAGTACATGGACAGACTTTCAGACATTCATGATAAGATGCTGTTTCTTCATCATTGTGGTAAATATCTGAGAGAAACAAATTAAGAGAGGGTTTGTTTGGGCTTACAGTTTGGGTGGGATCAGGCCACAATCACTTGTTCTTGTGCCCATAGATAAAACATGATGATGTGTGGGCAGAGGTTGCTCTTTCCTTCTTGATAAATAGAAAGCAGAAAAAAGGAAACACAGAAGAATCCAGGACAAAAGACACATCACCAGCTGCCTACTGCCTCCAGTTAGGACCTTCTATCTTTTACCACTAATGCCAGGGTATTATTGTAAAGCCACCAAGAGGTTAATTAATTGGATAATTCAGAGCTCACATGACTGAATGTCTCTGGAAATGCCATGGTATACCCAGATATGTACAGCTCTGAAAGTCTGGGTATTTCTTCAGCTGATCAGGTTGATAGTGAAGAACAGTTATTGCAAATAACCTCATATGATGGGCAAGATAAAATACCAGAAATCAATCATGTGGCAACTTATTGACAGATAAAAAAATCATAGGTGAAAAATTCATAAATAGCTATTTAAAGAAAATTCAGTAAGTTTCAAGAAAACAAAATAGTTGACTATTCCAACAACAGCAACAACAAAATAATATCTTACAAGTGAATTTTAGAAAATCAAATATAAATCTGTAATATGAAAAGTAACTAAGCAAAAATTAAGATAAGTTATAAATAGCAAAGGAGTTCAAATAAAAGCAAGAATTAGTAAGCTTGTTTGCAGGCAGGGTATTTGAAAATACATCATTTGAGAAATAAAAACAACAGGAATGAAAGTATACAGAAATTTGGAGCACAATTAGAAAAAAATGTTCAAGTTAGTAGGACTCAAATGGGAACTAAAAATATCAAATAGCAGAAACACTCATACAAAGAGTTAATAACAGAAAACTTTCTAGGGAAAGATAAGTATTAAAATGTAAAAAAAAAAAATCAAAGGTCACTGGTCAAATTTAATGTAGCCATGTCTGCCCCCAAGACATTTTATAATTCATCTCTCAAAGGTTAAGAACAGCGAAGATTCTCAAAGCAGCACAAGAAAAGACAAGTTACAGAGAAGTGCTTCACAACTTGCTTTATAGTATACCTTTTGTCATCTAGCTCATAGGCTAGAAGGAAACCAAGTAAGAATTTCACAATATATAAAAACAAAACTGCCAATCAAGGGTTCTATACCCAGCACAACTGTCCTTTCGATATGAAAGGAGAAACAAAAGTATTCTCAGACAAAACCCAATAGAATTTATTACCACCAGACATATACTGTAGGAAATTATAAAGGAGGTTTTTCAGGCTGAAAGCAAGAGACACTAATGACTAAAACAAAATTATTCAAGAGGTATGAAATTCACTGGTGAGGCTAGTTACGCATTCTATTGGTTCTGTTCTATAGAATCCTAATGCCATACCTCAAGTACTGTATGGACTCAATGTTTATCAGTTATGTGGGATGAGGCTGTAGCTCAGTGATAGAGTGCTTGTCTAGTATGTACCAATCCTGGGCTTGATCTCCAAAGCTTTATAAAAATATACAGACTATTTTTTTATATCAAAACCAAGCATAACATTTATATAAAACCACAGGAAAAAAAAAAACTCTAAAATAGTACTAAGCAAAACTGGGGACATTACATTACTTGACTTCAAACTAAACCACAAAGCGTCACAATGTGTCACAATGTGAAAGTAAAATCAGACCCAACTATCATACAGGAAAGATCCTAGCAGTAAACCCATGCATTTACAGCCAGCTATCCTCAAAGGAAAATTGTTAAAAACATGTGTCAGAAAAAGAACAAATTTCAATAAATGGTGCTAGGGGAACTGGATATCTTTATATATAATGAATCTAGATGCCTATCTCTAACCAATGCAAAAATCAATTTTAAGTGGATTTTGACTTGACTCCTAAACGCAAAACACGAAACATGAAACTCCTGGAAGAAATCATAGGAGGTAAGCTTTTACATGCTGGAACCAGCATGAGGTATTTGGATTTAATCCCAGAAGCACAAGAAACAAAAGCACAAACAGACAAATGGGATCATACCAAACCCCCCCCAAAAAAAAAATCTTCGCAGGAAAAGAGACCATCTACAGAGAAAGGAGACAACTTGCAGAAGGGGAAAAAAAAAAAAAAACACTTTTGAACTGTAAATCTGACCAAGGTTAGAGTTCATACAATTCAATAGCTGAAAAATGGGATGAGGTGATCAAAGTCACAATTTCTTTAGTCCAGGAATAGTAAATACAGTACCATTAGTATAGATAATAGTCCAGTATTGTGTACATAATGTTACTAAGAATAGACGTAAATGTTTTATTCTGCATATAGTGGTAACTGTGTTGCCACTAATGTACAATTCTCTTCATTAATGTAGATACAGTGTATATACAGTATATATCTGCCCTGGCAAGGTAACATTTTCTCAGTCAGCTACAGTTAACATATACTATACTCCTCGTTTATAATAAATAAATCAGGAAATATGCTATTACCCAATGAGATCCTAAAGTTCTATTTCAGTGCATGGCACTTGTGTGTATGGCTGGTATGTCAACAAAGCTAACCATACTGCTAGCTGTATAAAAACACAGGCATATACAATTATACATGGTGCATAATGCTAGATATTATACCATATTATTATATTATACCACTATTATACCATAATAGTGGTTATAAATTTCTATGCATGTTAGGTACTATGTTATATTTCAGCATTTTGTTGGAGTATCTTCCTTATTAAAAAGCATTTGCTTTAGCACAGGCCATGTCACACCAGGATCATGGTCATACAATTTACATCTCATCTCAGTGGCCATATTGAGTGACTCGGCTGTACTGCCTGGTTTGGGCAAACATACTCTATGAAGCTTGCCCAGAGACAGAAGAGATCTAGCACTTTTCAGAATGCTCCCACCATTAAGTCATGTGTGACTGTGTATTAAAACCTCATCCTACATATTGTAAATACAAAACTCTTTGTTGGTGATGCTTCCACAGAGCTGTATAGAAGAGGTATGTGGCTAAACATTTAAAGTATGGAAAGATGCCCCCTCCTGTTTCCATTCTTGGCTGTCCTTCACAGACTATATAAACTGATTCTAAGTTGTTAAAATAAGCAAAAAGGGGAGAACAAGAAGGTTCCACCTGGGTGAACTGCCAAACATGTCTCCAGCCAAAACTTCAACAACCAGGGGCCCTTTGCATACTCAAAACAGCATCCAAATCCATCCAGAGACCTGAAGCGCTTTCAGAACAATTTATTCCCGTGCCTTATCTAAGAGAACCTATGCATGCACTTGAGAAAAAATAGCTTACCCTGTAGCAGAAGAGGTGACTAGTTCTAACAAGTGAGGTTGAAGGTAGCTTTAAGCAGGGGTCCAGGTTGTCCTGGAAGGTTCCAATGGGATGAAAACACAGGAATTAACCATCTTCCAACCAAGACTTGCCAAGCTCTCTTTTCTCAACACAACTGAATTGTCAGTGTTCCTCTGGTAGTAGAAAGAGGCCAAGAAGCTGGAGGGCTGAGCACCTGGCTCCACCACAGACAGCACTGAGAATAATGAAAGTTTTCAACCTCTCTGGGCCTCAGTTCCTCCATGATAAACTTAACAAATAAGGTCTATTCTGCTACCAGGTAAGATAGGTGCAACAAGCAATAGGTGTAATGTACATAAAGAGATACTGCAAAGGGTGAAATCCTACATAAACCTGCCTAGTGTATTTAATTGGCACTTTGCCCACTGAGTCATCTTCGCAGCCTTGATGTGGTATCTTAAAGGACATGGTCTATATAAAACTACCTAGCAGAGTGATGGCCCATAAAGCTATTTCATAAATGTATGCCTATTCTCACTGTTACTATTTCCTAAAGTATACTTTGCTACAGCACTGTACTTACAGTGTGCTATCTAAACCCTGCATTTTGCTTTGGTGAATACAAAGACCACAAGGACCATGCCTTTGATCTTCCCAGAGGAAGAAGAAGAGGCAGAAACAAAGAGCATCAGGGAATCTTCTATGGACTCTGTTAGCCCTGAGCCCTAGCTGGAATATCACACACACACACACACACACACACACACACACACACACACACACACACA
>JANHMN010000001.1:4940946-4963254 GCA_030674055.1 Rhabdomys pumilio
GCAGTGTAGACTGGGTGCAGGGCAGTGTCTTCTGTGCAGTGTAGACTTGGTGCAGGGCAGTGTCTTCTGTGCAGTGTAGACTGGGTGCAGGGCAGTGTCTTCTGTGCAGTGTAGACTGGGTGCAGGGCAGTGTCTCCTGTGCAGTGTAGACTGAGTGCAGGGCAGTGTCTTCTGTGCAGTGTGGACTGAGTGCAGGGCAGTGTCTACTGTGCAGTGTAGACTGGGTGCAGGACAGGGTGTCGCATATTCTGTGGTAGTCACTGAGTCCTCTGGAGTCTGAAGTCAGTTCCCAGCTTCACCCAAGCCAAGGAATCAAACATGGCATGGTTTCATCTACAAGTCAGGCTAGCAAGGCTAAGTCACCGGGATCTGATTGCAATTCTGGTTTGGTCTTTCAACCATGGAGTCTAGTCTTCCTATCTTTCCGGCAATATACCTAAATTATCATTAAATATTTTTTAAAGATGTTATTACAAATTTGTTTTTGTTTTGTTGTTGTTGTTTTGGTTTAGTTTTGTGGGTTGGGTTTTTTTTTGCTTGTTTGTTTGTTTTTGTTTTATATATGAGGAGAACATTTACGTAACTCATCTATGATCACCCATGAGCATATAATAGAGTTGGAATTCCAACCCTGGTCTGCCTGATTTCAAGTCAGTTATCAATTACTGAAAGGTACTAATGCAACTCCATCGAGGGATTCTCTGAAGAGGAACCAACTTGTTAATGATGGCTGTTTGTTTGTTTGTTTGTTTGTTTTATTTTTATTATTATTTGTTTCTTCTTTTTTATTTATTTATTTATTTTTTGAAATAGGGTTTCTCTGTGTAGCCCTGTCTGTCCTGGAACTCACTTTGTAGCTCAGGCTGGCCTCAAATTCAGAGCTCTATCTGCCTCTGCCCCTCTGCCCCTCTGCCCCTCTGCCCCTCTGCCCCTCTGCCTCTGCCATGTTGGGGTTAAGGGTATATGCCACCACTGCCCAGCTACAGTTGCCTATTCTAGACTGGCGATGAATCTGAAAATCTTACCTGTTTTATTGTTTTCTTATGTACATATAAATTATCTCAGTTTTAGAAATTACCTACATATCAAACAATATTTTCAAGATTTTTTTATTTTCATTTGAGAGTGTGCATGAAGTAGAAACTTCTGGATTCTTTGGAAAGTCGGTTGTGTCAGGTGGTGTTTTTTGACTAAAGCAAGAACATGAAAGGACACATGATAAAGGATTCTTCACTATTATGGTTTGTATATGCCTGGCCCAGGGAGTGACACTATTAGAAGGTGTGGCCTTGTTGGAGTAGGTGTGTCACTGTAGGTGTGGGCTTAAGACCCTGATCCTAGCTGCCTGAAAGTCAGTATTCTGCTAGCAGCCTTCAGATGCAGATGTAGAACTCTCAGCTCCTCCTGCAACCAGGCCTTCCTGGATGCTGCCATGTTCCCCCTTTGATGATAATGGACTGAACCTCTGAACCTGTAACCCAGCCCCAATTAAATGTTGTTCTTCTAAGAGTTGCCTTGGTCACGGGGTCTGTTCACAGCAGTAAAACCCTAACTAAGTTGTTCCATTCACTAATGACACACATATATTGGTTCACCTTACATTGCATAAATGAGTGCCATAGAGAGAAACACACCAAAAAAACTTCTGGTGGTGTGCTGGTGGCTTCTTGCCACTTTTACAGACTCAGGCCATTTCTCAGAGTCTCAGAGGGTCCTCTGCAGAACAGCAAATACCCTAACCACTGAGCCATCTCTCAACAGGTCCCTCGGGCAATTTATAAGCAGGCTGTAGAAGCATTTTCTGTATGATACCTCACAACTATCAATACTGCCTGATTGTTGTCAGAGTTTTAATGAGAAGGCGCTGGATGGTGTGTTAATTCTGTAATTCACACCAGAAGAAGCGATGCTAACTTAGACTACTCGGTAAACACCGTGATTGTCACAAACCCTTCAACGGAAGGAACCCAAAGAATTGACAAATTTGCTAAATTCATAAAGAAAACTGTTTCAGACCTAAAGGTTTATGGCCCTTAACTTCAGAGGTGTTTTATAAATATTTCTGAGTTCACACATCAGGGGTTTATCTGCACACCACCTTCTTATCTTCCTTTGAGATCTTTTCAAATTTTAGAACACTTAAATACACTTGCCATTTGGGGACTCCTGAATTCTCATCTCACAGTTCAATGCTGTAACTCCTTATCAGGTTTACGTAAGATCTCAAATGCTTTTTATTACAGCTTTATGTGTTGTGTTGAGCCTGAGGAGTGTGTCCATGGGCTGAGTGTTGAGCCTGAGGAGTGTGTCCATGGGCTGAGTGTTGACCCTGAGGAGTGTGTCCATGAGATGAGTGTTGAGCCTGAGGAGTGTGTCCATGGGATGAGTGTTGAGCCTGAGGAGTGTGTCCATGAGATGAGTGTTGAGCCTGAAGAGTGTGTCCATGAGATGAGTGTTGAGCCTGAGGAGTGTGTCCATGAGATGAGCTCATGAGCGACTCCATCCCAAACTGCTAAAACATGGGGAAGAAGTAGCTCCACCAGCACCAGTGGGTTACCCAGTCAGAAATTCCATTGCCTAAAATGTTTGAGGAAATCTACTCCTTGTTGTCCAACAAAGTAATAGACCTAATGAGTGATGCTTGCTACGCCCAAGACAGAACTGTGGCTCAGCTAGAGCTCCTGGGTCAGCTTCCTTACGTAGTCTCCTAAAAGTTATTTTAGGGGAATCCATTACTCCCTAGATTTTGTTTTAGTTTGTCTCAGTTTGCTTCATTCAGTACATTCCAAGTCCTCTCTTGATAATAGACGTATTCCCGTCTGCCTTCTCGGCAATAGCTGACCTGGCTGTGAGCCCAAAACATGGTAAATTACAAATTACTACCAGATGAAGCCACGAGTTTTACAAAGAGCACTTCCTCCAGGCCCAGCACACTGTGAAGCTAGGTGACATCACTGGAGTGATTAAGATTCGTGTGTGTGTGTGTGTGTGTGTGTGTGTGTGTGTGTGTGAGAGAGAGAGAGAGAGAGAGAGAGAGAGAGAGAGAGAGAGAGAAAGAGAGAGAGACAGAGAGAGAGAGAGAATGCAGTGTGTACGTGAGCGTGTGTGAGAGAAAGAATGCTTTTGAGTGTGTATGTGAGTATGGTGTGTGTGTGTGTGTGTGTGTGTGTGTGTGTGTGTGTGTGCCCATATATGGGCCCATTTCTGTCTTTCTGTGTGTGTACCTGTGTCTGTGTGTGTGTCATCACCCCCACACACATATGTTACGAAATGATAGAGCATTAATGAAGTGTCCTATTAATTTTGAAAATCAGAAAATAAGAAATAGGTTGTAATGGTCCAGGAAAATGTTTAATAGTAACAAGAAACAGTTATGAAAAAAGTTATAATTCTCTCCTTTAAAGAAGTCATCTCCTGTAGCCAGGCAGGAAGCCCAGTGGAGTGATAGGGACACCAACCCACACTCAAAGCTTTTGACTCAAAATGTATCTTGTCTGCAAGAAATGCAGAGACAGAACAGAGCAGAAATGAAAGGAATGGCCAAGCAACAACTGGCTCAACCAGAGACCCATCCCATGGGCAAGCACCAATATTAATGGTGTTCTGTTATGATTGGGGAGCCTAGCATGGCTGAGAGGCTCCACCAAGCAGCTGACTCAGACAGATGCAGAGTCCCACAGCCAAACATTGGATGCTTAGGGAGTCTTGTGGAAGAGTTGGGGGAAGGATTGAAGGCCTTGAAGGGAATAGGAACTCCACAGGAAGACTAACAGAGTCAACTACCCTGGAACTCAGGGAGTTCTCATAGACTGAAACACCAACCAAAGAGCATGCAGGAGCTGGACCTAGGCCTCCCTGCACATATGTAACAGATGTGCAGCTTGGTCTTCATATGGGTCTTGAACAAGGGGACCAGGGGCTATGCCTAAAACTGTTGTCTCTGTGTGAAATCTGTTCCCCTAACTCAACTCTCTTGTCTGGCCTCGATGGGAGAGGATGCCCCCAGCCCTGCAGAGACTTGAGCTGCCAGGGTAGGAGGATACCAGAGGGGCCTCCACTCTCTCAGAAAAGAGAAAGATGGATGGGAAAGGGACTGTGGAAGGGGGAGACCACCAGAAGGGAGAACAGTGACTGTGATGTAAAATCAATAAATTTTAAAACAATAAAAATTTTTAAAATAGAGTTATTTTCTCAACAACTTCTCTTTAACTTAAAATTTTACACAGTTACAAATAATTTTAATCTAATATTGGAAATGAGACTTCTTTGCCAGGCCGTGGTGGCATTGACCTTAATCCAGAAGCTGGAAGGTATGTGACTTTAAGCATAGCCTGGTATGCAGAACAAGTTCCAGGTTAACTAGGAATAGACAGAGAAACCTTGTCTCAAAAAACTAAACAAAAAAACAATGAAATTAAAATATAAAGCATAACCAAACTTCTTGAGAAATAAAAACTAAACAATATTTCTACTTAAATGTTTTACTTCGTGTTTCCTTTTAAAAGTTTACTAACTTTTATTTTTGGTGCTTCTGATTTTAAAGCACTTGCTATGATTTTTATCAACAAAAATAAGTGTCCATTTAAAAAGCATTGTTATTTTTAATAATCTGGGTTAGATCATTTTTCTAGAAGCTAACCAACCAAAAATAGAAGAGAAATAGAAAATTTATTTCTAGTACTAAATCCACAATAACAATATTTTTTAATTATGTGAGTGACTGTTCCTATATTTTCATCCAGGTGTCAAACTGACTTTTTCAGCCCCCAGATGCAAATGTCAGTTTAAAATCTAACTTTATCCCTTGAGCTACAAAGGTTGTTCTGGAAAATTGTTGAGAAAGCACCTTCTAAGTAAGTATAATTCGGCTTGACTGTTCGTGATATATTGACTGGTTCTGTGTACAAGTGGGAGAGACTAGAGAATCTGTCAAATTAAAACAGGACATCTGTAAAACGCTTTGCGAGAGAATGTTAAAATGCTATAAATCAATATGTGAGTGTTTAAAACAAAGCGAATTCGCTCTGTATTTTGCGGATTTGATTTATTCCCATGGTTCAGGGTGGTGCTTACACAGTTATGCTGCAGCAGACCTCAGGAGGACGGATCTCCCCGTGAGCCACTTCCCACCAATTTCTATTAAATTCAGCTGTGGTGGCAAGAGTTCATCATTTCAAAACTCGTGGCTGTTCTGGAGGCTGGCATGGAACTTTGTACAGCCCAAGCTGGCCTTGAACTTGAGATGCTCTTGTGCGAGTCTCTCACGTGCTGCCATTGCACAAGTGCACCGCCTGGCCCCAAACCCCGTGTTTGGATCGCATAATTCTAATAACTGTTCAAATGGGAGCACGCTGAAAACACAATGTCGATTTTCCGTCTTGAGTCTTGTGAAACAGAGACATGAAAGGCTATCTGATGTTGGCTGTACATGAAGGATCAGTCTGGAAAATGGCAGTCCAAGCCATATCACATACACGTGAAATGCCTTTCTACACTTTGGTGCATGTCAAGGGCAGGGCAGGTTTCTCTCCCAACAGCGCCCCCTGTGGCCCTGCACTGTCAATGCAGATCTTCACTCTTCGCTCTCCCCTTGGCTGAGTTCAGTCCGAAAGCTCAGGCTAAGCAAACTGTTGCACAGAGAACCTATCAGTAAATTCCCCCAAGGGAATCTGGAAGGGCAACTCTGACTTTCCAAGGACGTGTCTAGGATCAACACTTCCATACTTCCCCTGAATCTCACCCAGACAAGACAGGTGTAAATCCAGCATATGATGAGAATTGCTAATGATGGGAGGTGGGGAGGGGTGATACTGAGATGATACAATTTAGCCTTTCAACAATAGGAGAAAAAGATCTGAAATTCTTCTATGACCCCCACTCCCACACCCCTCCCTCACCTCGGCGGAGTAGTGTCTGCCAAGGACAGGCTCTGGAAGTTTGTTTCCGGGAAAATCTGAAAGAGTATCAGGTTATTTCCAATATTTTCTCATATGGGTGTGCTATATGTGTGCGTACAGAGATTATGTACAGGTGTGCTCACCTATGCAGATTCATGCAGCTCACGGTTGTACACCGAGCAAACCCCTCGGCTCTGTCTCTGCTTCCCCCAGCGTTGGATTAGAGATCACTCTGCTGTTTTATGAGGGATCTGGGAGTTCCAAATTCAAATCCCTGCTATTGTTCAACAAGCACCTTACCCACTGGCCATCTCTCCAGCTCAAGGTTACTTCCTGGATATCATATCCACCAGGAGCAAGCCTAGATCTGTGCTAACATCTAAATACCAGCTTGTCCTGGCTACTCTTCTGGAAAGACTGCACTGCATTAATCTAAAAGAACAAACTTTTACTAATCTTCACTGCTTGCAGATATAAAATGAAACAAAGCAAGCTTTTAAAAATCTCTTTAGAAGCTACTGGAACGTCATTCTTTTCTGCCAGGATGGACAATTTCCTGGTGTAATCAGCAAGCTTAGAATGCACATCGTGTTTCTCAGAACAGTCCAGTTACTTATAGTTGCTTGATGGAGACAACCCTTCCTGTAGCCCTTCCGGTTTACAAAGTTTCTCCCCTGCTTCTCCCCAGCTCCTAGTCAGCTCCTCCCAGCTTCTCCCCAGCTTCTCTCCAGCTTCTCCCACTTCTCCCCAGCTTCTCCCAGCTTTTCCCCAGCTCCTTCCAGCTCCTCCCCAGCTCCTCTCAGCTTCTCCCCAGCTTCTCCCAGTTCCTCCCCAGCTTCTCCCCAGTTCCTCCCAGCTTCTCCCCAGATTCTTCCCAGATCCTCCCCAGCTCCTCCCAGCTTCTCCTCAGCTTCTCCTCAGTGTCTCCCACACTTCGCCAGTTTTGCCTCTAGCCTGACACAACTGCCTGGGTAAGGGCCACCCAAGACTGACAGTGAATGAGTTCCAGGGAAATTCCACAGGTTTTCTTCCACTGCAGGGCAGCGAGTAAACGGTTAAGCAGTGCAGCAGCATCCCCGGGACTCTGAGGATTTTACGTAGGTGACCCCCCAACAAGAAATTTCAGTCAGCTGAAGATGGAAGTGTAGGAAACTTCAAAGGGTCACGTCTAGACAACACCTTCCTGTCTCAGAGAGCTGCTCCACTCATTGCAGACTAGCAAGAAGGAAAACCCGTCAGACCTCATTGACCGTAGGTAATGAAACAGGGTAATTTCTTCTGATAATGTCACCAAAGAGGAAATCCTACAGACTAAACCGATTAAGACCTCAAGGGAAATATCATATGCACAAAATTGGTCGAGGAGGTTTTGAGAAGGTTGTGGGGGGTTGGGGGAGAAGGGGTTGTGGATGGAATTTTTTAAAATTGATTTGGGCTACTTTTTTGTAGCAGAAACCAAATTTGAAGGAAACTTGGAGTTATACACCAATAGATGGTCTTCTGTTTATGTCCCCCACTAGACAGTTATAAACGCCTCCACGATATGAAACTATTCCCTTTAAGAAGGAATAGAGCCATTTCATTCAAAAGGACAAAGATGATCACCCAACTTGAGAATTTTTTTAACCTTATAACACGTGCATCAGGTGAGGCAGGAAGGTACTCCCACCTAGCTAAGCTATGTGAATACATAGTGAAAGAAAAAAAGAAGAAGAAGAAAGGAATTTAATTCTAATGAACTTAGTTGATATGTCTTGCTAACTGTGAGATTTGGGCTTACCCTGCTTCTGAAGGTATATTTTTATTTTAGGGAGGGTTTTCAGCATGAAAACCAAAATACCATTGTATGTTTCAAATGCTTTTGTTATTTTTGCTCTAACTCTCCCTTTTAATCACCCATTTAAAAAACAAGAGTATTATAGTTCTTCATAATGACCCTCAAATTCATGACCTGGCTTATCCCCAAGCACTTACACCCAGGGGGTGGGGGATGGCTCTGACAGTTTGTGATGATGCCTTTGCTGACATACAACCCACTGCCACTGAGAGTCTGAGACACCCCTCATGGATTCTCTGAGTCAGAACTGATCTTTGCTAAAGAATCTACAACCTACAGTAGCTAGTTATGAGAGTGTGTGTCCCAATTTACCAGGGTGGGTCTCATACTAAGCAGCAGTTTAAAAACCAGAGGACTTGACTGAGCTTTTGAGGGCCCTGACACCCCTGCAGGTGCCTCCTGGCTACTGGGTGTCCTAGGTGTTGGAGACTGCAGCACAATTCTTCAAACTCTTTTGAATTCAGAGAGGTCTGTGTTAGTTACAAATGTTGAGTCCACCTGATGCCTGAAGTCTGGGAAACATGGAGCCAAGCATCAGCCGTTTACTTACCTTCTTGATTCAGCACGCTCTCCTGTGAGCATGTTATTGAACAATGGGATCTAGTGTAGTGTTGGTAACAGTCATCAATTAAATTACTTTTTACTAACAAGATTATATGCTTCTATAAAACCCCTGATTTAAGTTCTGAGGAAAAGCAACGTCTACCAGTAAAATTCTGACTTGAAACTGAAAAGCTGTTATTACTCTTGAAATTATTAACTTATAAGAAATATATATTATATTATTTAAGTTATTGCTTTTAAGAGGACCACTTTTTTGTAAAAAAAAAAAAAAAAGTGGAACCTTTAGAAATATTGTTTACAAAAAAATTCAGTGTCTTTGATTTTCCAATTATGAAAGTATTGTTGTAAAACTGTAAAAGAATATGAATAAGAATAAGAAAATGCAACAACATTTAGAGATGATTAAACCTCCCTATTGTGACCATCTAGACATAAGTCAGCCTATTCTCGTTATTTCTGCTTAGACTTACTATCTCATATACAGGAATATCTTACTTTACACAGGCATGCTTTTAAGTTATGTCAGAATTCTTTCAAGGGAAAGATAATTTTAATAACTACACAATACTCCATTCTAGAAATACACTATATCTTAATGATTTTCTTGAACATTTTGTTTGCTCCTAACACATTGCCACTAATCATGATCTAAAACAAGAATTACTGTTTGCACAAGATTTGAGCCCATGAGCACAGTTTTTTGTTTTGTTTTTTGTCTTTTGAAGAAAGTCTCTGGGTTGTGGTGGTACACACCTTTAATCTCAGTGCTTGGGAGACAGAGGAAGGTGGATCTCTGTGAGTTCAACACTGGCCTGGTTTACAGAGCAAGCCAAGGCTATGCAGAGAAACCCTGTCTCAACCCATTACCCCCAGCTCACTCCACACACAAAGAAAGTCTCACAGTGTAGAATGTGATGGGCTCAAATTGACTGTGCAGTCCAAACTGGCCTGAACTTGCCATCCTCCTGCCTCAGCTTTATCAGCGCTAGGATTATAGGCCTCAGGCACCATACTCTGCTGTGATAGACTGTTCTGTGATGGTTGTTTTGTTTTTTTATCTATTTGTTGTTGTTGTTGAGGCTTCTCTCTATTTTAAAAATAAGGGTAGCTGGATGTAGCCATTCACTCTGGTAATCTCATTATTCAGTATGTCCATGACAAAAAGGCAAACTGGGACTGTAAGAGTGTCTCAACAAAGTAATACTCTTCAACTAAAAAAAAAAAAAACTTCATGAATTTCTTCCTTGGGCAATTACATCTTTAATATTTCCTTCCAGTTTTTTTTTCTTTCAACATGTTTGAAATTATCTTGTATATGTAATTTTGAATCCAGAATTTCTCCTTTCACATATTAGAAGCATTTCCATATGGCATAAAACATTTTATTACTTTAATATCATTTGTGACTACTAGTAACTGACTTGGGTTCCATAGTCTGAGGAAAGTATATTTTCTCAATCATAATTCCCAGGCACTTGCACACTTTATAAAGGGCTGTGTGAGACATCACTCAGCAAAACTCAGTAAGAGACTCATTTATTTTTCATAAATGGCCAAAAGGAAATAGTGCATGCTTGGTGCTGGAGATATGGCTCAGCAGTTTAGAACACCTACCAATTTTTGGAAGACATGGACTTAATTCCAAGCACCTATCAAGTGTCTCATAAAATCCTGTAACTCCAATTCCAGGGGATCAGACACCCTCTTCTGGCCACTAAGGGCACCTCACACACATGGAGAACATATATAAACTCAGACACAGGCATGCAGGAGAACCATGTACTTCCACAGATACCAGGCATTGACATTGTACATGTACATACATACAGGCAAAACACACATATGCATAAAACAGAGTAAATAAATCATTTTTAAATTTAAAAAAGCATAGTATTTCAATTTTATGAGTTCAGAGAGTGTGGCCCAAAAGAATAATTTCCATAATATAGAGATTATTTAAGATACTGTTTATTTGAAGGGAAATGAACTCATATGAGTTCGACAGTGTCTTGTTTTCCTTTTGTGATTTCTTATTAATAAAAATATATTGAAAGAAACATATAGCTGGGCAGTGGTGGTGCACGCCTTTAATCCCAGCACTTGGGAGGCAGAAGCAGGTGGATTTCTGAGTTCGAGGTCAGCCTGGTCTACAGAGTTAGTTCCAGGACAGCCAGAACTATACAGAGAAACCTTGTCTCGAAAAAACAAAAACAAAACAAAAAAGAAGGAAAGAAAAAAGAAAGAAAGATAAGGAAAGATATCACTTCTTGTGAAGGACCAGCCTCAGCTTTATCAGGAGTCCTGAGGAAGGGGTATTTGGGAATGATAGAAGAAATAACTAGAAGTCAATCATGGGTACAAGCTGATGACTCTGTATTTTGCTCCAGACAGCTCCCTAGACAGCTCTCTTGCTAGAAAAAAAGTTCTAAAAACTCTCTAGACAGTGCATAGGTTTTTCTGAGCAAAGTTAGAAAAGCTGCCAGACAAAAGTCTTACTGTTTCTGGTCAAGGTCAGAACACCTTTAGCAAAAAATTCTTGGATTTTCTAACCAGAGTCTGAAATCCACCAGACAAAATCTCAAAAAGAACTACAATAGCTCTCCAGACAGCTCATCTCTTGCAGATCAAAACCCAATCTTTTATGTATGTATCAATTCAGTCATTTACCCTGGGTTCCTTTTTGATTATCCCACGAGTCAGCATTTTATGACCTACCCCTTGATTTTCAGGAAAAGACAAGTACTTTTTTTCTTAACATAACAAATGAACTCAGAGATCTGTCTGCCTTAATAAACACAAACAATAAGGTAGCTGGGTGGAATCCTGTCCTAAGATCACCATTCCCACCATACCTGGACCTAAATTTGATCTGTCCCAAACTGACCTTGAACTCAGGAATCTGCCTGCCTTTGTAAGCACAGACAGTAAGATAGCTGGGTTCCACTGGCTCTGAGATCACCATTCCCTAAATCTCTTTATCTCCTCCTTCCTTAACATCTTTCTGATAAGCTGGCTCATTAGTGCAGCTATCTTTGTTCTGTTTGGTCCATGAAGTCCCTCATATAATTCATATTACATCCTTATTTTTTCCATAGTTGAGAAATTATACATTCTTGAACTCATATTTTCAGAGTTCTTTCTCACAGCTTGAAGGACTGTCTTGAAGGTTTCAGTGTCACAGACACACATTCTAGTTTTCTAGAGTCATGCTATTCCTAATTATGTTGGAGTCATTAACCTTAACAGGAAGAGCATTCCCCAAAGAAGAAACATGAAAATATATACATTATTATGGAAACAAGCCCCACACCCATGGGAACCACCAGCACTCATGGAGGCCTACTCCCTGCTGGCTCTGCTCCAGGGGCAAGAGCTGTGTCACCACCCTTCCACAGCAACTGTGCAGGACTCGGCGACTTTATATATACATTAGAAAGTCCTAGTGCTTGAGTCCAAGTCTCCATCATGCATCCTAGGCCACACACCACATCTTTTTAAAGTGGTTGATTTATTACTCTTTGTTCCAGGATGATACTTTGTTCCAAGATGATACTTTGTTCCAGGATGATGCTTTGTTACTTTGAAGTCAGTCTTTACGGCTTTAGTGGTTCGTTTGCCTCTGCTGTATCCACTGTTTGTTTGCAACTAAGAGTAAGAATGTTAATAGAATCACAGAAATTATTGATATCGTTTGCCAGCCTACCTTGACCAGAATTACACTTTACAAATCTTTTATCAAAACTGGAAGTAAAATGCACTAGGAACAGGATCTAGTAAAATGTACCTTGTGCTATAACTCTGACAGATCATTTTCAGAGACACAGGGACTCCACATTTTAGCCACATTATTACTATATTACAAAGTACAGTCATTTTCATGCAACCATTTTTCTGTTTTCTTTCTTCTCTTCTGTAGTTCTGGGGATTGAACCCAGGGCTTTATAACTGTCACACAGGCTCCTCCCACCAAGCCTTGGCCTTCATTCTGCTTTTTATTTTAAGACAGGGTCTCAAAGGTTGATCAGGTAGACCTTGACACTGCCACCTCTCCTGCCTCAGTTCCTGGGTGGCTCAACTGTAGACCTGTGGCACAGACCCAGCCTAACACAATTATTTTAAAAATAAAATTCCAAACGTAATAAATATCAACGGTAAGGAAACTCTATTTTTAAAAAAATATTACTCATCCGCAAGCCTCTTAGTTTTGGATAATTTAGAATATCTAACCACAGCATTATTTTAAACAACTCCTTATTTTGCAGGGAGAGAAGTGGAAAATATGTATCCCAAAGTTAAAGATGCTTCATCTATCATTTAAATCTTTCTTTCCTCTTGGGCTTCGATAGAGCTCATGATGGCCAGTGCCACGCCTGTATTCTGACTTTGAGTTTCATTTCCACAACTATAGCTGAAAGCCCATCACTGCCATTCCTTTTTAGATTTATCTTACTTTGTGTATGTGAGTCTCTTGCTTGCATGTGTCTCTACACCATGTGCATGCTTGGTGCACTTAGGGGTCAGAAAAAGGGTGTTGGAGCCCCTTGATTGGGGTTATGGACAGTGGTGAGTTGCCATGTGGGTCCTATTGTTCTTAACCACTGACCTATCTGTCTAGGTTTCCCCTCTCCCCTTCCAAGACAGACAGGCATACAGCTCCTGGTCCTTCTGCCTCCACCTCCCTGGTGCTAGGAATACAAGCATATGCTACCACCCCTGCCTATGGTTTGGTGTTTTCTTTTTTAAAAGCCTCCTTAAAGATAAATGTAACAGCTGAGTATGGTGGCCCACGCCTTTGATCCCAACACTCTGGAGACAGAGGCAGCCAGATCTCTGAGTTTGAGCTTAACCTGGTTTATAGAGTGAGTTCAGGGACAGCCAGAGAAATTCTGTATCAAAACAAACAAACAAACAAACAAACAGCAAGCACCCAATGTATTATACACAGGTAGTAAGTAAGTGCCTTTTTACTCTGTTTCCCTTCCCAGGTCTCTAGAAATCCTTCCCAGAGGTGAAGCATGGACTGAACCGTGTGCAGTGCCTCTAACGTGAGAGCTGACTAGGAACTGAAAGAAAAGTCATGGCTGTACTTTGGCCACATTCAGGGTTCAATGTTTACTTTAAAACTGAGTGAGCCAGGTGGTGGTGATACACACCCAGCATTCGGGAGGTAGAGGCAGGTGGATCTCTGAGTCTGAGGCCAGCCTGGTCTAGAGAGCAAGTTCTAGGTCAGCCAAGGCTACACAGAGAAGAAGCCTTGTCCCAAAAAGAAAAAAAAAATCAATGAAAAAGAATTGCCTAACTAGAAACATGGCAGATTGTACCTGAAAAATGACAGGTGACCTGACTTACACACACACACACACACACACACACACACACACGTGCGTGCATAGACAGTCATACACAGACACATACAAAAAGGCATAGGGACTACCCTCACATATGTACCTGCACACACATGAACATACATGTATGCACCCATTTAAAAATGCTTGATTTAAAATGATTCATTTCAAGTAGAGAGATGACTCCAAGTGTGTTGGCTGCTCTTTCAGAGTGCCTGATTTAAGTTTCTAGCACCCAATTTGCAGGGTTCATAACCTCACCTCCATCTCCAAAAAATATGACAGCCTCTTCTGGCCTCCACATGTACCTGAACGCATGTGGCATACACTTAAGCAGACACACACTTACATACACATAAATAGCAAATAAAATATTTAAATTTTAAAAAGTGAAGTATTTTTCAATACTTAACGTTCTTGGAGAAGAGAAAGACATACTTTAAGACAGGGTCTACCCTGCAAGGACCAACAAGCCTCAGTTACTGGCCAGGACTCCTCTGTACTCTGCAAAGCTTCAACGTGACTAGGACACATTTGCCTCTGGTCAGTTGTCCATTACCAGCCAAGCCCTCTGATCAGTAAGCCTGCCAGCTAGCACACCTTACATAAGAAAACTAGAAATGCCAAGTCCAAGATAGTCATCCACGCTAACCGGCTGCCCTAGAACTCACTCTCCATGCTAGAGGAGACCACAGACCTTCCTACTCACCCCTGCAATGAAGATATCTCAACCTCAAAGCCTAAGGCGAAGGGAAACTGACATCTACAACACAGCAGACACATTGTAAGGTCTTTAAATGTTTTAGACCTGCAGAACAGATGCCAACCCAGTATAGCTACTGGCTGGCAAATATCCATAATTTTCCCCAACCCCTGAATTTCACCAGGCTTGAAACTCGAGTTGAAGTCTTATTTTTTTAAGATTGGATTTTTATTTATAAATGTCTACGTGAGCATACCACATGTGTCTGAGGAAACAAAAGGGAGCATCAGCTCTCCAGGGGTTGGTGGACATGGGTTACCCCATTCAGCTGCTTTGAACAGAAATCCTCTAGGAGAACAACAAGTGCTCTTAGCCATTGAACTGTCTCTCCAGGCCCAGACCCGAAACCCTCCTCTCAGCTCCAGGACAGACGAACATTCTAAAGCTCTCAAAAGCAAAAGCTAACTCTATTTTCACTACGAATTTCCATGATTTTGCTCTCTTAACAGTAGCAGAACTTGCTAGCACATCAAGTTATTTCAAAACATTTATTTCTTAGGAACCAGAGAAAATGTAAACAATGAGGTATCTCAGTCTCAGGAAAAATGGAAGCCACTGAATGTGTGGAACAGGCCTGTCGCTCATCACTCCAGCATTGGAGACACTGAAGCAGGAGGACTATGGGTTCCAGGCTAGACTCTAGAGTGAGATACTCTCTCAAAAATAAAGAAATGGGGCTTAAATACATGAAGAGCAACTTCATATAGGGAAACAAAGACAGATTCCAAAGCAAATTCTCAGGAATATTTAGCAGACAGTTTAAAGTCTAGTTAAAAAGAATGAAGCTGGAACACTTTGAATCAAGGACTCTGCTGCATAAGTAACACGCCCAAGGTATTTCTGAAGCATGGTAGGACCAGGGACTTGATGGCTACCTGGAAGTACGAAATACCTTACTGAAAACTGGAAGCGCAGGCTCTCTTCTGACCAGCTCATCCACGTGATGATTCGTTTTTCAGTCTGTGTGGGTTAGTAGTAGCAGGACCTAAATGACAGATGTGCATACATCTTTGAAAGGCAGCTTTATAAATACAGAAGTTTCCCCTTTATCCATGGTTTTGCTTTCTCTGCTTATAGCTACAGTGTATCTGAAAATATTAAAGGAAATATTCAAGAATCAGCAATCCGGGGTTGGAGAGAGGCACTCAGCAGTTAAGAGGTTAGGAGGCTTCTCTGGAGGATGAGTTCTGCTTCCAACACCCACATAGAAGCTGTTCACAACCACCTGGAACACTGGCTCCAGAGGGATTCAGCACCTCTGGCCTCTGCAAGCATGGCCATCAGGCACACACACATATCATATACATACAAACACATACACACAGAGATTCCCACACAGAGATACCCAATGCAGATACACACACAGAAAGAGAAAGAGAGAGAGAGAGAGAGAGAGAGAGACCTACACATAGACACTCACACCCATATGAAGATACACAGACACACAGATACAGGGACACATACATACACACAGAGAGAGACAGACATGTACACACAGATCACACATGTATAAACATATAAACACACATACACACAGAAATACCCACACACAGACACCCACATGCAGATACACACACACATACACATAGGTACCCACACATAGACACAGACACACAGACACACATCCCACATGAAGATACACAGACACACATACCCACATAAAGATACACAGACACATGGACACACACACACACACACACAAAGAAATGCCCCCTCCCACACACATACTTAAAATATGACATTTTTCCTGGCCACTTTATTTTCATACCCTTCAGGGTCTGACAATTAACTTCTCCTTTTGTGTGGCAAATATTTGTTGAGCTCTACAAGAAGATAAGAAAAAGAAAGAAAAACAAAAAGAGAATGTGTTTACAGCCAGGCATTGTGGCCCAGGGCTGTCTTACCAAGACTCTGGCAAGAGGATGGTCGTACATTTGAAACCAGCCTGGGATGACTGTCTCAAGAAAAAGATAAGATGATAATATTTCTGTATGTACATATGTATATATCCTTTAATAAAAATCGGTACATTTTAAATTTAGAAGTCTAAAAGAGGGCTAGTTTGAAATGTTATCACATCAAATTTCTATCATTTCCTTTGCTTTATAATTATTGGACTTCTTTACTCAGCCATTTTGGAAACTTTACTTATGCCTATTTCTAGAGTTGTCTTCAACTCTACAAACCTGAATCACCAAACTTAGTGGTGATGTTAAGGAAAAGGCATGGTTTTGAAGACTTTTGAAAATATAAGAAATTAATTCGGAAAGTACAGATTAGAATATCATACTTCCCCACATGAGAGCACATATCCATGACTGCTAGGTGGCCCACCCATCCCATCTGCTGGGAAACTCGGTATAGAGTAATCTGTTTCATGTGCCTCAGCTCCCTGTGGCCCTGCAAGTGTCCTGGAAGAGAAGGGCTGGGCAGTGTATGTTCTGTTCACCTGAGGCCCTGAAAGCAGTTGGCAAGAGACAAGTGTTAATGGCTATCTACAAGCTGTTCCTTCTGCTCTCTTATTGCTGGAAGGAAGGGTTCCTCCCTCCTGCACAGCTCACATCTCAGTTGGCAGCCCTCTGTATCTTTAAAAACCTGGACCTCTATGCACCTCCTCTCCATGAAGAAAAGTGCCCCACAGAGGTGTTTAAGACATCCTCCTGCTAGCTAAGGGCTTGCTTGGGAAGCTGCCTGTGCAAAATTATCACGAGAAACACAGTTCACCTCTGTAGTTCTATGAACTTGCTTGTTCAAGAATTTTCCACCCTGTTGGGAGCCGACTTTTAGCAGAAAGCGGCTAGAAAGCAGCTATCAGCTTTGCAGCCATCTTGAGCCATATACTCTGACATGAGACTTGGTTTTCAACAGCTGAGCACACTCTGATAAATATCTTGTTTATCCCACATATCCTGTTTTGCTGTTTAGTGCCCCCAGCTGCAAGGTGTACGTGGTATCCACGCCTGTAAGGCATGCGGTGCACGTGCTATCCACGTGCTATCCACGCTATACACACCTGTAAGGCTTACGTCATATCCACACCTGCAAGGCACGTGGCAAAAGCCTATAAATACCCCAGATTTCCCTTCAATAAACAAGACTTGAGACTTGATCAGAACCTCTGCCTTGTCTCCATTCTTCAAGTCTCTTCCCCTTCTTCTTCCCACTCTCTCTCTTGCTAGACCCTGACCCGAAGACGGAAGCGGCAGCTCGGGCCACGACACCACCCCACCTGACCTTCTACCAGGACCTCCCTATGGTGTCTGGGTCTAGAAAGTGTTCTGCTCATCCCTTTACAGGGTCTAAGCTGTACTCCTCAGATTCTACACTCTATGCTTGAATTTAGCTAAGAGGTACAATAGAAACCATTACCAGATTCCTCCCCTTTCACCAAATACTAGTAAGCTATTGTTTAATGGCTTGTTTGAACTGAGGTTAGCTCCCAGTTCAGGCTCCAGAAACGTATAGATTATCTACCGAAGCAATTCTAGCCAGCCCAAGCATGGCAAACATAGCTCGGCAGGTTTTGCCCTTCTTCCTCATTCCCTCTGCCTTGATAACAAACAAACAAACAAACAAACAAACAAAAATTAGATTGCATTCCTAAAGCTAGCCACCAAGATACATTCTCTTATTTGGCCAATTCCTTCTCCTCCTGAGGCTGACTACAAAGGTCCAGCAATCAAAAGCCCCACTTTAGCTCACCTAATCAACATGCCCAATTAAAATTAAACACCTCATCCTAACATAAGTTTTCCCCTTTTGCCTTTATAAACTGACATTTACCCATTTGCAATGTCTGTCTCCTCTATCCGTAGACAGTCCCCCTGCCTCCAGAGCGACAAATACACTTTCCCCCTCTCCCTTGTTCTGTTGAGTTTTCCTTCTTCCTCTATCTCCTGTCTTTGTCTCTTATTCCCTGCCCTCTGTTCCTCTGGGGCAAATAAATCTCCTTTGTGCTGAGACCTTGGTTGCCTACCTTAGGTTGTTCTTTTGCATTTTAAAAACATCTTAAAGGTCGCCCTGTGGTGCCAGCACTCAGAGAGCAGATCAGGCTGATCTGCCCAGCCTAAGTAGCATGTTCCAGGCCAGCCAGTGCTACACAGTTAAACTTTGTAAAAAACAAACAAACAAGCAAAAACAAAACAACAACAACAACAACAAAAACTGAGAAAAGAAGTAAAGAAGGAAGCAAGAGAAAGAAAAAGAGAACCTTTGTGTAGACAAGACCTAAAATTCAAACTTAGAAAACACGCACCTGAGATATTATGTGACTTAATATCACAATATCCCTATAGATTCAAGGAAGCTACCCCTACATTATTCAAGGAAGCTACCCCTACATTCCAGTTTTAAGAACAAACAAAACAGGAATAGGGACAAGATTTTAGTGTCTACATTTTCCCAAACAAACAAAAATCAAAGTCACAGAGCTTGTAAATGGAAACCAGACTCTTTAGTTCTAAGAAGAGTGGGTTTGTTGTTGTTGTTGTTGTTGTTGTTGTCGTCGTCGTTGTTGTTTATTCATTTGTGCAGCAGTGAACTATACACACTGATCACGTACCTGGTCCTGTTGACATTAACCTCAACGTACATAACGTACACAGACCTGTAGCTCCCTTCCCGCAGAGTCATGCATCAAACAGAAGTACCACTCATTTGTCAGTCCATCTGTCAGTTCACCAATCATGACATATTCCCTATTTGAGGCCCTGAGAATCTCAAGTTCCATAAAACATGTGTTCTGCTCTCCAAGGGTGCTTAGTCTAGCAAAGAAATGAGGAAAAAGCAATCTAGTCTGCAAGGTGGCAGACAACAAAGGGCAAGCCCCAGTCCAATGGGCAAAGACAGGACTCAGAGTCTTGTCTTCCTTGTCCTTCTCAACTTGGTTTCCAAGTGGCACACATGGTACCAGGTAGCTTGTGAAGTGTAAGCGCTCGGTCCCTGTTCATGGCACATCAGATAGAATTATAGCTACAGATTTATCTCTGAGATCAGTTCTTTACAGATTTGTGTTTAAGGCATGATGTCTGAGGAGAGAAAGCAAAACTGCAATTCTACCAAACACTGAGGATTTATTTTATTTTGAATTATGTGTATATTTGTGTGTCTGTGTGTGGATTTGTACACATGAGGTCAGTCACCCATAAAGGCTAGGAGAAGTTCAGATACCCTGTAGCTAGAGTTACAGGTGCTTGAGAGCCACCCCACCCAGGTATTATCCTCTGCAAGAACCACATGAATACTTACTTAACTGCTGACCCATCTCCCCAGTCTCTTAAGAAACTTTTAGAAAAGACTTTAACACATCACAAAAATAGACAAAAAAGTTAGCTCATTTCTAATCAACAAACATAAGTTCTGTGTTATCGGTAGAATCCGGCCACTTCAATTGTTGGACTTAGCATGAAACATGTATTACCATGTTCTAAATATGCATGCTTTTAGTATAAACTTAAAGAAATGGAAAAATCACATAATCAACATTTACCTTAAAACAATATATTGTGACTCCGGAGACAGCTCAGCTGTTAAGAGTGTTCACTGAACAGGCACAGGGACCCATGTAACAGTCTAGGCATGCTCTCTTGCCTGCCTGTAACCCCAGCACTGAGGAAGGCGCAGACAGGATTGCTAACACTGGATGATGGTCAGCCTCGCTGGAAAAAAACACAAGCTCTGGGTTCAGGGAGAGATCCACTCAAGGGACTAAAATGGAGGACAGAGGAGGACACCTGGAGCCTTCCTCTGTCTTCCTCCTGTCTATACAATTGGGCATGCTCGCACACATAGCTACCTGAGCATATACCATAGTCACAGGTGTGTGCTATTTTATTATAGCTCACCTACCTGCTTACAGAACTTTTTTGCAGGATAGAATGTTTCAGTCTTAAAAGAAACTGTTATACAATCAATCAATCAATGAACAAACAAACAGATAAGTGCATATTTTTAAAAATATAACACTTCAAGATCTGGAGAGATGGTTGAGTGGTTAAGTAAGAGCTCTTACAGAGGACCAGAGTTCAGTTTCCAGGACTCACATTGGTGCTGGTCACAAACACTTGCAGCTTCAGAGGAGTGGACACCCTCTTATGGCCTCTGTGGGCAACTTCACTCACATGTTAAAAAAAATAACAGACTTTCTATGGATTATCTGGCATTTCCACCGAGGAATAATATAGAAGTGCAGGTTAATAGGAGGTGAGATGTGTTTCCCCCTCATCCTCCTTCCTCAAGCTTCTCAGCCCCAGTGGCTTGCCTTGCTACTCATAGCTAGGACCACTTACTCACTCTTACGCAA
Organism: Rhabdomys pumilio; assembly: GCA_030674055.1. NCBI lineage: Eukaryota > Metazoa > Chordata > Mammalia > Rodentia > Muridae > Rhabdomys > Rhabdomys pumilio. The sequence goes on from JANHMN010000001.1 coordinate 4,961,654, forward strand.
CCCAATTGAATCTGTCAGCTTTCATTGCATGTTGCTCTGGAAGTGAGGGGCTAAGTGAATCTGCTCAGTTTTGGGGACTTCCTGAAGGTTTTTCAGTTGTTTACCTTTCTACTTACAGAGCACCCTTGCAGAATGGGGATGTTTCACTTTTGAAGGAAACTTACACAAAAGTTTGAATCTTGGAGGAAACTTACACAACTGTGTGTTATGAAAGAGGGATTGGAGAAAGAGACAGGGAAGGAAAGGGAGGAGAAGGCTATGAAGGTGAGAGAGGAAATTTGGGGCGGGGAAGAGGAGGGTAGGAAGGAAGATTATGGTTGTATGTGATCAATATACATTGCATAATGGTATAAATTTGTCATAAAAAATTAAAAGTATCCCTTTAATAAGAAGAAAAAAGAACCCAGTGAGAATGTTTAAGAAAAGGGCAGCATTTAAACTGCACTTTACAAATTAAACATCATGTAGAATAATAAAGAAAGCTTGTTTGAAATTTATAAATATTTTGATTGGATGGAAAATGCCAGTTATCAACAGCAGTAATTAACCAACTATAAAAAAATCTAAAACTTCAGAATTACAAGAGTTTAGAACAAAACACCCAGTCTTTGTCATTTTGATGAGTCTATGAAACTGTCCTGCTTTGGGTGATGAAGTCCATAGCTCTTTCTTTTCCAAACTTTGAAGACCAGCATTGGTTAAAGTTTCCACTGTGGTGAATCTGGGTCCTCACCCTGAACTCAAGCCAGAAAGAGCTTTAAATAAATAGCCCACCATATTATAGAGAGGTTTGTTTACTGCCAGATGATGGTGGTCTACTAACAACAGCTATTCAGTGAGAGAACAACCACGTTCTTATGCTACAAGAGATTGTGCACTACCACAAAAGATTAGACTATGATTCTTCATCCCAGACTGTGTGATGACTGTCCATCAAGAGGTTATAGTGATAGAGTTAGACACCTGTGGTGATAGAGTTGGAACGGTGATGGTTTAGATCGTCCAAGTGGAGTTTACTACAGAAGTTATGAGAAGAATGTTGCCTGGGTCAATGTTCCACAGGCAGAGTCCTACTCTCCTCTAGTGGAAGCAGTCACTGTGGTAATAACTGCATTTCTTGTGACAGATAGGATTGGAGGCAAAACACATCTTTACTCAAGATGTCACAATTGCACAATTTTCTTGGAATACCCCCCCACCTTGTATGGAAAGGAGGTATCCTTCACATCAACCCTACAGCAATGCAAGCCACAGAGCAGCAAATGTGGTAACAGTGGTGGGAGCCAGTCTTACAGAAACCCTAGATATCCACAAAACTTTGGGCCATAATGCCAAATAAAAAATAGAAATGATTCCATCATAACGACCTAAGGATTCATAGAAGAAAAGGTTGTGTGAACTTTTAAAGCCTTCTTAGCTTTTATGTTTCATGAGGAGAAAAAGTAAAGAATGGGTAATTTTTACAGTAGAATTATCTCTGCAAGAAAATGCTAAGTGTGTTAAGTCCTGACTTGAACTAAATGTAAGTTTCAAATAAAGGAATCTCTAAAACTTGAGAGAGAGAGAGAGAGAGAGAGAGAGAGAGAGAGAGAGAGAGAGAG
>JANHMN010000001.1:4965711-5004840 GCA_030674055.1 Rhabdomys pumilio
ACTGACTGTGGCTCAGACCCTCCAGTAGAACACAGCACTGACTGTGGATCAGACCCTCCAGTAGACCACAGCACTGACTGTGGCTCAGGCAGTACAGTAGACCATAGCGCTGACTGAGACAGAAGAATGAAAATAATTGCAGCTATTTCAGGAAGCCTCTTCTGGCTTCCTTACCATGGCCTTATCTACAAGGCCTTGTAGTAATGATCTGTGGCTTGTGGAGAGAGTTTGTTTTCTTTTTTTTCATTCACACAAATTACAACCTTCACAGTGTATGGATATGTGTGTTTGTATGTATGTATGCATGCATGTATGTATGTATAGAAAAAATTACATGAGATCATCACATAATTTTATTAATTTAAGAACCAAGGTATAGATTGAAACATTATAGAATTCAAAGTATCAACAAATCATATCTTTGCCTGGTCTCCCTCTGGACAGGGAATTTTCAGAGTACAAAGACCACCCATGTGTTATTCTTGTATCTGGACCACCTGGTGCTTGTAGGCACTGAAACAAAGTCAATGAATTGAACCCAAATATAAATATGTGTACAGCTCACCCTCACTCTCTGAGTAATCATCAATAGTTGTCTCTGAACTCTCCCTCCAACTGATGTAAAGGCCAAAGATGTTTTGAGATAAAATACAGACAGCTATTTACTTTTCCAATCCTGGTGCTCTAGGAAAAGAGCCATGAATTATTGTGTGTAAGAAAAGGCATTAAACCTTAAAGAGGCCCATGGAAAATTGGTGCAGAACTCCAGATTGGCTAAATCAGGTTTGTTATTTTATCCATTAAATAGTCTAAGCAGATTAATTGGAACCAGACATGTGAAGATTCATAAGATTTGCATTTTACTAACATTGGTTATTTAAAAAAAAAAAAAAATCTGTAAGTTACATTTGAACACATCCAAACTAACTGCTTAAGGAAAATTGAGTTCTTGATTAATAATTTTTAAAAGTTCACATAGGCAGGGATGTTATAAGACTTCCTTCCTTCTGTAACCTGATCCATCTCACAGTAACAATGTATCCAACTCCACATGCTTGTATAAATAACACCAGCCACCAGCATTATCATGATACATTGTACTTTAGAAATTATGTACATCAAGGCAAAAAATATTTTCCTGAGTGAACAGATTCAGTGAGTTTACATCCTGAGTCGGTATTTCGTGGACACCTTTAAGTCACAGAAGTCTGTTGTCCAGGTAACAAGGGAGCTAAGCAACCTGTTCTCAACAGATGTCCATCAAAGGAAACATTTCTGTCAGGAGAACACTGATCTTCAGACACCAGGGTCAAAAGCTTACTCATTTGGTTCTCAGGACTGTTGTCTGAGCCATAACTGAGACCCCCTCCCATCAGAAATTAGCACGTTAAAGCTTTACCCTGATGTAAACAAAGCCATTAAAGTAAGAACAGGACTGCTGCCTTCTAGAAAAGCTATATGAAAACATGCTGCTTATATCCACGTTCTCCAGCCAATTACAGCCTTGCAATTATTCCACTACCAGACATGATACTTGGCAATCCAACGATACATGTATGAATAGGTTTTGAAATGTCACATTAGGTCTGCGTTGAAGTGCTCAAACCTTTGTGAGTGACCTCAAGATAAAAATAAATACCCGGCAAGATAAGATCAATAGCCTCTACACTGCATTCAAAATAAATGTAATGTAATCACATTACAGAGCCATTGTCCTTTATTATTCTGTGAACCAGTTATTACAGACTTGAAACAATGTCAAAAAATAAAATTCCTAAGTTTAAGCTAATAATGAAGAAGTATATAAATCATCAGAAATATACACTAGCTCCCAATACAGGTCCAAATAGTTGGTTCCCTAATATCCTGCCCACCTCCCCCGGCCCCTTGCATGTGTGCTCTGTTTAGTTGGGTGATGATTTCATCTTAATTTTACAGCTTTGTTTCCAAATCTCTCTCTCTCTCTCTGTGTCTTCAGCATCTTTATTACTCTAGTGCTTCAGTGCTGTCTCTCCCCGTAACACTTAGCACAACTGCTGTTGACCTGGGCAAATGTGTTTCTGATGCCTGTCAGCAAGTATAAAAACATAATTTCATTAAAGTGTATTTTATATGCTCTGGACCGAGAGAACAGTCTAAAATGAAGTTTGGCTAGAGATCAACCGGGCATCAAATAGCACTGGCAAGAATGTTTTTAAACAGATGGTGCAAAATCTTGCTAACACGATAGTGTGTGCTCGACACAGAAAAGCGATCAGGAACAGATGTGTTCCAAATGACCACCGTACCAAGCAGAAACAATGGACAGAGATATGCATTAGAAACGACACCCTCACCAGCCAGGAAAGCAAGCAATGAGCAAAGCGTGTCTTTGTCAAACACCAAGCTCTACTGAAGTTTTTTGCGGATTAAAGGTGGCATGAAAACATTTTCCCTTTGGCTTCTGCTCATATATTAGTACTGAACTTCTATCAAGGTGGCCAAAATTAAGAACATGATTTTTAAATTTATTAAAAAGATAATTCCATGGAAGGAAAATAGTTCTTGATTTAGCTTAAGAAATTCAGCACCCTACGGACCCTGTCCATCTTTGGCACGGACAATATTCTCATCAGCTTAGAAGAAACACACACACTACACCCCCTTTAGGGCTGTACACGCGTGCCTAATCAAGTTACAAGCATTCGCTTCAGCCTTGAATGGCTTTATTTAAAAAGTACCAAAGGCCAAGCAGCTGTGATCGGCAAGGGGACTAAGGCCAAATAAGCAATCCCCAGGGAAATTCTCCCTGGAGATTGAGATTGAGCTATTCCAGAGGGATGGCCAGGCCCACATCCTTAGAGACTCCTCCTGAATCACCTGTGATGGAGTTGACAGATAGAAGAACTTTGCTGGTGCCTTCAGGCCCCAGGAACTTCAGGCCACCACCCCCACTCCCAGAAGTTTGGCCTAATCCAGCCTTGCTACCTTGTCTTGTCCCAAGCAGTTGACTGGAGTAGGAGCCTTCTGCTCCACTTTTCAAACCTTTTTGGGCAAGAAGTACCCTGTGTATTTACTAGCAAGCATGGCTGAGGGTAACCATGGATTGGGCCTGGGGCGTCCTCCTGGAGGGCGCTGACTTTCTTGTGGAGAAAAGTTTTAAAGTGCTCTGGATGCCCAATGAATTCCAAGCCCATCGCCAAGGGCAGGGCAGCAGCCTGCATTCCAGGACTAGTTTGGCAGGTTCCGAACTCTGTCTCTTTGCAGTGAGTAAGTGTGGCCTGGTGACTAGCCACAGCCGCCTTCCTGAATATCTGGAGTTTTCCCGGTGATGCTTGCAGCACGCCTAAGTCAGTGTTCCCTCTGGGTCAAAGGCCAAGGGGGTGCTGTCCACTGCCTGGACGCTCAGGGGCTGGATGGATCTAGGGCAATCCAAATGAGGCCGCCTGCAGAGTGGGCGCTGACCCACGCAGAGCAGGGCGCCCACTGAGAGGAAGAGACTGGAGCAGAGCAAGAGGTGGCCTGCTAGCCTGGGACATGGGAGTTACCAAGGAAATGCAACAATATTTACAACCCCAGGCTGTGAGAAAGTGCACGCCCAGCACTATTTATCCTATCTCTTGCCAGTCTACTGCCAGGAGGAGCTTCTTTGCACAGTGCCTAAGCCTTGAAATTGACGCTCAGGACCCTCCAACCTAGCATCTTCTACCGCCAAAACCAGATGATAACTCTTCACTGCTATTATTCCAAGGGGGTTGAGGGAGCCAGTTATGGGGTAACACAATGATTAAGACCTTGTCATGTGTTTATATCCAGCTTCTGAGAAGCATCTCTCAGAGCTCTTGGTTTCTGGTCTGTAAAGTGGGTGTCACAGATGCTGGGGACAGGTGACACAGTAGAAGAAGCTGTGTGGCACTCAGTCAACAGCTGCTTATAATGATGCCCAGGTACCTGAGAAAATGGATAGTCCCTGAGGAAAGCTGTTACCCTGCATACAGGGCCATTTCAAGAAGCAATGACAAGGGAGTTTTCCCTGAACACACTCTTCATCCTGACCATCAGAAAAACAGATTTTCATATCTTGGTTCAATCTCACCCCAACTTAGGATCAAACTTAGGACCTTGCAAATGCTAGCCAAACCTTCTCATACAGAGCAGCACCATTCGCCTCTGATTCAGAGTTCATTAAAGGAAGTTTCTTCCACCCTATTGTATCTTCGAAATTACTGGTGCAAAGTAGAAATATTCCAAAGAGAAGGGAGAGGAAGAATCATTGAACAGTTTACTACATGCTGTATTAAAGATATGTTTCTATATTTTAAAGTTGAGAAGAAACCTCTGCCTATCGGCTCCAAGACACGAAAACAATAATGACTACACTAGGTCAGAATAGTCTCTGAAGGTGTTGCAGTGTGAAACATTCCTTTTTTTTTTTTTTTAATTACTTCTATTTGTTGTGGGAGAACACATCCCACAGCTAGCCTCTGTGAGTCAGAGAACAACTTACAGGGGTTCCATCTCCTAAGTGTAGTTTTCCAGAGGCGTGACTTAAGTGTCTTTACTCACTGTTGTCCTGAGTCACACACACTTTTGGACATGGGAGTGAGTGGGCTGGAGTCCCTCCTGAAAAGAATTTGGTTGAAATTCATGGGATTGACTGCTCTTTAAAAGTGGGGTTTTGCCACATTTACAAAAGCCCGTAGCAGCTCCTGATGCATTTGCAGGTGTTACTGGTACAGTGAGAGACTCATGAACATGATGAAGCCTTCCTGCCACACCACCCTGCCCCAGGGTGAATGTGGTGAATTAATCATTATCAGAGCTGGTACCCCTATTACAGGATGAGAGGCCTCTTCCAGCCCTTTCCAAGAATTGGAATCCCAGACATCAGGTTTCCTGGGGATCCTGGACAAATGCACAGGCAGGGTGGAGGTGGGTTGAGTTTGGATTAGACCTTACACAGCAGCAACAGCACCTGGCTCCCCGTGACCTCAGCTCCATACTTCACTACCTCCTCTGGACCCCATGCTTTCCCTAGAACAAAACCTGTGTCAGCATTTGCACACACGGCACAGGAGTTCTGTGTGTGCAGAGACCAAAGAGGTTTATATGTCCCTGAACACACATATTCTCTATCCAAGATGTCCGTGAAATGATACACTGTAGTAGCCCCAGGTGTCCCTGTAATGATACATTGTAGTATCCTCAGGTGTCCCCACAAAGATACATTGTAGTAGCCCCAGAAGTTCCTACAATGATACACTGCAGTATCCTCAAGTGTCTCTACAATACTATACTGTAGTATCTCTGGATGTCCCAACAATGATACACTGCAGTAGCCCCCAGGTGTCCCTGCAATAATTCACTGCAGTATCTCCAGGTTCAGAGGCTACTCCTCCTGTGGCTTCTCAGAAAGACAAGGCAGGTGTCCAATTCCGTTACACACACTGAAATCCGAAGAGTTCACTCGTGATAAATGAAGAGCAGAACCCGAGTTCCCACAATGTTTTGGTCAGATTGTCTACTCCCTTCCTTACTTAAGCTCTTCAAGGGGGGAGGAGGAAGAGGAGGAGGAGGAAGAAGAAGAAGAGGAAGAGGAAGAGGAGGAGGAGGAAGGTGAAGGTGCCAGAGCAATGGAGGACATGCTGGAAAGAAACAGGCAGAGAAGGGAATAACCCTTCTTAACTTAACCAGGCATTAAATCAGGTTATAGAGAGTCAGGGGACCACACAATTCCTGTCTCCCTGGAATGTTCCGAATGCCTGGCGGTGGCAGGGGCTCATCTTGATTCCCCTGTTAGAAGACTATTTCTGAAGGCTTTCCCACAGATGGTAGCAGGTAAGATACTCTGGTTTTGCATAGCCAGAGCCAGGCTATGGCTCTTCGTATTCTATAGTTACAGAGCCAGTTGTGGTCAAGTCTAAAAGGGAAGTTACAGAAGAGGGCTTACCTTCTGCACCACCCTCAGTATGGAGATTCACCAGTTATGAGGGAAAGGACAAAGACTTCACTGTGAGTTTAAGACCTGTCTCCATTTTCTCCTCTTGTGGCTTTTGGTTTGATACCAAGTTCCATGCTATTATTGGTCAGGTGTCAGTGGAAGTAGAATACCACTGAATACCAGAACCTCTGTTTACATAGGGGTGTGGCAGCAGACAGAACTCCCAGGAGGAAAGAGATAGAGGGAGTCACAACCAATTTTCCTGAACTCTAAAAAGAATCATGTCACAAACACATAGACCATTATGTACCTTTATGAACTCACCCAAAAGAGCCATATGGCTGAGAGACTAAAAATACAGTTGTCATGTTGTGTGTTTAGATTTGAATGTGTAGCATTGTTGAGCAAGTTAAAATAGGAATGTGCTCCCGTACACTGGTGGGGCAGTTAGTAAGACATCCACCACATCTATGCTCATGCTTACGGTACTCAGATGCTTGCACGTGTTCACAGAACCCCTGGTTTTTAAATGTATAAGATTAGCCTCACGATAAACGTGGGAGAAAAGAGCAGTTAGGGAGAGCTGGAACAAGGAAGGGAGCAGGGAAGCTAAAGCTCCCAGCAGAAGGAGCTCCAGGCTGACTGCTCTCTCCTAGAGCCTTGGAAGTTCCTGGACACACACACCTGCTTCAAACAATAGGTCTCTCTGAAGCCATAACAGGCCAAATACATCACACCAGACAGTCAAGAACCTGGCCTGTTCCTACTTCTTGGCATGAATGAGGCTTTGGTGATGCTTCCACTCCCAGGCCTCCCTAAGGAAGCATGGGAGAATAGGCAGAGAAGGAGAGAATTGCATCCACCCTGGACCTACTGTGTGGGTGAACACTTATTCACACATTATTTGCATTCATATAAGAACTTCTTAGTGGCACCCTTAGATGAAGATCTGGTAGATGATAAAACTGAGGTCTTAAAGTAAATTCCTCAATACCCAATTGCAAGACTAGCTTCAAACCTGGAATTAACAGACAGCACTTCACTTAGCTCTTTAATAACCCCACCCCCAGCCCCACCCCAAGGAAAGCAAGAAGGGAGAAAACAAGAAACTGGAGGGAAACATTGCCTCGGTTACAAGAGCCAAGTCTTCTGTAGTTGAAATCCACATATAAAGTTTCTTAACTTTTAAAAATACGGTTTAGAGTTTTTCTGTGGCCATTCATGGCAAACGCATGGATTTACAAGATCCTTTAAGACACAGAATGGCAGAACACGACAGAGGAGTGCTGCTGGGGTGACCCAAGGACCCCAAAAATGTGCGTGTCCTGCTGACCACAAGGGCAGCTGAGTTCTCTTAGCAAACGTTATCAAATTCTGGGAATCAGAGGCTCTCTTGCAGCACCCCCACTCCAGGCTACAGAAACTCCTCTGGCGCCTGGGCTGTTGCTTTGAGACCGAGTGTGGCTTTCTTGCCACCCTGGCTGAGGTTTAATTCCAATTACGGAACCGGGAGGAATGGACTCTGGATGGGTAGGGTGACCTGGGTGAAAGTATGTGTGTGGGGGGGAGGGGGGAAGCACCTCCAGGCTTGGGTCTCCACATCCCAGACCAGGGAGCTCAAAGCTGGATCTCCTTGGAGAGGAGAGTGCCTAGAACCTGTAAGAAAACTCGAGGGGAGGTGGCGATTATTGGTTGGATTTTTCTCATCCCCCCCCCACCCCCGCCCGCGACACAGGCAGGATCCTATAGAAACAACTGTCAAGTTTCCACGATTCCTGGTTTATTGGTCACGACAAAAGGCACAAAACCACCGGCGTGCTTTAGGGGAGACTGTCGACTTGAGAATGTCATGCTGCATAAATGGTGTCGCGTATTATCATATAGGAGTCTTCCAGTCCGCCTGCTCCACTAATTTTGGGCTCCCGATGGCCCAAGTTCTTTTCATTTCTCTGCCCACTTAGTGGGCCGGGGTTTCCGATGACTCTGCCAAGAACTTCTGCTCTTCTGACGGTTAAGCAGAACCTGGCTCTCCCACATTGGATCTCCAGAGTTTATCTTCATCAAGACCTGGAGGCTTCCCGCAGGGCCAAGGAGAGCAGCATTGTTCTGCACACCAGGGTGCCTAGAGTGTACCCCCTGTATGCCTTTGAAAGAAAATCACTCACTCCCACCCCACCCCCAAGCTCTCCGTCTCAGCTAGCAGAAGATCTGGTGACCTTCACTTTCCAGAATAATCTCACCTCTGTTTTCCCCAAGACTGGATCCAGTTTAAGTCCCAAAGTGAGCAAATTTCTCGCTCTTTACCACTGAGTGCGATGCAGATTCCCAGCCTCGCGCTTTTAGCAACAAAACAAAACAAACCTCTGGACGCTTTTTTTCCCTCCACTTTCCAGACTCCTATGAGCACACGAAGTGGGCAACAATCCAAAGACACCCACCAACAACCAAGTGTCTCCCATGCAGTTTCAGGGTGATCGTAACAACAGGGACATTGACAGTTCCTTCTTGGGAGCCAAGGTCACACATTCATTCCCCCTAGCGCAGCGGATAATCCTTGGGTCGACTGTGCCGTGGCGTGGCGTGGCGTGGTACTGGGAAGTGAATCTCTCCGGTCTTACGTTGGAGAAAGCGCTGCACAGCTAAGCTAGACGTTGGTCAGTACTTCACTTAGGCTTCTCCCCAGGTCCCAGCTGTGCCTAGCCTAGGATTTTGTGAGTCCTTGTCAGCCCTCTAGAGGATCGCAGCCCCAGAGACGGCAACATTAGAGGCTGAGAGCCAGTGTATAACCTGCCTTTTGCTCAAGCTCCAGGATATGTTCCTTCAAAAGTGTAGCAAGCACACGCTTAGACGCGCAGAGTCCAATAGTTAAATTGGAGGGGATTTTTACTACTTCACGTAATAATTTTCTAATTCGGACATATTGCTTTTAAATATCGAACTTCAGAAACCTCTGTCAAATGCAGCGTTTTCCCCCCACGCCATTGATGCAGAATGTCCATAAACGGCTCCTGCCGTGCGAGCCGGGGGAGGGGGGGGAGGTGGTGGTGGTGAAAATATCAGTTTTATACCTTTGATAGGAATCGCCAAGGAAGAGGAGAAGGGTTATTAGAAGACTGCGAATTTCGCAGCAGCTTGCCATCCAATTAGACAGCTCTTCGCCAAGGTGAAAGCCCCGGGTGTCCCGAAGATTAGGGTTCTCTCTTTCTCCAGTCCTAGACCAAGGCCTGGCGCGACGGGCTCCAGACCCTTTCCTGCACCCCACCCCAAGGTGTTATCAGGACACACTTAGTGCCTCCGAAACTTGCCTGTGAGCCGCACAGTCCCGGAACAGATGTAGTTTTCTTTCCTACTCCATTCATTCCTTGGACAGAGCCAGGGAATCCAGGGTGTTGGCCGACCTCCTAGTGCGCCTTCCTTTCTGGTTTTCATTTGATGAGCAGTGGCTTCTAGAAATTTCAGTCCAATAGGAAGGCACCAACAAGGCACGGCCGATTTATTTTCCCACCTACAGACAAGCAAGATAATATATATACATATATATATATATATATATATATATATATATATATATATACTTTTACTTGGTTTCATTCAAAATTGATCTCAATTGGAGTGGGGGGGCTAAAAACTATCTTTTTTTTTTTTTTTTTAAAGAAAAGTGCTTTGCAAATTTTACCTCAAGCACTTAACGTGGAAAGAGCAGAAGGCGAACTTTTTCTCTGTCTGATCCGAGGAGCAGAAAGCTCTAGTTTTTGGGCTGGCAAAAAGAAGCTAAACATTTTTAGGCAATCCGTGTACACGGGGTCAGAAGGTCATGGGGCCCAAGACCTCGCAACTCAGCTTTGACTTTCCTAGTGAAAACCTTCACTTTCCGCTCCGCCCATCTCCAGCCCAGACCCCAAGCCAAAGCCTCAGTCACCTAGACAGGGAACGCACTTACCACGGGGTAGCCCGGGGAGCGCGCTGGACACAGGCAATTATGCGGCCGTTTTGAGATCTCAGTCCAGCCGGGCGCCAGGAGCAGGGCGGACGCCAGACCAGCCCGTTAGACTCCAGTCTGACGTCCTCCTTCTCTAAGCCCGGAAGCCGCTAAAAAACGAATCATTTCCTCCACTTATGCAGAGATAGGAGCTCTTAGATCAAGATTAGTATGTTGAAAATCTGATTGAGAGCCGCCTGATTAAGCGAGGGTGGGTGGAAAAGCGGCGTACACGACGGCGCCCCCTCCCTAGTTCCCCCAAACAGCTTTAACACGCTAGGCTCTCCAGATGACCCACACAGACCCTTCTCCCTTAGCAGGCAAAGGGAACTGAAGAGTTACGTTGCAATCCTTAGCACAAAGGACTGTAAGTAGTTCTCCAAGCTAGACTCTAGTTTTAATTCCTCATCCAGGGAATCGGTCCAACGCCTGGCCTGCTGGAACCAGCTTTCCGCACCATTCTCTCTCTCTCTGTCTCTCTCTGTCTCTCTCTGTCTCTCTCTGTCTCTCTCTCTCTCTCTCTCTCTCTCTCTCTCTCTCTCTCTCTCTCACACACACACACACACATACCTCTAGGCAGTATCTTATGGAAAATACATTATTACGTGGATTCACTCACTCACTCAGTCCTGATATTTGCTTTTGACAAAAATCGTTAGAAGCAGCAGCAGCAGCAACAACAACTATTTAGCTTTTCAAGCCGTCGGTCCAAACCCCCACCTTTCTATGCTTTACCAGAAATACAGTCTATTCTTAAATCGCAGGTCCCTCTTATTCCACGCTAAATTTTATGGAGATCTCCTGATGGGCATCGGCCTGCGGGTGCTAACGCGAACATGCATATAACGGCTGAAAAGGAGACTAGAGACAGTGTATGTCCAAAAGTCTCCTGTGTTTAAGGAGGAAAGAGACAATCAAAGAAAACCCAAACTCGTAATCCGTACCCGGTCCCAGGCTCGTTTCACCCGGAGAAAGTGTGTCCAGCGTTATTTGCTGCACGCACCTCCATTAGCCGCTGACCGCTGATCTGGGCGGTCGTTCTTATCTTCATCTTCCACTAAAATAAGACAAGGGAGTAAGATTTCATGTCCCTGTGTTTCACTACATATATTTCTGTCGAACTAAAGTAACAAGGCACGGTTTTGTTACAAGGCTTGAGAAATCGACTCCGGGGTGTTTTTATATCACTGAAGTTCCAAACGTTTCTCTTTCGCTTGTCTAAAAGGACAAATAAGAAATAAAAGTCATTTTTAAAGGAATTACTTCTTACAAATTTCATCTTCTATAAACAAAGTGATACCTTATAAACAAACAAACAAGATACCTCACACTTTCCAATGCAGATCAAAATTACCCCCAACCTCCACTTACACTCAACCAACCGTTCACACTTTAGCACGGGAATGCGGAACGCAGAATGCGAACGGCCCTGGGCTCTATTGGCACCGCGTTTGTCTAGAATTAATAAAATCAAAAATCGTAACGTACTTTTGTCTTTCTTGTATCCTTGATTTCAAATCTAATCGCAAATCAAATCTAGTCGCTCGTTTGCCCCTTCATTCTTAACAGGAAAACCTTTCGAAAAAGGAAAGAGAACCATTGGTGCGCATTTAGGGAGAACTGAGACCCGGGGATCCAAGAGACCTCCGTTTTCCCTCCGTGCGCCGCTGAAAAAGATGTAACCCGAATCTTTGTTTAGGTTTTGGCTGGGGAGCGAGAATTTAAAGACAAGTCAGACGCAGAAAGCATATTCTTAAAAAAAAAAAGTCAAGTTAATGGGGGGCATTCCCCCACCTTTAGCACTGAACTTGGAATAAGTTGTCTGGTGCAGATAAGATCTTAACATGTAGAGAAGGCGGGTTTTTCGTAAGGAGGTGAGGCTGTCCCTCCAGGAAAAGACTTTCCCCCACACCCCCTCCTCTCTGCGAGGTTCCACCCTCTGGAAAACACAACTTTCCCTCTTTTCCTGGAGGGACAGGCCTCAGTGTAGCTGAGAGAGGAATCTTAAGAACAGTGGGTCAGAGACTGGCTACGGTCACTGTGGCCTCTTTGGACCAAGAAGCACTAGTGGCATCTTTGTCCTGCTTGATAGCTTTTCTTGGCGTTTGGGGGCGGAGGAGGGGACACTGCGGACACCCACAGCCTCTGACCCTCTGGAGCTGGTATGTGACGAGCAGCGCCTGCGGGGCCATGTATTGGAAGAGCGATCAGATGTTTGTGTGTAAACTGGAGGGCAAGGACGTGCCGGAGCTGGCGGTTCCCCGCGAGAAGGTGAGCGAGCCTATGCCGGGCGGGATCCGTTGAATAGGAGTTTCCTTGAGAAAAGAGAGTTGTCTGGCTCCTAAACCAGGTTGGGAAACTACCTGTCACTGCCTCGTCTCCAGACCTGACAATTTTTTTTTTATTACGTAGTAGCGTTAGGTAGTAATCACTGCGTCCCCTCCCCACCGGCTCACTTAACCTGAAGCATGGACACTCTAATTTGGGAGACGAAGCCTGGAGCCTAAGACGCTCACAGGGCAATGTGAGTCCTGCTTTTATTCTACGTAACCTGCTGTTCCCCCGCAGTCTGGGGTAGGATTCGGGGGTCTAGGCATTTGTCGCGTGGCACCAGATACAATGGCTGCGCTCCGCTAAACGCTGGCTCTTGTTACGGATAAGGCTCGTGTGGAGCTTGAGAACCGGCGGAGACAGACCTGAGGACTTGGGTCCTCCAGAGCCCGCCCGCTCTTAGAAAGGCCCAGAAGAACAATTTCGTTGGAAATACCAAAGGGACAAACTTCGAAGCACGAGGCGAGCCTAACGAGGGAACCTGGCAAGCTGTCACCTAGCTCCTGAGGCAAGACCCGTGGGTGCTCGCATTTTATGGTGGAACCCGGTTCCTAGACTGCTGGGGAGCAGGGAGTGGGGAGTATCCACAGGATACGCGGGCAGGATAGTGCTGGTTTCGCGTTTGCCTGAAGGTGGCGGGTAGAATTTCTGCCCGAATGCTTTGTGTCCGCGAGAACGCTGCCCGGGAGCAACCGAGCTGGGGAAACCCGGGCTTGCGGCCGCTGGCTCACCTGGGGCTTTCAAAAGACAGAGGAAAAGGAGATAAAAAGACGGAAACGCGAGGGGTGTGGGCTGCTGGAATCCGCGGACCCACTAGCCCTAAACTAAACTTCTCAGAGAGATTGCATTCGTTTAGAGAACAAAACTGAAAGTGCAGTCAGGGTTTGGGAACACTTGAGCGATGCGTCCGTGTGCTCTAAAATATTCTGACCCGCATTGGGTGAGGGTTTTTTTTTTTTTTTTTAATGGAACAAATTAAATTCAGCTGGATATTTCCATTATTCGGCCCGCTTTTGCACTGGTTAAAAATAATCCTTTAGTAGCTAAAATGTTGACTTACTGAGCACTAAGTGGCAATTCACACCTTAAAGAAACCAGTGTAAATCGCTTACGGTTCTAATTGCTTCAAGTTTACCAAAGAGCTTCTGGCTCCGTTTAATCTGAAGCATTTTCATTCAAATTGTCGGAACAAACACCAGGCTTCTTAAATCCCACTGTAATTAGCTTTCAAGTATCCGATTAAGCCTCTTCACCTTTCGGGCTATCCTATTCAAAAAGCCCCCCCTTTAAAAAATATATGTGTGTCTTGCTCTTTTAATTGAGGTTATTAAAGAAATCAAGTTTCTCTCCCCCCCCCCCCCCCCGTCCTCTTTTTTTCCCCCCCCCCCCCCCCCCCCCCCCCGCCCCGTGCCCCCTTTAGCCGGGTGTTCCCCGCTCCCGGGTGATTGACGTCTAGAAAGCAATCGCTTTGTGCACTGAGGCCGGTTATTAGCTGGGTACCCCCGGTGGGGGGCGGGGGCCGGCGCGCCGGGGTGAGCGCGGGGCTCGAGTCCGGAGCCGCGGCCGCGCAGTCCTCGAGTCGCCCGCTGGCGGCGGCGGCCCAGGGAGGCTGCGCGCTGGCCGGCCAGCTGCGCCCGGGCTCAGGTGCCCGCGGGTGCACGCGCCGCCCTCGTGCGCGCCCTTCAAGAGGGCGGTGGGGCCGGGACTGCGGGGCGCCGCGTGCTCGCCGCGGGCTCCTGACCCGCGTCTCCCTGCCTTCCCGCTCTCGCGGCGCAGTGCCCCGGGCTCATGTCGGAGGAGTGCGGGCGGCCTGCAGCCCTGGCGGCCGGGAGGACCCGCAAAGGCGCTGGGGAAGAAGGACTGGTGAGTGGGGCGGCGACCCGAGTGGGGATCCCTAGCTCCCTGGGCGGGGCGGGCCGCGGGGCCGCGGGGTTCCAGGGGTCCCGCAGGTTTGGGAATCCCGCAGAGTTGAGGGGAAGGCTGGGGACGGAGGACAGTCCTTGGGGTGCTCCCGTGGGGAGGTGGGACGTGAAAAGCCAGTGCTTGGCTGTTCCTGCAGGTGAATCCCGAGGGAGCCGGGGACGAGGACTCCTGCTCCTCCTCGGCCCCGCTTTCCCCGTCGTCCTCGCCCCAGTCCATGGCCTCGGGCTCCGTGTGCCCGCAAGGCAAGTGTGTGTGCAGCAGCTGCGGCCTGGAGATTGTGGACAAATACCTCCTCAAGGTAGGATGGGGGCCCAGGCAAACCCCGACAGAGTCCGTGTGAGGGTCGGGAGGGAAGTAGCACATTTCCTGTCAACTAGACACCAAAGAGGCTCTCTAGACCCTCTTAGCAGATTAGTCTACCACTCTAAGGCCCGCAGCAAGAAGTGTGATAGGGAATCATAGGATTTTTCCTTGTCATGAAACAGTTTAGGGACAGGGTCGCAGTGTAAATGAAGGTTCCCCTGGACTGTTAGCTCGGTCACAAGCACCAAAAGAAGAGCTTGAGAAAGCGCCACCCATTCTGAAACAGCTACCAGATACCTAGGCTCTTGTTTGTTTTCCAAGCCTAGACTTTTACTTACTTAAAAATCCCGCACTCTGCAAACTGGTCCCTCCTCTCCAATATACCCATACTGTTATCTACATAGACTAGTTCCAGGTCCGTGTGTCATCTCCCCTCGCAGCGGCTCCTTCTGTAACTAAAAACACTTTTAAAGTGCTTTTAAAGATCTTCTGTTTTGGACTGTTACCATCATCGCGGTCATAGGTTTATTTACCGATACCTTAAACCTTCCCAAAGCAAAAGTTTATATGAAGATTTAGAAGCCATTTTGGTACCTCCCAGATCTTTCTAAGCACAATGGTGCTATGTCCTGCCAGGGCTTGGGGGGAACAAATCTAGCTGTAAAGTTAGGTGCGCATCTAAAACCCTCAGCTGAAGTGTTTCACCGGGTGGTTTCAGAGTTGATGGTCTTAATTTGGTTTAGCTTTCTCTTAAAATGTTTCACGTGGGGGTGGGGGATTTTGGAGTTGAGATTCTGGCAGGCTGCAGTTACCCCTGTCATGTCAGGCAGGATCTTGGTCCCCTGTGTCTTAATCTGAACACATTGGATTTCCAACTTCAATCGCTTTTAAAAACCACTATGTAAAACAATGCTTTCCAATATACCAAATTAGTTGAAAACGAGTTCACTTTCTGTCCCCCCTCCCCAAGCTTCGGTTTTCAGAAGGATTAATTACAGAGAATAAAAGATCAAAACGTGAATTAGTGGGTTTCTTTAACTTAATGTCAACATTCAAAAGCTGCTTTCTGGATGGAATGGGAATATTACTTCCTGGAGCCCAGATAAAGCACTAAAAGAGGCTCGAGTGAAAACATTTTCTAATATTTTTATTTGATTCTTGAAGCTGGCAAATTAACCCTGCTTTCTCTTTAAATCTGCATTCTTAAAATCCCACTTCCCATTTCCTTGTGTAGAAAACCATCCACAAAACCATCCACTGAGTCAAATTTAACTTCTTGCTTTGAACAAGGTTCTCAGTGCCTACCAGAATCTGGAGCAGTGCTTCTGAACTTAAGAAAACTTTAACATTCACAGCAAAGATGTAGAAAATAGTTACACAGTAAAATGTATCTGAATTCTGCCACAGACACTAGCGTTGACCTTGTATAATTTTATACATTGCTCACGCTTGTCATTGTGTTATATAAAAATTGTATGTCTAAGTGGTTCTGCAAAGTTTTCTTTTGTAATTGGACAAGAGTCTACCTAGGAAAGTTTTCTACATACAATCATATTCTACTAGGATTTTTGAAGTTAACTAAAATTTAATACCATAGCATCATTTAAACACTCTGAATTTTCAGCATCCCTACCCCAAGTTGAAGTGCTAACTCCTTACTCTAAGTCTGAATCTAAACTTCTCACTGGTAGCAAAATATTTGATCCAGTATAGATGTAGCTTTTGAGGCTATGAAAACCACCAGCCTGTGGGACAGGTTACACAGTGTCAGACAAAAGAGTCAGCTGTGGTTGTTGCCTCTCTACCTCCTGTCCTAACCTAGCCTGGTGTGGAGCCATATTGGATTAAGGTTTTAATCCAATATGGAAGGTTTTCAGAACCTTTCCAGAGTCTCCTTCACCTTCCTTACTTCCTGGCACAGACTGGAATGTTGAGAAGCTCTCTTCTTTTTTTCAAAAGAAACTTTGAGGAAAGGTGTCAAGCCAGGCATGAGGTCTGGCTTTTGTAGAGTTAGAGGCCCTAGCCTCTGTTTTGAAGCCTTGCTTTAGAAAATAAAACAAAAGCCCGGTGTGATTGAATAAAGCCTGGAATACTGGAAGCTCAAGATGGTTGGACTTCCTTTATTAACTGGGGACAACTTGGGGGAAAATGTGAGGAAAATAATCTCTGCTTCCAGGAAGTATTCTGTTTGGTTAATGTCTTTTTATTCTCTTTTAATCCAATTAACTATTTTTATAGAATGGATAGATAGTTCTTTTTAAGAAAGACCCAAACTTAAAATTTTTCATTAAACACTGCTTTGGGACGAGGCTAGAAACCCATTGTTTCCTTCGGAGTATCGTTTGTATCTTCCTCCTGTCAGTAAAACACCCTGACTGTTAGTGTGAAAACACAAACCTAGTTAGCCCCTGTCTGCTGATCAACACAGTTCAGGAGCCGCACTGTAAGCCAGCACACCTGGACACACATCTGTCTCCATTTGGGGGACTGGACTGCAGTGTTTAGTGGGGCAGCACCAGCTTCAGGTAACTTCAGTGGTCGTTTGTTTTGTTCCTATGTCAAAGTCTAGAGTGTCCTGCTTTATTAAATACCACCCTATCTCACCTCTTGAAGTACAAATAAACGTATTTCCTGGGTACATTTAAAACCACCTATAATCTGGTATCTTCCTTTCTCCAGAGGCTCCATCATTCCTTAGGTTACCAACATCCTCCACCTGGACACTTTGTTCTCTGTAACTGTGTGTGTTAGGGGAGGTGGGGAGACACAGCATCCTTGAGCTGTACCTCAGGAATTTCTGATGTGTAAGGGAAGTGTATTGCCTGCTTTCTCTGTTAGGGTGAGTGTTTTACAAATCTGGTCTCCGTCTTTGTTGTTCTTACTGAGGGGTACACTGTTCATAACTGTTTGCCCAAACTGTAGGGCAAAAGGTTTGTCTCCACTTGCATAACTGCCAGGTGATAGAAAGGATTTGAGTAAGGACAAAGCCAGAGCCGGTATATATATAACTCTAGAATAAATATTTTCTCTCAATGTTTTTCTCGGAGAGGGAGAGAGAAAATGAATATGAAAGAAAACCCAAAATCCTTCAAAATAATAAAAAGTAAAAACAAAAGCAAGCTTGAGCTGTGGTCTAGAGGAGTCTGGGTTCTTGTTGGAGTCTAGAAGCGGCCACAGCCGGATGCTCATGGCAAGGGTGCTGTTTGGGTGGAAGCATCCAGAGCGTGTGCTGTGGTGTGCCAGGGTTGACTCTTCGCTTGCCCCACACACACAGTCAGTGGCTGGGGCTCACTCAGAAGGTGGTGTGGACTGGGTGCTCACCCTCACTTTCCCCCCTGCAGGTGAATGACTTATGCTGGCATGTCCGCTGTCTCTCCTGCAGTGTCTGCAGAACATCTCTGGGAAGGCACACAAGCTGTTACATTAAGGACAAAGACATTTTTTGTAAACTCGATTACTTCAGGTACATTGCCAAGTTCTCGTTTTAATAAATACCCCAAGACATTATTTTAAAAGACTTTTGTAACAGGGCCTTTTGCATACAGTTTGATTACTCAGAGGCAATTATTAGACATATTTCAAAATATTTCTTTTTAGGTCAGATCTTGTTATGTAGCCTAGGTTGGCCTTCAACTCGAAATCCTCCTATGTTGGCCCTCTCAGGTGCTGAGTGAGATTAGAGGTTTTAAGCACCATGATCAATCTCTAAATTTTGGGGGAGGACGTATAATTTGTATTAAAACTAAATTAGGGTTAGTTCACTTCCTTTAGGAATTAGCAAAATAAAACTTCATATTGGATTGTTTTCCCAAACTTGAGGATAAAAGTTTGAGTTTTCAAAACAGAGACTCTTGGGATATGCAATAAAGGATGAGACACCGAGTGGCAGCATGCCTCTTGTTTAAAGTCAGTGGTGAAATGGAATAAAATCATCATGTGTGAAATGACCCCTGGTAACACACCTCTAAAGTGCCAGGCGTTTGGATACTATAAATCAGCTACACCATGATTTGAAGAATAAATTATTCTAGTGTCGTAAATACAACAAACTGAATTACTCTGCCAGAGGTCATGCCTTTCTTTTGTGGTCTATTCTTTGCCTTTGGCTCATGAAACTATCTTTGCACAAGATATTAAATGTGGCAATTCTCGAGGTGATCTCCCCGTGGCTGTTTATCAGGTGTTTCCCAGGATGTCCTTTGTGGGGAGTTGTCTAAAAGTGACCATAAGCATTGCTTTAAATGTGGTCATATATCTCTTCTTTACCTGCATTCCTAAATGAGAAAAAGTTCATTGTAAAACTCTGTCTAGCAGAACTTTGCTAGACAGTCCACTAATTACGATGTCACTGAGGTTTCAAAAAGTTCTATCAGAGTTCAGCAATTTACGCTGAATATGATTGTTTGCAAGTTAGAGCACGGTTCCATAATGTTCAGTCTATCTTATAAAATCAAGTGGGTTTTAAAATTACCAAAAATGGACAGTTCTCGCCAGACTTGCATTCCATTTCTTCAGTATATTGGGTCCCCTTCAACTCACAGAGTGTCTTGATTTTACATTTTTATGTTAAATAAACACCCTTTGAAATTTTGTATTTTCTTTTAACGATTCATTAAAAATCTTTCTCCTTGAAAAATCTTTAGGAATTTTTTTTTGGTATATGTTCTGAAGTTCATTTTTAGAATTCAATGTTCCAATTAAATTTACTAATGGTTCCTGAGTAGACACAGGCAGATGTGCAAACCTTGTTTGCCAGTGACTGAGGTGAGAGACAGAACAGGGTATCCACGGTCACTAACACTGGGAGCAGAAAAATTCCCTTTTGCTCTGGTATCTTGCTAAGAATGCTTACAGATGTTTTTGTAAGTTTTAGACACCATTTCCACAGTTCTGTGGCAGGCAAAGTGGCCATTTGTCATGGCTAGAAATCCTCTGAATTTTTCGTCCTTACCCCAGAGGGTGAGAGATACAGATTCTGTACATTCTCTGATCATTTCCTATTTAAATATATTAACACTACTTGCTAACCCCAGTCATCTCAGCTTGGTTTTGTATTTGTTTTGTTTTTGCCACTGAGGACTAAACCCAGTGTGCATTATTAAGTACACACCCGACCATGAGCTAGACCCATCTCCTCAACGGAATTTTAGTTGGTCAGTGCTTCTATGTTGGGTTAGCATATTTTTACCCTTCAAGGTTTTCAACCTGGAGTGTGTATGTGTGAATGTGCATGTGGATCTGGAATCTGTAGAAAACCTATACTTGCCTTAATAGTTGACACAATCAAAGGGCTGTTGAAACTACTATTTCATGTATTTTAAAAGAAAACTTTTGAAGCTTTGTATTTTAAGAAATATTTGAATTGGGACTATGTTTCAACTGCTTCTTGTATTGACATTAAGAATTCATTTCTGTTTCACTTTCAAAGTACTTAACTACTTACACAATCCCAATAGAGCATGATGATGTGTTAGTTTGAGGTCGCCCTGATAGATACCTCACCATGCCTCCTTCCTGTGTACAGACGGTATGGGACACGCTGCTCCCGCTGTGGGAGGCACATCCACTCTACTGACTGGGTCCGCAGGGCCAAGGGCAACGTGTATCACCTGGCCTGCTTTGCCTGCTTTTCTTGCAAGAGGCAACTGTCCACTGGAGAGGAGTTCGCTTTGGTGGAGGAGAAGGTCCTCTGTAGAGTGCACTTTGACTGCATGCTGGACAATCTAAAGAGAGAAGTGGAGAACGGTGAGTGAGGAGCACAAGTTGGGTCTTTCAGGATGGTGAGCTAGGAGGTAAAGCTGACTTCACCCCAGGGCCATTCTAATGTATTATTTTACACAAGGAACAATGGTTACAAAGTTAACGTTGTTGCCAGTAAAGGACTCCAGCTGGTGATTTGTAGCCAAAGGGAGGCAGGCCGCTAAGCTAGTTCCACAGTATAGTCTGAGGCAGCAGCCTGGAGTTTGGGTTCTGCCTTTATTTTCTGTGCATGTGCCTTCCTAAGATGGACCTTAGATATATACTCTTAACTTACTGCATTTTAGAAAGAGTGCACAAGGCTATAAATACCGTCTCTTACAGTCTGTTTGCAACAAGTTTAAAAAAAATTTTTTTTTGTTTTTACCGATTTAGAAGATGCATGATGCATTGCAAAAAGCCAAGGTGTGTGAGGAAACTGGCGGTACAGAAGTGTAGACTCATCTGAGTTACCAACTGGATGGTTTGTTTTCAAAATGCAGGTAATGGGATTAGTGTGGAAGGAGCCCTTCTCACAGAACAAGATGTCAATCATCCAAAGCCAGCCAAAAGAGCTCGGACCAGCTTCACAGCGGATCAGCTCCAGGTAGACATGGCAATGCATTTGTGATTTTTGAAGCCCATTCCCCACAAAAGAAAACAAACCTAAAGAAAAATTCAAAAGCAGCCTCCATGCTGCCTGAGAATATTGTTTTCTAAAAGGTTGTATTATACTTTTTGAAAAGCTCTAACTCCATGAGAGTGTTAATGTGTAGTTACTGCCTCAAAAGTTCATGGTGTGCAGTCTAGTCAGTAGTTTGGTGTCCTTCAGGTCTTTTAAGATCAACATCAAATTGGGGTACTATGTTGGTCTGTTCAGGCTTCCACGAGTATCAGTCTACGGCATACATTCTTGTTACATGTAGCAACAACAGAAGACAACTGTGTGGAGACTCAGCTGAAAGAGGCAGCACTCAGGACTGTAGGGCTCCAATGTGTTGTCATTTAAATAAATGACATGTTATTTAATGTATAGAACTGCACAAATTTTGTCTAGGGAAGAACAGAATCTGCCCAGCACAGACAGGAATCTACGGTTGATACCAATCTCATTGATGCAGCAATTCCATTCTCCGTGCGGAGATTGACTCTGCCCTTGAAAATAGAGGGACTGCCTTATCATAGCTGTCCTGGCTATTGGCTTGTTTGTAAAAAACTGCCAAGAAAAATACCCCCCTGCTTTGGATTTAAGTCTATATATGATGAGTCTTTCGGACAGTTTTTTTTTTTTCAGATCAGTTTTTTTTTATAAGATCAGCATAGCTGAGGTATTTGTTTTATGTTAAGATAAATAATTTACTGCACCTCTTCCAGGGGCTGCCACGTGTGTTGTATATTTAGTGTGTTTGTATATTTAGGACTGAAGGCAATCGTGTCTTGGTAACAAATAAAAGAAAAGAAAAACCACTTCTAGTAATCAGACTGGCCAGCATTTAAGACCTCTGCAGTAAAAATGTTTCAGGAGCAGTATTTAAAGAATGATTAGAGGGGTGACCTGGGTGTTCTGAGAGAATTTGGCAGTGGACCAGATTCAGAGTATTAAAATCTAATCCATTAAGAAAAAAACCTCTAAGAACACAGTTGCTTAACTTATTGATTAGATATTAAGTCTTTGACCAATGAGTAATATGTAAAAAATAAAAGAATTGAGAGATTTGATTTCACTTGAACCTTGTTGCTCCTGGAGTGTTGGAGAAAACCACACACATCCTGGGTTTGAAGTGAATTTTTCTTCAAGCTTTGCAGGATTACTCAGCCTGAACAGGTGGGCTGGGTTAGACATAATCGCTAATAAATGACTGTCATATTGAAAGTTCCTTAGAGACTTGGCCGTGACTTTGACAATTACAGGCTTCATAATTTGGATGTGAAAATTCCTTATTAAAATTCTAACTGTGGGAGTCTGAAGTCGTGGCAGATGCCTATACAATCTCCTGTGGGACGGTAATTGCAGAAAAGAAATCAGTGATTATTTGTGGAGGTTTGTGCAGGCCGAGTCCTGTCCATAGCGCCTTCGACTCCTCACCCATTCCAACAAGTTTTCAGTGTAGTCAGCCTCTCCATGGGCACAGGAAGGACCCACGAGGCAATCAGCCATACGAGGGAACAGCAGAGAAAAGGCTCGGACAGACTTGCCCAACCTCTGTGCTTTTCATGTGGTTTTGCCTCCCAGGACACCATGTGCTTCACCAGAACCCAGCAATACAGAGAAGAGAAATCCTGAATTTTGCAGACAGACTTATAATAACAACTTGCAGCGTTCACAAAATACTTAAAGCATGCATTGCTACGTAAGAATGTGACTTGAATCGTAAGCTAAAAAAATTGATGAGAGTGAGTTCTAAAGGTGAAAACAGGGTCTCATCTATTCAGTATTCAGTAGCATTGATCCTACACCAGAGACTCAAAACCAATGCAGTGCAAGGCTCACCTGTTCTAAGGAACAAGAAAGCCCGGAATAGCCACAGATTAAAAAAAAACAAACAAACAAACAAAAAAAATAAGTCATTTACTTTCACCAGATTATCTGATAAACAAGTATGACAATCATCTTGTCAAATTGTCTCAATTTTGAGAAAACTGAATGTATTCGAGTATTGACTTCAACAAAATAATAATAAATCGCCCGTGAAAACTGAGCTGAGATTGTCCATGTGGTCCTTGCTTTGGACAGAGGAGTGTTAACATAGGATAACTAAAGAAATTCCCCAAATTCCATTTCAGAGTCTCACAGAAAGAAAAGTTTCCAAATCAGGGTTATGGCTACAGATGTATCTCAAACATGGGATACAGATGTATCTCAGACATAAGGAGGACACTTAAATTCCTGCTTGTGCCATGGTTCACTCCCAAAAGCCAGCCATGTTGGCATCAAACATGCGAAGGTTAGGTCCTACTCAGATCGACTTTTGGTATCATTGTTCAGATGCTGGTACACACACTTCTGGCTTTTCTGGATCTTGGCATTAAAGAGATGATGCCACAGGGCTTTGCCTTGATCATCCCCGAAGAGCTCCCAGTGGGACTGAGAATGATTTGCATCTGCCAAACGGGGAGCTAAGTAGTATTCAAAGGTCTTGTTCTGTTTTCTTTCTTTTTTCCTTCTTTCCTTTCTCCCTTCCTCCTGTCCTCTATCCCTCCTTCCCCTTCCTTCCCTTCTTCCTTTCTCTTTTTTCTTTCTCTTTCTTTCTTTCTTTCTTTCTTTCTTTCTTTCTTTCCTTCTTCCTTTCTTTGTCTGAATACTGGTACTACCTAAAAGACTAGCAAATGCCCTATTTTCCTTAGAATTACCTAATGGCTGATATGAACTTAAATTCCATTTTCTCCCTTGATGAATTATCTTTAATAAATGTATGTTGGTTCTATTATTAAACTTTTACTTCTAGAGAGGTTTCTTCTCTTTCTTTTTAAACTAATCAATAATGACCTTAGGAGCAAATCCCAAATATCTGTTCTTCTTTATGTTTGTGAAAAATTAAAGACATGATCAATTCATTTGTCATTTGTCTTTGGGATGTTACGCCCAAGTCACTCCCCACCCCCCCATCCCCGCCTCCCCCCAAGCACACTGGATAGAAAAACAGTCTCTAGGATTAAAGAAGTGAAGAAAGAAGGGATGTGGAGTCCATTTTTCCCATGTTTTAAAATAAGAACAAGTCTATGTTCCTTTTACAACAAATCTATCAATACAGTATTAGATGGGAAGCCAGGAGCACTTGATTCGAGAAGAGTCCTAACCAGCGGCATCTTAACTAAAAGGGTCATTTGCAGCCTCAAAATGTTTCTGGACTTTTTCTCCATGCACTTGAGACTTTCCTCATATTGTCAGATTTCCTCTGTCACCAACTCTGAAGTGCACATTATATCACAGGCAAGCAGAGAATGTAGCCCCCTTCCCCCAAGGAGGATAATGCAAAAGGGTGTTTTCCCCTAGCCCCCCTGGGAGTCAGTCTCACTGCTCCAGAGTGAGGGACTTTACAGAGTAAGCTGTTGGGCTCCTTCTGTCAAATGAAGAGGCAGACAGCACTGGCAGGAGCAGGCCAAGACACAGATCACACGGCCTGGGGGAGGGGCAGGGGATGGGCCAGCAATGAAGGAGCTGACTTCCCATAAGTTCACACTATTTGGAAATGGGTGCTCACAGAGAAGCATAGCCTACTGAATACCCTTTTTCTTTGTTAATTATCTTTGTCTCATATTTTTCTCAGCTGACTGACTTGACGTAATAAAATTCTAGATTACTGGATGCTCAAGGATCCAAAGTCTTGAGCATGGCTCTCATTTTCCTCTTCCTGTTACCTTTAATTAGAGATACTTATTGGCATTTCTATATTTTTCTTCTAGGACCTTAATATCAGGGGCCCCTATCCCCACCATATATGAATATATACATGTCTTAGCACTTGGTAAAATGATATTAACCCAGAATGTCACTCTGAATTGCTTGACTCTGCTAAGGTCTTGTTGCATGGACTAAAGGATGTGTCTCCTTTTAAGATTTCAAGAGGTGGCCTCATATGGAGCAAACCACCCACCCCCACACAGACACGCACCAGTGACATCATTGCAGTATGCTCCATCTTTGCAGCAAAGTACCGTCTGTAAATCAACACAAGCTATGTGAGAGCCCTTGAGGCTGTTTGGACCCACAGAGGCTAGAGATAACTGTAGTGAGATTTGAGTATTTTGAGTTCCAGTGCAGGGATATTTCACAAATGGGAAGCCAAGGGAGGGCGAGTCAGAGTCTGTGTGTTTTGGGAGTTTCGGGACTGGATGGAGAAAGGGTAGCGTCTCTAATGGCATAGCTGAGGGGCAGAGTTTTCCGGTCCAGTAGGTTAATTTTTAAAGATGTTAGAATAAGAGTTTGTGTAAATTTGCAAAGTCCGCCTTTCCTTTACTTGTGTTGGCTGCGTTCGTTTTCGGTACCAAAATACGCATCATGCTTCCTTTGAGTGCCTTGTCTGTTCCACCATCAACATGCAAGAGATCAAGCTCTTAACTGTTCACTCCTGACATCTGTCTTTACAAACAACCACAGGTTATGCAAGCACAGTTCGCTCAGGACAACAACCCAGATGCACAGACCCTCCAGAAACTGGCGGAAAGGACAGGCTTAAGCAGACGTGTCATACAGGTGAGAACCCCACAGGTAAACCAAGAGATGCAGAGAATTCTGCATCTGATGCTTTGGGTGTGTATGCTCTTCTTTTGTGACAAAACATTAGAATGCTAGCTCCTACTTCCACTCTGAGTCAATTTTTTTTTTAAAAAAAGAGATTTATTTATTTTATGCATGTGAGTACGCTGCTGCTGTCTTCAGACATACCAGAAGAGGGCATCGGATCTGCTTTTTGGTTTTTTGTTTTTTTTGGTTTTTTTGGTTTTTTGGTTTTTTGGTTTTTGTTTTGTTTTGTTTTTTAATGCTTTATATGGTAAAACATTTCCTTGGGAGATGCAGCACACTTGTCTACTAACTCCAGATAAGGAGCCCACGACAGACCAAAGTCTGGACACCACCAAGTGCAACTTAGTGAAGTAGTAAGGCTTTTTGGGATAACTTATAGGAGCAGAACTGACTCAAAGACAGCTGCATGACTTAAGCCCACCCCAGCATAGGTGACAGCTCACAAAGCCGAGAACCTGGATCACACTGCATAGCCTGCAGGCAGCTCAGCAGGCTGGAGAATGTCCTTTCCAAGTGCCTCATGTCCCTTCCAGGAAGCTGGGTTGGCTGGTTTCTGCGTCTTCCAGGCAGCTGCTCTGGCCTCTAGAATCATCTTTGCAGCACCTCTCAGCTTTTATTGTTTACTCTGGCAGGGAGAGGGTGGGGGCTGGTGAATCTGGTCAGTTTCAGTGACTTCCTGCGTAAGGAGCTTCCTACAGGATGTGGTGTTTCAATCTCAGAGGAAACTGTTAAACAACAGCCTGTCATGGGCTTTCCTGGGCTAGCCACCATTTATTAAATGATTCTTTGTTCATCTTTATTCTAGTCACAGAAGCTTCAGATCCTTAGGCTGAGAAATATTGAAGTTGTAAGACAAATTGGGTTCTAAGCTTTTCTCTCTCCTCTCCTCTGCCTTTCCCTACTTCCCCTCTTTCTGCACCCCCATATATAGGGTGTGAGCTTCCATCACTAAAGATCCAGGAAGAGGTGACTTAACCAAAGCTAGAAAGGAATGAGGTACAGCCAAACATACTATGCTGTAGAGTTCATATATGGGAATTCTGGGATTGGGATTGCAAAAACCTCTTTGCAGAAGGAAGCCATGATAGGAGATTGGGGAAGAAAGGACAAGTTGACATAACATGGGAAGAAGTGGAGCCAGGAGTTTTGGTTGTGGTGACCAGAAAAGCAGTGAGGTGGTTGGCTAGTTTGCTCACCCACTCACCCTTTTGCTCCTTCATTTGTTCCTTCTTAGTTTTAGGAGATTTGACTGCAGCATGGGCCTATAACTAACTGCATAATAATAGTAGCTACAGGCTGCTAGCAAGAAAAGAAAACGGCCTAGAGACTGCAACAGAGAAGCAGAGGGAAGATTGTTGCTAAGTTAGAAACCAAAGCTCAGTTGGCTATTGGGAAGGAGATGCAGTCATCTTTACCTGTGATAGCCGTACAGTGTAAGGGTGACAGATACCTCATGTGGGGGCAATGGCTATGAGAAGCACCATCTGAAGGGTAAACGGGGGTCCCCCAAAAGTCTTGTACCTTGACATTGGGTCAATCTTTTATAAACACAGAGTGTGTACAAAAAGAGGGAGGGACCTGAGAGGAAGGATAGGGTCACAGGTATATCGGTGTGGAGCTTGACAGCACCAGAGGGCCTGAAGAAGGATGGCCCTTCTTCATCAAAGAGGAGGAGACCACCTGAGCCAAGACAGCATAGAGAGACCAGAAACATGAAAAATGATTTAAAAGAATTGCCGAGTTCCTTTTAAAAACCAAAGGCACTAAACATAACCAACAGGAAAAAAAAAATCTGGCCAGGGCTGGGGTGTCACACTTTCCTTTTGGGGCATTGTATGTTGTTCCTGAGGCTCTGTACTTGCCCCTTAGGTGTTTACTCTCCAGGGAGCAGGAAGTATTTTAGATGAACAGGTAATCCTCCCCTCCCTGCACCCTCTGGCTCCGCCCCTCCAATGCTAGCAGCTTCTCTAAAGACAGGGATTCCTGCTGCTCTGGTGACTGCAATACCACCACCACCACCTCCAAAGCCTCCCTTGGGAGGTAGGTCCCATATCCTCTGTACAGCTCACACATTCAGAATGCTGTTTGTTTTTACAGAGGAACTAGCAAGGGGCCAATCCACATGAAGTACTTAACAGATCTCGAGGTAGTGTAGCATGAAGAGCTGTATGACCGTCAGGAGGTCAGGACAAGGAGGGGAATCTGTGAGGGTCAGCATCTTCAAGCTTCATGGTGTCCTGTGAAAGAATGGATAGAAGGGGCTGGCTTAACCCACCGTGGAGTCATGACAAGCTGCGTCTCTGCGGCTGATGCTGTTGCAGGCAGGAGTTTCCTAAGGGTAGCTTGAACTCCACGGATCCCTTCTAACCCCAGACTCTGTATATTCATGGTAGAATGGAGAGGCAAGAAGTTCAGACTCATGACTGTTGTGAATCTGGCAAAGGTGCCTTCCCAGAGTGGGTCTTCTTACTGAAGGAATAAGGACCCAAGAGAGATACCTGCTTATTGAAGGAATAAAGACCACAGACAGCTTCTAAGGCTCACTCTGGGCCCCACTCTCTCTGATCTGTCTTCAGACACCCCATGTGAGGGCATCAGATCTCATTACGGATGGTTGTGAGCCACCATATGGTTGCTGGGATTTGAACTCATGACCTCCAGAAGAGCAGTCAGTGCTCTTAACTGCTGAGCTATCTCACCAGCTCCGGATCACAACTTTTAATACATGCACATTGAATCTTAGATGTCTTTGGTTAGATAGCTGGTGACTCCTGCTATTACAGGTGTCATGTGTAATGACAGACCATGTGACCTTGGTACACCTAAGTCTGCACCTGGAAACATTCCCTACGCTTTTTCCAGTCACCCGCACACCCCATGAGAGTGATAACTCTCTGATTTGAATTCATGGCTGGCCAGCACTCAGTTTTTGAGTCCCAAGGGACAGCATATGTCTTTGAAATCAGGTCAACCTTTTTCCCTTAAGAATTTTTTGCAGCTTCTTTCTGTTCTCTCATGCTACGAAGCTCCTACTTACCAGACCTGGACACAGATGACACCCACCCATGGTCTTTCCCTCACTTGTTCTTCCACTGAGATGCCAAAATGCTTATTCTAATTTCTGTTTTTCTTTATCATTTCTCCTGTGACACAATTTGTTTGGAATGATGGTGGTCAAGTTAGTGGTGTGTGTGTGTGTGTGTGTGTGTGTATGTATGACAAATGTGTGCATATGTGTGAATGTTTTGAATTATACACAGGGTCTTGCACATGCCAGGAAACATTCCACGTTCGAGCTACACCCTAGCCTGTGGTAGCTTTGTTTCACAGAATAACTCTGTGTGCTGAAGTTGCCTCTCATGACAGACCATCCTCTCATGTGCACATTAGTTTCTGGATATGGTCTGGCAGTCAGGCCTCCTGTGCCCAGATCTGGCCTCACCAGTCTGAAATTGCTTCATTTCTGCAATAGAATGGATAGCAGAGTTGTTGGTACTTTGCCTTTTGTGAGGCCTTACCAGTTGGGTGTGTTTGTAGTTCATTCTCCTTAAATACAACTAGTTTGTTCTTATAATAGGGTTGACCTTAGCATGCTTCTAAGGGAATAGTCTGTGTATTCACTAAGAGAGCTTGAACTCAGCAGGTTAAAATGTAACTGGGATAGCTCAATCAAGAATTCTGTAGAAAGCTGTGAGTTCCCAGTAGGGACTTTAATAATGTGAACAAGGATTTGAAATGCGTCCAGCAGGTGTCTAAGACTACAACAGCACTTTCTTTTTAAGTTCTGATTAAAAGACCTTTTCTGTTTTCTGCTTTTTCCAAATGCCCGTAGTAAAACTAGAGATGTTTCTGGAATGGTCAAGACTTTACTGTTTTTAAAAGGTGCTTCTTTAGCATAGAATAGACCTTGATACCACCAGATACTATTATTAGCTGGGGGAAAAAGACTTGTGATAATACTTGAGCTAAAATGTTTATCCAGTCCGTGGACTTCTTAGAAATCTTTGAGGCAGGATCTTGTACGTCCCAGACTGGCTTCTAGCTTTCCACATAGCCAGAAATGACCTTGAATTTATTGTCTACCTGCCTCCTCTGGAAGGTGCTGGAATTACAGGCATGCACCACCATACCCAGTTTCTATGAGGCAGGGGATGAACCAACCCCATGGCTTCTGGGCCTTTCAGCCCCAGCTGCAGCCTTTTAGAGGGCTTGTTCTGTGGATGGATAACTCAGGCTACGGACCAGAAGCTGCCGTGTGATCTCACTGCACACTCTTCTCCCCGGCAGGTGTGGTTTCAGAACTGCAGGGCCCGCCACAAGAAACACGTCAGCCCCAACCACTCCTCCTCCGCCCCAGTCTCAGCTGTCCCCTCATCTAGGCTGTCTCCACCCATGTTGGAAGAAATGGCTTATTCCGCCTATGTGCCCCAGGATGGGACGATGCTGACGGCGCTGCATTCATACATGGATGGTAGGTGGTACAGCTGGTAACCTCTCACCTGATTATTGATCTCATTCACACTTTGAAAGATTACCTCCATCATGGCTGAGAAGCATTATAGTGGGTAAATGTATCCAACTCTTAATTTAACACTCTACCACAAAGCTGTGTATTTAAGTGATGAGCCAGTCCTTCAGTGTTTCTGTTTTGTTTTCTGTTTATCTTTGCCTCTGTAGCACTGGCACTGTAAATATGTCCCATCTGGACCCTTGGGGGTCTCAGAGACAGAATCACCAACCAAAGAACCATGCCTAGGTTTTTTGTTGTTGTTGTTTATATGTGGTTTGTTTTGTATTTTTTCTTTTAATTTCTTTTATTTATTTATTTTTTTTACTTATTCACTTTGCATCCTGCTCACTGCCCCCTTCCTGGTCACCCCCTCCCACAGTTCTTCCCTATCCCCCTCTTCCCTTCTCCTCTGAGTGGGCAGGGGTCCCTGTGTATTCCCCAACCCTGGCACATCAAGTCCCTGTGAGGCTAGGCACATCCTTTCTCATTGAGGCCAGATAAGGCAGCCCAGCTAGAAGAACATATACCAGGCAACAGCTTTTGGGATAGCCCCTGCTCCAGTTGTTTGGAACCCACATGAAGACCAAGCTGCACATCTGATACATATATGCTGGGAGGCCTAGGTCCAGCATGTGTATGTTCTTTGGTTGGTGATTCTGTCTCTGAGAGCCCCAAGGGTCCAGGTTAATTGACTCTGTTGGTTTTTCTGTGGGGTTCCTCTCTCCTTCAGGGCCTGAAACCTTCCTTCTATTCTTCCATAAGAGTCCCCAAGCTCCATCCACTATTTGGTTGTAGGTGTCTGCATCTGTCTGAGTCAGCTGGTGGATGCAGCCTCTCAGAGGACAGCCATGCTAGACTCCTGTCTACAAGCGTAACAGAGTATCATTAATAGTGTCAGGGATTGGTGCTTGTTCACAGGATGGGTCTCACGTTGGACTGGCTATTGGTTGTCTGTTCCCTCAGTCTCTGCTCTAACCCCCATCCCTGCATTTCTTGTAGACAGTATAAGTTTTGGGTTGAAGGTTTTGTGGGTGGTTTGGTGTCCCTATTGCTCCCCTGGGAGTCCTACCTGGCCACAGGAGGCAGCCTCCCCAAACTCTATAACCCCAATTCTGTGAGTCACAGCTGAGGATTTTGATTCTTGAGTGCCTCCTCTATCCCAGGTCTCTGTCTCTTCCTGGAGATGCCCCTCTCCACCTCCCTTCCCTGTCAGTTGTAGATTTCCATTCTCCTCTGGCCATCACCCCTGCCCTTCTCCACACCTGGCCTCATACTCCCCAACTCCCCTCCCATCCCCTCTCCTACCCAGTTCCCTCCCTCAGTCTGCCTCCCATGACCGTTCCATTCCCTCTTCCAGGTGAGACTCAAGCATCCTTGCTCCTGCCTCCTTGGGTCTGTGGATTGTAGTATGGGCATCCTGTATTTTATGGCTAATAGCCACTTATAAGTAAATACATACCATGCACGTCCTTTGTGGACTGGGTTACTTCACTCAGAATGGCACTCTCGAGATCCATCCATTGGTTTTTGCTGGCAACATTTTTCTTTTGACTTCTTAAAGATTTCCTTTATTTTATTTTACGTGTGTGGGTGTTGCCTGTATGTCCATCTGTACCACATGCATGAAAGTAACATTAAAGGCCAGAAGAGGGTGTCTCTCCTGGAGCTGGAGTTACATGGTTGTGAAGTACCATGTGGATGCTGGGAATTGAACCTGGATCCTCTGGAAGAGCAGTCAGTGTGCTTAACTACTGAGCCATCTCCCCAGACCATTTTTAACTGAATCAATATTTAAATGATTTACTTTTCTATGCTCAGAAAGATTGACATCTTTCTGGACTGGAGGTTTTGTTTTGTGTTGTCTTGGTTTTTTTTTTTTTAATATAGTTTTTTAAAATTTAAATAAGTCAAACATATGTAAAGCCCACACAAGGGCTCTGTATGCTTGCTGCAATGAGCGTCCTGTGTAAGTGCTGTTTGGATAGAGGAGAGCAGCAGCAGCCTGGAGCCCCAGGCATCCCCCAGTCTTTATGCTCTTCAACCAAAGTTTACCCTGACTTTAAAAGACTTGTCTTAATTTGTTCTTTTTAAAACTTTTTAACATTTATCTGTTTACATGTATATGCATGTGTATGCGCGTCTGTGCATGTGTGTGCGCATATGCATGCATTAGTGGAGTGGGGGGAGTCAGAGGGAAGCTTGCAGGAGTCAGTTCTCTCCTTTACCCCTGGAGACTCTGGATTGAACTCAGACTGTTAGGCTTGGCAGTAGGTGCGTGCTAAGCCATGTTGTGAAACACACGCTCATATCCCCTCCTCCTTCCTCTCCCTTTTTCCTTCCCTTTCCCCCTTCCCTTCTCCCCTTCCCCCTTCCCTCCCGTTCCCTTTCCCTCCAGTTCCCCTTCCCTCTTTCCCTCTCTCCCTTTCCCTCTCTTTCTCCTTCTCTCCCTCTCTCCCTTCCTCTCTCCCTCTCAACCCCTTCCCCTCTCCCCCATCTCTCCCTCTCCCTCCTCTCTCTTCCGTGGAGTATGAGAGTCATAGGTCTTGCTGATTTATTATACAGAACTCCACTTGAAGGATCATTTCATGCCTATTCTGTGGTTGATAGCTTTTTGTGTTCCAGCTTGGGTATTCTAGAAACATGCTACTGTGGATTCTCTCGCATACATCCTTTGGTACCTTTTGAAACTTGTCTCTAGTAAATGCATGGGTTTGTGTGAGGCCATAGTTGGAGCAGTCGCTCTACTTCATGAGTTTCTGCCAGAAGCTTCACACCATGTCAGATCAGCTTTCATGTTGACCAGCAGCATGTGAGCCCTGCAGGTGCTCCTGTCCCCGCAAGCACGGAGCTTGTGTCCCTTCTTCATCTTGGCCAGTCTGGTGACCATGTAGTACCATCTCATGTTTATCAGCTTTTCCCCATGACAGACAAGATGCCACTGCCCCTTGGACATCTGTTTAACTCTTTTGAAGACCCTGCCTATATACTCAGCTACTTTCCTGATGGTTTCTCTTTTCAAAACAGATTTTATTTCTTGACTGTAATCTATTTATAAAGCCTTTTTTTGATCACAGCACGTATTGAAAGTATCTTTTGCTTAGAGGCTTTTCTAAGTTGTTTGACATGTTACATTAAAAGGACCACTTATTTAGCCTGATGTGGTAGCATAGGCCTCTTTCCCACCACCCAGGAAGAGGCATAGGCAGGTAGATCTCCGAGTTTGAGGGTAGTCTGATCTACATAGAGAATTCTGGGCCAGCCAAAGTTACATAGTATGACTCTGTTCCAAAAAATTATTTTAGGTCAATGATGAAGATTTTTTACATTCTAGCTTTTTGACCTTTCATTTTTAGTATATTTCCTTCCAATTCCTCTTCTAGTTCACAGATTCTCTGTATATATAAGAATGTCAAGCTCATCCATTGGCTTCTTGTTCAGTTGCTGTATTCCTCCACTTGAGGACTCTTATCCGTGCTGACACCCATCTCCTTGATGCCTTAGTCCTTATGTGAACAGTTGGAGCATCCATGTTCACGTGGAGGCTCACGTTAGATTGCTCCAATATTCGGGCTTTTTCTGCATCTTCTCTGATGTTTCCCCTCTGTTTTTAGGCAAGCCGAGTCTCTTATTACTTTCTAAAACAAAGCAAAACAAACAAACAAAACCAAAAAATAAACAAGACACAGAAAAGCTTTATTTCAGATGTTAGGTATGAAGAAATAACCTGAGGCTCTGGATGGTCTTTCTCCAGAGATGACTGTAGCTTCCTGTAGTACAAACCTGGGCTACAGGAAATCACCTTAAACACAGTCCTTGTGAAGCAAGTCTGCTTCAGCTTCAGTGCCTTTGACTCTGGAGTCTCAAACAAGGGCCTATGTGTGCGCGTGTGATTTTTGTTCTTCCTCTGCCCTGCCAAAGCCCCAGCCTGAGAGACATTCCTCATGAGTTACATTTGTTAGCATCTCTGTCAAGAAGAATCCTCTTTCCCTTCTCTCCTCTCTGGCACTGGACTTCAGGGCTTCCCACTCCCTGGGTCTCCTCCCTGCTCACAATCCAGACACTTTCTGGCTCTCCTAGTTGGTCTCAAAGGGAGGTTTGGTTTGAAGCAGCAGGTTTGTCTGAAAGCAGAATTTCATGTTAAGTTTTTGTTAAAAACAAACAGCCCGTAATACCATTGTGCCATGTGGTCAAGCTGCTGTTGGAACTGTGTATGTCCTTTTAAGAGACTGCAGTGCTACTAGAGACAAACATGTTTAGATGCCAGTAGGGAATGGGATTTCTCACCTGTGAACCCAGGACTCTGGACACTGAGGCTAAGAAGGACCATGAGCTGTAATTCGGGAAGAGTGCAGTTAAGTACTGAGTGTCCCCTATACCCTGATACCTGCATACAAAGACAGTTCACATCTTCATACAGGGCTCATGTACCTTCCTCACTGGAAGGGCGAGGGGCAGGGAATGGGACTGGGATGGAGCACACCACCATGCCCAGCGCTTGTGCCTCCCCCTGCTAAAGGTCAAGGATCACCTGGATGCTTGATTCACTTCTGTAAGAATGAGGTAATCGGTCCTGCTGAGGTGGGACAGTGACTGTGACCTGGGACAGTGACCGTGACCGTTGCTAGTGTCTGCTACCTAGCTATCAAGTGAAACTGATGCCACACCCGAGACAATGACCTTGGCATGCTCTTATGTCTTTAAACCACTCTCAGTCACCCTAAGGAACTGATGCCTACATCTCTTTCTGTTTTGTAGCTCACCAACAACTCCTGGACTCCAGCCCTTGCTACCCTATACAATGACCCAGCTGCCAATAAGTCATACCGAATTCCTTCTTTCAGGGATAGAAATGATTGAGGATATAAACTTGTCATTTATTATGTATAAAATACCATTGAAAAGACATTAATGTTAATTTTTTTTTATTTAACACTCAAAGCATTTTGAGCATCCTTTCGCTGCCCAGGTAATGTATCTAGAGTTGGCCTGCAAGACACTTTTATTGATTCTTCATTTTGTTTTTTTTGTAAAACTTATGTTTACAAGAAGAAAACAAGTCAAAACATTTTTTTTTTTGTATTGTCTGAAAATAGTTGACTCGAGTGTGTGTCTGTTAACTTATTTGTCACCAAAACAGCACTTTGCCTGAGAGGCAGGACTGATAGTGTGCAAGACGTTTACAATCCTTTGTGAGACTGTAGTTTATCATTAGTTTGTACCTGTAAGTTATTGTTATAAATATTATCTGTATTTTTTTGTCATATACAACTTTATACCTTGAAGCTTGTATCTGTGAATTTGCAACTGAAATTTATTTTGCCAGTGTTTTCTGGACGAGCTGAAGGCACGTCCATTGTAGCATGCCGCGCACACCCACGGCGGTGTCTGCACTTGGGGGAGTTCTAGCTGTAAATAACACTCTAGTTTATGAAGCCTACCATCCTAAGTTCATTAAACACTTTGCATCCTTGTGAAAGTCGCAGCTCGCTTGTCTTCTCTGTGTGTTGTCACTAGTAAATTGCTCTTAATTCTTTTTCCTTTTTTAAAGCTCTTTTCTTTTGAGCTGGGTTATATAGGTACATTTTATTGGGAAACCTATTTGCAGATGACTATTCTCAACAAAAACAAGCCCACATGAAAACATCTCATTTGGCTTCTAATAACTTTGAAACTAGCTTGTCAAATTAATGTGAACTTAGAGGCACAATGCTCTTCAGATTGACTGTTGGAGAATTCTGCTCTAAACATAGAATTCAGCCAAATCATATTTCTTCAGAGTTTTAAAGAAGCCAGAAGTATTTGAGTTTGAGCAGAGATTCTAGAACAAGGGCTCTGGATTTGTTTTTGTTTTGCTTTCCAAGTAACTGCTTCCCCTCCCCACCAAACAAACCTCTTGGTTCTAAACTGTAAGCCCAGGACTTTACTCTGTGCTTAGTCATAGACACCTCTCTCTGATTACAAAGGTGTGCAGTGCCACGTAGGGAGAGTGTGACTCTTGGGCTTGCGTGTTTGCTTGGTGGAACAGATGCACATCTGGCTGGGGACTGGAAGTAATAGTGAAGTATTTGTAATTCCAGCCTACTCATCATAAATGCAGCCAGAATGCAGTCACATGGGCACAAGTAACTGGACGGACAGTCTGCCTCGTACAAGAAGCTGCAACCCCAGTGGAAGGAAGGGGAACAATTTTCTTTTATCCAACCCGCTGTTCTGGTTGCAATCCCTCTGACCAAAGTCCAAATAGCAGAGCTAAAAGTCACTCTGAGCTATTGGGAGATTGATGCTGGTCTCCTTGGGTCTCACTACCTGACATAGGCAGGGAAGGGTGGTGATGTCAGTTTTACCTTTCCCAGATGTCTGGGCAAGCTCCTATGGATTGGCCAAGACTCAGCAGCTTGAGGGCACCCCCGCCCCAGCTGTGTATGATTGCCTGGGAGGTGTTTGGAGACAAGACTTTCTCTCCAACTCCCTTTCCCTCTGAATATGTAAGGGTTTGTAAGGAATATAAATCTCAAAGCTGGAGTCACAGTTCTTCAGCAAAGATTCAAAGCTACGAGAATGGATGAGGTTTATATTTCCTGCACCAAGCATTATTACCGACAAGAGATGGATACAGAAGAACTTACCTTGTAAGAGGACAGGAGCCTGTGGCTGTGGCTGCACTCCACATGGAAAGTCACCAGAAGGTTAAGTTGTAAAACTGAAGTGTGTCTGAGCTGCCACGCCCAGTGTGAGCATAATACTTACTGGGTTAGCACTGGAAGTAGTGGAGTAGCTTTGGTGCAGGTGGGAGGAAGGAGCTTTCCGTTGTTAGATGAGAAGGGGCCAGATGACAGCTTTCCTTTTCGACAGGAAGAGAGCAGAGAAGAGTTAAGATATTCATTTAACCAGTAGGTACAGCAAACAAGGGTTCTAGAAAGATCTCAAACCCTGCTGGTGGAGACATACAGCACCAGGGCAGTTAAAGCATTTTAATAACCCTTAAAACCACGAAGCTGGGAGGGTCGAGTAACTTTTGCCTTGAGAATCAAGCTTCCTACTCAAACAGGGAAACCCAACTCAGGGCTCTTAAGCCTTGTTTGTTAGTAGGACGAGGTGCCATTAACAATAGTAACCTTACATTTCACAAATGCCATTCTTAAAATCCCATATTATTACAAATTATAAGCACACATAGTTGAGTATCCCATAATAAACACTGTAAGGTGGAATCATAGTTCATACTTTAAAAAATTGTTACAGGCATTTGAAAGCTGATAGCTTTAGCATTTCTTGGCACACAGTGTATATAATTACTGGAGTAGAATTATGAGATTAGATGGGGGGTCTTGAGATGTTTGCTATGGCGTGAGGGCTGGTAAAGTCGGGAAAGAAGCACTCCTGTGTTGTTTGAGGTCGTTCAGATGGCAATACTCTCCTGAATGTATATTAGCTCAGAAAAAGTTCTCATCATGCCCACCACAGGAGGTAAAGGAACTGAAATTATACAACTAAAGTTTCAGAAAAATGGATCTGAATCTGAGTCTAAATGAACCTTAGGCACAGGAGTTGAAACCGGTTCAGTTGGCAGAGTGCCGAGTGCCCTGGGTTCAGTCCTCAACACTTCAAAACTCAGGTGTAGTGGCACATGCCTGTTACCCTCTCCCTCCAGGGTGGAGACTGGAAAAGCAGAATTTCAAAGTCACCAGTGGCTAAATAACTGAAGACACGGTTCAGTGTGTAAGGGTGCTTAAAGTGTTAAAGCAAGAAGTTCTGAGTTCAAATCCCTATCTATCATGTACAAGCTGGGCATGGCCGTACACGTCTGTAACTCCAGCACAGGGAGGGGCAGAAGCACATGGCTCCTGGGAACTTGTTGGTCATCCATCCCAGCTCAGACAGCAAGTATCAGGTCCAAATAAGAGACACTGTCTCAAGCTAAGGTGGGAGCTGGAGAGATGGCTTAGTGTTAAGAGCACTGGCTGTTCTTCCAAAGATCCTAAGTTCCAATTCCCAGGAAACATATGATGGCTCACAACCATCTGTAATGGGATCTGACACCTTCTTCTGGTGTGTGTGCAGACAGCGACAGTGTACTCATATACATTAAATAAAACTTTTTAAAAACAAACAGAATTAATGTAAAAAAAAAAAAAGCCCTAAGGTGGAGAGAAATAGAAGACATTCTGTCCTTGCTGATATGCACACACACACATGCACACATGCACTAAAAACAATAGCAAAGTTTAGGGGCACTGGATAACATGTAAACAAATATGTACTATGTCAGCACACAGTAAGATCTATTTTATAACCTGATTTTTTCATTTTATAGAATGTCTTTTAAAATTACAGAGTACCTTCTTTTGATAATTCCATATGTGTAAACAATGTGTGTTGATCATATCCATCTGCAACTTTCCCCTCCACTCCTGTGGTACCTTCCCCCCAAGCAGTCCCCTCCCCCTTTAAAGTCCCCGCTTTGTATTCATGAGCTATTGCGTCCAGTTAGGTCTGCCTGTTGGAATGTTCACTGATTGAGTTCCTTGATCTTGTTCAAGCGACTATAGCTGCAGTGACTTCGAGGATGCGTCAGCCACTTGATACCAGCAGATGGCATCCCACAACCCTCCTGCCTCCCTCCACCTCCTGCAGTCTCTGCACCTCCTTTCCAGATGTTTCCTGGCGCTCAGGGGAGGCAGTTGACACAAATGTCTCACTTAGGGATGATCACTTCATAGTGACTTTTTGCAGCACTAGGGCTGGTTATGAGTCTGCATTAACTGCCAACCAGAGAGAAGCTTCTCTGACCAATGCTGAGGGCAACACCAATTAAAACAGCAACATCTTAAAGCCAGCATTTACACGGACCTCCGAAGTGACACAACTGGATTGATCTATGCACCGATAAGTCTGAATATTAGAAGCAAGATTACCCACTGATTGTTAACAATCCAAAGACGGATTACTAAGAAAATGTGTATAAATGTCTTTTAAGTAAAATATTTATAATATTTTAATAGATACAAAGGGTTATGGTCTGTTATCTTTC
Source organism: Rhabdomys pumilio (assembly GCA_030674055.1). Classification (NCBI taxonomy): domain Eukaryota; kingdom Metazoa; phylum Chordata; class Mammalia; order Rodentia; family Muridae; genus Rhabdomys; species Rhabdomys pumilio. The sequence goes on from JANHMN010000001.1 coordinate 5,004,690, forward strand.
CCAAATTTATATACTAAAATCATCTATAGTATAGTATATCTATTTTCTATTTCCCCATCTCATCATATACATATATGAATAAATACCATAGTGTGTGTGTGTGTGTATATATATATATATATATATATATATATATATATATATATATATA